>CM053511.1:11742099-11785925 GCA_028627145.1 Eidolon dupreanum
GAAAAGAAAAAAGAAAAGGAGAGAGAGAGAAAAAGAGAAAGAAAGAACAGGGTGACTTTGGATAAATGTCAAGTATAATTTATGTTTGAACCCTGAACTAACTGCTGGATCTTTAGGCCACTGAAATTTATAACATTTTACCCCTCTATAACTGAGATGCAAGTATACTCACCCCCAGGGGTGCTTGTTTCCTAGCTTATGTGGATTAAGCACATCTGTATGCAATCATGTCTGCCTTTCCCTCTCCCTCAAATCCTAAGTGGAATTAATAACTCATTGTGGTCCCTTTTAACAAGACAGAACAGATCTCTGCTTAAAGCTTAGGCGGTTCCTTTATAACAGTTCTTGGCTCAGGTAGCCACACTCTTCTCAAAACTACGTCCCATTAATGTGAAACTGGCCTCAGAGTCATCTATGGTTTCCTCTGAAATGCTGATGAAGCAATTGTAGAAGAAGGAAGGAGGAAGCATTCTCAAGGAGCCAGAAATTAATGTTGACTTTTTATTCCCCAACGTGGGTTTAAGTTTCATTTTCCCCAAAGAAGATGGTGGAAAATCCCTCAGGACAGTGCCAGTGATGAAGTCCACATGGGAACACAAGAAGTTAATGATTAAGACACCGTAGGCCTCCCACCCACCCCTGGATCAATGCCTGCTGTTTGCTGAAATAAGCTGCAAGCCTGCTTCTGGTCTTCGTGCCAGGGATAGGCTCCGTTTGTTGACAGAGTTTTTCATCTGCTTTCCTTACGATCACTAGCTACGTGCTGGCTTCTGCGGGTGATTCAGCTTTCTGACTATGTGTCGGCAGGCCCTGGCCTGTCTGTACCTTCCTTCTGTGTGACCAGCTTTAGGAACAGGCCCCGGAGGCTGCTGGGATTAAGCACCACCCAGCATTTATGTAGGGCTTCTCTGTGCGCTAAGCGCTTTGCATTCCCCTTTATTGCCTCTCGCTTAGCACATGGATGTAAAGGAAAAAATCATTACCTGGATTTTAATGCCAAAGGGGAAACTGAGATAGATAAGTCAAGTGCACCTGACACAGAAGTCCAGATTTAACCTGGACACCCTCTAAACCCCATCTACACCGGTTTATATTCGATGACAGTGATTCTCAAGCATAGCAGAGGAATCTTATACATTGACCCTTGTCAAATATGCTGTAGCTCTGGAATCTCATGGGAAAGTCCAGCATCTAGGGGAGGAGGTTGGTGTCTTCAGGGAAAAAAATTCTTGCCAATTTGTTGTACTAAAAAAGGTACCTTGGTTTCACTTGTATGTTTGTGTATATTAGTGAGGTTGCAGATCTTTTCATATATTTATTGACTATATGCATTTCTTTTGTGAAGTGCCTGCTGATGTCCTTTGCCTAATTTTCTATTATGGTGGCTCCATTTTTCTTATTTTATAAGAACGCCTTACATATTTAATCTGTTATCTCACTGTTGGTCATAAATCCTGGCAGAATTTTCTAATGACAAGAAGATTATCTTCCAGGAATGAGCATCTCCTGGGCGCAGTATGATCTGCCATAAGCAGGAGAAAAAGAAAACTGAAGTATAGCAGATACCTTGGTTGTTCACGGGTAGGAAGCTATACTTTGGGGGCTCTTTAGGGATTCATTACCATAAAGAGGGGGTGCTTCTAGTATTTCAATATAGTCATTACATGTACTCAACTAATGTACTTGAGAGAAGACAGTCAGTTATTGCTTTGTTATTAGACCATTTAAGGGGCAATAAGGAATTTTCTGCATCTTCCTTTTACTAAAGATGGAGTAAGAGAGAGCTAGATCTGCAAAGCAGTTACAGTGTAGTGTCCGGGTGTTCATAGTTTAAATCTGGATGGTTCAGGGCAGAATATCATATTTACATTAAGGATCTAAATGAAACCGTATTTTAAAATTGCCTAGATAAATGCTTCCTTGGAAAAATACTCTGGAAAAAAAGAAAGTAGTTAGTCTTTGTGGATAAAGTGTTTAAGGTTTCTATAAATATTTTCACAAATACATATTTAAGAGAGATGCTGGAAAATTAGATTGTATATATTGACTATAGATCGAAAAGGATCTTCATAATCCCTGGCGAGTATCTAATCCAGTGAACTCATGATCCAGTGAGCCATGGAAGCCCAGATTTCCCCAGGAGCACTTGACTGCTATGTGCCAGTCACACCCCAGGCCGTCTGACTTTTTATGAAATGTAAATTTTAGTATATCACCAGAAGTTGGTGAATTTTTGAGTGTAGAAGTTTTATCATTCGCTCATACTATCCATTGTGCCAGGCTCTGGGATGAAAGACATAGGCCAGGTGTGCCTTGGGTCATTATCATCTCACAGGGGAGAGACCCAGAAGAGTTATGGTAAATAAATGAATGCTTAGCTGTGCAGGTGGTGATTATGGTCTGTGCACAGAGTTACAGAGAAAGGTGTGATGCATTTGGGGTAAAGACTTAACAGTAGTGAACCTTGAGCTGAGTTTAAAGTGGTGGGGAATTGGTGCTTGCTAGATCAACGTGTCCTCTGTGTTAAAGTTAGTAAGTGAGGCTCAGGAGGCAGCGTGAGGCAGCAGGAAGATCTTGGGCTTTGGAACTAGTTTGCCCTGGGTTTGCATCCTGGCCCCTTGAGTTGTTTATTTACTTTCTGTGAGCCTCAAGTTGCCCCATCTGGAAACTGGATGATAATAAGTATCGAATGTGTAGAATTTGGACTGTAGGATGTGAACAGTGCCTGCTAGACTAAATGGCAAGCAGAGCTAGTAGGTAAGGACAGTGGGTGGCAGTGGAGTATAGTGTGACACAGTGGGGGAGGGGTGAGGACAGCTCAGCCACTTTGCCATTTCTCACGCGCACCGTTAAGTTAGATGGCGTGAGGCTTAAAGTTGTGGTTTCTACCCTGTGTTTTCATTATAAAATGAGTGGTCGATTGAAGAAAAGGGGCAGTGAGTTTTGTGTTTGACGCTTTCTGAGGAACCCATTCTGGAATAACAGAGGATTTAGTTCAAGGGTGTGAAATGTGTAAGAACAGAGCCCTTCTGTGCCAGCCCTCTTTGGAGGCCTCTATATGGGGTTTGGGCAGAAAAAGGTTCATTTATGATCAGCTCTTTACGCACCGTGTGTGGCGAGGGCCGTGGTTTGCTGCCGTCGTGCCTAGTTTGCAAGGCCATGTGGCTGTTTCTGCAGCTTCCCCTTTGGTGTAGAACTCTCTCCCGGTCCCACCTCCACTCACTGACAACCCCAAATCCAGCCTTGCTGGAGTTTGCTCAGACCCCATCCTTTGAAATGATGAGCCTAGACCAGCATCTTTTCTCCCCTCCATAGGTCATAGTGGCCAAGTCCCAGCTTTCAAATTTTTCACGATAGAAACTGATTTTCCTTTCCTCCTCTGAAATCGTCCACTGGCTTTGCATTGCCTACATAATGTAAATCCAAGCTTGTTGCCTTGACATTGTATAGACCACCCGTATTCATCAGATGTCCACATCCATGCCTGCATCCCATGCACTTGATGGTCCCTCTGCCTTGGTTGCTGCTCTCCCTCTTGCCCACTGTTGTAGTCGGGGTTCCCTGGAGGCAGAGCCTGAGTTGGAGATTCTTATGCAAGTGGTTTCTTGAGAGAGTATTCTTTATGGAAACCGGTAAAGACATGAGGGAGTCAGGATAGGGCAGGACGAGAAGCTGGGCCAAGATGTTTATTCAGCTGTAGTTAAAGCTCGGCTTGGGGAGCTCTGCAGCTGACTGGCTTTGCAGAGCTGACCCACCCTGAAGCTGGAAGGCAAGCGCTTCGATCCCCACTTAAATCAGTTGTTGGCAGCTGGCTGCCCTCTGGGTGGGAGAGGTCACCAAGCAGGCATTCCCTCTAGAGGTGACACTACAGCTCCAGCTACCAGGGCAGTTCTCTGCAGACATTAGCAGCCAACACTCACAGCGTGGGGCTGCCTTCATGGACCCAGGAGGTTGGTCAGGTCACCGGAAGCTTCTACTGTGCCTGAAAAATTAAACTCCTACTGATCCTTCAAGACCCAGACAGATTCTATCCATGTAAAGTTTTCCCCAACCCAGAAATCCTCATTCTGAATTAATGATATTATCTATCATCTGCATTTTCTTTATGACTCATTATGGGCCTCATGGAGATCCACCTTGTGGCCCTATGGATTGGTTTAATGGCTGGCTCCCTGCAAGACTAACCTGTTTCGTCCTGAAGGCACAGCATGTTTTAAATAGCTATTCCCCAGACCCTAGCTAGGGCTGTCCCTGTGTAGCTGTTTCAGTAAAGGTCAATTGAATTGAAATGAGCTGAAACATTCTTCCAGGCTTCGTAGTGCTTTGTCCCCAAGGGGATATTCCTTCAAGCCTTCCTAATTTAGGGGAGTCTCTTCCAGGAATTCTAGCTCAGCTTGCTGTTCTTTTCTCCCCAGAATTCCATAGCCAATGAGATTTTACAACCCTATCTGGGTTTTCTTTCTGGGCTGGCACTTGCTTTCACCTGTCCCCTGAATGTCACGTTACTTTATCACTAATCAGTACAGGCAGGTAGCCTGCTGTCATCTCCTGCCTACATGGGCTGGGCCCCAAGGGAGATGAGTTGAAACAAGCACCACTTCTTGGATGACACTCTGGCTGCCACTCAGTTGGGAAATCCTAGCTTGTGTCATTGAATGTCATAACATACAGCTACAACTGTGAAAATTGTTCAGAGGACAGTCGAGGCATCTTTGTAATTGTAAAGGGTTACCACTTCATTGTTGGGTCTAGAACTAGATTCTGAAAGTTGCAGTCGTATTACAGTAGTCAAGTGGAAACATTCGTCCATTCATTCACTTACTCGACAGTCATTTTTTCCCTTATTTTCTGTATTGTCTGTTGAGTAGGGGGAAAATGCATAAGATGTGGTCTTTGCATTCAAGAAATTTATAATCCAAGGAAAGAGATGGAGATTAAGAAAGATATAGACATACCTGGCAGTAATCAAAGGAATAATGGGATATACATCAAAAGAAAGGAAGTGTGTATAGGGCACTGGTTAAGAATTCAGTCTCTTAAGTCAGAGGGCCGTGAGGTCAAATCCCAGGTTCATGATTTATTAGCTCTGGGATTTGGGGCAACTAATTTAATTTTCTTGGCTTCACTTTTCTCATCTGTCAAATGGAAATAACAATAGTACCCACCTCACAGGGTGGTTTGTGAGGATGAAATAAGATTATCTGTGTCAAGTACTTAGCCTGGCACAATGGATAGATATGAGCTATTATTATGAATTTTTTTATTGATGGACGAATTCTGATGGAGAGGCCCAGAGAATAAGTGGAGCCTGAATGAGGCCCTGAATTTTCATAGGACAAAGAAGCTTCTCATGGGGAGAAACAGCCTGGAAAAAAAAAAAGTGAGAGGATAATTTATTTGAGAGTTAGCAGGTAGTATGGATTTGGGATGTATTGTAGAATGCTTGATGGGTTTCTGTGGGAGCTGAAGCTGTAAATATTTCCTGAATCTTACATAAATATAAATAAAACTATGTCCTTATAAATATTTCTTAAATTTCTTTGGTCTGTAGACCTTGAATGTTTTGTGTTCATGCATTAACGTTCATTTATGTTAGAGAATGCTGATGGGCCTTGGGTCCACATTATTCTGATAGCAACTTGAAAATATTGTGTGTATCCCTTTTATAATAGGTAGGGGATTTTCAGAGATTGGCATGCTCCTTAATTTGTGCTGTCCGGGGAGCCAGCCATAGGTCACATGAGGTAACTGAGTACTCGAAATGCAACTAATTTGACTAAGACACTGAATTTTTAATTTTATTTCATTTTAATTAATTTAAATTTAGCCTATGTGGGTAAGGGCTACCATACTTCACAGCATCCTAGCCTAGAAATTATTCTGGATATCCGCAGAGGGAGCGTTCAGATGTGAACCATTGAGTGCGGATTGGTGTGGGGCGAGGAAGATGTGCCCTGCTGAGGTTTCTGGTACTGTAATTCCAGACAAGAAGGACCACGTAACCAGCTGTTTATTTCGATCAGTATTGTTATAGAGAAAATTCAGGCAATCTAGGACTAGAGTAAGCAATGCTCCAATAGAGCGCCTTGAGGAATACCAGACTGATTACTGAGCCACAGGAAGCAATTGTCATAATCAGGCTCTGTTAATAAACTATAGACCACAAGCCAATGTGTGTGTGTGTGTGTACACACACACACACACACACACACACACACACACTCCCCCTTTCCCCCTCTTCACCCCCACCCTTTCCTCTCCAATGCTTCCTAGGACACATGCTGCATAAGAGTTATTTTTCTTCTTGGCCTCAGATTTTAAACAAATGGGGAAAATGCTGTGATCCCAGCGACTACAGGGGCAAACCATATAGCCTTTATGTGGGTGAACAGCTAATGAGGAAACTCTTGACAAGAGCGTGCTTTGTGTTATGGCTTCCGGCCTCCAGCCAGTTTATTTGCTTGCTGGGACGACTCTATTCAGGCAGGCAGAGTTGAGCAATGGGGAGGGGGCAGTGTGAAGAAACACAGACTTCATAAATCAGGACGATTCAGCAAGATTCCGTTTGAATTGAATCTGGGCCAGGGATCCGAGCACCAGGCAGTGTCTGCGTGGAAGTTGACATTTTAATGATTTGATTAGTTTAGGAAGAATGTTTTTGTGGGTTGTGTCCTTGATTACATCAGGCACTGAGCGACGCTGTTGCATGTGATCAACTTACATTACCTGCCTCAGCATACTAGTGGTCTCTGCAGTGATTTCAGCCCGGGACCCTAAGGGTAATCTCGTGCAATCCTCTTAAAGAAAGTGCTGTTTAATGACTAAAGCTGTTAATCATATTAAATGCACACAGTGCTCTGGGGAAAAGTGCCAAACAAGCATAAATTTTAAAAAGGTTTTTGAATTAGCTAAATGGGTGTTTTCCGGGGATGTTGGGGGGAAGTCGTAAGGGAGGAAGGGAGTGGATGAAGAGATGGAGGAAGCGTAATAATAGCTACGGTAACGGCGCTGCGTATTGATCTGCGTGGCAGGCGCTGGGTGGACTGAGTGTATCAGAACGCTCTGGGCCACACGGCAGAGACTGTCCAACCCCTAGTAGCTTAAACAAAGAATATTTATTATCTCGTGTAAAGAATTGAGAGGGTAGACAGTGCTGCTTCTTGTTACATTTTATTTAGAAGTCAGGAGTTCCATATGTCACGATTCTAGCTTGACATCTTTGTGAGTCCTTGGTTTTCTCTAGACTTGGTTGTTTTTAGTGATGTTTAATTTGAGAAGTGGTAGCTGCCCGCATACTTCTTGACCTGTGCAGCGTTAGTTGACTGATAAGGAGCCTGGGATGTAAGAAATCCCAGGTAGAGTCACGTGGCATCTGTGACGGTGGGGCTTCGGGATTCTAGACCCACACCTCATGGGAAGCCTTGACTGAGAACAGGCTCTGGCTCTCACCCATCCAGAAGCCAGGCAGGGAAATTTCAGCCCTGAAGGGTTTTGTTTGTGAGGAGAATCTAGATGTGGATGTAATCCCTTCCCTGCACCAGCCAACCACCCATTTTGTTTTCTTTGCACAATCATGTTGCCATGTCCGATCACCATGTACCTGGGCAAATACTCAGGTTTTATGTACTGATAAGCTGAATTGAAGAAGAAACAACCCTACTCTTTCCTTAGACATTCCACTGACTGAGGCAAGATTTTATAAAAGCAAATTCATTCATCCCCCTCTGCCTGGTATTCTTCTTATGTAAACCAGAAACAGGGAACTTTGAACGTCGTGTTGTCCTGTGGAAGTTGGTCCTCATGAAATCTTGCACCTACCCTTAAAGTTTACAACCTAGCGCTTTGACAGGCCAGGTTTTCTCTGTACCTGTGATTGTCTGTGTTAAAATAGTCCAAAAATTTTAAATTATCAAATAAAGCTATGACTTATAGAAATATATATGTGCATTGGAATATTCAAGAAAACGGAGTTTGGATGCCATGAGATTCTAAGAGTGGTAGGTGACTAAACGGGATTTTGTGCAGAAAAAAGATTTGGGTTTGAGGGGTGGAAGACTGGGTGAGTAGAAATAGGAAGCCTAACCATGGCAATGACAGAGTTGGTCTTTTTCCCCTAAAACTGCTGTGTTGTTTCTTGAGAGCTACTAAGAGTGGCAAGTCTCTTTAACCCCCACTACCATTTAATTGTCACCACAGTTGCAGGAAGATTACAGGTCTTCATTTTAGAGATGAAGAAATTGAGGCAAAGAGAGTTAAGTAAGCAACAGCGGATCTTCAAACCCAGATCCATTTTGATAGTGAGGCTCACATGCTCTCTCTTGAAAGATGCTCTCTTAAGCTGCATTCTCCTGAAATCCCAAACACTCTCTAGGAATGGCGCATATTTGGGAGAAAGGGCTGGAGTAGCTTCGAGACTCCCAACTTCTGCTCTTAGTCTGTTTAATAACGAGTTAAAACATTCCAGTTTTATGGAGGAAAAAGTCCTGTGCTTTAAGAAGAAAAATGAAAAATAGACAGGCTCCCACTGCTGTCCTGTACGACGGTGCTTGCTTCAGGTGGGTACCGCCTGTGCCTTCGTGGAGGGAACCGGGAGTGTGGAACAGTTCTGGGTGTTCCAGGAGGCCAGATGGCTGGCTTCCTGTGAAGTCCCCTATTCCTGCTTTCATTTTGTAGAAAGAAGCTAAAAGGAGGAGCCCTGGAAAGAGAGGAAAGCAAAGAGGTCGTTGAGATGAGAAAGAAGGGAAATGAGGTGTGACACTCTTTGGAGGGAATTTCCCTAGTGGGCACTGCCTCCGGAGCTAAAGCCTAATGGGAAATCACTTCCTGGGTTCTGCTGACGCCTTCCCTTGCACCCCTGCAACTCCCCAGACTCGCCCGGTTCTCCTCTCTGGAGGCTCGGGGCTGTACACATCTCCCTCTTGTCTTACAAAGCCAGCGGTGCGCCCTCTGCCTCTCTGGGTCTTCCTTGCTCTTTCCGAAGGCAAGTAACAGGCCTTGTCTCTCATTTAAGATGTTTACTGTTCAGCATTCTAGGGAAACAGAGAGAGGAAAACAAAACCCAGCCAGCTCTCTGTGATTCTGCACTGTGTGTGTGTGTGAGTGTGTGTGTGTGTGTGTGTGTGTGTTGAGGGGGTGGTTCTGAAAATTTACAGGTGTGTCTCAGACTGAAAGGATTGCAACACATGGAGCTGAAGCAACACGTGTGGAAGGAGAAGGCACAGACTGTTCTGGATGGGAGAGATAACCTTTGTCCAGAATCCAAGACCCGAGAGGACGTTTTGCTGGCTGGATTGAGGCAGAGGTTCCCAGAGCTGGAGCCAGAAGGAGAAAGTTCACTGCCCTGGGAAGAGGTTAGCTCCAGATGGAGCAGAGCCAGGTGGCGGGACCCCACAGAGCCAGTAAACAGGAGTCTGGACTTGGTCATTTGAAAACAAAGCAAGAGGAGTGATGTGACACATTCAGAATGAGATAGTGGACGGAGTTGAATAGAGAGGGCAATTATATCATCTTTCTGTGCCCTGCGCCATGCATTTCTTTATTCCTTCATTTGTTCATTCAACAAGTATTTATTGGTTACTTATAATGGCCAAACCTAGTCTAGGCACATGGGACACAGTTTGTAAATAAGACCAAGAAGGGCCCAGCTTTCATGGGGTTTATGTTCTAGTAGACAGAATAAACAAACCAACCAACAAATTCTTAGGTTAAAATATACCAGAGTGGTGAAGGCTGTGTAGAGAATTTAACTGGTTTATGATATGCTGGAAAATGACTGGATCTACTAAGAACCAGGAGGCCTAAGGGAAGACTTTTGAGGTGAAAAGTGAGTAGAGAATGTTGCCAGTCTCGTGAAGGTTGAGGAAGAACATGCCACTGAGGACAGCCAGAGCAAAGGCCCTCAGGCAGGCAGGAGAGCACTGTGTTCAAGCAATAGCAAGAAGGCCAGTGTAGCTGGAGTTGAGTGAGCAAGGAGACAAGCGTTAGGAGTGTTAGTTTTGTATTTCTCCTGAGTATCCTTGAGCACGTTACCCAGCCTCTCGCTGTGCTGCTGTGTGGCTGCCAACTCTGGGCTTCACAAACTGGATTTTGGGCATCCACAAATATGAATCTAAGTTATTCCATTTTTTGTTTTCATTTTGATCATAATCTTAAAGACAGTCATAGAAGGATTTTCTGGGTCATCTTGATGGGACTGAGCAAAGCGGTGGATTTCATAACTGTTTCTGTTTGTTTTTTGCAATTGGCTTGTGTCGAAGTGAAGGCCCAGGAAATCAGGGCATGCTACGTGTGGGAAGATTTTTGCAGTAGTTTGAATAGAAAAAACGGGGCAGGAAAAGCGAGCCATCCTGGACTTTGAGGTGTGGCCATGCCAGGTAGTCAGTACCATTTGAATGTTACGAGTGAGACTCCCATTTTTACATGTCCCCTTGCCACATTTGTTAGAAACAGTTTTAACAATTTTATGCTGTCGCTCTTCTCCCACCCCGTGTCCACACTCCCACACTCCCCACCCCCTCCCCACTTTCAGACTCTGTAATTGGATTTAGATACTATTTAAGGCAACTTTCAAAGCCTCAAAACTAGCCTTTATCTTCATCTGAACAAAACACTTTTGCAGATCTACCCAAGTGACTGCTCCGTAAAATCAGCATGAAGGGATTGCTTCCTGGTTTCCATGTTGGTTAAGCAAAGGTCTGATTATCTTGAATCCATAAATGAAACTTGGAAGTACCTAGTAGCTTCTTGTTCAGTCTGCTTCTGTTGAAGGAAGTTAACGTACCAAAAACCCTTAAATGCAGAACCCAACCAGAGTTCTGTTATTCTGTTGGGACACTCAGTGTGGACCAATGGGTTTTAGCCAAACAACAGGATTTCAGATTAAAATAATTTAAATTTATTTGGTTTTGAAAGTTTTGTATTTGTGCGTAAGGACTAACATCTCAAAAATAATTTAAATAAATACAATAATGCATGGGCATTTAATTCTTCAGGTGTGGTTCATGATTACTTAAATTTGACAGTCACCATTCTGGTTCACAAACTAGCCACAGAGCATTTCAAAGGGTCAGCAATCGAGGACCCAGATAGGATGAACGGAAAGCTTTGGGATTCTGACTTTAGACCCAATAAGAAGACACCTTGGGGGGTGAATACAATTATTGCCCTGACACCCCCAAAAGGAGTAGGTATGATAAAGGAATGCGATTTTCTAGCATGCAGCCGTTGCTCTCTGGTATAGCTGGGGTCAGGTCCCTTGGGAAGCATATTTTTGAAAATAGTTGTCTTCATTCTCTTCATGTCTTTTATTTTTGGTCCTCTAAAGACTGATAAACTTGATAAAACAGTCATCTTATTATCTGGCTAATAACCACCTTACGTGTTTGGTTTTCTCCTCTCCCCACTCTCCCCTTCGAGATCTCCTCTTCCTCCTTTCCTCCTCCCTTCCTTACACACACACACACCACCACCACCACCACCACACACCTCATATATATCAATGGAGTTTATAATTTATAAAGATTTACCATTTCCCAATATCTACGACTGCCTTGTTCCTCACCATACTTCCTCTGCAATGTGTGTGCAGGAAATGGATCCTTGTCCCTGTCCCTATACAATCTGCTTGGCTGTTGAAGACTCTGTCAACTTGTCATGTTGCTTATATAAATATAGAAATATATATTTAAAACTCGATAGACATTTTGCCATCACATTCTCTTCTCTTCTCTCACAGCCTCTAGCCCTGATTCATTTTTAGAAATAATTTTTGGGGGTGGGGGGTAGACCAAATGTGGGTGATCAAGGGATGTAAGTCTACTAGTTTTGCAAACGAAGAAATCTGTGTGATTGATTATGTAAATGTCCTATTCTTCGGGATACATAGATAAAGGAATTAATTTGCTTAAATCAGTTGCTTAAATCTGTTTTCTTAGCCTGGGGAGAAATGACGGCTGTCAGTTGTGGTCCCCACCCCCATTTCATTTTGTTCTTCATCTCTTCCTCTCAGGTGTGAGCATCTCAAACATGTTGACCAGCCCACTTGCAGGGCTGGGTGATGGTGAGTGACAGGTAGTCTTGCACTTCTTGATTAATGACAAGATCACCCATTTGGCCAGCTCTTCCATGCTCCTATCAAACACAGAGCTGCAGGTAGACAGACACCCAGACCGAGGGAAGCAGGTTAATGTGCTGTGCGAGCTTTGCAGTTAGGAATTGCTGGGAAGATCCCCATTCTTGGGTGCACTGTGTTAACCTCATCCCCTGTGACCCTAATAGGAGCAGTTCTAGGGACTCCAGCATGGTGACTTACCAGAAAAATCTGTTGAGCTTGCTAATAAGTCCTTGATTTCTTTCTTTTATTGGGGGGGGGGGTGTCATTATTTTTCATCAGTTCATTTATTCAACAAATACAAGCTCCTCATAACTGCTTTTCTGGCTAGTCTGTGAGTGCGACGATGGGACAGCGATATGTATTGTTCATTATTGTGTCACCTTTGTCATCGATATCGAGTAACACAGAGCAGGCGCTGACATTCACATTAGTGCACAGGAGTGATGCGGAGGTTCTCAGAAACTGTGGTGCCCGTTGTGGCCTCTGTTTAGATCACCTGCCTGTAGATTATTTTGTTTTGAGCTTATGTTTGGTTCCCCTACTAAATGTGTTTCTTTGCCTTCCTTGAGGTATGTGCTTGAGCTCAGCATCATGGGCATTATAGTTTAGAACACTACTTGATTGGGCTTAACCCATAAACAGACAGCACTTATTGAGCACTTACTGTATACCCAGCACTCTTCCCTGCTCTGTACATGTGTGAACTCATTTTCTCCTCCCAGAGACGTCTGAGGTTTCTGCTTCCATTAGCCCCCCAGGTGACGAAGCCAAGAATCAGACAGGATTCACACTTACCTCAAATGATCCATCATAAAGGAGGCTTATTTCATCAACCTGGGGCTCAGCTATTTCAGTTTTCGATCTGGCCTTGGGCTTTTGGGTTGTTTTAATGGGAACATGACTCAAAGTCCTTGGGCTTTTCATGCCCGTTTTAGTCTATGTCAGAGTACTTGTTCTGTAAAGAAATAGTCTCATTTTTACTTTTCTCTTTAAAAAAATTCCTACCCTGTAATGCATTGATTTAATATCCTTTCGTTTTTGAAATATTGATCGATGTGTCAGGAGACCCTGTAGGCTCTGAGCACATGCATCTCCAGTCACGTCTAACAGACACTCAGGCCCTGGCCCGAGGTTGCACATAGTCAAGTGTTACCAGGTGGGAGACTTGTTAGTGCTAATTTCTGTTGGATGTGAGATCTGAGCCAGTTGCCAGTGAGATCTCTCAGCTTCCCTCAATCATCGTGTTCTAAATACGTGTTATTGCTCTTATTATCATCATTATTATTCTGTGATCCCTGTTTGATATTTTTCCAGAGAGGCATTCCTTTGATACTTTTTTCCAGAGATTAAAAATTTTTTTTGATTTTTTTTTTTTTTCGAGGAAGTTTAAATAAAATAAAACATCAGAATTTTTTTGATACCATGCCTGAGATATAATTTATTGCCTTTTTTTTGCTCATTTATTCATTCATACATGAGTGCGTTCAACCAGATATTTACTACATGCCAATAGTGTGCCAGACACTGTGTATAGGTGCCAATTTATAGTAATGAGCCAGGCAGATTCCTGCCTTGATTTTTTGGGCTCATGAAATGGAACTTAAACTAGCTTATAGAGCAGTGGCCTTGATTTTATCCTGTCTAATGGGTTCATTCTTTGGAGAGTCACATAAATGTCCAGCTCTTCACCTGCAAATTGAGGCTGTTGGCCCAGATGTTCTCTATAACGGTCTAAGATATTTGTAATAAGGGATGTGCCCACCGAGTTAATGTCAGCAGCAGCATTTATACTAGGCCTGTGCAATAAGAAGGAAGTTGCCTTCTCAACTCAAGGCTACACTGTATAAATAACATTCTCTATTTTGCCTCTAGGGTTTCTCATTTGACCACCGTGGACAATATGAAAGGGGCCGTGAGACTAATGTGTGCAGGTTTTAGCCTGCGAGCAGGACCAACCGCGTAATTTACCGAGTCCAGCACAAAATAAAAATGTAGGCTCCTTGTTCAAAAATTAAGAATTTTATGACACATCAGAGCATTAAACCAAGTACGAGACCCTTCGCAGATCACAGGGTTTCAGTGTCACTGCATGGGGCTCACACCCATGCAGCCAGCCAGCCCTACCCTCAAATGAATCTGACTAAACACAGAAGTAGCTTCCTATTTTTGTGAGCAGATTAAGGGGGTACAGTACTCTTTCACAATATGTTATTTTTGTTATTATTACTATGATTATTTTAAGTAACACTGCCCCCTCTGCCCATCTTCTCTTGCAAGAGTATCAACTTCTCACAGCTTACTTAATTTATGATTTCCCCCAGCCAGATGGCTAGTGTCATATGTTTGCTGAATGCAGTGTTCTTTTGTTTTAAAGAGACATTTGAGATTTTTCAGAGAGAGAGAGAGAGAGAACGAGAGATATTGAGAGAGGGAGAGAGAGAGAGAGAGAGAGAGAACGAGAGAGATTGAGAGAGAGAACGAGAGAGATTGGGAGAGAGAACAAGAGAGATTGAGAGAGAGAGAGAGAGAGAACGAGAGAGATTGAGAGAGAGAGAGAGAGAGAGAGAACAAGAGAGATTGAGAGAGAGAGAGAGAAAACAAGAGAGATTGAGAGAGAGAGGGCACGCGCGCGCGCGCGCACTTTTTTGCCCAGGGAAATGAATTTTTAAAATCCAGTTTAAAGAAGTCAGAATTAACATTTAATAAGGCATTTGTGGGAACTAAAATGGGCTGTTTGGTGAAGTGCTCTGAAATAGCACTGGACCTGTGCAGCACCAAAGGAAAGAGTCCTCAGTGAGATATTTTGTTTTGTTTTAAACCTTTTTGGTGCAACACAAATCAGTTTTTTTATTGCTGGTTGAGACTGCATGAAAGATGACAGACAGGTAGAGCTAAGAAAAGCAGTGAGTGGAATTTACAGGCTAGCAGTGTTTGTAACTCTGCATGTACTCGGGGTGATATTTTAAATCAATAGTTTTCTTATGTAGGGGATAGTTATTACTGTGCATATCCCACATGGCAGAGAACCCAAAAGAGGGCTCATTGAAGGAGTTATAAATTGCATATATAAGTGCCTGGACTTTGGAGCGTTGGTGAACCCTCTGAGGTGAGATTGATGAAATACGTTGTGACATTCAGGTTTTAGTTGCTAGTTTTCTCCTAGAATTTTTGGCAGGTCTTAAACCAAGAGACATCAATGGTGCAGTTATTTTCAATAACTTGGACTCTCTAGGAAAATTTAGAAATCCAGCCAGCCAGAATGTAAGTAAAGATGTTTATAGGAAAAACCTTTTCCATAAGCATTTTTGTTGGGTATGGATCTTTTAAACCGATGGAGTTGAACCGTCTGCCCTCTTACTTTTCCTTATTCTGTTTGACCTCCTATATTGTGGCTTTGGCTTCAGTGACCTCTCCTCCCCCATCCCCCACCCCAGTTTCCTAGAAACAAATTACGTTGATGAGCTAGTAAATTCAGACACCCAAATGCATAAACATAACTTGTGACTTTGGCAATTAATGACATTTTATGGACTCATTCCTCAGGCCCCACCACCCCGTCCCTGCACTTAGCCTAAACTCTGTGTTAGTGATGAAGCCTGGATGGTGAAAGGGCACCTGCAGGCATGTAGGGGAAACTTGTCTGAAGGGCAGTCCGTGAGGGCAGTGACGAGGAGGCTCTGTCTGGAGTGTTACCTGGTCCATCTTAAAAAGAGCTCCCCTGGGCCCTCACTCCTAGGACGACAGGCCCTAAAGTAACGGCCCGCCGAGGTCCATTTTGGAGCCAATAAATCTTTCTAAGGTATTTGAAATACAAGAAGAGGAAAAGGATCAGAAAAAAAGAAGCTCCACCCCTCTCGTAAACTAAAGAACACGAGTTTGCCATGGCAGTTGCGCCAGGAGTGCCCTGAGGTCAAGGGTTATGCTCTTGTGAAGGGGCTCGCAGCTCCACCTCAGGGCAGCGGTGCTGGAGTGAGAAGAACGCTGTGTGGAACTAGCCAGCCTGGGGTCTGGTCCAGGCTCTTCTGTGGACTTAGACCTGAGGCAGATGGCTTGACCTTCTTGGTCTCAGTATCCTTAACGTTAAAATGAAGAAACTAAAAAGAAGGTGTGAAATGGCTATTGCAAGATACTTCAGTTGGAAATAATTTCTTGGTGATAAGCCCAAATTACCTCAGATATATTCTCATGGACCTGGAATCATGTTCCTTCTATACCTGCAAAAGGCTTAGGGCATGCTGTGACATTGCGGTTAGCGTTCGTCTGCAGGCTTTTTGAGAGCAAGATGCTTTTCTCTGCAAACTTCTGCTCTCTGAAATACACTGCCACGTTTCCCCTGTAATAGTAAGTTGTGGTGTTCTTTGTTTGTTTGTTTGTTTTGTTTTTTGGTTCATTGATCCATTCATTCTTTCAACACTTGTGTGTCAAGGACTATACTGAAAGCTATGGAAAGAATGACAAATATGACAGAGCTCCTGTCCTCGTATGTCAGCCTTCTCCTGTCATGTGGGGACGGCCATGGAATATGGCATGGGTGAGGGCGAGTGACATTGCACTGATAAAAACATTTCAAAAGAATTCCCATGTTTAGTCTAAAGATACCCACTGTGTCAGGGAATGACATTAATATATCCCTTCCTACCTAAAATACTTCAAATCTATGTTTTGGAATATTTTCCCCGTGGAAACATGTCTGTGTTTATAATGAAAGTCATTTTAGAGCCAAAATTAACACGTACTTGGGAGTTTTAGTCTACTAGGCAAATGGGCTGCAATTTCGAATATCCTGTGGTGAGCCCATTACGTACCAAAAGTTGTATACATTTCAAGTGCCATTTACTCATATGCTTTATTAATAATTCCTATCTGTGACGTAAAATTCCCTTTGAACTGGCAGCCTCCAACATGCGGAAAAGAGGGATGTTGATTTTGCCTTATCTTTATCAAAATTGGGTTAGATTTTATATCCTTCACACCGTACTGGACCAGATTTCTCCCTCCCCTCTGCCTCTCGTCCCTCTAAGGCGGTAGTACAGAAGGCATCGTTACTCTGAATTCCCCACTTTACCTGTTTTTCCCTTAGTGATAATTATTCTTCCTGAAGTATATGATGTAACCAAGGAGGCCAGTGTGAGGTCAGTCGTATGTACATGGCTCAGTAATGACTAGCAACCGCCGACTGCCTTTGCGCTCAGAAGATCTAGGAAGATATTGCCTAAAATTACAAACAGATCCTTTCCTTTTAGCTTCTGCTCTCAATTACTAAAAGGAGTTCGCTAATTTAGCATTGCTCCCTTTCTCCTGTTGGCTTTTATAGCAGCCAAAAGTACACTCCCCCACACACACACACAAGTACCACTCTCAAGTGTAGCTAATGACATAGAAAGTAAATCTTAATTGTACATGAACTATAGATAAGATTGGTCAGCTCCTTCTATATAGTCTAATAACTCTAGCCCAGAGCATTCAATAAATATATCACTAATAAAGTAGAGACAGAGAAAAAACTTATTCCCCAAGCAGGCAATTTTAGAATCATCGATACAGATTACCTAGTTAGTTACTTAAAATTTAGATTGTGATTCAGTAGATTTAAGTTAAAGTCTAAAATTATGCATTTCTAAAGTGTTCCAGATCATTCTTGGGGGAGGGGGCAGAGGAAGTCATCCTTATACTTCCTTTTGCTTCTTGATGTCGGTTAAACATATTGATAATTTCAAGTCCCATTTGTCATTATCATTAGAAAGCATTGCTGCTTTGTCCTGTAAATAAGTCCACTGAAGCTTCTTTACAGCCAACAGCAGGAACTGACTCTGGCTGAATTCACCAAAAAAAAAAAAAAAAAAAAAAAAAGAAAAGAAAAGAAAGAAAGAAAGAAAGAGAGAATGAAAGAAAGAAAAGAAATTATTGAGGAACATTAGACAGTTCACAGTATTGACAGGATGGTTAGGACTAGGCTGGAAATAATGGTTGGAACCGTGACCAGATCCTGCTCAGAAGCCCAGGTACCCAGAATGCTGGGCAGTGCCACAACTGATTGGCTACCTCAGGTTTCATGTCCTACCTTACCTGGGCAAGTGGGGCGAGGGGAGAGGAGCTGGGCTGTTTCTGCTCTAACGAGAGGCAAAACCTGCCCCGCTGCCCCCAGTCTCTCACAGTGGAGAATTCTCCAATCATAGAAAAGAAGGGATCAGTTCTTAGGAAGCCAAAAAGATGACAGATGATCATCGTAGCTTTTATGGAAAGTTACTTAGTAAAAGTTTCTCAATGATGGTGAAGTTGGCTGCCAACTAACTAGTAACACAGCAGCTTGGCCCTCTGTTCTTTTGAGTTCTGACTTCTGATAGTTTCTCATTACATTGTCACCTTCTGGGGAAAGTACCATATATGTTTTCAAAGGAAACTGCCAGGTTTCTGTTACATGAGACTTTGAACCAAAGTGGATTATGTCCTCCAACAGCAAATCCAACAGGCAGTTGAACATTTAGAGATTTCCTTGAAATTTTTTAAAGCTGCAATATTTGTAACTGGGGTCAAAAAAAAATGTGAAAAGGAGGATAATCCTATGTGGAGTTTGAGTGTATAGTTCTATTTTTTCTATCATGAATGTTTTCCAGGCAGATGAAAAAACTTTTTTGATCGTTGAATGTATGCAAACATTATATGCTTTCTTCATCTCCTATACCCTTTAGGAATGGGATCACAGACATAGAAATAGAATTTGCATTTATATAAATAATGCCTACGATGTATGGAGAAAACACTCCCTGTCTAGGGCACAGTATCTTGGAGATGGCATTTTCTGCCTCAAAACTAGGTTTGGTTTAGATAATAGAAATAATGCCTCTTGTTTGTGTGGACATCAGGGTTTACTCAGCGTCTTTACATCTGTTCCTTCATTTGATCTTCTCTCTAACCTCATGAAATTGGCTGAATGGGCGCTATTATTCTCATTTTGCCAATGAGGGCATGATGCTTGAAGAAAGCATGCAGATTAGAGATTTCATAATAACATCCTCCAGTAAAATTGTTGTTGTCTATAAAGTATATGAACTGGTTGTTCTTTTTTCTCTTTGGCGAATGAGATGCCCTTTTCTCTTTGGTGAATAGGGTCTGTCTCTGAGAGGCCTCTTGAGACTTAATGAGTAGTATCTGTAAGGTGCTCCAGGATCTTCAGATGAAAGGAACACCTGTTAGTATGTACTATGAAAATAGCAGGGCCTCTTGAGTAGCTGCTCCCTAGTTATTGATGCTGGCCAGAGGAGCTGCAGGCTCCTGGGCTTTGCCCGAAGCCTTTACTGATCGTTACTGTCAGGAAATGCACCCCACCACAATGTTACTTTATAAGCTGTAAGTGCATTTTAAAAACAGATGAAGGAAAATAAAAATCACCTTTTTGATGTAAACTGTTAAAGGATGGCTTATTACTGTGATCCTGTGTTCTACAAATTTGAAGGTGTAGATTTGTTCAGAATTTTACATCTCATATGTTTTAGGGGTGGGGATGTGTAGATCCAAGTGGTTGGTGGGGTTAATCTTTTGGAAGAACAAACTGGGAGCACCCAGGGCTCTATTCTGAACCACCCACCCCTGGTATCCCAGGACAGCTGTAGGTAAGGTACCGTAATAGCCATCGATCTCTTTCCTCCTCCCTCAAGTAACCGTAAGATAATGCTGACCTGCTTCCCCGGCATCTGGAACAAGTAACGAGTGTATGATCGTAAAGGCGTTTTGGATGTGCCAACACTAACCACAGTAACTAATCAGAAAGCAGTGGTCCCTTTTACATCCCAGGAGACTGGTATGATGACAGTTCTCCATCATATTTTCTTTGTTAAGTGGCAATGTTCTCATGCTGAGGAGAGAGTGCAGGGGAAGAATGCTCGAGACTAGGATTTAGGCATGCATTGCGCATCGGTGGATAATTTTGCTCTTAAAATCTCACGGATGCTGTTAAAGAATGGAAATTTGATATTTCCCTCTTCTCCTCTCTCTCTCCTCCACTTTCGCCTCAGCTTCTCATTTCCTTCCCCTCCCTCTCACCACCCTCACCATCTCCACTGTCAACATTATGGGGAGCACTCTTGCCTCATATTAATGTGAGAAAAATAAACCTCTTCTTGACATGTAGTAAATATGTGAAAGCCACATTCATTTATAAAGTATCACATTAGCTGACTTTCTAAGTAATATAGAGCGAGTCATTTTAACACGATATGGAATTTGGACTTGAACTATAAAGTATTACTCTTTAAAAGTCAGACGTCATCTTAATTTTCACTTTAATGAGCACAACAGTAAAGGTAAGTTCTATTTTACTTTTCTATGAAGTTGCGTTCTTGGTTCTCCAAGGATACGTGGTGGGAAAACAAGGGTGTCTTCTGCAGTGGAAGTAAGCTGTGCTCAATTTAGCAAACCTGTAGTTTTATTCTCAAGAATTTTCAATGGTTCACTTAGGGCAACTGATCTGTGGATATTGTTTTTACATGATGATTCGTATCACTAGTAAGACACTCCTAAACATGGTAGCTTAAAACACAAAAGTTTATAATGTCTCAGAACCTTGTACATTAACTGGGTTGTTTGTCCACTCCATGTGGTGTCAGCTGGAGTATAATAGAAATTCTAAGGAGTAACGTTGCTGAGAAATAAGAGATACCAATTTCACGTTTAGTGATGCCTCACGTCTGCTACCATCTCATACTGTTTAAAGCTACATTACAGGGGGCTCTGAAGCTCAGAAAGGAAGTCGTTTGGCAGACAGCAGTGCTAATTGGTGGCTTAAGTAGCAGAGCTGGAAAGGACACAGGACGCCTCACATTAGCATGCACCATGGCAGGATCCTCGCTGCCATCCCCCCAACGGTGCGCTGACCAAGCCTTGGTCATCTATGTATCTCCAGAAGGGCACAGAGCACATGCTAGGCTCTTGTTAAATACTACGTCAGTGAATGACAGTGAGTGAGTGAAAAGAAATGAGGGAATGTAGGTCCTGCATACCAACAATGCCCCCACGAGAAAACCTCTGGGATGGAATGGATGATTGCTTGTCCGGGCACATCCTCATCTCCTGTTGTCTTCTCTACCTACGGAGACCGCTCTATTGGACAGACGGGAGCGATGTCCATGTTATATGCACTTGAGACTATACAGATGTGCTAATCCCGCCAGGTACACGGAGAGCTCTGAGTCTTGGAGGCCATCCTATTAGCTCTGTTAAATGTTATAAACCATCCACCTCAAAAATTTGGGGTGAGAATTTTATAAAAGCATATTAACAATGAAAATATTAGAGAAGCAGAGTGGGTTTTAGATGTCCAGTGAGTATTTGGACAAAGATAAAAATGACTAGTGACTGATGAAAAGAGGTGCGTACATTGTGGTACCTTATTAAAATTCTTTTCTTTCTCTCCTTTGGTTTTCTTCCCGCCAATAATATTACTATTTGGGTGACATCCAGGGAGAAGGAATTGATTTTGATGAGTGTCCTTGAATTGTTTGTATGCCTTCTTATCCATTATACACTGAATTAGCTTTTTCTTGTCGGTATTGTTAATAAAATTTAGAAAGAAGTCTCAACTCTTTGGTAAAAAGTGCTAATTTCTGACTAATTCTCAAGACATAGTATCATTTTCTCCCGGATAACGTCTTTTCCATGAAAAAAAAAAAAGAAAAACGGAAATGCCAAAAATTATCAGTTCCTATCAAAGAAATCCATTGAAGACAATGGATTTATGCTGTAAAACTGACTTTGCCACAGTCCACTGCATCTCTGCTTTATAGTCTTAATTTTTATGTTCAGCCAAAACAGAATATTCCAGGCCTTATTTCAAACCGTACTCAGCTCGGGGCCATAGCCAGGAGGATCTGCCACATGGCTTCAGTAGTTTGGGGGTGAGGGGAGGGTAGATTTTGCTCAGAGTCCCTGGAGCATCTGAGAGAGAGGCCCTGAACTCCCATCGTGCCCTGAGGCCCCCAGGACTGGAGGTGAGCCCCAGCTGCAGTTACAGGGGCTGTCCCTGTGGGTTGATGCTAACTCCTGGTGAGAGGCAGGCAGACCGCGGGGACCGGGACCCTCGTGTGGACCGGGCTTCCCTCAGACTGCCTGACACCTTCGAACTAATGCCCTCTTGTCCCACTGCCGGCCTGAGCTCTACGCCTCACACTGATTCTCGAGCCCCGTCTGTGGTTACGATGATCTGGAACCTGTCTTACAGCTCTCGCTTGATGACCGTCTGGCCAGTGTCATTAGCAAGAGAGGTCCCGGTTCCCAGATGTTTACATAACTTCTGGGAAGGAATTTTTCTTAAGATAGGTCTTGACTTCGAGACATTTTATTTCTGTGCTTTGTGATGACCATCTTGTACAGCGAGAGGTGACTCACTAGCCGGGGTCAGGATCCAGTCTGGCCAGAGTAAACTCATGACAGCGAGCCGCTCCACCTCGGCCTGTGCCACCCGGCTCCGTGAGAGTGCCGCCGCCGACGGTGCAGGAGGCCGAAAGGACACAGAGCCCCGGCGTGGGCAGCCTGCATCCCAGCCCAGCTCGGTCACGTGAGCCCCCGTTTTCTCCTCGGTAAAGGAGGCTGCTGAAATACATTGTTTTCAAGATCTTTTCTAGCCCCCAAATATTATTTTTTTTTCATTGTTATCAATGCAATTTTTAAATGATATATTTTTCAGCACAAAATGACTACTTGCTCCACTGAAATAAATAAAAGAGGAAGGAAAGGAATAAAGTAGGAATAAAGGAATAAAGTTCTCCTGTCTGCTCTTTACGTCTCAAAATATAAAATGTTTAAAGGGGAAATGTCTGGGCTTGAAAAACGTTGCAGTAATCTTATGGTAGCAGCGTGCAGCCCGCAAGCTTTCTAAGCGGGACTCGCTCTGCGTGGGCCAGAACCATTTCTAGGGAGCGGTTCCTAGTTTTAGTTTTCATCTCTCCCTTGCAACTGGCACCATCGTTGATCAGAGAGGCTGTTGTATGTGTATATGTAACATCTTGTCCTCAGTAGTTTTTATTTCTTCTTAACGTGTTTAAAAAAACACTTCTTTACTTTTTTTCTTTTTCGTTTTTTCTTTCCTCTTCTGCATTGTTACAGGGATGTCCTTAAAATAACTAAACACTTGTAGCCCCCTGTGAGATAGTATGGTATTATTGCAGACTATCAGTATTTTTCTTTTTTAAACAGTATTAGTCAGATCCACAAATATTTACTAAGTGCTTGCTCTGTATAAGACATCAAACCAAGAACTAGCATAAGGTGTGATGATGTGGTCTTAAAACCATCATTGCCTCTGGCCTGCTCAGATCAAAATGAAAGCTGAGGGCGATTCTGGGTATCCTGGAAGCCGGCACTCTTTGCTGAGTTACGAAGAGGAACGGATGTCAAAGAGAATGCTCTTTGCAAGCTCCCCTCAAACAGTATCTGAGAAATATAAAATGTGGACCCACCATTTACCTTCTCCCCAAGGCCGATTCCTTGAGAGGCTGCCCCATTGTCTCTTGATTGGCTTAGGGCTGTCGAGTGTTTGTTGCTTTTCATGGATGGTCAGTTGCAGACTTCTGCCCCTGTTAAGTGCTTCGCCTATGGTATTGAGACTCAGTTACACATGGGATAGGGAGTCTGAACAGACTATTCAGATGAGTGTGTTTCATCTCTTGGGTCATTGAGGTTGGAGTAATCACATTTCAGAGTCTCTGCTTTCCTCTTGTGATGCATGGAACATAGTTTCCAGCTGTCCCGCCAGAGAGCGGGAGATAGGAAGCCTTGACCTGTGTCTGAGGCTTACGTGGGGCGCATCGAATCTGCAACGGTCTCCTGCCATTGATTTGATTACACAATAGGGGAGTTTAATCATGAAAGAACTTGTAATTCTGAAGACCTTACTATGTACCAGACACTGGACTATGCATCCATTTGTACCCAGAGGCAAGTACTAATACCATGCCCATTGTACAGATCAGGAAGGTGGAGTTTGGAGTCACTCAGCCAGTGAGTCTCGGAGTCAGGATTCGGCGTTGAACAGGTTGACAAGAGTCAAAGCTCTTCACCTTGGTCCCTGCCAGTAATGTCCATCCCAGTGGCCTGACATCTCACAGACTTGGGCCTCAGGACTGTTTGTGGTTTCATTACACATTCCAGTGACATCGAACAGCAAAACTATTTCTTAGACATCCACACAGCACTAATCGAGTATATTATTTCACTAGGCCAGGGTCTTGTGGATTTTGCCATGATCTTATAGAAAGAGCTTTTAAGGTAGAGTCAAAACACTTGGTCACATTGCTAAACTTTCTAAGCCTTGGTCAACTCATTTGTAAAATGAGGACAGAGACGCTTGATGAGGTTGTTAGGTGGTTAAATTGGGTAACAGAGACAGGCTCGCGTAAATAGTTCTCAGTTCATTTCATTTTCTTTTTCTTTTCCCCACTGATTCTTCTTCCTCCCTCCTATTTGCTTTTCTCTCTTGCTGTCACAGTAATTCAGTGTCTCTCTTGCCAGGCTTTAGTTCCAAAGTGCAGGAAAGCAGAACCGGACGTGTTTACAGCAGTCTCAAGCTCTTGGGGTGAGAGTTTGTTGTGTTTGTAAGCTGTAGTCAGGTCCCACACCAGGTGGACCATCTTCCCTGGAGTTCTGGAGAGGAAGGAAGGCCTGCCAGGAGACACATGCCTCACAGGAGGACGTGGCCAGCTAGTGGACCACACTCTTGCTCACATATCTCTTCTGGGAGTGCTTGTTATCTTTATCAGCAGTCCCTCTCGACCTCTCACGCCTTTACATGTGCTGTTTCAGGGAGGCTTGTGAAAATGATGGTTCTTCTGTTGCAAACCTGGCAGAAAGCATTTAATGCACCGTGGAGACACCTTCCTTAGAGGAAATAGAATACAGATTATGATCATCATGGAGAAAGCATATTAGACACCATCCTGACGTCCAGTAGATGAATTCTTCAGCAGTTTTCAAGAAAGAAAGATTATCCGAGAAATGGTGGCGGTGAATGAATGGTGGCAAACAAATTGTGATTAAAATATATATGTATATCAACATAAAGTTATAAATGTAAGAAATAAAAATAACACATTTAAGAGATAAAAATCACCAGCAATTATATGACTGCAAAATAGCCTTTTTTTAAAACTTACTTTGAAATAATTTTATACTTACAGTTCTAAAAATAGTAGTTTCTTTATACCCTTCACCTCGCTTTCCCTAAAGTTAACATATTACATAACCTTAGTATAATTATTCAAACTAAGACATTAGCATTGGTGTGTATTAATACATTAATTAAGCTCCAGATTTTATTTGGGTTCCATCAGTTTTTTCACTGATTCTCTTTCTTTCCAGGATCCAATCCGGGATCCCCCAGTGCATTTGGTCTTCATTTCTCCCTAGGTTCCTCCATTCTGTGACAGTCCTCAGTCTTTCTTTATCGCCCATGACATTGACAATAATAATTCATTTTAATGCTTTTTCAGTCCTTTAATCTGTTTTATAGTTAATATTATCATACTGTAGCTGAGTTTTTTCATTTAGTATCCCAGACTAAGAATTTTTCACTGTACACCATATTAAGTGGTTGGAATTTCTACCTACAGTAAATTTTAGGGTTCGGTTAGTGATTCCATCCTTAAAGCCTTACTAAGTGCAGGATGCGCAAGCAGCAGGGCTCCCGGTAGTTTTCTCCGACCGCCCTTGTCTGTCCATAGGGAAACCAAAGGTGGAGGAACGAGGGGACCTGCCAGGGACACGCAGGTTGTAAAGGTCAAGGCAGAGCCCCAGCCTTGCTTGGTGGACATGTGGGAACCTTTCTTAAAACCTCCAAACTTTTCCCATCATGCTTAGAATTATTTCAGCCCGTCACCATGACAGAGGCCCAGCCTCAGCCTGCCTCCCCAACTGCCACATTATTTTCTAGCCACACTGGCCTTTTTGCTTCCTCGGACATTCCAGGCTCATTCTTACCTGCCACCCCAGGGTGCTGGTTGTCATCATTCCCTCTACTTGCATCGCTTTCTGCCTCATCTTCACGGCTCTTGCCTTCTTTCTGCCCATTTTGACCTCAACTCCAATGTTTAAGGGTGGCCTCTTTAGACAGGCCTTCCTTGGCCTTCGTTTCTAATAGGTGGAGCCCCCCTATCACTTTTTCATCACTGCACCCTGATTTACTTTCTTTCCCTCACCCCTTACTTTTGGAAATAACCTCTTGCTTGTCTCTATTTTTTTTTTAATGTAAAAATAAGTATTTTATGTATATAGTAGTTCTTAAACCTTGTAAACATTCAACATTATCTTCTTCCATTTAAAAAGCATTTAAAAATTGCTTTTAATAGCTGTCCACCCCATTTTGATTTTCCTAAGAGCTTGTCGCTGTAATCCTTGATTTTAATGACAAATATTGGCTAGACAATAAACAAGTCTATCTCTTCTAGTTGTAAACTGGCCTCAGTACAGTCAGTTTGCTTTACAAGGTCTTCCTTAAATTGCTGTCCTCAGTAGAATGTGAGCTCCATGAGAGTATGGACCTCCTGTTACTCAAGACATGTAAGAAGTAGCTCCCTACATGTCTGCTGGCTGAGTGAGTGCACGTTCTGAGAGTGATGGTTGCCGAAGAGGAAAGCTGTCCTCACCTTTCCTTTGGAGCATGTGAGAAGAGATCGCCCCTGGGACACCTAGTCGATGGGAATGTGTTGGAGGTCTCTGTGCCAAGCACCATGATTAGCCCTTTTGTTAAAGCGGCCCTTCTCTTTTTCATCTGTTTAACTGGAATAGTGTAAGGGACAGATAGCAAAAATTGATGAGCATTTCAGAGGTATTGAAATTAATGTCAGTTTTGCCACCAGGCCTTCGGAATGTCCTCTTTGATATTCCCCTCCCCCCCTCAAAAACAAACAAACAAACAAACAAACATGTAAGATGTTATAGGATGGTTCTTTCATGAACTTTTAGAGTAGAATTAAGAGTCTTTAAAGAATAATAAAATGCCGCAGTTTGAAACATTTCTGTTACTTTTGACAGCTCCATTGTCATAGAAGCGGCAATCTAGGGGCTGCGAAAGAGCCTTTAGCAGCGGATCAAAAGAAGGGAAGTGCTGAAGGCACTCCAGATTCACCAGTCTGAAACACAGGGCAGCGGGTTTCCTTTTAAGATGTGCCCCACCCCCAGCGACATTTAAGGTCTGGATGGAGACCTGTTTTATTTGAGAGCTGGGCAGGCTTTCATTGTTTTAAAAAAAAATTTTATGCAGTGTACTTAGCCAACTCATTTAGCATGATTGACAGAGGCTGCTATAGACAAACCTTCTGACTAGAAATGAACAAAACATATGTAATGGTGACCTGTTCTAAACAAGAGTATGACATGAAGAAATGCCAAATTACAAATACTATGTGATTTTACTTGTATGTGGAACCTAAGGAACAAAATAAATGAACAAACAAAATAAAAACAGACTCATAGACTCGAAGAACAAACTGGTGATTGCCAGATGGGAGGGGGAGCATGGGGCTGGTTGAAAAAGGTGAAGGGATTAAGAAGTACAAATCGGCAGTTATAAAATAGTCACAGGGCTGTGAAGGACAGCATAGGGAAGAATATAGTCAATAATATTATAATAACTATGTATACTGCCAGATGGGTACTAGTCTAATTGGCGGATCACTTCATAAATTACTTAAATGTATAACCACTGTGCTGTACACCTGAAACTAACAAAATAATATTGAATGTCAACTCTAATTGAAAAATAAAAATCAAAAATGGTATTACAAAATAAAAAAATAAATTAAAAAAAGGGCCATTCAACTGCAATTAGAAATATAAAACAATCCTTTCAGTTTAGAAGACAGAAAATAACTTCTGCATATTATCTTTGTAATGGTATCAGTCCATTTGACAGAAGAGAACACTGGAGTTCAAAGAAATCAGGTATAACAGGTGAACTAGAGCTTTAAAAATTATAGACATAAATGCATTTGAACCTGTTTGTAGACCAGCGGGAATTACACTTGTTCGATATAAAGGATAAATAAATTCTAAAAACACTTCGTTTTTGTTCCCATTTTATGCTTAGTTTAAGTTCATAAAACTCAGGCTGAGCATGAGTCCTTGAAAAGAAGGGCGAGGTGTGGACCCAGGAGGCCCTGGTATTGCCCGCACTCCTTTCTGTCACCAACTTAGCTATTTGTGAATTAGGGACCTTAAATAAGTCTTTAGGCCACAATTTCCTTTACCAGACTAGTTCTGAGTTTTATCATTGTCTGACTCTATTATAAAATGATTTTTTAAGAAACTTATTTGTAAGAGATGTACAGCAGTTTTAAATTTCATTTATTGTTTCCATTTTGTAAATTAGTTCTCCTAAGAGAAGAAATATCACCTCCCCAATTCTATATGGTTGATAACATTTACTTGCTTAAAGAGACATTTTCAGTACACAGTATTTTTAGGTTCATTAATACCAAATTAAACCAAGTAACACCAAATTAACCAAATTAATGGAAATGTTATTGCCTAAATTAGTGGAAATGTTATGTTTGGCTAAAATGAGCCAGGAATTCGTTTCTTTAAAGTTTAGACCTTATTTGACAAAGAGAAATGTAATTTGTGTGGATAGATTGTCCCTTAATGTTACAAATGGTGACATAGATATTTGCTTTCTTCCAAATGTTTTATAGCTGATGCTCTCTTACTGTTCAAGTAAAAACAAAACAAAACAAAACAAAAACAAAAACAAAAACAAACAAAAAACACCCACACGTGGTTGGTGTATTTCTTAGGCTTATAAATACCTGAACTTACTAACGACCTGATCAGCAAACTTTACAGGTTGCTTTTAAAAGTGAGAGCTTCCTAATAGAGAATAAATACTTCCCAGTTTATTTGTTTTTTAAATGTGCGAATTTCATCAGGAAGACCTAGGATGGATTCTTACCAAGCCAGGTGTGGTAGGACAATAAACTTCGCAGGCACATTTCATTAATTCATAGGTGATATGGTACAACTGGGGGCTACTAAAACAGCAAAGTGAGAGGATATCCCTCACTCAGAGTAGCTCATTTTCCATTATTAATAATTAATAGAGCTTTTTATTTTTAAGTGTCACTACTGCAAGCACAAATGTGCTCAGCAGCAAGCAATTACAGAATGTTATTTTAAGGTAATGGTGTTCCCACTAACAACAGAAGTAGAGGAGGGCAGGAAACACGCTTAATATCGGAACTGGGCATCAACCTGAAACAGACAAAGGCTTTGTAGATTGCTCTCCCAAACATCTGCATAAGACTCTGATGCTGGGTACCTAGAACAAGCATTTTAGGGTGTTCTGTGTCTGCAAAAAATATGGATGATGGTGGCTCGAGATTGTTGACGGCGAAAATTGCTAGACCCTTCAGGATGGGCTGCTCGTCTTAGCTAGTCAGATGCTGACAATTCATTGTCACTTGTTTGTGTTTGGGCAAGAATCTGGATATTGGCGGACTTGCCCAGGTGGAAGCATTTGCTTTGCTGAGGCAGTCTTGTTCGATCTGAGAATCCTTTGAGGGTGGGTGCACAGCGGGGAAGATATTAAGAAGGAATTCTGTGAGGAGTGCTCTGCCCTTTCCTGAGAATTCAAGGTAGTTTGTGGGTAAATGTCCAGGGTCAGGCACGGTCCGGGCCGTCATAGTACCGAGGAATGAGGGAGATATGCTCAAATAAGCAGTCTCCCTTCTCTTGTTTGTTTTCTTGGAATTCTCTAAATTTTGAATAAGCAGTTCTATATTACCTGAATACTGTAGGATGGATTTGTGGGAGGAATGGGGAGGGGTTAAGACCTGTGTCACATGACCTCTGCCTTCTGATCTCGTAGATTAATGTCACCATCAGTTCTCTTAAAATAGATTAAAAATTCACATTACTCTTTCCCAAAGAGACAGTGTTTTCCTTGTAAAATTTTTTAGTTCATTAATTTTTTAGGTGCCCAATGGTGTACATCATCTTTTTTTTTTTTTTTTTAGATGTAAGTTGTATGTAAGGAGTTTAATACACAAGGTATGATTGTTCTGTGCCCTAAGGAATTATATAGGAAATAGTGCGTGGTTTAGGGCAGAGTTTGGAAAAGTCCTCTGAGGTTCTGAGGTCTTAGAGAGCTGTCATTGGGAAGATAATTATTCTTGGGGGTAACTAATAGATTTCAACTGATGGCAACTCAAATTTATTGGTAGTAGCTTCCTGGACTGCTATGTTGAAAAGGATTCTGAGGACTCCTTAATTCAATAGGAAAGAAATCTCTTGCTTGAGTCTGCCCATGGGTATCAGTATTGTCATGTGTGTTTGGCCATTACTGGTTTATATATTCCTCTTTTGTGAGGCTGTTTGAGTAGTATTTAGATACATTCTAAATCAATGTTCCAAAAATTAAGTTAATCAAAATTGAATATTTGTTGAGTGTTCACCATGTGCTAAATTAAAGTTAAATTGAAGTATTAGGTAAGACATCGAATGGTGGAGAATGGTCAAATAACCACTGTAAGAATTAGGAAGAGAATGCAAGCCAAGAGCAGGAGAATCAGAGGATCTCGGATCGTAAGCATTGGCAAAGGTGAAAGCTTTTATGTAAGCAAAGGCAGCTAGCAGGAAGTGTAGCGTTTTAGAGGAATGTGAGGACGCCAGCCTTTTTGGGTAGATTATTTGTGATTGGGAGAAAGGAGAGCCACCAGCTAGTAGAGGGCCTTGTAGATATGAGTGGGTAGAATTGTTTTCATGGTCTTCTCACTCTGTTCTAGGTTATAAGTCCCTAGAAGTTAAGAAGTTAGTCATCAGTCACCTTCTTTCCTTGAGCAAAGCTATATTAACCTACATACCATCTGCCAGACATCACCTTAAGATGACAGGGCTTGGAATGGACCCTGACTTGGAGGATTTTTCAGAGTAGAGGAGGAATAAGGAAGGAAATTACTATCCACTCATACCTATATGCCTTTTAAAAGGAACTCAGTGTTAGCTCCATTATGTAGAAGAGAAAACCAAGGTTCAGGAATATTAACGTGAGACCAACAGAGCTAGATTTGAATCTAGGTCCCTCGCACTTACGTTCTGGCTTCTTTTCACCTAAGTTGTTCGAAGTACACTTTGATCGAGTGATATAGTATGGGCCCTTTTGATTTAAATTATCCTTTGCCCAGTTCTAGAGGTAGAATGTTCTTGTAGTTCTTTTTGAAAGACATTGACAGTAAGCATTTATATGGAAGTATTACACACATACAGAAAAAGTCCACAAATCCTAAGTTACAACTTAGCCAATTTTCTCAAAGTGAACACACCCTTTGTAACCACCGCCTAGAGGAGCTTGCTTTTATTTCTTACTTAAAGTGAGTGGAAACTAACTGTAGCATAATTTCTATTCTCTGCACTTCTTGCCTTCCCACCCTCCTTTCTCTTTCCTTGTCCTCTCCCCTGCTCTCGTTCCCCATTTCTTTCAGGTTGGTGTTCCCTTGGGCTTCTTGATTATAGAACCTTGCCCCCCCAAGGATTTCCATGACGTGGTGGGGACAATGCCCGAAGTGTCCCTCTTCTGGGAATCACTTGAGTGATGAACATGAGAAGTGACAAGAATCATGTGTGGTGATTTAATTCTACTTCAAGTCACATTCTGCTAACATTTACCATATACCTAGGATGTTCTGAGCACTGTGATATTTTAAATATACATTTCATATATAAAGAAACTGAAGTTCAAAGAGGTTAAGTGACTTATGCAGAGATATATACAACCTGGTAAATGGTGGATTTCTTTATACTCATCTGTTTTTCCTTAAAATATACCATAGCTGCCTACTTTTGCCTTCGCTGCCTGCTAAACATAAGTTTGCGTGCTTAAAAATAAGGCTGACAGAGTGGCATAGACACCCTAGGTTTGTTATAGGAACTAATTTTTCTTCTTTTTCCTTTTTAGAATAAAAACTCTGATTCCAGATAACTGTAGTCCTGGAAATACAACAAAGTGTCATTTTGGGAAGCTGTTACCAGGTTTCTATATCACTGTAAGGGCTGAACTTTGCATCCTTGTTGGGTAATGCTGTTGGCTTAAAGCTGTTGCAGCTGGTTTTCTTAGCAGAACCAGAAGTTCCTGAAGAGGTACCAATAAGAGATAAATCAGATTGCTTTGTGTCTTAGTTCATTAAAAAAAAAAATTAAGAACTTTAAGTCAGTTACTGTCCTTTTAGTAACCCATGTTTCTATGAGAAGTTCGACATGCCCTTTGGATTGAAAGTTCTTTGGAAGTTCTAGAGAAAGGCATCTAAGACTTTACCAACTCTCTCTCATTAGAACAATTCTCATGATTTCAGTTTTGGGGTGAGTCTGTTATGCTTATTGCCTTCTCATGTCTTTGCAAACTCAGGAATACTACCATGTTGGAATTGAGCCTGTCCTTAGATTCTTGATTAGAGGTGTCGTTTAATTTGATACTTGATAGAGACTATCTTTGTCAATTTGTAAGACTAACTTATCTGTGTAAGAAAGAGGAAATGTGAGTTTCAGTACAAGTCATCAGAGAGAATGCCATTTTGATACATGTTTAATTGAATCGATGATAAATCTTTAAATGCTTGTGTTTTTTAAGAGTCAGTGCTAACTCAGGAGTGATCTGACACTTTGAGAAATTCATAAAATGTTCTAATATATCGATAATAAGCAGAGTTTTTTAAGTGGGAGTGTTGGTTCATCCGGATAGTGTGTTCTGCAGATGTCTGGGGAATCCATGTTGCTGAATTAACTCCCCTCCCCTGTTCCTGTCTTTAATATCTTCAGGAGTATTAGAGGATTTGCCTTGTAAATTCCCACCTCCTCTTCTCCTTGGTTTAGTCTTCAAATATAGCTGAACGTAATAAAACACTCCTCAATACCACAAAGAAACGTCCATGGTCTCATGCTTCCTTTGTGCTGGGGACAGTTCTAGACAAACACAGTGTCATATATATAAAGTGTTTAATAAAGAGGGAATGAATGAACAGCTTATGACAGTGAGGATTGTGTAGCTCAGTAGTAATATTCATAGATCCTGGTTCATATCTCTTGTTTGTGGAATAAAAACAAATTTCTCTTTATAAAGTTGGACATTTGATGGGAAAATCAAGGAACACCTAAAGGACTAAAGAAAGAAATTCCTTTGTACTCAGACTGTTGAGTGCATTTGTAATGTCTCCCTTCCTGTTTGACAGTAATGAGGATTCTGTCAAAGGATATCTGCGCTAAATCAAGAACCTAAGGTGCTCCTTGGCCTTAAATGAAGGGGAGAAGATACATAATGTATTGTTTCATGCACAGCAGTACCCCTTTCTCTTTGACAGGGTTGCTGGAGGCTGTAGTAGACCTTTGTGTTGTTTTCTTGATATGTTTTGTCATTTACCTTGTTTGGCTAGGAAGCCCTAGAAGTGCTGGGGAGCTTATTATCCTAACAATGCATGACCAAGTATTCTTAAAGTTGGTGCTTTGGTTTTGCCAAGCAGTGCCTTGGAAAATGCTGGACTCATCACCACTAGATCTCATTTCAGAATTCTGATCAGAATTCTGGCTTCCTTGCGATTTTTTACTGGGTCTTCTCTGCTTCCTTGTAGGACTGAGTTTTTGCAAGGTTTACAGTGTCTCCCTCAGTAGGGATCAGAGAATGCTCGTAATGGCACAGTAGCCTTTTGGGTCAGGCAGACCTAGGCTTGAACCATGAATGTTCTCATTAGCCATGTGTCCCCGGGCATGTTACTTAACCTGTGAGCCTCATCAATAAATCTAAGGATGGCATTATGTACTTCGAAAGTAATGACTCGAGGAAAAGTAACTACTCATAAACGATAGCCACCAGTTTAGTGATATACACTTTTCTTTTTCTTCTCTTTTCTCCTACCTCTAGTTCCAGCTGCTATCAAATCTGCTGTTACTGAAAGTGACTCACACAAGAGTTAGGGCTTAGAAACAGCAGACTGTTTTGTGGAGGTCGGGTCTCCAGCTAACCCCAGGCCTCTGCTGAAGCCAGGCCAGAGGAGTTGGGTTCACTCACCTTGACAGTATATACGGTAGCTTCCCCTGTGTGTCAGTAACGAGAGTGATTGTAGAGTACAATGGATTCCTACCCCAGAATTAGACTCGTGGTGAACACCAGCCTCCCAGAGTGAATGTCATGGTATTAGCCATGATGCTCAGCCCTGTATCCAGCCATTGTAAGTCTGGAGTTAGAACAAACTCAATGAGCAACCATGCTCAGGTATTCTCTGTCACACAATAACAGTACAGTAAAATTGATTCGGTCTTGCTTTTAAAAACAAAGAACTTCCTCGTGGAATTTCTACATGTGAAAAGTGTACAAAATGTATTAAATCTCACGCCTTTGGAGAGTGATAGTGTTGATGTTGCTTTAGCACACGTGATTTTTCTGCTTAGCTGGGTACTTTAAGGCCAACACCCAACCTGGGTGTCATCTCTGACCATTTTTCTTCGTCTCTAGGTAGAGCTTTCCTCCTCTTCCTCCTTTTTGTGCTCCCATAGAACACTCCTCTCGAAGCACACAGCACACCACATAGAAGTGAACTGTTTACGTGTCCGCTCATCCCGCTGAGACCGGAGCTCCGTGAGGGCAAGGGTCTTCTGTAGTCATTGGGGTGCATCCATCTCTCGGCACAGCACCTAGCACAAATGGCAGCTCCATTCACTTTGCTGTGGTTGCCCTCGCTTCGCTGGTGCATTACAGCAGGGGTCCCCAATCCCCAGGCCATGGGTTGGTACCAGTCCATGGCCTGTTAAGAACCGGGCCACACAACTGGAAGTAAGCAGCGGGTGAGAGTTCGAAGCTTCATCCCTTATTTGCAGCCGCAGCCCCAGCGCTAGCATCACCGCCTCAGCTCCACCTCACACCATCAGGCATTAGATTCTCATAGGAGCACCGGTCCCTGGTGCCAGAGAGGTTGAGGACCACTGCATCAGGGGACTCTCTTCCTCATCAACTCCAGTTTGAATTTAGGCTGATGCTTACGTGAGTACACACAGAGTATGAGGCATTTTTACATATAGTGTTCTGTACTCAAATTGTCACATATAGAGAACCATTTTCCTCAGACATACATTTTCCTGATCTCCAGCCCCAAAAGGTGGCATCGACTACAGGATCTTGACAGCCGATAAGCTCTGATTTTTATGTTGGTCGCATTTATCTTGCTGCCGCTTCAAAAGATGGGCCTCTGTTGCCTTTGAGACATAATCTTTGGTCTCCCCCCATCTCTCTAGATTGGATTAATAGATTTATGTAGCTGTTGAACACAAGCTGCCTCAGAGCCCTTGTGTTTTAATCCAGTAGGAACCCAGCTGATCCTTTCGAAAGCAACTTCTAAGAGAAACTGATGTCCTGCGAACATGTCAGCGAGCTGTCATTGTGACTTTGTCAGTGGGCTCATCTCAGAGCAGCTGCGTACTCACTTTGAGATTGCCTAATTATTCGTACATCCAGACCTCTCTCCTTTCCGGTGATAGGCTGAGACCAGGCTTGTTCTTAAGGACAGGAAGGTAGGTTCTGAATGCTTTATCATTAAAATAGGTCACTGTTCTCTTATGTGTTCCAAAATCATAAAGCTGGTATTGGAAAATTCTATTTCTGCCAGCTTCTAAAGTTGTAAAACTGTTCTTTAAAAAACTTGTCTTTATAGTGTTTGCAAATGTGAGCACATGGCAGTTTAAAATAAGTTGCGTGCATGAGTGTATGTGCATGTGTGTGTATGTTTAGACAAAATGTAAATTTAATCCTAGTAAGTGCTTATTCTGAAGACCTCTTCACTTTAAACATGTTTATCATTATGGAATAAATGTATTTAAAAAAAGCAGAGTAAATGGCATTTTATTCAAATTTTATATATATATATATACTTATATATATATATATATACACACACACACACACATACACACACATATATATAAAATATATATATAATGGCTTTATTAACAATCACTTCATTTTTCTCCACCTACAGATTTGGAGGGTAGAAAAAGAATGCATCTGGGGGCCAGTTTTTTTTTGTTCCTTAAATCAAAACAAATTAGAAATTGACAAAACTATAGTTTTCTGATTGTTTGCTGACCTGATTGGTCTCGTGTTCATTCAGTTTTATCTTTCTTCTGCAGACCGTTTTGTAGGTAATGCAGAAACCAGCAACCATAAATAAATTGCTGAAAGATAACGAACAGAATTGGAATTGGTGCTTGCATTTGCCTGTTTTTAGCCTCCCCTCCCTTCCATCCAGCTCTGCCTGGAAAGGCCAGAAGTGTGCTTTTCAGGATGTGTAATGTTCTGACTTACAAAGCTCCACGTGGCCCTCAGCGATACGTGCATTTTACAAAGGTGGCATTGAGGAAGTTAGAATTCAACTTGTCATAGTTGCATAATTTAATAATATCTAAATTGAAAAGATGTGATTAAAATGATACTTAAAAATGTGAAGATACCACGATTCTGTTAGATTGCATTTCTGAGTCATTTCTATCTAATTCAACATTTTCATGGCTTAAACATCCTTTACCCCTTCTGTTCACCAAATCTGCAAGATAGAAACTGGAAAAAAAAAAAAGAGTGAATGTTTAGAGCAGTGGCCTCCATCCTTTTTGGCACCAGAGACAAGTGCTACTATGACATTCTAATGCCTAAAGATCTGAGGTGGAGCTGAGGCGGTGATGCTAGTGCTGGGGAGCGGGTGCAAATACAGATGAAGCTTCACTGGCTCGCTTGCCTGCCGCTCACTTCCTGCTGTGTGGCCTGGTTCCTAGACCGATTACGGTTAGGGACCACTGGTTTAGAGCATCCCTAAGATGGCCTTGGCTTTTACCTTGTCTGGGACAATGTGCCTGGTTTCCCATATAGAGACACTTCCTCCAAAGAACTGGCTCATTACATATTATTTCTGAGAGAAAGGAGATCAAAGTAGAGACTCCAGTATGGGATCATGGAAGCCCTGAGGGTATACCGGGCTAGTGTGAAGCTTTGGCTGAAAAGAGCCCAGGCACTTCCATATGGTGGTCTCTCTCCATACGGTGTGGAGTCACAGGGACATAGTAGTGTGCCATGGAAAGAGCACATGCTTTGGAGTCCGGACAAATTAGGGAGCCCGTTCCTGGCTTTGTCTCCAGGGCAAATGATTTGACTTTTCAGCTATAAAATGGGTATGCCAACAACAGTCACCACTGAGGAAGAACATCCCATATGCCAAGCGCTATGCTCACTAATATTCTTACAACCATACTATGAGGTAGGTTCTTGCATTCAAAGAGGAGTCAACTTGAGGCTTAAAAATGCCAAGTGACTGGACAAGATGACAGTCTTGGTACATGTGGTAGACGTGGGTTGAAACCAAGGTGTGCTTTAGATTCAGAGCTGAGGTTTTTAACCAGTACAACCCTACAGATTATTACAAATGTTCATTGAAGTAGTCTGTGAACAGAGCCTAGCACGGATTCTGGCACATAGTAGGCCTGCAGCAAAGAGGAACTTACCTTGGAGCTAACATTCCTTGGGGAAAGCAGTCAGGCCCTTAGTTTGCCATTTCACTTTAAGATTCCCACACCTGTTACCTGACAACTAGCACTTTTGAAATCACCTCCACTCACGCGATGTGTATGCTCTGTGCCCTGCTTGATATCACTTAATATTCTCATTTACATATTGGGGATGGGGTTCGAGCAGGCTGTAGATTATAGGTGAAAAAAGCCACGTGCAGCTAGTTTTGTCCAGTTCGGAGAGAACAATGGGTTCGGGTTGAATTATTCCATTTGTAACTAGCTGCTGCTCTGGCATCATAGAAGCAAACATAACCTTAGCCTATTTTCTTTCCATTTGAAAAATATAATGTAGTTGCACAGCAGGGAAATTCTGTGTAGGGAGTAGCTGGCATGTGGGGGCACCTTAGAGCAGGGAGGATGCAGAACACTGTCCTTGAAGATGTTGGGGGCAGGGACGAGCGGGCCAGGACTGATGGAGGGAAGAAGTTGAGCACCGAAGTTCATCATCACTTTCACAAAGCCTATGAAAGTGAGCCCTTCATTTAAGGGCAGTAAATTTAGAAGTCCGCTATTCTGTTTGTCCCCTGTTCTTTCTCTAAGTGTAATTAAGAAGACTTCGAAGAAGGAATATTGTGCTTAAGAAGCTGCTCTCCACCCACCTCTCTGATTCCCTAAAGCCTCGTTTGATTTGAATATTTTCCTTCTGGATTTCACTTTGCCGCTGTGTGTGGGGCAGCAGGTGGAGAGGGTAGAGAGGAAGGTTTCTGGGGAAGCAGAAACCCTGTGGAAGCCTGTTTTCATCTGGACGATGGCTTGGTAATACAAGCAGTGAGAGTTGGCAGAGGAGTGAAAACTGTAGGATTAATGGCCTTCAGCCTAATTCCCTGATACCTTTGTAAAGGCCAGCTAACCAGCTGGCTGCTTTCTGCTTTTGTTCCATGTACACTCCCTCTCACATCCCCCAGTGTTTCTCCCCCCAGCCCCCCACCCCCGCCCTTTTGGCTGATTTTTAACTTGTTCTCTGAATCTGAATTTTAGCACCAAAGTATGTGTGAAGAGAGTGTATGTATATGATCATTTATACTTAGAAATAAATATACTAGCAGGAAGACTTTATAATAAAATATAGGAGATGATTCATTTGTAAAGTAACCTGTGAGTTTTCGTTTTGGTGCAAGTTTTTAAAATATAAACTCATTCATTGTGTGTGTGCACACATACACATATACATACATTCATGGGTATTTGTGCATGAACATGATTTTTCAAGTTGAAACTCTTGAAATATATATATATATTTCTGTGTAAGTAGAAATAAAACCCAGCACATGACATCAATTCTCATGGTGTTCCAGATAAAATATAAATACATAAACCTCTTCACATTTTAAAATCTTACTGCTTTACTCAAGTGCTCATTTACATGTCTTTCAGAAACCCATGTGACCTTTAAGACAGGGAGGTCGATAGAGAGGTGAATATCTATGTTTCGGGATGTGCATGTGGGCTCCTAAAGGCACAAAGTGTACAGGTAATGAGCATTACGTTGGGTGTGAATGGAGGCACCAGGCAGGAAGCAAAGAGAATGTGACTTACTCCAGCAAACAAGAACCTGATTAGTGTTTACAGCGGGAAACCTTTGACGCGGGGTCAGCAGGAAAGGAAGAAAAAGCAAAGCAGCTAAACGTTGGAGAATAAGAACTTTTCCTGTTGCCTAGGTATTCTGGTATATATTGAAGTACTAGTCCCAGTTAGTTTGGCGGGTAAACAGTCTCATTATTTTCTGTAATTTGAATTATTATTGGAAGGTAATTAATGGCACTAACGGTTGCATATAACACTAAGACCTGGGTGGTCTTAATGACTTCCCTCCATCTTGTGTGAAGTTGTTCACTGTTCGATGTTTGAGTGCTCAGAACTACTTAGGGTTTTGGCTGTGAGTAGTCTCTGCTGGGCCCGATATGTTTTATAACATGATTGCATTTGCCATGTCAGTTAGATTATCTCCGTTCTTTCTGCCCTAGCCTGATGCCTGGCTGGTGTAGGTGCTTGGTAAATGATAGCAGTTATTATAGTATTCGTTAACCAAAACACGAAAGCCTTTTTTATAACTCTCGTCGTCGTGATCGGTTTATGATCATAAACAACATCTGATATTTTTGGATTGTAGAGTGCTTTTCCCAAATCACAGATAAAGCCCCATGTAGTCTCTATTACAGCCGAGCCCAAGCAAGCCAGGCTGTTATCAAATGAGTCCTCGTAACTTCACAGCCTTCTCTGGTTTACAACCATTTTGATCATGTCATCTAAGATTCCCCATTGACAGTGGATTAGTTGGCCCATCCGGAGGTTTTGCCAGTTTGATATAGCAAGTCCATGAAGCTTATAGGCATTGTATTCACCAGTTGATGCTTGATCCAATCAGCCCGTTTATATTCAGTGAAATGCTCATATCTACACATGACCACGTTTATTTTTAGCTCCTTTCTCTATCACTTCCTGTTGTTTTCCTTTGCTGCCCTCTCACCTCCCCAAATGCAGTGCCGGGATTAAACTGGACGTTGCGATAAAGAAGGGAGCATCATTCGGAGCATGTTCCTTATAATGCATTTAATTTGCTGCAGTCAGAATCAGCTGAGGTCCCTCTCACTACAAGTGACAGGTGGCAGTCTTGGGAAGAGACACATCCACTGTCCATTCTCTGTTTTGAAACAAGGCCCTAGTCATGGTGGGAAGGATGGGTGTAAGTAATTCATAGTCACTTTATTTCCAATAGGGACATAGTTCTCCTGTATTACTCAAAAAGGAATTAAAGGTGGGGTGAGGGGAGCAAGCAATGTTAGGAATATAAGTATCTTTATTTTTTTCTTTCTGGACTGATTCTGTTCATGTTAACAGCATTGTGAAATAGAGGTGGACCTTAAACCTTGTGCTGCAATCCATCGCCTGGCTCACCTTACTGCCAGCCTCATACGTAACTCCAAAAGGACCGTCATGGAGGAGAATATTCCCAGAGGTGCTTACAACGCTGGTTGCTGTCTGGTCTCCACACATATGACCCAGAAATGCAGCAAGGTGGCAAGGGTTTCACCCCATCAAAGCATGGTTACTTTATGCCAGGGACAGAGCAGAAGGCACCAAGGATTAGAGACAGGCTCGGATGTCAGGCACCGCTAGGGGTTTATCGGCCAGCTTTTGAGTGCAAATATCTGGAATTTGTGTTGCTGTACCCCACAGAGGTCAGCCTGGATGCTTCTTGCCTCACTGCCCAAATTCCATTTTCACCCAGCAATCCTCAGAGGATTCCGGAGACCTTTTGTTTCTTCGTACCATTCTCCCTGTAAGCTCCCCATATGGCCTTGGCAAAGAACAGGTTGATCTAACCCTGTGGTATTAACAGCACAGCTTCGGTTGTTCTCAGAGACCTTTGCTTCTGTCCAAGTGGCTTTTCTGTGCTTCATCTCTTGATAAATTAGAAAATGCTAATGTTTTCCCCTTTTCTTCATTATACTTATATTCTTTTAGTTATTTATTTAGCAGAAGGTTCACTTTAGATAAGAAAGATGACATATCAGAGCCATTTCTGTTCTGAAAGAAGCTTTCCTCTACCCCTAAGATTCTTCTGTCTGGTCTAACAGTCAAATAGACATGCGACAGATGAGCCAGACAAACAACCAAATAATACCCTGCGTACATGAGTCAGAGACAGAAGTTAAAAGGAGGTATATGTGACACTCTGAGCTAAGGATGAGGTAGGTAAGGCAGCTTGGGGTTTCAGAGGGGGGGAAGGTCATTGCAGGACGTTAAAAAGAGCAGATGTCCAATAATTTGAACTTTGCCCTGCCCTGTGCATAGGTCAAATAAAGGTTCTCTGATAATTTATTATGAAGCTCTTAATTCAGATTCCTTTTGGTAGTTGGGGGTGGGGGCAGAAGTTTTTCTTGAGCCTGCAGGGTCTGGGTTGCCTTAGTTCAAGACAATCCACGTACCACAGATATGCTGGGGTGATTTGCTATGAACCCTATACTTTCTTCAAGGAAAGAATTAAGTATGTCATCCATCCATAAATCCATTCTCTACACATGTATATATGTACATATGTATAAATGTGGCCGTGATGTATCAGATGCTTTTTTTTCAGGAACATCCAGAAATAAAACAGTGAATGCAGTTTTAAACATAGAAGATTATGACATGATTTGGAATAACATGTTCAGTACCAACCTCTTGGTTTCTCCCTGTTCATCCACCCAGGTGTGGAGTCTTCCCACCTCCGTAAAAAGCAAGTCCTTTCTCTCTTCATAACTCAGCCAGAAGCCTTGGTTTTGTCCTTGATTCTTTTCTTATAAACCGTGGGCAGCTCACCAGAACATCCTGTTTGCTGTAGCTTTAAGATACATCCAGAATCCAACCACCTCTTACCATCACACGGCTTCCTCTCATGTCCAAGCCATGGTCACCTCTCGCCTGAGCTCTGTAGTTGCCTCTTGGTCTTTTTGGGCTGCTATAACAACATGCTACAGACAGGGTGGCCTACTAATAACGTTTATTTTTTCACAGTTCTGGAGGCTGGAAGTCTGAGATCAGGGTGCCCCAGCATGGTTGGGTGACAATCCTCTTGTGAGTCAGACTTCATGCTGTGTCTTCACATGGCAGAAGGGGCCAGGGTGCTAGCTCTCTTGGGTCTCTTTTTTTTTAAGGGCATTAATTTCACGAGAGCTCCACCCTTATGACCTAATCACCTTTCAAAGACCCCCACCTTCTAATACCACGTTGGGCATTAGGATTTCAACAAGAATTTGGGAGGGGGGGGCACATTTAGACTATAGGAGCTTCCTGTCTTCCATGTTTCTGTCTCCCAGCTTTGCCCCCACTACACATTCCTCTCTACACAGCAGCCACCAGAGGAATCCTTTTAAAAGATAAGCCAGTTCTTATCCCTCCTCTGGTCACAATCATCAGTGGCTTCCCATCCCACTCACAGTGCTATCCATGTCTCTTCCTGTAACTATGGGTGGTGGTGTCCAATGTCATCTATGAGCACTCCTCTTCCTCACTAGCCTCCCAGCCAACATGAATTCTCCAAACAGCAGTTGTAGTAGTACTAGTAATAATAATTATCATTTTCTTGCCAGATTTAAGCTGGCTTTTGCTGGCTGGAATCCTCACATCAGAAGTATTTTTGTAAGAGATACGTAGGGCATTTTCCTCGGTGGGTGCCTTTGAGACCGTGCTGACCGGTCCCGAGGCAGCATCTAGCAGTGGGCTGCATCATTTTGGGGTGGCTGGAATCTTCCTCTGGAGTCAGAAGCTCAGGAGATGGTTAAAACCGGAAATAGAAGCTACTGCCAGGGGTTTGGCCTCTGTCCGCCATCAGTGAACTTGTGCTAAGAAGTTCTCTGCAACCCCTTCCTCCTGCTTAGGACAGTACCTCTGGCCTGGTGCTGAGGGTGGGGAAAGCTCTTCTGAGTATTTTCTATGTCATAACTAATAAAAAGCAAAATAAACCCTGGCATTCAGTGCTGCACCTACATATCAGGCTGCGTGGTGACTTCTTTTGACTTCATACGAGAAGCATATTTAAATACATTGAATCCAGGGTGATGATATAAACACACTGAATCCAGGGCGATGATGTAGATCACATCTACTCTGCCTTCCTGACTCAGAGCCTTTTTTTTTTTTTTCTCAAGGGCATTTCCAACAAAGCAGTAGAGCTTTCAGATTTGTAAACTGCCACCTTATTATCCTATTAGTCAATTACAGCTGCTGAAGAGCGGGGTAAGTGACAGTATGGCAGATTACAGCAATTTATTTGCCGTTCTCATAGTCTGGTTCAGCATATCATCAGGCTGTTTAAATTTAATGATAGGACTTTTACATATGTTTTAAAGCAGTTAAAGTTGTAATCAAAATGTTTAGGAAAACCCCTACTGACCTGCCTGAGTGCTGCCTTCTCTAGTGTTGCTTGTAATGCCTCGTTGTACTCTTCATTAGCAAAGCTGACTCTCAGAAGAAAGTTGGGGCTTTTTGGTGTGCTCATGAAAGACGGAGCTGATTGAAATTTTTTACTTCCGATGGCATTTATTAGGCAAATAAGGTGTATGCAATTAAGCACCATGTAACTTAGTCCTCCTGAGAGAGTCGATAGAGTCTGTGGGGATCGCAGGTGTATATGCACCATGGCATCGGGACTGGTTTG
>CM053511.1:11786425-11803565 GCA_028627145.1 Eidolon dupreanum
GGCACTATTTCTATTCAAGCTCACACCGAGATGTAAAGAAAATAACACCGAAACCCTGGCAACTAGCGTTCACCATGAGACTGAATTCAGTGCAATGTAAGGTGGTCCACTTTGTACTATACGTAGGAGGATTTAAATGCTGAAACACCAAAAGTTCTTTATTCTGAGGTTCCTTTACAAGTTATAATTTTTATATATGATGTTGCCATTTTTATCTATATTATGTGCCTGGCATTTAACAGATATATCATCTCATTCATGGTTCATAACCGCATGAGGTGAATATTATTAGATCCATCGTATGAGCATGAGAACAGACTTGGAGAGAGGTCACGTAGTTGAATTTGTACACAGTCACACTGCTTTTAACTGGTATTTGAAACCAGGATCCATAGACTCAAAATTCTTACTAAGCTCATTCCACCATTCCCTAGCATCACCTACCAGCATTAGGTAAAGGACCGAGGGGCCGATGTCCACTCCTTGTGGTGTTGGGAAGACCCCAAGTATACATATCTGGACTAGAGTGAGGTATGAGACAGGTAAAAAATAAGTGAATTCTTTCATAGTTTAGCCTCAACAGAGAAGCCTTGAACTTTCTCAGAATGTGCGAATGGCTATCAGAAACACAGAGGCAGGACAGGAAGCAAAATCCTGATGGAACAAACTGATCGAACTGAAAGTCTTGTCAAGAATTGCAGCACTTAAAAAAAAAAAGTTCTAGTACTACATTTTAGCCAAGAAATGTCTTGTTTTCCCTCTTCCTGTTATGTCATCCATTGAATCTATAGAAGATGCTGACATGTGTCTTCTGAACTGCATCTCATTATGATAGTCTAGATTTTTTTCTTTTCTGTTTCTTTTCATTTTCAGGAGGAAAAAATCTATTTTAGTGTTTCTCCCCTACCGCCAATACTAATATCAATATTGCTAGAACAACTTTAGACTTTAGATATTAAGAAACATCTATTTAATATAACAATTTGATTTTGCTGTTTTTAATTTACGTGTAAATCTCTAAGCAAGTTCCTATCTTTTAATATTTATTTAAGATACTTACTTTTACACCTATACACAACGCTTGGTAGGAATGCATTTGTTTGGTTTGTATCTTAGTGGATCATGCCATCTGTACTGAAATAGACTTAGAAGGAAGTCATCATATCAGCAAACTGTCTAGCCTAAAGAGTATATTGATGTGTATGCAATGCCTAACATCATTTTCTATACTTTGATAGTGAATAGTAGCTGGATGTTTTCAAAATAAACAACTATTTATAGCTGTTTTTAGATTCATCTCTAATGTAGCACTCGGGGGTGGGTGGGGGGGAACTCAACAGACCCTGTATTAACTGGGAAACCACTTTCGTGTTGCATTTCGATCCATTTAAGCTAAAGCTGATTAGCACTTTTTGAAAAGTGAATCTAAGTCTTTGTTCTAATCAAGAGAAATTGAGCCGTGTTATTACTAGGGAAAGCAAGAGAGAAAAATGGCTGTGATGGCAAGCTTCTTTTTAAGCGTGCAACATACAGCTTGGTTTCATGCCCACCCCCTTCCCCAACAAGACCCGTCCTAAGTGCTTGTTTAATAAAGCAACCCAGCAGGTGAATATTTAGGTGTTGGTGGGATTCAGGTAGTTTCATCTCAGTGCAACAGAGAGAACATAAGAGACTTTTCGGGGTATGGGGGCTATTTCTAGCCTCGTGTTAAGGAAAGTATTCAGACTATATACATTAATGACACAATTGTAATGTGAAACAGGATGTGTTTGGTATGAATTTGGTGTGGGTGTTTACTGTAATTAGTGGCTGTTCATCATTGGGTGGTGTTTTAAAATGTAGGTTTTATTATTATTCAGGTATGGTGAAGCCGACAGATCAGGAGATGATTGCTATTGAAAAGATAGGTTCTTACTGACAATTCTCAAGGGGGAGGGGCAAGCCATACCACGCAGGGCCACATGGGGCAGCACCGGGTTTGGACAAAAGGCATAGGGAGCAAGGGGGAAATCTGGACAAGAGTCTTTATTGTGGTTTCTGTGGGAGAGAAGGACAAGGCAGAGTAAATAGGGTTAGGATTGGCTAAGTTAAGTAATTTCAGCAGACTCTGGAGCATAAGGGCTGTCCTCTAGCTGTCTGGTACCTGGCCCTGGAGTATTGAGGGCAAGGAAATACAGTGGTTTCGCTTTCTATGGTTTCAGTTACCCATGGTCATCAGCGGTCTGAAAATATTAAATGGAAAAATCCAGAAGCAAACAATGCATGGGTTTTCAGTTGCACGCCATTCTGAGTAACACGATGAAATTTTGTGCCATTCCACTTCATTTTGCCGGGAACATGAGTCATCCCTGTGTCCAGCTTACCCACACTGTGTGCACTCCCTGCCCCTTAGTCACTTATTAGCCATCTCAGTTATCAGATTGGCTGTCACGATATCTCAGTGCTTGTGTTTAAGTAATTTATTTTACTTAATAGTGGCCCCAAAGCAAAAGAGTAATGATGCTGGTAATTCAGGTGTGCCAGAGAAAAACTGTAAAGTGCTTTCTGTAAGTGAAAAGGTAAGTGCGTATAGGAAAATACATGATATATGTAGGATCTGGTATTACCTACCCGTGGTTTCAGGCATTTACCAGAGGTCTGGGAACTTATTCCTCACCGATAAGGGGGCTTTCTGTAGTGATATGCGGTGTAAGAGGCTGATAGAGGAGGTGGTTGGGGATTTGGGCTCTGGACTGATTAGTTCTCTATCTCTAAGAATTAGCCAGCTCTGGGAGCAGCTGTCACTCCAGTATCAGCAAGCCCCCAATGTCAAAAGCACCAGAATAAAAAAAAAAAAAACATGCTTAACACAGGTGGCATTAAGCTGACTGGCTCATGTACATTTGGCATCGATAATCACATCTGGAAAAAACACTTCTCTGCCTGTGCCACCTTCAAGTGGGTGCCAATGCCAGCAGCAGAGAAGACCGGAAGTAGGCTGGACTGTGGCTGATTATACTCTTTACCAATTAGTGACACCAAGGGTCATCACTTTTCCCCTTTATTTTTCTTTGGGGGCTCTTGGGAATCTGAGGCTCTCCTTTGTCTTCCTGCTGTCTAATATGGAGTGACTGATGCTAAGGAATGAGATGGAGAAGGGAAAGGGAGGTGTGATAATATTTAGTTTTATCCTTTTCATGCTTCAACAGATTTAAGGAGCTTTCAAAGCAGAATCTTGTTTCAAATGTATGGCCATTTTTCAGTTAGAGGCACTTATTAACCTCCACTTCCATAAGCAGAAGCTCTTGAGTCTCCTTGCAGACACAGAAGAGATTTCCTTTTTCCCTCCAACCCTCTGCAAATCCCCAGTGCTACTCATAAGCCGGTTGAGAGGGTGAAAAGCCCACAGTTGTGAAAACAGAAGCAAATTTACACCTTTATGGCATGAAAACTTTGATGTTTTCTTATAGAGGAAGTACCCCATGTAATTCAAAATTTTGAGTGTACATTCAGGTCTGATGGCAGTTGGCCTAGACTCCAGCTGATCTGTGGTCTCTGAAAAGACAGCCACACAGAGCCACTTGCCATAGCTCCCTACGCCTCCCCAAGGCCTCTCCAGGGTGCACACCATTGCATCCACTGCATAGCTGAGGGACTTTGCTGAGGATGGCTCTAGTTTGGGTTTGTGTGGCTGTGTACGGTAAGTCCTCACTTAACCGCGTTCATAGGTTCTGCAACTTTAAGGGAAATGATATATAAAGAAGCCAACTTTACCATAGGCTAATTGACATAAATAAGTCAAGTTCCTATGGCATCTCATCAGTATTAAAACAAAACGACAATGAAGGGAACATTATTTGAGGACTTGCTATACTATGAAGGTAATGAGAGGTCTCAGAAAGCTGGAAAGATAGGTAGTTTCAATAGAAATGCTTTTAGAAGAGAGCCCAAATTGACTGAAGAGTTAGTTTCAGCCTTTTCGAATTGCCAGTGGGTGTTTCACAGCTGTGATGGCTTCGATGGCCTCTCGTTGTTTTCACTGGCTGCACCATCCAGGAGCAATAAGGATAAGTACTGTCTGGTGAAGAGCAGTTTCTTAAATTATTTGGAAGTGGGTTGTAATCTCAGAAACTGTAGCACAGAGACAAAAAAGCGTTTTATAAAGAAAGTAAAGGTCGACCAGAAGATGACGCCAAACAATTGGACTCTTACAAGTTGATGGTTTTTTTCCAAATGCTGCATGCCCAGGACCACTTTTAAATGTTCTAGTACTTAAAGAGAAAATTCAAAATCACATCAGTAGACCCCTTTTTTAATTTGTACTTCATTTAATTTTAAAAAATCATTTTATTTATTTTTTTAAATTTATTTAATTATTTAATTATTTATACCTTGTGCAGGTTAACTGGTTTGGAAGCCTTCACTGAATATTAAGTGTTATAGTATTTTTATCTTCATTGCTTGCTTTCTTTTTTTAGTCCTCGATATTTCATGAGCTCAGTTCTTTCTCCCAAATAATCAAACCTCCTTAAACAAAAGTATAATGCCATATCACCTTTTTTATACCCAGAGCACCTGGCACAGTCATAGACATGGAGGACTGATTGAGAGACCCCGCTTTGGAGGAAATGACTTGACTTACAGTATTTCTAAAGCTGCAGAGTTGTGAGCCCTGTCTTCCTTCTACCCTGGGGTTTTATTGAGGCTAATGGAGAATTGGTAAAACTGAGTATTGATTAGGGTGTAGGGTCTTAATAGCAGTGATATTACGACAATAGAGAATTAGGCTGATAGACATCTCTCTCTCCTCTCCCCCAACAAACAAACAAACCTGATACTTGCCATTTAAAATAACAACAACCATAAAAATTCGATTGATTTTTTTTCTGGTTATAGTTTCCTTAATCAGCTTTAGTCTTGAGGTAAGTGTTAACTGGCAAAAGAATTCCATTAGATTTATCATTACTTGACTTCTTAATAGTATTTGTCATCAGAGTAACGTGTGGGGAAGCTACTCTATGCTGGACACTCCCAGGGAGTCTCTGGAAGAAGACATGTGTTTTGTTGGGTGCAGCAGCAACTGGCGTTTGGGAGAAGCAATGGGCGTGGTTTGTGGTTTCCTTCTTTTAATGGCAGCTCATCGCTTCGACCACAGAATCACTGCCAACCTTCAGAAGGGGAAAGAAATATCGGCCAACCTACATTTTCATTTCTTTTTTTTTTTTTTCCTTTTTTTTTTTTAACTGACAAGCAGTGACTTGAGTTTTTAGAAACAGACCAGCTTAGTTGTGTCTGGTGTTCCCCAATATAGTGTTGGCAGAAATGTGGGTTAGTTTCTGCACTGCTTCAGACCAATCGACTGCATTAAGGTTGGCCTCTGTCCTGGAACCATATAAATGGTTTACTTTACCAATTGACTCATTCTGCCTAATTTCTGTGTCACCATGAAGAACCAGCACCCCTCACCAGTATAAGAGGCTGTAAGACGTGAACACTGAAATGAGTAGGGAAATGCTAGTCGGCTGGCCCTAAAAACCGAGATTCATTCATTCATTCACTAGTATTTATAGAGCCCCCCAAATTAGCCAGGCATTGCTCCAGGAGCTACAGATACAGTAATGAACCAGGCCAGCAATTGCAAACTTCTCTTTGAAGTGCTTGATAAATATTTTAGGCTTTGTAGGCCTTGCCGTTTCTGTTGCGACTATTCAACTCTGAAATTTTTTTTGCATAATAGCAATATGTAAATGAATATTTGCTGTATTCTCATGAAACTTGGTTTATAAAAACAGATAACATCTGACCCATAGTTTACTACCTCTGAACTAGACCATAATATTCTTTTCTTTGTTGAGCATCTGCTCCAGTAATCTGCCTTAATTTCTACTAGTTGGTTATAATCTATAAAAGAGATACGTTCCTAAATACCTCACCTGATTCAAAACAAGAAAAAAAAAATTCAAAACTTGAAAACTTACGTTCATAAGATACAAGATCCCTTAAAAGATTAAAATGTCAGTAAAACCAACAGACAAAAAACTCACATAAGAATCAAAACAGAGCAATATATATTTTGAATCATTGCTAATTATAGAATATATTTTCTAGCCATTACACGTTCACAAGAAAATGAAATCATTGCAGCTTTTGATGACTTAACCATTCCTTTAATTCTGTGAAGATGATGGAAACTTCTTTAGCTTTAGAAATCTCATATAGTTTTTAAGCTCACCCCATCCCATCGTATACAATCTTCTACAAACCCCATAAATAGTTTTAAAAAACAAACTGTCCATAAATTTGGTGAATGCAGAAAACTGTTCATTCAGTATGCTATCTTTGGTGGATTGGTCATTTATCAATTTGGTAAATTAGGCATGTTGAATTCTGGCAAATGCACTTAAAGCTGGTAAGCATAGTTCTAGGTACATGTTGTGACTTCAGGTGCTCTGGGTAAATGGCTTGTATACATTATGAACACATGCATGGGGCTGAATTTGCTAGTAGAATGGTATTAATTGTTTAAGTTGTAAGGCCTGTCAACTATTTGTACAATTTAAGAGTATGAAATCATAATTTCAGTCATGATTATATAGTGCTTATTCCTGGAGTTCAAAGGCCGATTCAGTTCTGGGTTTATTAAAAACGTCCTCCTAAGATTTTCTTTATAAATTAACGTGTAAATTTTCAAACGTGGAAAAGTTGGAAAAATTGTCCAATGGCTTATGAATTTTTAATCGTAAGTGATAGGCTCTCGGTTTCCAAAGTGGCTGAAAGAATACCAACTCAGATCAAAAAGCCGACATTATGTCTGCCGGTTTTCTTCAGTGCTATAGAATCACCACTCTGCTAAGCCTTATAGTAACTGAAATCAGCATCAAACATTTCAGTGTTGAATATCTTCTGGTGTGGCTGAATCCTGAAGTTTATTCCTCGGCATGTTGCTAAGAAACTGGAAGGCCTAGGATGCCCTTTCAAATTGCTAAGGTGTGTCTTTCCAGTATTCGAATTCCACTTAATGGCTGCAGAACTAAAATTCAAGAGGTTTGTGTTACCCAAGCCTGTCTCCTTCCACCTGGCAGAGCAAAGTATCATGTGGATCTCAGGAAGAATTTACTAGCTGCAAAGTAAAATGCAGTCTTCTGCACTATAATTTCTCGAGTTCCTTTTCCTTCATGTGGAAAGGAATGATTGAGGAGGAAAAGAAATTGTTTGACATATAACCACAGAAGGAAAAATTAGTCTCCTCCAACTTCTCTGGGTTCTGTTTTGTTTCATTCTACATCCTGTGTGCTTCTGGTCTGGTGAGGAATTTTGATGTGAAAGGCAGTTATTTCCCTTTAGGAGATTCAGACACAATTTAATAGTAATCACAAGTTTTGAAAAATTGAAGGGTTGGAAATATTTTCTACATCTTTTTTTGGTAGTCAGCTGCACTCTGATGAATGCTGCAACCTACCCATCACTGGTTGTTTTATTTGCCACTCCTGCCTGTGGGATAATAATATATTCTTGCCCCATTGACCTCTAGCTGTGTTACCTGCTTTGGCCAATGAACTGTGGGCTCAAGTCACCTGTGCCACTTAGGAGGAAAAGCCTTAAGAGCCATCGAATGATCCAGCCGTTCTCTGTTCCTTCCACACTAAAGGCATTAATGCCCTAGAGGCGACCTGCCCAGTAGCCTGGGTTTTATAGTGAAGTGGTGTAGCATAGCCTACTGCCGACACAGGATGGCCATGTTGTGGAAAGCCATTGATCTAGGTGCTGGGATCATTTGTTAGTGCAGCATAGCTTAGCCCAAGCTGACTGGCTTGCCTCTTTTATCATACTGTGGTCCCTGTTCGTAGTTCTCTGGTTCTAGAATGGAATCATTGAAAGGTCGGAAGCCCGGACCTTTGTGATTGTGGGAAGAAGGGAGGGCTTTGAGCCATTTGCATTTAGAACAGTAGATTTTTTTTTCTGTCTGCAGTGATAGGTTGTTTTAAAAATCCTCTTTCCCTTCCTTTTGACTTTAAACTAAATCACGAGTGAGTTGGCCATCCTGAAACTAGGACACCTAATTTCTAGAGCACTGTTTGTTCGTGTTAGTGATAGATTAAATTAAAGGCTCCATACTTGGGGGAGTTGTTTTTAGTGATGTATCTCAAGTGCCTGGCATGCAGTTGATACTCACCAAATATTTGTGTCCAGTGAGTTTCTCTTTTGATTTGATTTTAGTGACGTTTATAATCAGGATAATCACATCCCTTAACTATGTTTCTGTGCCTCTAGTAGAAAATCAGCTTCTGGTTAATAGATTGAATATTTATTTCTCACATTAAATTAATTGACAGTACAGATTAAATCACTAAAAGTCATAATCTCAGTTTATTATAACCAAGGTGTCATCATTTACTTGAAATACTGCCTTTGCCTCATTTAGGGGAGAAATGAAGACTTGTTGTAAAAGAAAAAGTTGATTATGAACTAGTACCTTCCTAAAATATGAGAATCCGCTTGATTTCAGTATTCTGATCATCGATTTGGATCAAAAATAAAACATGAAATATGGTGATATTGTATCCATAGCCTTTCAGAGCCATGCCCCTGATTTAAGGGGGAGGGGCTGGCTCTATTTTGCAGACTTGGCGCATTCACTCATTTCCTCTGCTTTGTCATTGTGAGGGTGTTTTTAAGTAGCATTACTGTAAAATTTCCCACTGAGAAATTTCAACATGAAGAGGGTTTTTGATCTTTTTAAAATAAAATGGCTTAAAATAGACCTTGTGGGAACAGTTTTCCACTTCAAGAACAAAATCCTGCAAAAATGTTTGAATGCAGATTTGGGACCTAATTATTTTTTCTCACCTCGCTTAGATGTAGTTGTGCAGTGGTGGGAACAACAGTCGGTTTTACAGATAACGACCATCAAGGCCCTCCACTGCCCCTGGAGTTAGTCAGTGGCTTGTCTCCCCTCCCTTCCCTCCCTGGAGCTTTTCTTGGGGCAGTGGGTACAACTTTGAATCCCTACATGTAGGCCTTCATTAATTCACTGACCTTCTCTTATGAAGCCAGCAAAGGCCTAGCCAAGTTCAGCTACTGTGGCCTCCGGTTACAAACATTGACGTTTGTGCTGGGCAAAGGCGAAAGGACCAAAAGAACAGCACTCCAAAGAGACTCTGTAATTAAGATCCAGGGTCTTCAATTCACTCAGCCCTTAGGGCTGGTGAAATCAAGCCTCTGTGACGTGCCCAGAGGCATGGTTAGTTTGAGGCACATGCGGGAGCCCTATATATAGAAAAGCAGACTCCTGACTGGCCCTCTCGGTTCCTAATTTTATTGTCATTCTCTTCCCCACAGCCCAGGAGCTCCATGAATGTTCACTTGTGAGAATTTCTTTACAGTTTTTGCTGTTGTTTATTGCCATAGTTGTAATACCTTAGAACAGTGCCTGGGACTTGATATGTACTGATAATTGTTGAATGAAGAATGAATGAATGGTGAACAGATAAATGACTCTCCAATTGCTGATGACTAGTAATTTTTTAATTTTGTGTCTGTGTTCAGTACTTTGCTGTCTTTTGGGTACTGTATCAGGAAAATGACTCAGAGAGAAGGTTCCAGATGTTAAGATCTTGGCAATTAGATATTTCACCATGGCCCACATCTATTATTAATATCATTCTTATTATTTACCCTAAGCCCTTAGGTAGCAGATAGAAAATTCTTTTTAAGAAATGGCAAATAACTCAAACTATTTTAACAACAAGGAATGGAATTCATTTCTCAAAACTCCTGTTGGACCACATGTGTGGACAGTTTTCAAAAGCGGTTTTATAAGAATCTATCCCTAGATTCTTACGGGTCTGAGTTCTTAGTGTCTTTTAAAATTAATTTGAATGTTTTGGAAATAAATTCACTCTGTGCTTCTGCCTGTTTCTGTTGCAAAGTTCTCACTTTGCTTGTGCTCTTTCTGCATTCTCTCCTTCCCCGTGTGTTTCCCTGCACTTGTGTATTCCTCCTTCCTTCCTGATTGTCCTATCTTTCTTTAAAATCCATTTCAAGTGTCACTTCCTCTGGCTATGCCCCTCATGAATTAGAGGCTTCTCTGTCTCCGGGCACCCTGATACACTCTGCGTACACTTCCAGCATGCAGTATGTATCATCCCTTATTGTTGCAGTTTGATTAACTCTTAGCTCCTCAGGGCCAAGGCCTTATTATAATTCATCTTTGCAGGGTGGGCGTCTAGCATACTTCCTGACACCAGTTGGCTCCCAGAATATTTGTTGCATGAATTTAATTGTTTACGTTCTGAAGAAAGCCTCAGTTAGGTGCTTGTCGCCATTAGCATCTCTCTTTACACTGAGCAGTTTCCCCCTTCACTGCTTGGGAGGTTAAATTTAGGGCCTGATTCAACCTGCCACAGCAGAGCACGTGTCACTGTCCACCCACTTGTGTGTGGAGACGGACGGGCATTTGTTGAGCCGGAACCCTGAAATCTTAGGTCTTGATATGTGTTTTCTCAGTTTTCCATCATATGGACAGTCCTCAACTAACAATAGTTCTACCGATGACCTTAAGACTTTATAATGGTGTGGAAACGATACTCATTTGGCATAAACTGTCCTTTGAGTTGTGAATTTTGATCTCTTCCTGGGTCTGTGTTCTTCCTGTGATGCTGGGCAGTGGCAGCAGCAAGCCCCGGCCGCCGGTCAGCCACGTGCCACCACAAGGGTAAACAGTAGGACTCTGCAGTGTGTTCACTGTGGTAGACGATGTTGCCCGCCTGTGGGCTAACACAAGGGTTCTGAGCACGTCTAAGCTAGGCTAGGCTTGGCTATGATATGCAGTAGGGTAGGTGTATTAAATTCATTTTCAGCTCATGGTATTTTCAACTTGTAATGGGTTTATTGAGATCTAACCCCATTGTAAGTCGAGGAGCATCTGTATTCTTCCCTGTCCTTTTTTTCTCCTCCCCTCAAGCCTCTCCCCCGAAGGTGGAACTTGACAACCTATTATTTGGCTCACTTAAGCATCGAGGAAATATATAGGAAGCAAAAGAGTGACCCTGACAGGTCACAAGAATGCAGTTGCCGAAAACAGTTTTGCATGTGAAATTAGTGATCAGGACTCTGAAATACAGTCATTGCTTTAAAAACGAGGCTGGAGGGGACAGGTCCTGAGGCTTTTCTTCTCCATCCCCAACCTGTAGCTGATCCTCCTGGGCAGATGATTCCCCACCTTATTATCAAAGCTTAAAAAGAGTGCCATCACGTCTGTTGACAGTGTCTTTACATGTCTGACAACTAGAAAATCTGACCATCATCTTAACATTTTTTCCTCAAGCTGTTGTTTAAAATCTTTCCCTGTTGCAGTTTATATACGTAGAAAGAATAGCTGGCTAACCCTCCTGTAGGAGATTCTAATGGTCCATTGCAAAGAAGGAATTCAGGAAATAAAGCAGTGTTGAAAAACTGGGTAATTTTTTAAATGTAGTCCCCTCTATCTATGTTTTGACGCTAAGGAAGATGGGAAGGGAATGTATTTGCTAGTTTCTGTGGTCATCAGGATTGGAATCCATTTGGATGAGAGACTTTTGAAGTTCACGTTGTCAGTGGTGTGTTGCCTACATTTTTATGGAGAGTTCAAGAGCAGATCAATTGGTGGGACTATATGATCACTCATTTAGCTAATTACTCAGGGTAATTGGGGGGAAGGGATAAGGTTGTAATTTTAAAGACATAGTGGAAAAATCATTGAAAAACTAAATTGTTAAACAAATTGACAATACGTATCCATTCATAATTAGGCATTATTAAATAATATATCAAAACCATTTCGTACCTCTTTGCTCACTTCTATGTTAAAAAAATTATTATGTAAAATTTAGTATTTTCTCATGGTTAGAACAAACTGGACTGACTACTCATTATATCCAGATTTACTCACTTCCTAATTTACGCTTAAAGTAATGCTTCAGCATATGTGGAAGAAGAGGACTGAGGTATTTCGGGCAAAGGAAATACCTGAAAAATTCCCGCAGGCCACCTTGTAACCTTATATTTGCCATACACCACCCGTCTTTCAAGATGCAGGAAGTTAGTCACAGTGTGTGGTTTTGGTGGCATTCTAAACAAAGAAACAAACCAGAAGTGAAAACCAGAAATACCAACTGAATCTCTTGATGTATTGATGAACTGTTGTTATCTGTGTGAATGTAGAAAACCACTCCGAGCCTGTGGATGTGCATGTGTGTAGATGCCACTTTCTCTTCCCACAAGTGAGAGAGAGAGGTCAGTATTGGTCTTAACTGTGCTTGCTAATTTTTTCTAGTTTCTTAACCCCTCCCAAATTCAGTGGAAATTATAGTTTTACCTTCAAAAAGAGTTTTGCATATATGGGGTACTCTTTTAGTGAATTACTTTGAACTGATTAACTCAAGTGTTTACTATAAAAATTCTAAAACGCTCTTTCTTTAACGTCTCCTTATTCTTTGTAGATAATTCAGAATCTACTGTGTAAAATTCTAACTTGGCTTCATCAACCCTAAACTGAACATACATTACCTTTTAGTTTTTTTCACTGCCTCAATATTTAATTTACGTGTGTTGAGAGATCTTAGAAATTAAGTGGTTAGTAGAATTTATATCAGAGCTGTTAGATACCAAACTGCATCATTTGATACTGACATTTCTTTCTTATCATATTGTTAATATTAATAATTTATCTTTTGAATAAAATATTAATATAAAAAATTTAGCTTTTCTTTTAATGCTGCACAATTAGCAGCTATCCAAACGTCTCGTAGTAAACATACTAAAATCCACACACTATTTTAGGTAACAAAATGTACGTTGAGATACTCTTCATTTTGTAAATTAGGTAATCCCTGTAACAATTTGATAGTGTTATTCTCAATTCTTATCTGTAGCTCTGCAGTCATTGAGCTGAATAAATTGTTGCAATGTAGCAATTAAGGACATCGTATCTTTTTTCCTTTTTTTAATCCACAAGTTCAGTAAATTACAACTCGATTGTCTGAGTAAACAATGTTACCTGCTGTGGCTGCTTTGTTATAGAACAGAGTTCTGCATGCAAATTAACAACAGTTAGTAATTCCCAGTATGACAGAGCATACTTTTACTATAACTTAACCTTCTCTTCTACCTCAGGAAAACAGATTAAGACAAACTCATTGTCATATTATCCTTTTTCTCCAATTTCTTGGCCCCAGGCAAGTATGCACACCCCAGCCCTACCCTAGGGTATTCTGAGGAAGCATTTTAGAAAACATGCCCCAGTGTGCTTTATCACCCCTCTGCTCTCACAATTGTATTTAGCAGTGCTTTACCAGGGCATATACAACCTAATCAGGGTGGACAAGATGCCAACTCATTTTCTCCTTAGGGGACAGAAATTTGTGTGGACCAGAGTATGTAGTCATTCTTACATTGGAGGAACCTGTGGTATTTCAGTGAGGTCCTGCTCTTCTGTACTGCATATGGTTCTCTGTCAGATAATTTAACACCCAAGAAAATCTGCCATGAATAAATTAGAATATATTTGCAAATTAATTGCTTAATTAGATTTTAAACATCTCTGGGGGACTGAGCTGAAACAGATGTGTGCAAAAGCCCCTCACAGAGCAGGGGACCAGGGCTTCTTACTGAGCTTCCTGAACGAAGAGTTCTGCTCTCGCTTGATCCTGTTGTTGGTGCCAGGTATTCCAATCTATGCATTTATGCATAAAGCAGTGGGACGATATTTCTGCCTTGGAGTTAATTGTTTATAGGGACCTGCTCAGAAGGTGCCATACTCTTCAAGTAACTGTACTGTAAAATAATCAAAATACTGTTAGAGTTGATTCTTTCTTGATTATGAGAGGATCCAGTAGCAACTAAAGAGGGGCAGGTTAGGGGATGCTTTTAAATATTCCTGTAACAGACAAGTAACGTATATGAAAATACCATAAAATGGCCAAAGCTTGCGCTCAGGCCTTGGAGTTCAAAATCTGCCAATATTTGTCCTTTCACTTTTTTTTCCTCTACTATTTTATCCTTCTGTGGAATAGAACTTTAGTTGGCCTTCCCATAAATACTGCTTTTTAATGCTAACATGATTTTTTAAATTGGATCATTGAAATAGTAGGATCATTGAAATAGTAGGTTTGATTTTATCCCTTCATTTTTTTTTTCATGAAAATAGTGACAGTCCCTTCTTTCAGTGGGCTCCCAGTCGCTTTGTGCTTTGTGGAGTGGTAAAATTGGTTTATATTTCCTAGCATTGGTGGGGGAAAGAGGCAGCCCACCCTGGTGCAAGTTGCATGACAGGAAAATAAATGCAGAGTTTAAGATTGATTATAAATGAGCCACGTGGCCACGATTACTACAAATTCAATGTTAGCAGACCCACTCAATGGGAACTGGTATAGACTGTTGAGCAGTATGTTAGAAATCGGAAGTAAACAGTGTATTTAAGATATAAATATCACCATCAAGTCTTTCCTTCCTGTTTGCCCACTTGTTACATTGATTTTCAGCTCCCAGAGGACACCTTTATGTCTGTCACCTATGCCTAGAAAAGCCCTTAGCAAAGAACAGACTGGCAGCAAGTGTCGAATGTGAGCCGATGCCCAGATGTAGCAATTCTCAGATGTTTGACTAAAAGAGACCCACACCTGGGACATCCTAGGGGGAAGTTAGAGGTCGAAGATAGATTTTTAATCATTTTACCTTGAGATTTGAGAGATATGTCACAACTAATTTCCTTAGTTTTAGTTTTGCTTATGTGTTAAGTAACCCATCACAGAATTTATGAATAGTTGGGTCATCTTTAAACAAAATTTTTTCATTTCCTAAATCTGATTTTTTTTTTAAGAGATGAAGCTTTAAAGGTACAGAAATGATAATCTCATTCGAAATTAGTAGCGGTTGGTGAGCTTGGGGGTCATTGCTTCTTGTAATAGAAGTAGCGATGTCACTTCATACTATTTTCTGACTTTATCTCCCATGATAAATAAGTTTTTTCCAAATCTTAAAAAATTACTTCGTAGTCTAAGGAACTCTTCTTTTTGATTTGATTCTCTTAGAACTACATTATTTAAAGTACTATTCACCTACATAACATTATTTCAAGGAGAAAAACATATTTATTTCAATGTGAGAGAAAAATATAGCTAAAGAATTTAAACTACACCTTCCTTTTCTAAACAGAATCTATTTAAATATAGCTTAACTGAATAGAATTATTTTAAAATCAGAAAGCTAAATTCTGGCTTTTTTTTTTTTAATGTTTGACATTAAGATAGAGATGCCATAAAATGAAATTCTGTACTGAAAATGAACTTAGTTCCTACCATGCCATCCTTTGGCAAGTGCCAATATTGACAGGAAATAAAGGGAAATTTGCTAACTTAGCTTCATTTTAATTTCCAGGTATGGTTTACAAGGGGGAGGTACATGTTTTGGAAGATTTCAAAAGCTCCTGGTAATCGACTTTATTGTACACTTGAGACCAGAACGTTGCATGAATCCTGTATCTAGAACTCAAACTGCCCTTTAGCCAACCTTGATGCAGATACGAGCTTACAGCTTGTCCTGTCCATCCTGTGTTGGAGAGACAAACTGCTTTTTATGGGCCAGATCGAACTTCCTCATCTATTGGAATTTCTATTCAAATGCCTTGGATTGGCAAACTCGGCTCCTTTCGTTAAGTTCTTCCCTGTTCTGGATGTGGAAGCAGGCACCACTGGTGAAACAGCATTCGCAGAGCAGACCTGGGTGCGGTGGGGGAAGGGGACCTAGGCCTGCCAAGAAGCCTTACCAACTGGAGTGTGGCAGGTGCTTGGTGGAGGCCTCTGGGTGCTGGCAGGAGATCCAGCCTGCCAGGCAGAACACACACCAGCACGGAACACAGAGTTGTGCAAAAAGTGAGTTTGGAGCAGGCATATGGCACTGGGGAGGCCCCGAGGGCCCCACGGCAGGTCAGCGGAGGAAGTCTAGGTGCAGACCTACTGAGCTCACTTGGCCTCCTACTGTCAGCTTGTATGCCGTCTGCTACTGGTATCAGGCCTGCTTCCTGGGCTAGGATTTTGGCAAGACTTCAAAAGTTGTTCTGAGGCATGTTTTCGTTGTGGCATCCCACTTGGTAGTGAGGATATGTGGAAGGATGTAGATATATATATATAGCTTCTTCCTACCTCTATTGCAGACAGTACCAACGTTGACTAAAAGAACCCGACCAGAGGAAGCAGCCCTGTTGGCTTAAAGGATTCCCAGCACCATACCTGGAAAACTGTGGCCTGGGGCTTACACTGGTGCCTGTGGCTAGGTGTTGGGGTCAGTCTCATCCACACCAACAGCACCCGGTAGCTCCCCAGAGAGGAAGTAGATGCTGGGAAGGAGGCAGCAGTTATCCAGTGTGGGGACCCACAGGGATGCCGCATGTGCTTTGGGCCGAAATCCACCTTCGGTTCTTCTCCAGGAGGTGTTCACCCTAGTGGAGGGCCCCATTTGCCTGGAGAAAAGTGTGGGATAAGATGCTCTTGGCTCGTGATGGCCTCTGGAGCCAAGTGTCTGAGCCTGGAATATAAAGTATGAACTAGTGTCTGGAACAAAGGAAAGTCCAGTTAGTAGAAGCCGAGACAAGTATTAAGAGGGCTAACGGCATCAGTCATGTGCTGACTTTCTCAATCTTGAGCCCAGGCTTTTCAGGGCCTCTGTCTCAGAGGCGGACTTGTTCTACAACTTGGATTGAATTAAACTTGCAAATCGGGTGGTTATGTGTTTCACTGGAGCTTTGAAGATTGCAAATATAGGGGACCAGCAAATTTATATGCTAGGGCATACAAACTGGTTATTGCTAGGCTGGTTGGTTGATAAGTATGTTTATGTTCAGAAGAACATACAGCCTCCCAATTAGCAGGATAGCTTTTTAAAAAATAAAAGCTAAGAGGGGTAAGAAAAGAAAAAGGTGTTTAGGAGAAGTCTCTGAAAATTGTTAGAAGTTTATCAAGCCTTTTTACCTCCCAAGTCTCCAGTCCAGCCAGGATGTTGGTGACTGAAAATCATTATCATATGACCATTTGCTGTTCGGTGGAGTGTTTGGAATGAGTTAGTTAATCCCATTCCAATTCGTAATGGGCAGGTAGCCAATTCATACAAAACACCTTTAACAATCCAT
>CM053511.1:11803665-11826465 GCA_028627145.1 Eidolon dupreanum
TTTGGAGTTGATTTCATTGCCAAGGGTAGTAAGAAGGGAAGTTATCTGTGAACAAAGCAAAATACATTTCATGTTTTGGAAGGCCAGGGAGACAAATTCCTAGACAAAGATTCATACAGCCTAGAAATAGTTTCAGAAAGATCTACAGACCCACAAAAACTTCTGCCAGCTCACAGAATCATCTCCAAGAATGGCTAATCGTGTGCTATTGAGAGATACCCAAAAAAGGATGAAAGTATGAATTTATGTAATTGTGATTGATAGCTGGTTCCTAAATAAATAATTTCCATTTACATCTGAAAGTTGGCTTTACCAAGCACTAACTACCTCTGGGCTCAGTTGATTTTCTGGGCATTTCTAAGGGGCAGGTGGGGCTGATGGTGGCCCCCCCATTTTGTAGATGATCCGTTCAGTTGGCCAGCTGGGCAGGTAGTAGCACTTTATAGCAGTTAAGTTTGAACCCTGGAGCTAAGCTGAATCCTGGTGATGTCCCTCACCAGCTGTGACCATTGGCAACCACTTAACTTCCCTGTGTTTCAGTTTGTTTGCTTTTTTCAAATTAACCATCTTTGAGATAAGATCTCTGCATATTTGAAAATTATATTTTATAATTAAATATAATTTTAATAAATTCCAGTTTTAAATGGCTTAACTTTTTATACATTTGGGGTTTATATAAGGAAGAGAAACCTCCATGTAATAAGTTATAGTACCATCTTCCTTTATTAACGTGATATTGCCCATCCCCTCCACCCCCAACTGACGGTAAATTACAGCAGTATAACTCAGTGTGAACATTTGTAAGTGCAAATGCTTTTCTGCATATTCAGTGTGTATGGACACCTGGTTATTTACACAGTTTATACCATTAGTGCCATCATTTCTAGGTAGGAATTTCGAATACCTGCTCCTAGTGAGACTTGTCCTGAGTTTCAACAGTTGGAAATAAATAACCTTACCCATAATTATCTCTATCTATAGAATATGGTAGATAGGAAACAATGGGTGTGAAATACTCCAGCTGCCTAGGGCCCAAGAGGGCTGAAGGAATTAAAGAAAGTTTCTGTAAAGTATAAGGCAAAAGTCATTTCTAAGTAAGCCCTTTTGATATTTTTCTCCCTCTGTAATCACAAGGCCTAGCCACCACTAAATAGAAGGTGATCTGATAGGCTCACCTTTGCTCTTGCTGGTAAAAGAGGGTTGAGTTGAGCCTCTGGCCTCCATGAAAAGTCAAATAACTAGGAAGTGAAATTCAGAAGGGATTCCAACAAAATCAACACATGTTCCGTTGGGGGTGACCAGCACATCTCAAGTACTCATTCTTCCTCTCAGATGTCCCTCTGGGCCCCTGTCATTGTGATTCACCTTTTATGCAGATGAACGAATGCTAAAGGCATGAAATCCATAAAAGAAAGTCTAGCTTCTATTTCTTTTTAAACCAGTGAGTATTTATTAAAAGCCAGGGATACATCAGGCACAATTCTTGTCTAGTAGGCTAACAAGTACAAACGATGCAACCCATTTACTTATTAGCTTATCTGATTAAACAAAATACATTTCATAGAAATGATTGTAAAATGCTTTGCAGATAGAAACATAATATATTTTATATTATAGATCTTACAGTACCTAAATAATTATTAATAAAAACCAGACAAACCATATGGTTAATAAAAGTCAGCAAATCACCATTTTTTTATTTTAGTCAGCAAAAGAAAAAAAGCACACCAGCTGCTGCTGCTTTTGCTTCTTCCTCTTCTTCCTCTTCCTCCTCTTCTTCCTCTTCCTCCTCCTCCTCCTCCTCCTCTTCCTCCTCCTCCTCCTCCTCCTCCTCCTCCTCCTCCTCCTTTTCTTCTTCTTCGTTGTCATCGTTGTCATCATCGTCATCGTCGTCATCGTCGTCATCTTTTTTTTAAAAATCCTTGTCGTTTTGGAGAAGGGAGAGGAAAGTAGTGAATCTCTATATTACCCTAAAGAAGACATGCTGGGCTTGATAACCCAGCTCTGTACACTGGGGTTTCTTACATCCATGTGCATAGATGACTAGATAATGCCAAGGATACTTTTAATTTAGAGGGAAATAAAAACATGCAGATCTGTTCCTTGGCCTGGCAAAGAATGGAATTTTTAAAATTTCTGTCGTTTTATGTCTTTGCAATTGGATTGGGACATGTACTTAAGGATTTTTTAAAAATATTTTGTTAGAATCCACTTTTCAACATTACTCCTCTCCCTTTTGAAGGATGGGATAGGTATGCAATTGTCTTATAGTATGTCAGTATAGTAAAATTCTATGCACTTGTTGCCTATGGAAAAGTTTGGAATAAAGCGTTGAGGACTCAGGCTAACTAGCAGCAGATACTTTTTCTGACATATGTAAAACAGCTTCATCCTTTGGAAAATTGTATCTAGGTAGTACTGGCTGGCAGTGATTTATGCTGACTTAGTTTATGGCTCTTTATATGCATATGTGAAATACCACTGGGCTCCGCGAGGCTTCTTACAGATCTGCCCTAGATCTGCCCGGTTCAGCCTTCTTCCTCAGCCTGCATTGCTGACATGTCTGGAGTGTGATTTGAGGGTCTGCAGAAGGAGCCAGCCAGGATCTGGAGCCATCTGGAGCCTGGGAGAATAAGCATGGGGTAAACATCTGTTTGAAACTTTGTAGAGATACCTAGTGCCCTGATTTACAGTCCTTTGGGGAGCCAGTGTTCAGAACCCAGACTCAGGAGGAAGCTGGTGTCTGGCAAGAGTCAGGGTATGCAATTGTGCTTGATTATCAGGACATATGATAGGTCTGTCTAGCCCGTATTCTGTGCCAAATTGCGGATTTCTTATTTGGGTCACATCAGTTCTCTTGGACACCAAAAACAAAACAAAAATGCAATAAAATAAAGTTTAAAAGCCCAGACTTATCATTGTCAAAATATGCATAGTAATACTGAAATAAAATTGGCTGCTTCTGAGAATCATTAGAATGTAGAAACTAAGAGCATGCACTTTGGAGTGAGACCACAGGGGTTCCAATCTGGGCTCTGCCACATAGTAGCTGTGTGTTAGGGCAAGTCACTTAACCTCTCTGTGTCTTTGTTTCCTCATCTGTATAAAGGGGATGATAGAAATAGTATTTACCTTTTGAGCTTTTTTGAGAAATAAATGAAATTTATATATGAAAGTGATATAAAACTAACACCTAGAAAATTAGCCACTATCTATTTGTGTGTGTGTGTGTGTGTGTGTGTGTGTGTGTGTGTGTGTGTGTGTGTGTGTGTGTTTTCCCTGGAGTGCATGAGTATGCATCAAAGTCAGAGACACTACTGCCCTGTCAAACACAAGCCTTTGGCCGTTACCACTTGCCTTCCCTCCTCTGCCAACACCTCTGCCACCACCACCCAGACTGGCTTGGTTTCCCCTGTTCCTTGAGTGTGTCAGACATGTTCCAAATTGGTGCTCTGCACAAATGGTCCCCACTTCCTGAATTGTTCTTCCCACCCCACCCCCAGCCCCCACCCCCATTAGGAAGCTGGCTTCTCTTCAGCTCTTAGGCTATTTTGATGTTGGTTCTTCAGAAAGGGCTTTCCTGACCACATAATCTTTACTCAGATGCTACCTCCCTCCCATAATCTAATGCCCACCTGTCTTTTAGTGCTGCATCAGGATTTGTAGCTACATGTAAATTTCATTTGTATTTCTTTAGGGTCTGTGGCCAACCCCGATTCCTCCCTAATCCCACTCCTTTTTATTTACATTTTAATAGGAGTGAAAGAGAAATCAAGGAGATCATCAAATGCCTCCTTTAGAGAAGAGAGAAATTCTTCCCTTCCCCATTTGGCATCTTTTTGGCTTTTTGGTTGGGAGCTCAGGAAGAGAAAGCAGAACCTATTCTTTCTCACCAGGCAAGTTCAGTGGGGACACTTGCCATGTGGATGTGCCCCATCTACTGGTCGAAGCGAGTAGCTACATTCTTAATGGATGGTAATGCCCTGTGCAGTTAGTTAATGCTGTCCACCCAGTCTCTTTAAAAGCAGCTGAGACTGTGCTGGGATTTCTATCATACATTATCTTCCTGCTGGCAACAAAATTAATGGTAAAGCATTTGTGTACCAAGCACATATTTTGGCATCTTCAGTGCCCGAATTTTCATCAGGGTTGCACTCATGGCGTTGTGTGGGCTTCGCAAGTTTGAAGTTAGAGTTTCACATTTATGTCCATGGGTTAAAACCTGTAGTTTAACATCCATGTTCACTCTCTAATTGTTCCCTGTGTAAACTATGTTGACCAAATTTGCAGCACGTAAGGTATACCTTCTCTATAAGATATCTCAAAGAGATATGGGCAACACCCGTTTTTACAGTCTTTCTTTAGGGTTCATGGGTTGCTAAGATAAAAATTCCAGGGAAATAAAAGAATCTTCTTTCACACACACACACACACACACACACACACACACACACACGATATCAGGGCTTAAATTATCTGTAAGTTTCAATGAGTAAATTGGAGAAGGTGGAATTTGGTTTTAAAGAAACATTTTTTTAAATGAGAAACTTGTCCTTTTGTCAAAAAATGTTTTATATCTTAGCCTCCATGCCTGGATATCTTGTGTAAATTCTAACCTAGCTTGTAAGAAGACTTAGCGAGGGATGCCCAGCCGGTCTGTGGTCCGCGGGCTAAGTGGGTAGCTCTCCTGACATTCTGCTGCTTTGCTGCTGCTGTGTTGGGGATGCAGATGTGCGAACGTGAATTCAGGTAGGTGTTTTATATCTTTAGCTGTAGTGCTTTACAAGGATCCATCCATCTAAGGATCCATAGCCACCCATTAGATATTCATCTCATACCACCCCCTTCTCATTTCCACATCAGAAGTAGCAAGAACGTGAAACTATCTTAATTCAGTGTAAGTTCAGTTATAGGGTTTTTTAAAAAATTAAGTAGTTGCTAACTTATTCTTCCTCATTACTATTCCTCATAGTCTATACTCAAACTCCCAGCAGGAAGATTTTAAACAAGGGTTTTGTGCCTATATGTTTGATCATTGAATTATTGATGACTAGAAGATTTCACAGTAACAAGTCAGTTGAATGAACATGCAGTTTGGTGCGGTTTTTCTCTGTTCAGGATGATTTCAGACAACTGAGCATGTGCCTGCCACCCTATCAGAAGAGATGAAAGGGAGAGAGAAAGCCAGGTTTTGAATATCGTCACTTATCCAGAATGCAGCAATCAGAAAATCCTAGCAATACGTTTAAAAAAAAAAAAAATTCAATGGTAGCATACATGTAAGTTCTGTCTGTTACGGTTTAGTAGTGCTTTATTTGAATTACCCATTGGAACAAGCACCAGCATATTTCCAGTGCTCAGGGCATTGAAAGATCTCATCTCTACCTCTTCTTCAGACATCGGCGTCTGCCAATGCAAGATGCCGGTGACGTCTGGCAGGTTCTCAAACTTCAAGTTCGAACACACCATGTTTGGATTCTAATTATCCTTCTTTACTGGCTACATAATTCCAGGAAAATTATTGAACCTCGGTCAGCCTCTATGTTCAGTTGCAGATGGTATATAACGACTAAACTCAGATTGTGACGCTTAGATTGTTTCACTCTGTGAAGCGGTTAGCCCAGTGCTTAGTGTATGAGTGTGCTATAAACTGTAGTGCTTGTTACATAGTTATTATTTCTGCCTGTGAAGGCATCATTTTATAAGTATATTTTGTATTTTTTCCTAAGAGTCTTTCCGTGGACCCTTCCCATTAGTTTTATTATTCTAGGCAGGATTTTGATTTAAAGAATAGAAAGTGATGTATTTTATGATGTTTAAATTATATTTTTCCCCCAACTTTTTCTTCCAATTGTTTTCTAAGGGACGAACAGCCTTAAAAATCCAAATCCAGGTGGCAGTTTAGTCTAGTGCGACCTAACAACATGATCTTTAGTTTGCTGTGTCAGAGGTTGGGGGTAGGTCGTATAATCCCTAAATTAGTGTAGGAGGCAGATGGATGAAAACACTGTCTTTATCGGGCAAATCCCAGTGTGGCTTTTCTTTCTTCCCAACTCCAATTTAAACTAATGCCTTAATAGCTGAAATTCCCTCTTCACCTCTCTCACCTTAAAGACTATTAAAGTCAGCAGGAAGGACTCATCACTGTGGCAGAAAAATGCCTTCACAGGCCCTCTCCTGGCCTGCGGGACCCGGGCCGGGCACCCACAGTGGTCAGAACTTGAGGACGGGCAGAAGCCAGGGCCCCGGGGTTCCTCCTGAGTGTGTCATCCCAAAAGGAGCCCGAGCTTCCTCTCCCTCTTCGTCCACTTCTACTTCGTGGCATGGCCGCTGCCTCTTTCTGCAATTAAGTTGTTTTGGTCTTTCCTAATTCTTCTTCACCCTAGAGATGCTCAATGTGAGGGCAAGATACAGGCATTCGAGCTGCTCGTAGCATTTAGGGAGTTGAGGATTTGGCTTTTAATTACTGTGAAAATCTGATTATTTAGGGACTAGCACTATCTCTGCAGAGCCCGTAGAATTTTGCAGACACAGGTAAAGGGGCTCATAAATAAGTGCTACAATAGGTGAGTTGGCAGGTCCTGGGGGAAGAGCGGGTGAAATGAACTGGAACAATCTGAACGATCTTTTATTAAATCAAATCAAGATGTTAAGTCTCTTTTCTGCCACAGCTTTTCTGTCTGTAACATGGGCTAAGGTCTGCTGCCTGTTAGCCATTGCTTAGCAGGTGTGTGGGATCTAGAACGCTCTAACACGATCAGTGTATTTAACAGAAAGCGGTGACCTGTCAACATCCAGTCTTTAATCACATTCATTTTTCCAGGCAGCAAAAAGCCTGAACCTTTGTTTTACATAACATTCTATGGATTTAGTCCTCATCATAGCAAGATACTCTCTTACTTTTTGAAGTGACTAGTTGTGATATGTGTACTTTGCATGCCCAAATGCACTTTAAATTTCTTGATGGCCTTCACACCAAAGTTGTGTTGGTGGCCTTTGACAGTTTGCTGTCAACCCTGCTCACAGTGCTTCATCTCCGCCCCAAGTCCTGCTTGACCCTGACCTATCCCTCAGGGTAGCGGTCCCCAACCTTTGTGGCACCAGGGACTGGTTCTCCTATGAGAATCTAATGCCTGAAGATCTGAGGTGAAGCTGAGGCGGTGATGCTAGCGCTGGGGAGCGGCTGCCAATACAGATGGAGCTTTGCTTGCAGGCCCCTGCTCACCTCCTGCTGTGTGGCCCGGTTCCTAACAGGCCACAGACCTGTCGGTACCTATCCGTGGCCCGGGGGTTGGGGACCCCTGCTTTAGGTCTTAACTTAGTCCCCTCCTCCTGACTAGGTCAGATCCCTCTTCTCTTTGCTCTCTAGGACCATTAGTCTCTCCTTGAAACATTCACCACAGCTGTTGATTTTATTATGGTTAATTATTTAACATCAGTCTCCCAAGCAAGACTATAAATTCTGTAGAGTAAAGAAATGTGATGATGATGGTGATTAATTTTTGCTTACCATGTAGTCCCCACTTCTGATGTAGCATGCCTGCTACATAATAGGTTCACAGTAAGTATTATGGGTAGAGTGACTCAATGAAAAGCAAATAAATGAATGAAATGTCAGTGTCACCTACGGTATTGATGTCTTTCCCCTATCCTGTCCACATGGCCGTAGGGATGTGCACACCTAGTAGGGGCTCCACACAAGTTTATCAGGTAACTAAATGGCATTTTGTGAGTCTTGATACCATGCCCTGCGGTGAATTGGGAAAGAAGGAATCACATGAGTTCTTAGGAAGAGGCCTTGAGGTTTCCGTGTTCTAAAAGTGGTCCTATCTGAGATGAAATGTAGCAAATGAACTGCCATTTGTTTCTCACCTGCTCGGCCTACTCCCCAGGACCTGGGAGTAATGCTTTAGATGGGGGCTAACCTCAGGAAGGATATCATCTTCAGTTCAGAGCCAGATAAAAGGCCTGGTACAGTGCCAGGCCCGTCTCTGACTAGAAGACCATAAATCAGTCCAGTAGGTTCCATGGTGATTCTCATGGAGCTTCTCAAGACAGAGCTACTCAGCCAGTCCATGCATCTCCAAGAAGCACCGTGGAAGGGAGGCAATCTGCGTCCTGTATAATCATTTCGGTCCTCAGAATGCCTAAGTTCAAAGCCCACCAGCCCACTTATTAAGTGAATTTAGACAAATTAGATATAATCCTCAATTTCCTCTTCTGTAAAGTAGGAGACATAGTACTACATACCTCATAAGTAATGGGAAAGGCAAATGGTCAAACAGAAAGTGCTTTGCAGAGGAGTTGGACATGTAATAAGCTCACAATAAATGTTAGCTGTAGTTATTATCACCATTATTGATTACAAGAGTTTCAGTCACAATCCTAAGCCAGGCCCTGTGACTATTTTCTTCCTGTCCCTTTGAGATTATACTGGGTCCCACATTTACCTCTGCCCTTTCTGCCCGCATGCATTTGGCTCAGACTTCTATGAGGACCCAGGACTGAGACCAGTCACACTGCGTCTTGCCTCATCACACCTTAGCCGGGACTGTGCAGGCCAACTCCAGCTGCCTGAAAACCCACCTGGCACAGTGATTTGGGGAGTGCACACACTTTGTACACGGACATAAGTAAATAATGCCGGCAGTGTGTGTGTGCCCCGCTTTCTCAAATCATTTAAGCACACTTCATCTAATGGAACGTGTTATGATTTCGGCGCTTCCGAATAAAAAAAAAAAATGAAGCATGGCACCATCTAAAACCCCCATACAGTTATTTAAGGCAGCTTAAGCACTTCCACGGAAACTGGGCTCTGTTGAAGAAATAGCCACTCTTCTTACAGAATGAAACTTCCTTTTTTTTTTTTTTTCTTCTTTTTGCCTTGTAAAAAATTCCTTCTTTTATTTTTAGATGTCGGATGAGGGTGGAACTCCAGATCTGTTTTCAAGCTGTCTCTTCCTTTCTCTGCTTGCTCAGAACTATCCTTTTCATCTTGCTTCTGCCCCTGGTGCAGGTATCTTGGGCAAGTTACTTGACCTCTCCCGGCTCTGCTGTTTTCATCTGGGATGTTTGCTGTGAACGATCTTTGTGATGCCTTCCAGCCGTTAACATTTTTTTTTTTTTGATTTCATGACTTCTCTCCCTTGTTATGACCTAAAGCACAAGTGTTGTGCCTTAAGCATAAGATAGGAAAGTATTCATTGATCAAATTGATAAAACCTTCACTTTACACATTCCAGGACTCTAAGTTTGGACTCAAAGAATTACAGTTGTTTTCAGGCTGTTTTTGTACTAAGGGTAGGTTGGATTTCATTTCTGTCTTTCTGTAGACCTTATTGGACATATGGCTGTTTGATATTGGTAGAGAATACTGTGTCTCGACACACACGGATGCCCTTACTCTTGGCATGTTTTAGAAGCCTGCAGGCAGGGTCCTGAGGTTGCCTGAGTCACCGTTAATGAACCAAACTGCCCAAAATGCTCCAATGACTGCCTTTTTGGCACTTGGCAGGAAAACTCTTTTCATGTTAGTTTCAAGGTTGTCAGATATCATTATCCCCAACTATTAAAAATTTCGAAAAAAGGAGGCAGTGTGTTTGATTTATAGAATAATTATCTAGCTTTAGTTCTAACTTGGCTTTGGCAGTGGTTTTGCAGGCACTTGAAAATTAAATCCATTTTTTATGGCACTACAAGGTATTATCTCACAGCAAATGATAATTAAACACCTGTGAAATCAATTAGCCCTTTAAGCAGGAAAAAAAGTTTTCCAATTATGTTTTCGCACCTCCAAAACTTTTAGAATTCCAAAACCAACACTTATGGAGAGGGACGTGGTTGATCGGCATCGCAGGGTTAACTTTCCATAAAGATCGTTCCTAAATTTTGCTCTGACTTCATCCCAAATCAAGGCGCTTTGTGGTACCAGCTCCCTTCCAGAGAGGATGTAATCGCCTTTGGAGCTGAATCTCAGCAGCTATCTATCTGATACACAGCTGAGCTGTCAGCTCCTCTACAAAGAAAGTTACTCACTTGTGTTTTGATGCCAAGTTTTACTTGACAATTTATGTAAAAGCCAAGATACCTTCTTGGAAACGAAGCAACAAGATATTCTACATAGCAGAATTGCTCTCTCCTTAAGGGCTCTGTAGCCAAGAGTTGTGAGCCATCGTCCTTCCAGAATCAAACTCGGGAGACAGCCTAACTGGGTAATAGCTGAAAAGTAATGGTGGAAAACTGGAAATCATGATTAGCCTTTCAGGCTTACATGATCATGCGTGTTTAATCATTGGCTTTAGTAACAAATTAGCTCTTCCAGATGCTTCTTTGGGAAGATGATCTGCACTTCTGAAGCATAGGACAGAATTGGGATATAGACCATAACAACTTGGGACTCGAAAAGGAGAAAAAACAAATAACACCAGGCCTTTGACGTCCTCCACATTATGCCTCGTTACATACAAAGACCATTCCAAGAAAAGGTTTGCCTTGCCCTTCCCGATTTCCATGCGCACTTTAGTTTGTGCAATGCTCACAGGCACACTGTCTTGTTAGCTCCTCCATAGACCTCGTTCGATAGGCAAGACTAGTCTGATTGTCCCTTTTTTATAAACAAGCATAGATTCGGAACCGAAGCGCCTTGCTTAAAACCAGTTCATGACGAAGTCAAGACCAGAAACTATATTTTCTAGATATTGGTCTGTGCAGGTTTCATCTTATAACATCTTATAACTCTACTGAACATCTCTTGAAGACATTCTTTAAAATTTTTTTTTTTCTAAATACATTTTTAATGGAATCTTCCTTTCGTAGCAGATGGCATTTGGAGAAGTTGACGAATCTTAACATTAACCAAAGAAATAAGGCTGGTATTGCATAAAACAAAGATGAAAGAGGACTTTTCTGTATTCTTTTAGAAACTTGTCGTATATGTTATCCTTGCAAACATGGCCAGCAACTTGGGCACTGTGACCTCAGAGGCATTCTCCACTGAGGAATGAGAAGGAGATCTGGCATTTACTCAACAAACCTTTCTTAAGATTACTGTGGTCTAGGCACAGGTCTAAGAGCCAGGGTCATAGTGGTGAATAAGAACAGGTAAGCTCCTGCTCTCATGGAATATCCATTGTATTCTGAGAGAAAGACAATGAGCCAGTAAAACAAATACATGTGTGAATTCAGGCAGTGGTAAATCCTAGAACAGAGATGACACAGGGCCACGGGACAGTGAGTTCCAGGAACACAGGCTGGCCTGTAAGGGCCTCTCTGAATGTTGATATGTATCTTGAGGTAGATTTTGGAGACAAATGTTCCAGGCAGAGGGCATAGCAGGTAGGATTCCAGGAGATGCTAATGAATGTGGTGTGTAAAGTATCTCTGGTTGTTCTATGAGAAGTGGATTGAAGCTATTCTGGCCTGAAACTAATATGAACCAGAGTCTGCTTCCCATGGCTCTGCTCACATGGAGACCCACAAGAGGAAGAGAATTCAGGAGATACAGGAAAGAGGGGCGTGAGGAGACAGGTTCCCATGGCGTTAGAGAAAACCATTAGGCTTTTGCATTTTTTCCCCCTAGCATTCAGCAAGCTACCTGGTATGGAGGAACCGCTGTTTATCCAGCGAGCAAACATCAGCACATGAAGGCAGCTTAAAGGCCACCTGATCTACCTCTCCCCTATTAGATGCGCAAGCTTTTTTCTCTGTCCCACAACTTCTTCCCAAAATGAGGCCACCTAGGAGCTGGCCAGTTCCTTAGCTGCTTCTCAAGGGGAACTGTGGTGAGCAGAGCCGGCTGGAGGAGGAAGGGACGGTGACTCAGCGCTTCACACACTCCCTCCCACAGGGCACTGTAGTGCTTCTGTCAGAGGAAATGGCAGAATCTAGACGGATGGGCCTTCCCAATCTCCAGTGACCAAACTCTCGTGGGAGGGTGATTTGGTAAATAAACAACGTGTGGCATTAGGTCGTTAACCATGACACAGACTTTAACGTCCCACGGACACATATGCACTATACGTTTATACATTCGCATAGCCAGATGGGAAAGATGAAACTTCCCATGGACACCTGGCTTCATGCAGCTTTCCTGGTATGTTGGTGCCTATTACAGTTTCTTGAGTTTGCACCACCTCCACCTACATAGAGTTCTGAGGTCTCATTTGCTTGTTCAGCACCCAAGATCCAGGAGTGAGCCAGCCCTGACTGTCAAAGTCAGAAGGTGGATCCGAGCAATGGCAAAAGTAGGAGAGGAGATGGAAAAGTGAGGTTAACTGAAACAGCCATCATTTCATTAACTGTAATTGGATTCTCAAGGTATTTTATAAATCACTTAAGTGCAAGGGACCAGACGAAAGGCTTAAGCACCGACGAAGAATGCAGGGCATGTCAGATTCGCTGCTGGGCAGCCCCTGTGTAGTGCCTACCCTGATGACGAGAACAGCCCAGCAGGAATTCCAGACGTTCTCCTAATCCCAGGGCTGCCCGAGCCTGGCTGCTTCTGCGGGCAAGAATGTTGCGGCTCAAGAAGGGAAGTGGTCAAAACATTGAGGGGGGTGGGAAGTCGTTGCCTTTGGACCCAGGCAGTATTTACTGGGTTACAGACGCCGGGAGGAGGTTCTGCTGCGTTTTTCCAACATGGGACGTGGAGGAAGACCGGGAGAGAGTTCAGCAGGAACAGCCCTGCGCACACGTTCAGCTCAGTGTTACAAGCGTAACTCGTTTCATTTCCCTCCGCGTATGCGCTTCACAGATGTTGGCGTTTTTTACAAATTGAAGGCGAGGCCCTCCACCAGCACAAAGATTCCAATTCTCTTTATTGCTATACTTGCTTAAGTGCAGTGGTCTGAGACCGAACCACAGTATCTCTGAGGTATGCCTGTAGTGTTATTTATCAAGGCTGGTGAAATACAAATGTCCCACCCTCATCAGTGTGCAGAGAGAAGACGAAATTTTTAACAAGCTTCCAGGCCTTTAGAAATAAAGGCAGAGAAGAAAAGATAGCAAATGCACGCACAGAAGAAAATAAATAAATAAAAGAATGAATGGGCAAATGAATGAATGAACGAATGACACTGTTATCTGTCCTCTAAGTTGGGCTCAGCCTAAACACAGGAGCGAAATTCATTCTAGAGCACCTGGTGTAATCAAGGGCTGGGTATGTTGTTATTAGCTGAATATTATAATGAAAGACGCGCCTCTCTCTCCCTTTTGCCTTCGCCGCCCCCACACACCCAAATGCAAGCCCGCGGCCCGAGCACTTTGCATCCGTTTCGTAACTGTTTCTGAGCGGCCACTGCAAATGCCCCCTGGGGTAGCACTGGTCTACAGAAAGTAGGACCACGGTGCTGCGCCCCAGTGTCCCGTGGAAGGAAAACCAGAAAACGGGCAACTTCGCACAGAGTGAGCAGTGGGCAGGTGAGCCTGGGTGCCGTGCGGGCAGCAAGAAGGTCCCTGGCCAAGGTTTGGGCATCCGAGGAGGCTTCCTGCAGGAGCGGACGTGACCGGGGCAAGGGAAGAGGGCCGGGGGAGAGACGTGCTTCCGCCGCAGCCTGCTCCCTGGGACGCGGCCCGTCCCCGAGGAAGACTTGCCTCTGAGAACAGATGCTCCGTGCCGCTGGCCCTTGCGCTGTCATTTCAGCTTCAGTCCACTCTTCCTGGCCGTGCTCCGCTTGGCCGGTGTTCATGGCGCAGAGCCTGGGGAAAGGTTAATGGTAAGATAATCGCCTCAGGCTCCGAGTTGCCCCCGGGGCTGTACAGACACTTATCTCTGCAGCCAGGCCCTTGGGGTGCCTTTTCTGGACCCATTTATTCCTCAGAGGTCCTTTTACTGCTGGGGCCTTTCTTGCGACTCCCTTCTCTTTCCCCCTGTACCCAGGTAGCCCTCAGTGTAGTGTTTTGAGAAATGCCCTGTTTCTAACCGGGGAATGTAGACCCGCGTGTCCTGGAGTTGCATTTATCTCTGAGCAGTGTGACATTTGGTATTGCTGAGCACGAATGCTGGTGTTCCCAACACCTCGCCTCCTTCCGCAGTTAATGTCACGTGGCGCAGTGTATTCAAAATCTTCCGTTTCCACCTTCGCTGGCACCGCGTCGCTCCGTCTGGCCAGGCAGCTCTGAGAGACAACAGAGCATTTTGCGGATCCCGCGCTCCTCGTACAAGCCGTAAAACATTTGCTCCTCTCCGTCGTCATCTGTAAAATGCGGCCGTTTCACGCGTGGTTGGACAGATAAGGTGCAGTAAGGAGCTCAGATTGCGGGGAGCAGTGCCCTGCCCGCAGGAAACATTCAGAAGCATCATTACAGTGGTTATCATTAATGGCTGTCATGTCGTTGTCACTTGCTTTTATGTATTAGCCGTGGAGCTGGTTAATGAGTGGGGAGTGAGATGGTCTGCCACTCATTTTTAAGTGTGAAGTGCCCCTGGTGCATGTTGTAGTTATTAATATATGCAGGTGGAGATTGCTAGCCGGTCCAAGTTTAAAGTTCTGAGCTGTCAGCAGATGTTTAGGGTAGACATTGGGCGGGGGAGTTTGACATGATATAGGATTATACTCAGTGTGTCCAGATGGGATGTTTGATTCCAAGCATCCTTCCGACTCTCTCTTCTTCCCTGTAAAAAGCAGGAATAATCATATGCACCTCCCGGTGTGGCTGTGAAGCTTAAATGAGATAATGTGTGTGTGAGTGTCAAGGCTTCCTCCTGGGGTCCCCACACTCCAGCTGGAGCCTCCAAAATGTTACCATCCTCCCTTCGCTATATTGAAATGGATTTTAAATGGACACAGAAAGGTGACGGTCTCGTATGGAAAGCAAAGTGTGAAAGGGGCTACGTACAAACACCTGTTCCTGGTTGTCACCGAGCATCGCTCTCTGCGGTGGACGGCCCGGAGTGGGCAGCTTCGTGCCGAGGAGCATCACAAAGAAAGAAATTCCTAATCCACGACATGACTGGGTGCCCACAGGTTCCAGCAGCAAGCAGTGCTCAAAGGCAAAAAGCATTGCCTGGGTGAGGAATCACACCACCTCCAAATACTGAGAGCCTCCCGCGGGGGGCATTGAGTGTCCCCGAGGCTGCAGCGCATCTGGCCTGCCGTGCCCTGCACCACACAGTAGTCTAGCTCGTCTGCCTTCGCCCAGCACCGGAGCATGCGGTAGCTGACTCGGCGTGCAGAAAGACTGTGAGAGTAGATGGCGTGAAGAAACTGAGGCTCAGTGGGTCTGGTGGATTCTCAAAGGCCATAGGGGGCCGTGCTTTTCCGTATGTGGCTTACAAGCCCACAAATAGGGAAAGTGTGGTGGCCAGTTAGATCCGCTTTCCAGCTAAAAGATTCGCTCCCGCTCATATGGTTCTCAGTTCAAAGCTGTGCCTTGGACCAAGCTCTTATGCTTACAATATGAACTTTTGAGTTTTCTCAAGAAATAATTGAAATGTGGAGTGTTAAATCTGTGAAGGTGAAGAAAGGCTCTGAGGCATCATGGCTGGTAAATAACAGCACCGTCTTGGGTTGAACTGGTATGACCTGGGGTGGAGTTTGGAGTGGGAGAGAGGGCCGTTTGAAATGGTAGTGGGTTGTCACTAATGCTCAGAACTTCGGACGTCACTCCATAAGCAGTGTTATTGGGGGTTTTGGGGGGCTGGCGGAGGGGGCAGCATGATGTAGTTGAAAGCAAAGGCCCTTTAGAAACAGAAAGCCTGGTGTGGGGCCCTCGCAGCCCGGTGGTTGTCACCTGCCTCGGCAGCTTATGGACTCTGAACCGAGTGCTCACCTCACCTGCGTAGCTGGCTTTTCTTGAGTCCTAGGAAACCAGTGGTAACAGGCCACTCTCCCGCCAGCCCCTCAGAGACTCAGGACCGTGTCTGAGCGCCAGGAGGTACCACAGAAAGCCCCCCAGGGGCACCGCCGTGCCAGCAGCCTCACCCCTCCCGCCCCCGCTCCTCCCAGCCTCTTCCACCCCAATATGGTTTCTTTCCCTGGGGTGCCTTTGTTCCCACCATGCTGTTCCCACCCTCAGAAATGCCCATCGGCTCCTCCTAGCCCTTTGCCAGGCTGATTCTGGCTCTTCTTTTAATACTTAGCTCAGAGTCTCTCTTCCTCCAGAAGAAATCCCCGTCTCTCACGCTCCCCACCAAAAGCAGGTGGCGGCCCTTGTTTCTCCTCTCTGCATTTTCTCCACCTCATGCCTCCATCCTACCATTTTCCTCACTTAATAATTATGTCTAAGGACACATTCGCCTTTTCACTGGACCTTCCTTTCTTTGAATAGGACCTGCCACAGGGTAGGTGTGGAAGTAATGTTTGTTGAATGAATTTTAAAAGGCACAAAGGAAGTGCTCAAGGATTTAATTTTATTTCCCTTATCCCAATGCACTTGATAGAACTACAACAGTCACATGTTGTTTTTGTTTTCTTTTTTTCTTAGGGATGTGATTCAAACCTGGATATAAACAAAGAAGATTAAGTACTTATAAGATCGGGAGCTGGAGGGAACAGATCCGTAGATATAAAGTTACTTTATAAATAAATACTTGAGACAAACTGTAACAACATCACGGGGAGATTAGAATGGTGTGACTGTGGTAGATGAGAGGCTGGATCACTTGTTTCTTCCCTCTCCTCTTTGATTACCAGACAGCAGCGCACATGGCAGATGCGCAGCCAGCTACAGACGAGTTGTGGGAACCAGCGAGGACCTGTGGGCAGGCTGCACCAGCCACATCCTTGTCAATGTAGCTTTTGATAATAAGGCAAAATCCTTTCAATTAGAACCGGCTGTTCCATTGTGAGTCACAGCTTCTGTTTTTATTTTATTCTAAAGGGTCTCCTCCACATTTCTTCCTGGTTCTGTCTTTGGGAATCTGTTATTTTTATTACTGTTTTTTTTTTTTAATATATTTATTCCTCTCATCTTGATATAATTTACCACAATAACTTGCATTTTCCTAGTACATTATAGTTTATACTGCATGGACATGACCTTATCTGATCCCACAACCTTGAGGCTCAGAGAAGTTAGACAGTTTACACAGGGTCACATAGAAGGTCGATCCAGAACCCAGTGTTCCTAGCCGGGTTTTCTAACTTCACGTCAGCCGTATTTTCCATTATATTCTATTGCTTCCCTTCAGCCAAAATGATAATGTCATATAGGGATTGTTTATAATGTGCCCATGCTTCACTTAAAATGTATGAATCCGTCCTCACAATATAAGTATCATCTACATTTTGCCAACCGGAAAACTAAGATTTAGACAAATTTTCCAAGATCACACAGCTTGAAAATAGAAAAGCTGAAATTTGAACCCAGGTTTGGCTGTCTCTGAAGCTGTTTAACCACTAAGATTTTAATTACTAAGCTCTTAACTATCACATCAGTGGTTCTCAAAATTTAGAATGCATCGTAATTACCTGGAGGGGTTGTTAACACGCAGAATTTTGGGCCCTTCCCCCAGAGTTTCTGATTGAGCAGACCTGGGTGAGGCTGAGAAATTACATGTCTCCCGAGCTCACTGATGCTGCTACTGGTTGGGAGAACTACTCTGAGAACCCCTGCACTGTACCGCGCCGCCCCCCTTCCCTGGGCGCACTGAACTGCCGCCAGCAAAAATGTGTTTCGTATTGAGAGGAAGGACTTTAATTATGCTTTATTACATGGTCCATTTTAAATGGGGTGTATCCCATTCATTATCCAACACAACTTATAAGGAGGAAATTATTATGGCTGTAGAGTGGTACTGGTTTCTAGGTTAAATTCAGGGTTGTGTCATTTTTACTGCATTTTTCTTTGTAGTCATTTATGAAAACCGTTCTCTGTGTGTCTTCACCTATACAATGGGGAACTTAATGCTCATCCGAAAAGGGTAGCAAAACCATCTGTTAATTAAAGCTGAAAGTTCTCTGAGATTAGTTGCCTCCCTCATCTATTCACCCTCATGCTTAGGATATCATGTTAATTACTTCCTTTTTAAAAGAAGTTTATGATTTTGATGTGATTTACATTTCTAAACTTAAGTAATAAGAGGGAGAATTCGTCTTTTCAAAAGGACTTCCCCCCTTCACTTGACCTGTTGTCTCCCCATCTTTCTCCCCAGTCCCTACTCACTGGTGACCACTGATCTGTTCTCCATCCCTGTGACTATTATTTCATGAATGCTATTTAAAGGGAATAATACAATATACATTCTTTTGAGATTGGTTTTTTTACTCAGCATAATTTCCTTGAGCTGGTTGTATGTATCATTTCGTTTTATTGCTGAGAAGCATTATGGGCCATAGGTGTACCACCGTTTGTTGAATCATTTACCCATTGAAGGACATTTGGATGGTGTCCAGTTTGGGGCTATTAAGAATAACACTGCTGTGAACATTCCTGGATAAGTGTCTGTGTGAAGATAAGTTTGCATTTGTCTGGGATAAGTGCCCAACTGTGCAATTCCTGGGTCATATGCTAAGCCCATTGTTAATTTTCAGAGAAACTGCCAAACTATTTTTCAAAGCGGCCACACCACCTTACCTTCCCAGCAGCAGTACGTCAGGGTCCCAGTGCCTCTGCGGCCTCGTCAGTGCCGGGTGTCATCTGTCCTTTTGATTAGAGCCATCCTAGTGGATGTGAAGTGATATCTCACTGTGGTTTGTTTGTTTTTCGTGAAATTTTTATTTTTATTTATTTAATTTTATTTATTTATTTTAATTAATTTCTTTTTTATGGTGAGATTGGTTAACGAAATCCGATAAGTTACAGCTGTCCATTTTAACAGTAAGGCATATGTATTGTGTGTTCACCTCCCATAGTTAGATTTCTTTTTGTCACCTTTGTCCCCTTTTACCCCGTGACTACCTCCCCCTTTCTCCCCTCACTGTAGTTTTGATTTGCTTTTTCCTAGGGGCCATAATGTTGAGTATCTCTTCTTGGGCTTCTTGGCACTTTGTATATTTTCTTTGGAACAATATCTATTCAAATGCTTTGTTTTAAAATTGGATTTTTTGTCTTTTTATTGTTGAATCCTAAGAGTTCTTTGCATATTCTGGATAAATGCCTTTCGTCAGATTTATGATTTGCAGATGTTTTCTCCTTTCTGTGGGTTGTCTTTTTTCACTGTCTTGATGGGGGCTGGGTGCGCGGGAGCTCAGTCTCCTTGCCTGTACTCACCTGAACTTCTTTGAGGTTCCATTACTAGGGGCTGGTAACGGAACAGGTCATGGCTCAGATGCCCCAGACACTCACCGTTCTCGCTGAAATTTGGTAGATTCTCATGAACAAATGTTTTTCCATTTGTCATTATGCCCTGAGGACAATTTCCAGAAACTTTTTGAATTTAAATGAATTTTTAAAGTAATTGTTACCAGTTAAATTGTTGTTTGGCCAGGGAGAGTAGCCACAGAGTTCCTTACTGTGTCCATCTGGAAGGCCAGCCTTCCATAGCATGCTTCGTAATGCGGATGCCCCCAGAAGATTTTATGCCTTAATTTCTCATCAGCCTTTTCTGGTTCTTGGGTGATTCTTTGGTAGGTGTAGAGGCTAGAGAAGGATCTTCTCTGTACAATACCTGCAGGGCGGGAGCAGTGCCTGGAACATAGTATTCTTGAAGAATAACTGAATATATGAGTGAGTTTCAGCATCTAGAAGAAGGTTGATGCGGATATGTAAGAACATGAAAACGGAGAGAGGGTGGCCCACAGAGAGTTTGAGGGGGAGGGCGCCAAACATACATGTGGCCCAGTGAGAAGCACTGTCTGCCTCCTCCAAGGGGCATCATTACTCCTTCAGTTATAACAGTAACTTATCGGCTCATTGTCACTGGAGCCCCAGAGAAAGACTGGTTCATGGGCTGAGCATAGTTAGAAATTTGAAAATCACTGTGGTAAGTTATGCATATGTATGTTTTGTATGTGTCCACGTGTCATTATGAATATACATGTTAAACATATGTTTTGCACACAGGAGCAGATAGCTATACATTTATACACACATATGTACAATAGTTATGGAAACCTTTGGAACAGTGGAATGTCCAAAGGACATTCTTCTTTATTTTAAAATGATGCCATAAAGAATAATGGAATGTTTAAACAATCTTTAGTCATCTAGCCCGGCAGACTCATTTTGCAGATGAGAAAACTGAGGCCCAGAAAGTGCATGCGTTGTATTCATAATCTCACATCTACCTAGTGGGTTCCTGATTCCTGCAAGGATACACATCCCTTGTCTCCTGCTACCTCTTATGTGAATGAGCACGAGCTTCAATCACGTAAGCTTTATTTGTGGCATCAGCATATTCTCGTTATAGACAACCACATAAACATCAAGACCCAGGTATAACTGTCATTTGAGTTTCTCCTCTAACTTTTCTGCTTTTTCTCTTCCTCTACTCCTTCCCTAATGTAAATTCTGCAACTGGCAGCTTTGAAAAGTCTTACAATCCAGAACATTAATAGGGTTTTACATTTTTAGAAGCCTAATGATGAGAATATAGGACCTTCACTGCTAGTCCCTCAGGGGGTTCTATTCTTGGCATTTATTAAGGCATTTCCTGAAGTATATTTGACCTTTTTATATTTAAAATTTTTAGTTTAAACTTTATACCTATATTTCTGTGTATGAGTGTACATATTTTCCTCTTCGTCAATTGGGTAGAGATTCAGACATTATCAACAGTTGAGCTTGAACATACACATCAATATTTTCCCTATGTTTGGTGAGGAAAAAAGAAGCCATTACCATCATAATTTAATATTTTTAATTTAGCTAAATTTGAGCCCTCTAACAAATCTTTTCTACTTTGAAGTCTATTTTGCAATTTAATTAATGCAGCAAGGGTTTTTATTTTACTCTCAGTGGAGATAATCTTAATCCATTCATGGTGACCTTTTCTTGTGCAAATTAGTTGTACACGCTTGTTTAAGCAAATGGTCCTTTGCATGATGTCTCTTCTTAATGACAGGTTTATAATTGAAAATTGGCTTGCTCCCATATGCCTAGTTTGTATGAGAATATAAAAATAGATGTGGACTTTAAAAATATATATGTATATATCAGTATCCCAAGAAGAGGAGGAAAGAATCCAGTGCCTTCGGGCTATGATTAAATTAGACTATTAGAGTCAGAAAATGCTGGTGACATATGCTACTGTCAAAGTCACACCTGGCTGATGAGCACTGGAAGCTCTTGAAAAATGAGAGTGATTTCATCTTAGCTCTTAGAATCTGGGCCTTCACAGGACACAAGCCATCTCTAGTTTACCAAATATTCCTCAATTCATAACGAATTTTAAACCGCGTGTTTAGGAATACAGAGAAATCACTTTTAAACTGGTAACCCTAAACAAAATGAAATGCTACTTATCTTTCCTACACTTCACCAGCATAAGGAGACAGTTGACATGTTGTATTTTGTATTTTTTTCAAGTGCAAAAACAGTATAATACCATTAAATGGTATTTGTGAAAGAAATAATCATCTCTTCTGTGGCCCAGTTTCTTGCACCCCCTATTTTTTTATCTTGAAGTTCCTCTTTTTCCCCATTTCTTAGCCTAGTTCTTTCCCCTATAAGTTATGTCAGCCATTCTTATACGGAAGTATTTGTCTAGGGTAACTGAATGTTCTTGGTTAAATGTGGAAACGCCAGGTTAAGGATAATGTAAATGTTTTGTGCTTGTAATGGAGGTTTCCTGAGTTGCTTTAATAGCATGGTTTAAAGGGATAGGGGACAAGAACACTCTTAGTTTGGTGAATGACATGGCATTAAAAAACTAGCAGTGTTTTTTTGTGTGTTTATTTTGTTTTTAAGCTTCCGGGGACAACCCATTTTATCAAGACACAAAGATCTGTTTTTATAAGCAAAGACTGAGCGAGCTACATTTTTACTGGGACCATCAGACTTGTCTTTTATGGACTATTTGCAAATGACTCTAATTACTTTGTCCAACATGAAGTTTCACATTTGTTCTCCACGCAACAGCCCCCATCCACCCATGGAAAAGCGAGACCTGCTCATCCGGTGTATTTCCCAAGTTGCTCTGGGAATTGCACGCAGGTGTGCACCCACAGGTGTTCATTCATTCACCCTCCTGTTGCGTCTTTGTTCACTGATTGCGCCTCCTCTCCTTTTAGGTATGATTATCGGGAAATGCTGCACAATGCCACTTTCTGTCTGGTTCCTCGTGGTCGCAGGCTTGGGTCCTTCAGGTTCCTGGAGGCTCTGCAGGTAAGAGACCCCGAAACCCAGGATAGTTCTGAGGACTGAAGGCAGACTGGGTGTGTTGAATCTTAGCACCTCTCCTGGGATCTAAGCAGAATTTGTGATTTGCCTTGAACACCTAAACTCTGTTTTCCCCAGGAAAACCTGCCACAGTTTTCATAAGTACATGGTGGGAGGAGGATTTACTCACTGCCATTGGACCTGAGAAGATTAAATGCTTTCACCACCAAAGCGGATGGGTTCCTCAGGGACACGTTTGCAAACAGAGGGCAGGTCTGATGCCACCAGGCAGCCCAGCCCGCTCCTCACAGAGACCCTGCTCTTTTCCTGGAAGCCCATCTCAAGAGCAGTGAAAATGGCACATGGGCGGTGCTCCCCAAAAGCAAAGTGTCCTGTCCCCTCTCAGTCACTGCTCAGTTCCTCTAAGTTGTGGGAGTGATGCATGGCAGGCTGGTGCTGCTCTCTTGGCCCAGCTGTTCTGAGGCTCTGCGGGTCAGAGGTCTCCGGCCACAGCTCCAAGACCTGTGTGGGGTCTCCCTGCTCATTAACTCACTCTGCAGAAATACCTTCTCCTGTTCAGACATTTGCCCAGCTTCCCCATCT
>CM053511.1:11826965-11881803 GCA_028627145.1 Eidolon dupreanum
TTGTCTTGAACTACCAAAATATTTGTAGAATTAGTCTTTTAATGTCCTCACTTTGATATCCAGAAAATTAAGTTTCTAACTCTGTTGATTCTATTTCTGTGCTGCCGCCCCGTCTGCTAGCTCACTGGTACAGTGAGGCAGTACTGTCTGTCCCTAAAGTAACAGGTGGAAGATCTGTAACTGAGAGAGCTCTGGTTCAGGCAAGCCACGCTCAGCACAGCTCCCAAAGCATTCCTTCTGCTTGGTACTCTCCTCTGTGGTCTTAGGCCCAAAACAAAGGAGCACGTGGTCCAGCAGTGTCCCGCCCCCAAAACAGAGACAGTGTGTGCAAAAACATTTCCTCACGAGAGGCCAAACAGAGGTGATGAATATGGTTCTGTTCAATATTGCCGTTGTCCTTTTCTGATTTTGAAAAATAATGCATGTTCATGAAAGGAGAGGAAGGGAATAAAAAACAGCCACGACTTTTCCATCTGCACATCAGCGTTCCTGTGAATTCAGTGTGAAGAGTTGGGAGTTTGTCTTTGAGGTGGAGAGCATTCCGGGTGCTTAATTTCACCCGTCGATGTGGATTTTACCTTCTGAGGCAACTTTCTGAAGATCTGGTTTTTCATTCTGCGCCCACCCTAACTCGTTGGAACTTTCCCCTCGCGCGCGCAGTCTCTTTGCACAGCTGCCTCCGTGCTGAGCAGCGACCGCACTGTCGGTGACAGTGGTGGTAAAGAGCTGGCAACGCGCCCGAACGTCTGCTCTGGGAAATGTTTTTGTTATGTTACAATTTTTCATTTCCTGTTTTAGAACAGCTCGGATGTTTTTATTTGCATATGTTCTCGTCATCGTGTCACCAGGAGAGCTCGATGTGGCTTTTCTATATCTATTTTGGTAGATCCCATGAGTCTTGTTGCCACACATGACCTTTTATTAAGATTTCATTGAGTTCGCAACTTCCAAAACAATCTGGCCAAATTGGAATTAATTTATCACTTTCCCATACCCGTCTCTCAGGACAAGCAGATTTATAACCAGTAGCCAAATGCCATTAAAACTTGGAACTCTGTCCTTTCAATCAATTGGAATTATCTTCCAGAGCACTTTGCAGAATGCTGCCAGACACTTACATTGTGCACACAAACAGGTAAAATATATTTCACTTGACGTAGCAACATCAAGATGTGTCTTTTATAAGAGAAGGGAGTGTATTGGTAGGTTTATCTTGGATATTCCCTTTTTTCTTTCATGCCCACGGCCTACTCAGTTTTCTGGAGACCACATAGTGATGACAGCTTTCAGCATTTTCCTAATGGACTGGTTCCTCATGACCATGATAAAACAGTGAAGCCAACCTATATGACTCTTATAAAATACCACTGACATTTAGAAAAGGGCATGATTATGAAAATTGAGCAGGATAATTTTTTTCTGGTCTTCCGTGGCAAGCTAGGCAATTTTCTCTGTGAGTAAATAAAAATAAATTTGCTTTGACTCATCAAGGATCCATGATATAAATAAATGGCTTCTCTGCCGTTTCCAAGGGTATTTTACTTCCGTTTGACCTGAGCTCTGATATCAGGCTAATGTCTGCCTGCCAGTGTTTCTCCTTTACCTGTTGTCTCCATGCTTCTTCAGTGTTGGGAACCCAGGTACACACTTTGGGGCACAGATTTACTCCCTGCTTTTTGGACATGGCCAAAGCAAGTGAGCTTGTCCTTCTGTTCTTATTGTGAAGCAGTTTTATTGCTCCCCTCAAGAGTAATGCTGTTATCTCGTTCTCCTCCAGTGGAAATTCAGATGGAATCTTAGTCACAACACCATGGGTAACTTTCTTATTAAAGCAGCAAACAGAACATTCCCTCTTCAGCCCGGGCCCCTATTTGTGTCTGATTAGTTATGCATCAGGGAAGCAAGCATGCAGAAAGAGATGAGCGGAGAGGGCAGTTGCTTATCACTAGGACTCTCCCCTAAGAATATAGACTCCATACATGAAAGAGACCTTAAATGATATGTGAAGATAGGAAGCAAGCCCAGGAAACTCACCAGAAACCCGTGAGGTATACTTCAGAGCAAGTTCACATGCAGACATTAAGCTATTGGTCTAACTTTGAGTATCGTCACCCTTATGTCAATAATTATAATAGCAGTAGTAATAATTGCTGTATTCATTAATCTCCCCATGTTCTAAAAATATGCTAAGCACTTACATGATCTTTATTACAACTTTACGATATTAGTACTATATCCCCAGATCAAGGAAACACAGCTAGTAAATGCTAGGGTCAAGATTCCCAACTTAGTCTGTCTAACTCTATATCCCTGTGCTTAACCATTAAGTTTCATTGCTACTGAAAATAATGATATCCCTATAATGGCTTCAGATGGCCATGTTCAATTCAGCTCTTAATTTCTTAAATAACTACTACATAAAAGCCACTCTGTTAGCCTTAAAATGTGTAGCAGTATGAACAGGACATAGATCCTGCCCAAACTTGTGTAGCGTAGTAGACAGCAGTGATGATTAAGCATATACAAGGTTAGGAATGATTGCATTAGATTGTGATAAATACTGGAGCCAAAAAGAGAGATCTTGTGGGTAGAACAGCTCTCAAAGTGAGGTCAGAGATCAGAGCACAAAGATTTGACTAACCCCAGCTTCAGATTCATTGGAGAGGCTCAGAGACGTTCCCTAAAAAGTCCCTGAGTAGGTAATTTGTAGTCCCTGGCATGGCGTGTCTTAAAAGTGCATGGGGGAGATGTTTTTCAGCCTTTCCCCAAGTCCTGTAGCCTCTTCCTTCTAAAAATTGGCTCTCCATGCTGAAGATCAAGGGTGTGTGTGGCTCAGAGGAGAAAACAGCAATTGCTACTATCAGAACAACCTAAGCAACCGATAAGCCGCCTCTGAATCTTAGAGGTGAACTATGTATACCTTAAATGCATTAAAGGTCATTAAAACTGATTCCCAATAAGTGCTCTTTTGTACCTGACACCTCTGAAGGGCATTTCATCCTAGAGGTTGGTGATTTTTAGTAGCTCTGTATGGTAGAAGCTAAATGTTACAAAGAATAAGAGCCTGAGTGGCTTATTTCGATCCGATCCAATGGCATCTCATCATTTTCCAGGTATAGTTATTATGTGTTCACCTTGTGTTACAGATTCCTTCTACAATCAGGTCTATTCATCAGGATAAAATCCTAGCACTTAGACAGCAGACACAATTCTTGTGGGAGGCTTATTTTTCTTCAGTTGAGAAGATTGTATTAACTACACTAGAGGTAAGTGGGACCACTTGGCCCTTTGTTTAGAATAATGGTCGTTTATATACTACTCTTAGCCTTCTGTTTGCTATTGTTGATTTGTAATTGGTCAAATGGGGCAAAACCGAATTATCTGTGCTTGTCTATGACAGTTAAACCCCCTTTTACCTGCTCTGCTATGCCCAAGCAAATACCTCCATTCCTGACAGCCTCCATGGAGGAAAAGTGACATGAGGAGAAATTATTCTCCCGACACAGAGATCAGCTCTGACTTACATGACTTCAGGGATATGTGGCTGACTGTCCTCCTTTCATTCATACTTAATGGCATTCTTTGAAGACGTATTTCTGGAGCCCATTTAGAAAACATATAGTGACGAATTAGGGGAAAATATACCATTCTAAGGATATGAATCATTTACTGACACCATAGTCCATTGACATTGGGAAACAGCGAAATCAATTCTCAAGACATATACAACCCAATCATCATCGATGTTGCAAGAATGTGTTAACTGGGAAATCAGGATTATACTTGTCTGTTGCAGAAAGTGTTAAATTTTACGAAATCAGAAAATCTTCTAGGCAAATGGGTACCCATCTTCAAGTTGCTTTTTTTTTCTCAAGGCAGAAGAAAAAAAAAAGGAAAGGGAAGCATAGAGATGATTAAAACCTTTGGAAGTAGAGCAGATAGCGATGGCCTGAGGCTACACCAAAGTAGCACAAAGAGCTAAGAAAAGATTTAGGAAACTGCACACTCATGAATTATAGGCGTGTAGGAAGGAGAGCGGGGGTCCTCTAGTGAGGCACAGCATTGAGGTGGTTCTGAAGTGTGTGCATAATGAGGTAGGGGCATGTGTGGCCTCACTTTTGGAGTATTTGCTTTGGAAAAGTGATTACTGCTCCGAAAGCTCACGTAACTTGGAGCACACACTGAGAAGTCTGAGTGATACCAAAAAAACTGAAGTCTCCCTGTTTCATCAACATCACTGCTTTCTCGCAATCCTGGGTACCAGAGCCCGTGCTGGTCATGCCCCAGGCACAATGGGGCATTTACTTATCTGCCTTGAGCCTAGGTCGGTCCCCTCCTCTCACCTAGGGGTATGCTGTAGTCAGAATGTCCTCTCATGAATGGCATACCATTTTTTTTCTTTCTTTCTTTCTATCCTGGAACCAGGTGTAAAGAGCTATATAGAACACAGGTCCCATCACGAAGGGGAAAGGGTCAGAATGGCTTCAAAAGGCAAACAAACTTCTCTTATCCTCCAAAAGCATTCCCTTCAATTAAAATTGATTGAGTCTTCTCTTTTGTTCATAGCAGCAGATTTGAATATGTAATAGATGCTACCCTTTTCTTTGATCTCTATTCTCCATCCAAAGCCCTTTCTAGGTCCTTCTTAAGGAAAGTTGAATGTCAGTTTTTCTTTTTTTCTTTTGGAATAAGAGTGCTTTTTATCAAAGAAGTACATGTTCATTTTAGAAATTAATGAAAAATGCTTAAAGAAAAAAAATATTCTACCTATACAAAATCACTGTTGACATATATACACACACAACAAACACATATTCTTTTCCATGCTAATTTTAAAATATTTGTTATTTTCAATTTAAAAAGGAATTTTTCTATACTTAGTTTATAACCTGTTTTATCAGCTTAATAATGTAGTCGTATTTTCTCATGTTATTAGATTTTTCTGTAATTTTAATGTCTACGTAATACTCCACTTCTTTAATGAACCCCCAATTTGAGGACATTATAGTTATTTCTGGTTTTTATTATTCCACACATCATTAAAGCAAATAGCCTCAGCACAAAATTATTAGGCAGGTTCAAGATGGCCTCCTTAAGGTAATTCTTTGAATTTAAAGTCCTGGTTCAAAGAATACTAAGATTTCTAATATGAATTATCAATTTTCCTGCAATAGAATTAGACTAATTTATATTCCCTCCAGCTTATATGAGAGAACCTGCCTGTTTTTATTTTTTATTTTTTTTCACTTTCACCAGTATTGGATATTATATCTTTAAAAATAATAAATTACTATTCTTAACTTATATTTCTTAGAATATTAGTAAGAATGAATATTTTTCATATATTTCTTGCTCCGGCAATTCACAAAGAGAGAAATAGAAATGGCCACAATGTTGTCCCACTTTTTCTCATTAACTTTTAATAGCTTATTATGTTAAAAACATTAACCCTTTGACTCATATTACAGATATCTTCCCCCAATTTGTGATATGACTTTCTATTTTATTAATGATTGAGCAATCTTTTCATTTGTGGCTTTTCCATTTACTACTGCTTCATTTCTCTATATATACACATGAATTTTTCTAGTACTTTCATGCTTAATTTTTTACATTTACCTATTTAATCCAGTTTACTTTTATGTATGATCTATATTGAAAATATAACCTTTTTTGGGGCACATTGTTGTGGAGTTGTCTCAATAGTTTTCTTAAATTATTCTTTCCTCAGTGTTTTCACATGCTACTTTTAAGCATCTGTGGGTCTGTTTCTGGCCTTTTATTTTTGTCCTATTAATTAGTCATCTACTCTCATACACCCAACTACATGCTTTCATTTTTTTTTCACTATGAATGCCATCCTGTGATGAATCTCTATTTATTTGACCAGTCTACAATTGTTGACTATGAATGCTGTTTCTTATTATTTTTTTCAAAGATACAGATTCTTTATTCAAGCATTGAGTTTCTACATGTATCTTACCCTAAACCTCTATTTCTTTGCGATAGTCCTTGAAGTGGGATTAGTCAGCCAAAGAGTTTAGTAATTTCTAAGGCTCATGATATGTATTGTCAAGTTACTCTTCAAAAAGGTTATATCAATCTAGAATCTCAGACTGTCTGGGGGAGATCCTCTCTTGCACACTTGTCAGCCATAAGGATCATAATTAAAACATACACAACACAACTTTGCTAATTTGCCAGATGAAAATGGTATCTCATTAATTACATTTCTTTTGAGTTTGGTTTATTGCATAGATCTGGTCTTTTGCCTGTTAAGTTACCAGTGCTCAATTATCCTGTAGTAACAGTTGGATGTGTTTATTCATCAGAATAGGAATTTAAGTCAAGCTCTTTTCATCTCTGTGCCTGGAAAGGCTGTTTTCCTCGTGGATTTAAGCCATCTTGTTCTTCAGGGACACAGTTGTTTTGAAAACAATACAAACCATATACTTAATTCAAATGTATAACAACTGTCAAATCTCCTTATATAACGTTTCAAGATTAGATTGTAACAATTTGACCTCTCAAGTGAATTGCATGAGAGACACCACCCAGTTTCCCTTTTTAATTCAGGACTCAGAGTAGCCCAGAATCCAATGTAAACAGAAAAGCAGAGAAAATAGCAGAAAATGCCATCCACATACACAAATGAGCAAGCCAATTTGCTTATAAGAATGATTTAAGTAATACATATCATAAATGACCACTTGGCTTAGAACTTAGATAACACAAATCATTTGATCCCTGCTGGAGGCCCTAAGGTTTGAGAATAATTCAGAATTACCCTCAGACACCATAGATTTGAGGATCCCTTGCTTTCAGGATGTTCTGCACTCTGACACTTTCTTCTTTGCTTGCTGTATACTAGGGCATGAGATGGGGATAACTTATGTTTAAAGATTATGAGCTGTAGAATTGTAGGTAGTACCTAGACACAATTGAAAACAGGATATCTCATCCTTCTCTTCAATGCCAGGGTCAAGTTGTTAGTACATTCCGTTGCGTTCCACTCTGTTGTATTTGGGAGTTGACTAGTACAGTATTTCCAGTATGACTGAAATTTCATAATTCTGCATCTTGGAATTAAGGAGCTGTTTCATAAGAGCTAGGCTCTTTGGTGTTTAGTATTGTGTGTGCACGCATGCAAATTGAGAAGTAATGATGAGGACAATGATAAAATACTGTAATGTCAGTGTTCCTTCATGGATTTCATTTTTTGTCAGAATATTGCACAGCAGTAACCTGGCACAGAGGATTGAGCAGTAGGAGCTCAGTCAGAATCATGGTGAGCAAAAGAAAAGTGCATGAGATTGTAATCATATACGAAAACGGCTAATGGTAGCTTGGAAAGCACATTTTTTGTAGAGTTTTATGAAGTCTTCATTCTCCATTTTTCTCTTCAATTATCTAACCATGTGCATTTAAAGTAGTCTTGCTAATGCTGTTGTACAATGAAATTTTAAAATCAATGAGATAATGGAAATAGAAGATTGCTTTGGCCTGGAATGAGGTTACATATGATGGCACTGCGTGTATTAGGTAACGTTGCTTGGTCAAAAGACAAAGTCAGGTCCACACAGAATGACACCATAGATTTGAGGATCCCCTGCTTTCTATTATTTAAAAATATATATGTGGCACAGAAAAAAGAAAAATGAGGAGCCTGTCGTTCTTCCCTTTGAATTCACATTAATATTATTGAGGGTGCTGTTTGAGACTATAATGAAAAAAAAATATTGTGTCTGTGTATGTGTCCGTGTGTATGGCTGTGTTGATTTTCTTTATAGCCAAAGAAACATCCAACCCCTAAAGGTAATGTCTTCTTTCACAGCAATAAGAGTGGATACTCAGTGCTTCGAAAGGATCCTGGGAGCTGTCCAGTGTAGCAATAGGGAGAACTGGAAGTTAGGAAAGGGACGAAATGACCTTTCTGTTTGGTGAAATGAAATCCATACTCTTTCAAACTTTTGAGAAGACATTGCTAGAAACCTTTTAGAAAAACATTTGGCAATAACATGAAGAGCCTTAAAATTGTTTGTACCCTTTGACAAAGTCTTAAAGAATCAATCTTAAAGGTTAGAGAATTCAATTCATAATTGTGTTTATCACTTTGCTTGGAAAAAAAGTTGCACTGTTATTGGTTGTTTAGAATAAATAAATGATAAATACTTAGTAATATGGAAAAATATCTACAACATAATAACTACGATATAGCTGTGTAAAAATGGAAAAAATCTGTACCTAGAAAATGAACACAGGAATGAAAATTTTTTATTAATAGCAAAAGAAGAAATCAAGTCTTAAGTATTAAAACTTAGGCAGCTCTTTCTAACAATTCTGAGAGGTTGTTATAGTTGATATTTTACTGTTTTATTACAAATAAGGAAAGTGAGACATTAAGGTAGCTACTTGCTTGACCCAGGTTAAATTCAATATATGCTATTGTTTTCATATCTTTGCTGATATCTTTCTGTCAAGATCCATTTGAAGAGAGTATAAAATGCTTATTGGTATTTCAGAAGTGTACTACAACTTATTATTATATCCTTAAATTCGAAAAGATAATAATGTGCTACTCAACCAAAAAAAATCTATGACAATGAGAAGCATACCACTTGGAGACCTGAAGTGACCCATTTTGTGACATCTCTGAGCCCATGTCATTTGTATATAGGTCAGATTTATGATCCTATCTGTTGTCAATTTACTCTGCGTCTTGATATCCATATTTATTTAAGTGACCGCATACTGGAAGGAACTTAAATTTGGACATCAGAAAAAGAGGATCTAAATGAAAAACTATAAAGGAAACTAAATAGACAGTGGATTTGGACAAATAATAGAAGATGAAATAAATGATATACAAAGCGGAATGACTAGCCATGCAAAATCCCTTCACAACCATGACAGTTTTCTCATAATCCATGCCTAGATGATGCCATTTTAACACATCTCTGTTATACCACAGAGTAAACATTAATATTTTAGCTACATTCCTGAGATCTCTATCATATTAGAAACCCCTACCTAGCACATAAAATTAGCAATTTTGATCTGGGGGAAGAGAAAATGCAGAAACTGTTGAGCTAACGTATATGAGTTCTTCTAAATTTCCTCTTTGCTTCCTTTCTTTTTTCTCATTAAGAAATAGAAACATGATAAGCTTTGCAAAGATAAATGTTTCTCACTTTATTACTTGCCTAGTCACCACATGGGATGAGATGAGGGTCTTAATAACTTTAATAAATAATAAAACTCCTTTTAAAATGACCTGTACTAAAAAACACATTGCATTAAAGAGAGACCCGGAAAATGATGATTTAGGTTTTAAATATCTTGAAACATATGGCTGGCTTTTTCTTTTCTTTTCTTTTCTTTTTTTTTTCAGCTATAAAAATAAAACATTGCCGAAAACATGAAATTCTATATCAAGTTAATTATTTGCCAAATCATATCTTAATGAGTGGTTGGTATAATTACAAGAGTTTGAAAGTCACAGAGAGAAATCCGTAAAGTGGACTAATCACATTCATCTGACAAATGATTCAGGATGGGAGAATGTTTGACTCTAAATGTAGAATTTAATGATCTGCAAGGTCCCAAAGTCCAAAGAAACTAATGAACTAGCTTGGCTATTATTAGTCTTCATATGCCATGGCTCTTGTCCTATTACATAGGATGTTTTAAATAATTGTTAACTCTCTACTTTTTGAGATGAAATATAGGAAAGCTTCAGCTAACCAGTAGCCTGGAGTCCTGCAGTTGACTTTGAAAGGAAAATGAACTATGACAAGCAAATAAATCTGCTTCCTGAATTAAAGCAACAGATCAAAACCTCTACACCTTCTAGAATGTGTCATACCTGAGTATGCTTCCAGATTAGTCTTCACATGGTCTTCATTGACATCTCTGTGCCCTGGATCAAATCTCAGTATGAATACAGACCCTTTGCTCAGCCACCAAGGAAACCATTCCATACACGCTATTTTGAAACGAGCGCGGACTTACTATTATAGAAAGATAAGATAAAATTTATGGTTAACTGAAGTTTCGTTAGGAAACTCGATTGGCCGTAATTCATCTCTTTCACTCCCTCACTCTTTTCCATTACTCTGTCGTTCTCTTTGTGTCTCAGATATTTTTATCAGTGGAGAGTTGGGGGGTCGGGTCGTAACTTTGAGTGTCTTCATTCCTCCAGTTTGGATCGAGCATGGTCCTTATCAAATGCCGTCAGGATGTCATCCTCACCCTGTGCTACATTTTCATCTTCTAGATTATTCAGGACAGAATATTCAAGCACATATCACGTAACAGTTTAATATGGAACAAACATCCTGGAGGATTGTTCGTACTGCCACAGTATTCGTCTTATCTGGGAGATTTTCCTTACTACTATGCTAATTTAGGTAAGTGAGTTCCTTCCAGTGGGTACCCTTGTGTACCCTCCGGATGTTGTCGAGAGTAAAAGCCTCTTGATTTTTCTATTCTATAGCGGGGTCTGCCTAACCGTCTTCGTTGGAGATTGCTTTCTAGAGCCCTGTCGTCAATGGTGTATCAAGGTCAAGAATTATAAATCCAGCAGAGCATTGCGAAATGAGAAAAATGCCTTTCTTATCTGAGCAGCTACATTTTGTATTTAGTAGTGTCATTTCCTTTTGAGAAATAGGCTCCCAAATTATGGATCATTTTGAACATGACAATGGGGTAGCTAGAATTTAAAGTCTCATCCTATATAAAATTGAGCTCGAAGAGCTTTCCCTAAGTTTTTTTCACTATCCCGACTTTATCTCACACCAAAGAAAAACTGAATTTATAAAGGGAAAGGAGAAAGATTTAAGAATATATGACAAGGGAGAAATTTATCACTCATTCAACATTTATTATGCTTCTCTGGTGTGCTACATTAATGCAAAGCTAGGTGATAAAAATAAATCAAACGAGATACAGTCTCTGCTCTCAGGCAGCTTTTAGTTTAATCCCGATGAGGCAAAAGGAAGTGGGCAGAGGGAGAAAGGTCTACAAAATGCTACCATGATCACCGTAGACACTTTTGTATTTGGGGCCCCAGTTGTCCTATACAGTTAGTTATATGAGTAACATTCCCCGCGTTCACTGTTTCAGATGTGAGAAACCCTGGCATAGTAAAGCATCTTTCCAGTCAATGTGCCAAAAAAGACTCTAGATTTTCCAGCCAATGCTGATGATTCTTCAATAACTGTCTCACTCTTTTTAGAGTTGAGCATATTTAACTGATAAGATGAAACTTAAAGAAATTCATGGCCTGAAATATCAGCCAGTGACAAAGAGCCCTTTCATCCAAACCAAATGTGTTATGAGGACCATATCACAGTCAGTGAACGGCCCACACTGGGTGACATATTTAGAACTGAGCAATTTTCCGATTAAGGCCGTACTTGAAATTTCTGTATATTTCTTATAGAGGATTAAGATCATCACTTAAAGTTGGCACATTAGAAGCATGTAAATAGTACTTCTTAAACTGTTACAGAAAAATCAAAAAATAATGACTTGTCTTCACCATTAAAAAGAGAACCCCTCCATCATATTTATTCTTCTTACTTGGTAAAACCTTGAATGTGTATCTCGATAGTGAGAAGACTCGATAGTAGGTCTTTCTGACATGCAATTAAAGTACTAATTCGATGATGTAACTTACTCTACAAACATTTGTATAATCCTTTAACATATATAGTCTGATTCTTACCTTTATCCCATCAATATCAAAGCTTCACTTGAGTGTTTCTGCCCTCTTTTGTTCACATTTAAGCCACTGAAATGCGAAATCAGTGGATCTGAACCAATGACGTTTTAAAGCACTTTTTAACTGGTCTCCAATTTCTTAGTGAGTTCTTATGAGGAAATTCATTTTGGGGGAAGCCATCTCACTTCTTTCTCTTTGGTCGCCATTTTGCTTATTCACGATACCTTTTCACCTAGGGCTTCAGCGCACACAGTTGGTAAAGGTCTGGGTCACATACTTTTTTTTCTCAGCTATGTCACTGCTACACAAACAAGAGGTTTTTGGACATATAGAGGCTTCCAATCCAAAGCAATGATGGCGATGGTGATGGGAATGATGATAGCTGCTAACAGACTGATTGCTTATTCTTCACTGGGTCCTGTCCTACGCACTTTGTATTCATTAACTCATTTAATTTTAATAACAACCCCATGTGTTTGATACTATTAGTTTCAAATTAGCTAAGTAATTTTTCCAAGATCCCAGCACTGCTAAGTGGTTGAGCTGGGATACAAGCTTAGTCAGGCTCTGGATGCTGTTCTTTTAACTTTTACCATTTGCTACTTATTATTTGAAATAGTAGTGATGAGGCAACCCCTCCTCCCCACCCCTAACTATATCATTAAGAATAAGACAGGTGTAAATACCCTGGGAAAGAGAGCAGTTACTTAAACCCGTAAGAGTTATTAAGTGTCTAGAGTGGACCCTTTCTTGAGTTGAGAGTGGTGTGTGTGTGCGTGTGCATGCGTGCGTGTATTTAGACTTTGGGCACCTACAAAGCAAAAGGAAGATCAAAGATATGCACCCCCAAGAGAGGAAAAGCAAATCAAAGGAAGAACCTGGAAATGGACATTGAGCTATAAATTATCAAGGTCTCAGGCAGCCATTAACCAGCAGCTTTTCACTTTGTGTTTTGTCAGGACATAAGAGGCAAAGGAAAAACATGCTAGAAGGGAACATTAGCTGCAGGGTGAGGCAGCGGAGCAAGGAGGAGTAATTTTTTAAGTCTTGATTTTCAGTGCTTCATTAGACTCCTCTCCCCTTTCTGTTTCAGGTTTAAAGCCCGCCTCCAAATTCACTGCAGTCATCCATGCGGTGACCCCCCTGGTCTCTCAGTCCCAGCCAGTGTTGAAACTTCTTGTGGCTGCAGCCAAATCCCAGTACTGTGCCCAGGTGAGTCGGGGGTTGACAGAGCAGCACCTGCCTCCTCCAGCTTAATGGACCAGAGACCCCCACTCCTTTCCTGCCTCACGCTTTGCTCCTCAGGACTCATCTGATGTTCACGTCCCTTTCATTTGTCATGCCTTGTTATGGCCTTTTCATTAACTTAGAGGTTCTTGGAAGTGGAATCTGGCACAGGTAATAGGTAGGTTGCAAAGAGATCTTTGCACTGGGGTAAGGCTATATATGTATACAATCTTATCTTTATAACTGTCTATCTGTCTGTCTATATCCCAATACATTTTTTTTAAAGACTCTATAAGCACACTATTTTGTTTTTAAATTCCAAAGTGATAAAGTAATAGAAATGCCACTGGGAAGACCCAGAAAATGAAGTTTCAACAGAAGAAACAGACATGTTGGTGTCAGGTGTCAACTTTTTTTTTCACAGCAATCATGATTAACTATGAAATTGAGAGCAGAAGATTATATCTATGGTAACAATATTTGTCAAATCAGTATCACTCCCATACTCTTTACCAGTGTTTTTTCTGATTTGTAAATTAGTTTATAGAAGAAAGCTTACAAATGAGGAAAGAATTAAATCATGTTGAAGTATGCATTTCTGAACTAAACACATTTATTAGAAATAATAAAGTCACATAAAAGCAGCAGGCATTCTGGAGAATCTAAAACATGAGCTCATGCTAGTTCTGTCTTGAATTCTTTTATTTCTCCCATGTTGCCTGGTATAGTGCAATTTCATAGCAGATGTTCAGTATACATTTCTATTTAATTTGATCAGTGTTATTATCTCACTCATTGTCATGAGATCAGAATTTTGGAAACCACTTTATTAAGGTCCAGCAACCCTGAAAGTCCTTTCTTCCCTCCAGCTTTCTCCTATCCTCTTGATGCAATTTTTTAGGTTACTCTTTTTCTTCTCTTTCTGTAGTTGGGAAGTGATCAGGTTCTGAAGGTTTGTATGGGAGAGGACTCACTTTAAAATCAGTTTTGATGTCTGCCATTCTGCCTTGCTTGGATCCCTATCTCCTCTCTCTCTTTCTGTCTGTGAGAAGAAACATTGGGTTGGAGACCTGTATCCATCAGCCTTCCAAGCCATCTAATGATCCACTGTTCCTTTCAGATCATAGTTCTATGGAATTGTGACAAACCCCTCCCAGCCAAACACCGCTGGCCTGCCACTGCTGTGCCTGTCATCGTCATTGAAGGAGAAAGCAAGGTAGGATTGGAAGGAGCCTTAAATGTGGAACCACTCTGGGATCTTCATTTCTCTGTGGGGTACTTTGGGTACTAGCCCTGGATATCTCTCCCTGCTCCTGGGAGCTGCTGGCCCTGGACTATTCTTTCTAAAACTGCACCTGTCTCTGAATATTCTCAGCTTTGATAGCCATAGGCTTTCAAATTAGAGAATCCTGGGTCTCCAGTACTAACACTTTAGGACAGGGATCCCCAACCCCGGGACCGGCCCGTGGCCTGTTAGGAAACTGGCCTCACAGCAGGAGGTGAGTGGCAGGCAAGCGAGCAAAGCTCCATCCACCCGTATTTGCAGGTGCTCCCCAGCGCTAGTGTCACCGCCTCAGCTCCACCTCAGATCGTCAAGCATTAGATTCTCATCAGAGCACTGGTCCCTGGTGCCAGAAAGGTTGGGGACCGCTGCTTTAGGGAATTTCTGACCCTTTCCTTGTCAGCTTCCTCTTCTACAAAATAGAACTAACAACACATACCTCACAGGATTGCTATTAGGATTAAATGACTTCAGGGCCTGGCAATTGTAATCTTTCTATAAATGATGAGGATAAAGGAGAGGCTTCTGCAGACTGTGGTAATACACGGTGTTTGCTTAGCCAAATAATCTGAATTAGTTGTGTCTTTCAGAATATGGTTTGTTCTCACATTTATCTTAAAAAGAAAAAGGACATTTTCACCTTAATTTTGTTTTGGTGTCTCTATCAGAGAGTCTCATGAGTGCTGCCTAGCTGGTCCCTTGCTTCCATTCTCCAATTCATTTGGCTTAGAACGAAATGATCTTAATCATCCTGCAGCCCTTAAAGGACTTTACTTGCTAATGCTTTAAATTGTCATTTGAGGCCCTACATAATCGGGCCTTGGCCAGCCTTCCCAGTCTTCTCTCTCATTGTTTTCCCCTATAGGCCCCGTCTTCCGACCCAGTTTGATCACTCACAATTATCTAAATTGCACTGCATCCCTTCCTACCTCTAATTTTTCTTTCCCATTTGTTGTAAGTCTTGGACAACAACCCCTCCCCCCCTTCAACTCTTCATCTCTGTTGTCAAACTTCCCACCCATTCTTTATGCCCCTGTTTACATGCTCCCTCCTCTCTGAAGTGTCTTCCACTCCTAGAAGCCAGAGGTGAGTTCTTGTTTCTCTAGCTTCCGTGTATTGCTTTCTTGTAGATCTTATGCATTGTGAAGAAATTAGGAGCTGGTAAATGACACAGATTGGTGAAGCATCGTCATCTAAGAGACTTCTTTTCTCAGTCCTCAAGGGGTCAGGTCATGAGAGATTGTCTCACACTAAATAAAACATCTTTGAGCCAGAATAACAAAATACTGACTTATTAGGTTGTACCATTTGCAAGCATCATTCGACTGACTTAAAGTGGCAATTTCATACGGTTCACCATGATACAGTGAGAATTGTAACTGCCACGTGGACAAGATGATAGGTGCATTCATTACCTGTTCACTTCCAAAGTATGAGTGCCTACTGTGTGTTGGGCACGGTGCAACATATTGGAACACAGTGGGGAATGTGACATACAGTCATGGCCTTAGGGCTGGTGTCAAGCAACATAGTTATCAGATTGCTGCTTGGTAAGCGTTTAATGAGAAAAAGGGGAATTAGAATACCAGTCTGGCATCAGTCTGTCTTACCCTTACAAGGCCATCCCACCACAGGTGTGGTTTCACAAAGGAGACCGGCACACAAATATTTCCTGCAACCCCTGCTAGCCTTCTCTCCAATTTCAATGCCTGAGGCCCAGAACAGTGTGCAGGAGGGGGCTGTTAACTTGAACTTTGGGATTCTTTGTTATTTTTTATGATTCCATGGGTGACTAGATCTCCTTCTAGTAGATAAGTCTTCCTTTGAATATTTAAAAAGAATCCAGTCTGACTGACTCACTGGGAGCCATTCTGACTTCTAGTTAGTATTGCCTTTTTATGCACAGACTCATTGATTGGTTTTATATTCTACCCTCAGCAAGTATTCCCAGTTTCTCTACTTATAAAACGATGATGATACCAATAGGACCTTCTTCATGGGCTTTATCAGATGTGTCTCATAAGATATCTCACATTCTCCCAGCCAGATCTATATTTAGGCTTCTGGCCACTTGTTGAGTCCTAAACTCCAACTTGGCCGCTGATTCCAGTGGGCCATGTGGTTCCTTTTCCCCTGACTCTCACTGCCCTGGGATTATACCACCCGGGAAAGCAATCGCACTTAAGTCTTGCTTCAGGCTCTGTATGTATTCCAGGGTACCTGGGCTAAGACTTCCACCCACCCATGTTGAGAATTACGTGGTATACTGCATTTCCGGTGCTTCCCCTTGTACCTGGCATTTGGTAAATATTAGCTCTCTTCTGAGAGGCACTGTCATGTTATGGTTTGTATCATGGGCTCTGGAGTCAGACTTACTTTTGTGTGACCTAAGGTGAGTGATTTAACCCTCTGCACCTCAGCCCTCCTTCAGTAAATGGAAGTGATCATAATCCCTAACTAACAGGGTTGCTAAAAGGATTAAATGATAGGATACTGTATATGTAAATGGACTTAGGCATGGCTGCTCCTGGTAGGTGTTCAGCTGTGCTTCATTAATTACTTAGGAACATTTCTTATCTTCCCCATTAGACAGTAAAGTTCTTGAGCATTGGTTGTTTCTTAGTCGTATTTGCTAATTCTGGAAGGAACTGGGCTGCTGCATCTTAGCTAAATATTTCTTAAATCAACTAACAAGGACCACCCAGTTGCCTCAGGATCAACTTTGTAAGTACATGGGTTTCTTTCATGTTAATTCATTCCACTTTTGGAATGTGGCTGAGCCAAGGTATTTTTGAAAGAGAGCCTGTAGTTTCTACACTGGAATGTGGAAGTGGCTGGCTTATGGGTTCTTTACCTGTGTTGATGAAACAGGTTCAGAGAAAAGGAATGGATTGTTTTGAATTGGATGGTTGGGTACATGGTAGGGAAGATACGCGTTCCTCGTGCCTCATTTTAAAATCTCCATGTCTAGCCTTGAGTTTCAAATGGATGTGTTTGCTGGTTTGGCTGCGAAATTCTATTTCGAATTTATAGGCCTTGTCTTTGTAGTTCTGCCCCGTAGGCTTGACAACGGGAAGGTCAGGGCATCGCTAAGGTGGCAGCTAATGGCTTCTGCATCAGTCAGTGGCCGTGTAAACAGTATCAGGAGAATCACTTCAGGCTGGGGTTTCTGAGCACTGTGTGCATGGGGCTGCTGATCGTTTCGTATTTTATTTTATTTTGAAAGCCCGAGAAAGAAAAGAAAAAAATTGACCCAGTTGACAGATGTGTAGGAGCAGACCCAAAGCCATTTATGCTTTAGATACATTCCTGGGGCTTCTAGAGATGGATTAGAGTGGACGCTTTCTATCCTTCAGAGTCATAAGCACTCCAGTGGCTTCACAGCCGTGTAAACCCAGTCTCAGATGAGTCCTGTGCATGAGCTGATTTCTTGATATAAGTATAGCTTGGGCATCATTTTTTTGGGGGTGGGGTGGGGTGGGAGGAAAACGCTCAGATTTGTGGAGAATTTACCCTTGGCAGCCAGATTAGGTGTCTGCCATTTTTCCCTTTGTCTCCAGTATCCAGCTGCTTCATTTTGTGGCTTTTGTGTCTTAAAAGTTGTTGGCAAGTGTGTGTTTTCTCTTGGGTCCCCAAGTGTGAATTCAGAGAGGATGTCATAACTATTACTATAACTTCTGGAGGAAGGCAGTGGATGAGAGATTGCCTTATGTGCCCAAAATTCACTTTTGAGGTCCTTTCCAAACCTGAGACAGGTAGAGCATGCTGGCTAAGGTGCTGTAGAATCACCATGTGGGATGAAGTGCCGGTGGGTCTGTCTGGTGCAAGACACTTAATGTTTCTGTGCTTTAGTTTTCTCACCTGTAAAATAGGGTTGTTATAAATATGAAATGAGGTGATATACATAAAGAACCTGAAATACTGGCAGATTGTAAATGTTTAAAACTTGTTAGTTGTTCTCATGATATCATCGTTCTTATGGTTATTTCTACGGTACATTCAACACAAAGGTTTAAGCTGCGACTGTCACAGAGTACTCTCTCCTGCTTCAGTGTTACAACCAATCCCCTTGTCCCCAAAGCCCCCACTCCCCACACACCTAGCTTCTTTACCATGCCTTAATCCCAGAGTTGCCCAAACTTTATTCAGTGGGCCACATGTGGTAGTTTATTAAATAACTTTCTATAAATCAGCTTCTTTTCCATTTTAATGAAATTGTTTTCAAATAACTTTACTCCTACCTTTTATTGCTATAGCGACTAATATATGTGTGCATATGTTTTTTTCTAATCTGTGCTAAAATAAATAAATAGTAAAATTGTTAAATATTTGTCTGCACATCTCCAAAAATGACCTGGCCTTCAGGGGTGTGTGTCCCACACTTGGAATCCCTACTCCATCTGCCCACTCTTTCCGGCCTCGGTGCTGGTCTCGCCTCTGCGCCTTTGCGTCTGCTGAGTGCTATGTCTGTCGTGCCTCATTTCTACTTAGACCTGGTGAATTCCCATCCACCAGGGTCTTGCTTAAATGTCCCTTTTCCATGAGGCCTCCATCTGCTCTTCCAAGCGGCTGGTGGCTGCATTCTCGGATCTCCCGGCATTTTTCATATCAGGCCAGGACTGACCAATCACCTCCGCCGTGGTCCTTCTGCAGACTGTGACCTTCCACAAGACAGGGAGTGTATCTTTTTTACTTTGTGCAGCCTTTGGCTAGCAAGGCGTGCGTACACAGTAGGTGCCCAAAACTGTGGAACCGATGAATCTGCACTGATGAGAAATGGAAGTCTTCAATGTCGAGGGGTGACATGGTGGTAGAACATTCTTTCTGAAGGCTGAGGATGGGGGAATGGTCCTGAAAACAAGACTCAAAATTTACCTCTTTTCCCTAATTCCTTCCCCCCGCCTTCTTTCTGCGCCCTCCCAGGTGATGAGCAGCCGTTTTCTGCCCTATGACAACATCGTCACGGATGCCGTGCTCAGCCTCGATGAGGACACCGTGCTTTCCACCACGGAGGTGAGCGCGCCCGCAGCCGAGGAGGGGGCCGTGGGCTCTTCAGGCTGTTTCCCCAAACCCCAAGGTGCCAACACTCCTTTTCCCAGCGCCCTGGCCAAATCGGAAACATTTTTCAACACTTCCTGCAGAGTTGGTTTTAATCAACCCAGTTACTGTGAGCACCTCGCCACCCCCTGGCACCCTGATGAGGGCTTCTTCCCCTTTGTTTTCTCTGCTAATTGGCTCCTCATTTGCATGGCTGTCCATCACCTCTACCCTCTTGCCTGCCCTCATCTTTCGTTTTTAAACAGCACAGCTGCTTGCAGGTGTGCCAAAGAACCAAGGGGAGGTGGGTGGGGGCACTTGTTTAGCATTATCTTGAATCCATGCTGTCCAGAGCCAACAGTCCCACCCTCCCCCAATTATCCTAATGCCTGTGTGGGTGTGTGTCGCTGCTGTTAGGGAACACTATTCTGGGTTCTAATGGCAGCTTTTCTGTCTTAGTTTCAAGCACTCATTTTCTTGCACTGACACAGGAGCAAATGGTTTCACTTTAAAGCTTAGACGGAGACCCCTGCTATTCAGACGTTCAGGTATTTGTGCCAAAAATAAAATTGCACACAGAATGTGTGAGGAGGAAAGAGAAAAGAGGAAAGATAGATATGGTAGAAAACCAATTTTTACAACCCGAATGAGTATTGATCTCTGAGACTTTCCTTTAACCCGTAGAGGGACCAAAGACCGTTATATAAAAATGTAGTGTATTGGAAATACATTGTTAATGGTAGCACGAAGACTTAGCTACTTATAATGCCTTTCTCCCTCCCTTTTTTCCTTTTTATTCATAATTATTTTCCTATCCATTTAAACATGGGTGCTTCCCGGCATGCATGTTCTTGGGCACCGGTCTGATTCTCATGCCTGCCACCCACGCAGTCAGGACTCAGTGTCAGCCTAGGCTACCAGCCTCAGGGGCTCTTCCTTGCAATTCCACGGTTGCTTCCAATTTCCATGAAAGAAGAGTTGAGCAAACATTATATGCCAGGGCAGCCTAAATAACCCCAGCACAAAATGTGCTGGGACTCACCTTGATAATATGCTTTCTCTGTAGCCGAAACTCTATAAATACTTGGTGAATGCATGATCGGAGAGGTGCACGCTGAGGGGATTAAAGTGTGAGCACACAGCCAGCTGTGTCGCGTGTAAGTCGGCAGGAGAAGGGGGTGCATGGGGGAGAAGAAGATATGCTTAATGTTCAAAAGGAAAGACGGCTCTGGAGTCCAGTGTGTGGGACACTCAGCTTGCATTTTTCTGCTGCTTTCTGCAAGGGAAGCTGGCATCCCGGGAGCGCATTCATTCAACAAGTACTTATTGAGAGATTTCTTTGTTCTGGTCTCCATGCCAGGTGCTTTGATTACACAGTTCCTGCCTGCAGCCGGCAGTCTTGGCAGCAAATGGAATTCAGATCAGGTGGTTCAAGCGAAGGGCTTTAGGATTATTTAGAGTGGTGGGTGGGGTCAAGGGACCCCGCAAGAGATAGTGAGGTACCTGGAGAGTAGCAAGAACAAGAAACAACTCCCACCGCTGGGCTTGAAGGAGCCAGGGAAGGAAATAATATTTTCAAAGTCCCCGAGAGATAGGACTGGGGAGAAGAGGCTGCCCTACAACAGCTGTGGTCATGGAGGGATGTGGCAATTGCCGGAACACTGACGCCAAAGCTGGGAGGAAATAGGAAAGAAAGACCCTGACCTTCCTCTCTGTCCCACCTCCATTTTCCTCCTGAAGGCTCCCATTGACCTAACCCAGTCAGCCACCAGCCCCAAGGAAGGCCAGGTTTTACTGTTCATAGGGTTCCATCATCGCAGGGTACAGAGCATGGACAGAATTGTGGAGAGTGGATATTGGAGAGCAAACACAGGAAGAGCATCCCATTGCCATGGTGGAGCGTATGGTCATGACAGCCACAGTATATACACCCAAATCATTATCCTGTTTCCTGAAGTATTGATTCTTCATCTTACACCTTCCCCTGGGCACAAGGCAATTAGTCTCACTCTAGGATGTGTTTTTCCCTGTCCCATGGTGAAATAACTTTCAGCTGCTGTGATATATCCGCATGCTGATGAATTTTTTTTTCAAAGAATAGAAATTCTAGCCCTTCAGTGCACACTTGGAGGAACATGTGTTGTATGTGAAGTAATTAGAGTCAACATGGGTTGAAAATGATATGTAAATTTAAGAGGTTGGCAGTCTAGTTTACTGTTGCCTGCTGATCAGTTGGGTGGTTATGTTGCCTAAAATGGTTGAGGACAAGGATTTCTCTTTTCTCTTTTTTTAGATGAATATAGATCTTGGTTCATTTTATCTCCTCACTAAGGATTCTTAGCTTGTTAAATGTCTCTCTGTAGTATTAAGGAGAGATTTTTAAACAGCCTTCTTTAAAGAGTATTAGATGTTGTTGGTTTATAGTTATTTACATTTATCTGGGTTGCTGCAAATTCTCAAAAGAAAACAGATGTTGGTTTTTAAGAGAAAAGGCCTGTGAGCTGACCTTTGCCTTCTTTGATGTGTTAATGATCTCCATGAAAGCAGAACTATCACAAGAATCATAGGTTTATCTGAATTTGCTTTTGAGTTCCTTTGAAATGACTTGAAACGGCTTTGAGATAGTAAGAAATACGTGTGATGAAAACACCCATCAGCTTCTCTAGTAGTTGCCAGTGCATGTGTTTCCTTTTCAAAGGATAATGGAAAACCCCAAAGAGTGCTGACAGCCAGGCCGATTCTTTGACGACGCGCCGCATAATACACTGTCCCATCCGTTGGCGCCATTTGTGTTGAACACCAGTGACGATGTGCAGGTTTTCACAACCTGATTCAATTTTTTGGCACACGCTGTCCACTCCCCTACTGTCTTTCCACTTTGAGATCTCCCATACCCGACCCGGCTTCCTTAATGTATGCTTTGCCACCCTCCTTTTCGCCCCCCTGGCTGCAGTAGTTTGGGGAAACAAACTGTATTGTTAAGGCCTTCTTATCTTGAGGTCAGACACCAAACTAGGATTTCATAAATTTTTTTTTTTTTTATGGCTGTTTACAAAAATGGTAACTTCTAACGAAGCCCAAAGGATTTAGAGATGAAAGGACCTTTACTAATCACCCAGGCCTGTGTTTCCCAAAAGACGGTCTGCACACATTAAACAGCTTTATATGGTTCATGGCAAGCTTGTATTTCATTTTTAACAATTATACATTCACATTAATGTTTGTTTGAAAATAACGTAGCCAACAATCAAACCTAGGATTTCACTGATAGATTTACCTAGGGTGAAGCTAGTGAAAAATTAATTAATTAATTTTTAAAAGAGTAGGCAGTTTCAAGAAAAATATGTAATAAGTCATTGAATGTGTGGTGTGGGAATGTGGCATGAGGCAAGGCATGATGCTGTGCATGTGATGAGAGCTTGGGAAATACTGATCTAGGTTTTCTTGCTTTGTCTTTTAATCAGGGTAAAATTCACTTAATATAAAATTGACTATTTTTAAAGTATATAATCCCATGCCATCTAGTACATTCTCAGTGTTGTTCAGTCATTACCTCTGTCTTATTCTTAAACAGTTGCATCACCCCAAAAGAAAACCCATCCCCATCCATTAGTCACCCCCTAGCCTTAGAACCAACCAGTTTTCTGTGCCTCTATATTTGTACACTCTGGACTTCCATGTAAATGGAATCATACACTATGTGGCCTTTTGCATGTGGCTTCTATCACTCAGCATAATGTTTTAAGGTTTGTCCACATGATAGCATGTATCAGTATTTCATTGTTTTTTATAGCTGAATAATATTCCATTGTATGGATATACCATATTTGGTTTATTTATTCATCAGTTGATGGAATTGGAGTTGTGTCTACTTTTCGACTTATTTGCTCTACTCTTAAACTTCTGAGAGGGTAGAAATTGGACTTGCCAGCATCACTCAGTCCCTCAGCTACCATCACAGTGCTAAGGCTTTAAATATTGGTGGAGTAAAAGAAATATCCATTTTTATTGCTTATCAAGAAGAGGTAGAACAAAGGTTGTAGGGTGAATGTGTAACTTGTATGAAGGATAAATCGCTTTCAACACTGTAGCAACAGAGCTGGAAAAAAAAAAAAAAAAAAGGCTATGAAAACATACACACCAAATATGAAACCAGGTGGCCTGGGGTCAAATCTTGGCTCTGCCACTTACTAGCTCAGGCCAGTTATTGGAACCTACATATACTTTGGCTTTCTTCTCTGTAAATTTGATAATATAAAATTACCTTTTCACAGAATTATTGTGAAGATTAAGTGAGTAAAAATGGATAAGTACCTGTAACCATTATAAGCATTCCATAATTATGAGCATTATACAATTGTTTGCTAGTACTACTTTTCTCTTTCTATGTATTATTTACCATCCATCAACTAATCTGTAGGAAGTCAAATGTGAATGTAACCATTTGAAAACAGACTATTTACTAATTATAAACGTTAGTTTATAGCCGGTTCAGAAATACCTGCTTTGGATTATTATAAGCACTGGAAAGTCATTTAGCTGCATTTCTTTTAAAATAATCCTGTGGCTTCACCCGGCCTTGTCCCCACTTATTCTTAGCGATTTTTCACTGTGGTTGCTTTTTGTACATTTCCCTTGCTCTGTGCATCTTTAAACCCTGTTTCTTTATTATGTTTGCTTTGCGTTCCTCTTAGAACTTGGGTGCCTTTTTAAACATTTTTTTTCTCTAGCTCTTAAGTGGATGCTTTTGTTTGAGTCACCTCGGCTTTTCTGTGTGCTGGTTATGATGTATGCCATATATTCATACTCTGGATGTATATAGGAAATCTCCCATTTAAAAAACAGATGCGTTTGTGCCTCACATGAATCAGTGGTCACGTGCACTTGGAGAGAGGGAGAGGAAAAGCGACTGCTTTTTTGACTTGTTTTTTAGCTCGAACAGACTGGATTTCTAAAGAACATATCTGCAAATGTTTTTTTCTTCTTCTTCTTTCATTTCTGCACTAATCTGAAGTTTCTGTAAAAGAAGACATTAAAATGTGCATAATTATGGGGCAGAATGTCAAGCAGTCAGTTTAATTTGCTGATGAATACATGGAACCAATGTTTCCCAACAGTCGTGGGATTTCAGGTTATGAATTAGCAAGGGGAAGGTAATATTTTGTCGACGTTTGTTAACATTGTTGATTGCTTGTTTGGCTTGTGTTCTGCCTGCAGGTGGATTTTGCCTTCACAGTGTGGCAGAGCTTCCCTGAGAGGATTGTGGGGTACCCCGCACGCAGCCACTTCTGGGATAACTCTAAGGAGCGGTGGGGGTACACATCCAAGTGGACGAATGACTACTCCATGGTGTTGACAGGAGCTGCTATTTACCACAAGTGAGGAATTTACATATCTCATGCATTTAAGTTGTTTATATAATTGCTTGTATTAGTTTCTGGCTGCTGCATAAAAGGAACTTGGGCCAAATCTCGTTAACAGCATTTGCCTCCCTCTTTAAGTTTTGTCGATGTGGCCAACATGTATCTTTAAAATCGATAAAACCTCTTGGCTTATTGCATTTTCAGGAATTACGGTAGAGTAACATCTTCAGCTCATCTGAAGTGTGAAGACATGCTCAAGGTGTACTGAGTAACTGAATGTTTAGAATAACAAATACTCAAATACTTAATTGAGCATTGTGGTTAAGATTTACCATTGAGTAAAATAGAAAAAAAAAAATGCTCCGTCTCTGAGGGTTTAATATTCTAATAATGGAAGACAGTATACATAGTAATTCTATAATATGTTAAGATGACAAGTTATATTGCAAAAAGGCAAAGTAGAGCAGGTAAAGGATCAGGAGTGCCAAAGGAGAATAGGCAGATTAAGGGGTGGCCAAGTTGACCTTCATGGAGGAAATGAGATTCGAGCAGAGACTTGAAGGGAAAGAGGAAACCGGCTAAGAGAATGTCTGCAGGAAGAGTGTTACAGCATAGGAAACAACTAGAATAAATGCCCTGAGGCAGAATATTGGAGGAATGTCAAGAAGACCAGTGTGACTAGAGTGAGTGGAAAGCAGGTGAGAGAGATCATGGGAGCCCAGAGGTAGGACCTTGCTGTCCGTCATGAGGATTTGATTTTCTCTAAGTGACATGGAGTTTGAGCATAGCAATCTTAATTATGTTTTAGGCGCCCACTCCGGAGGCTGTGTTAAGGAAAGACTCTAAGGGGGCCAGGGTAGAAGCAGGGAGATCTCTTGGGAAGTGATTGACATTATCTAGGCAAGAGATGATGGAGTTTGGGACCAGGAAGTGAACAATGAGGTGTTAAGTAGTAATCAGATTGTGGGCATATTTTGAAGATGCTCCAGCATGGTACCCTGACAGATTGGATATGGAGTTTAATGACCATGTCTTTGGACCTGAAGAACTAAAAGGATAGAGTAGCCATCAACAGATAAGGAAAGCTATAGATGGAATAAGTATTAGAGGAAATTCAGAAGGTCAGTCTTGGGCATGGTAAGACATTCAATGGGTATGTCAAAAAAGGTCAGGGGTGGAGATAAAAATTTAGGAATTATTTGCATATATTTGTCCTTAAAGCCAAGGTAAAGACTTGGGTAAGTTTGAAAAATTAGTGAGGAAAAATGCTTAAAGTTCCGACTCAATCATTAATGAAATCCTCACTCTTCTGCCTTAGTAAGGTGAACACAATAATCTTAACCTCGTCTCTTTTAGTAAAGAATAGAGACTCTCGCATGTCAGGGATAGAGGTGGAAATGCACAAGGTGTGAACATTTAGGCTGACTAAATAGCTCAGATTCCACTTCTTGAAAGTTCATTGTTCCTTTTCGTCATGCCATTGCCACTCAGTGACTCCAGTTCATTCAAATGACTTTCCATAAATAGATGCTATATGTCCCTCCAAAAAAGAAATAGTTGGGTGAAAAATAATTCAAGAAAATTGTGAGTTCTCCATAATGATTGACCACCAGATTAATTAGAGTTTTGCTCTAACAGTGTTGAAGTATATGGTTTACAGGCCACTAAAATAGAAAGTAATTTGTTGGAGTCAGAATTATGGGATAGTACTGAACATAGTTCTGATTAAACCAATAATTAAAATTATAAAGCAGCTTATAATGGTATATAATATACAAGTAACTTCTCTTGCCATCTGAGTATTCCTTTTCTTACCAACCAGCCTGATATTAAAGTTAAACTGTTCCAGCAATATCTGCCTCTGTGTGTGTTTCTGTACCTCATTTCCTTATCTGTGAAACAGGGATAATAATAGTACCTGCATCATAGGTACAATTCTTATAAGAATTAGGTGAGGCATTTCTTGTAAAGAACTTTAGATAATTATCTGGCAAATAGTAATTACCATATAAATGATAGCTATCATCATCATCCTCCATGATTATTTAAGGATTCAAAGAATGAGTATGTGGTTTCTGTCAAAGAAGAACACCTGTCATTATATAATAATGGCCCCCAATCTCTTTGGTTTTTACAGATATTATCACTACCTGTATACCCATTACCTGCCAGCCAGCCTGAAGAACATGGTGGACCAACTGGCCAACTGTGAGGACATTCTCATGAATTTCCTGGTGTCAGCTGTGACAAAATTGCCTCCAATCAAAGTGACCCAGAAGAAGCAGTATAAGGAGACAATGATGGGACAGGTAAGAGAAGGAGAACTCTCCTCCCTTGCTTTGCTTGCTGGTGGTTCAGCTGGAAGTAATGAGGACTCAGTGTTTCTCTAGGAAGAATAATGAGGAGATATCAGAAAAAAAACATATCTGAAAGCTCTGAGGGAGTATATTGCTGGCACATGGATAATTGGGAATGTATAAGTCAAGGGTATCTTTATGTCGAGAATATAAAAGCTTTTTTATGACCTACAAGGTGGCCTGAGGAAGACATACCTTCTCCATAGTTTAAAGCCTGCACAAAATTTATGTAAGCTTGTTACCGGTGCTCTATTTAATGAATAGCTAATAACATTCTCAACACAGTCTTCTGGTGATTTCTCTTGAGTTGGATGAGCATCATGGTGGCAGACCAGGAGTCACAATACTTGATTTTCAGTTCTAGAGCCAGCATTTATAAGCTGTAGCCAAATGAGTTGCCTTCTGAAACTCAGTCGACTCATCTTTAAAATGGAAATGGTGAAAGCTGTCTCACAGGGGTAAGAGAACATGTATGAACGATTTTATAAAAGTAAAATATTGCATCGAGTCATAAAAGTTTAGTACTAAAGATACTTGCAAGAGAATATAATCTAACTTCCTTTTTTTTTACAAGTAAGAAGGCCCCAGAGAATTGAAGCAGATTGCTACAGGTCGCCCAGTATTAGACTGAACTGGGGGTTGAATCCCAGGCTCTCTTCTTTCCATTGCTTATCCTTCCAAACCTCAGGGTCCTGTGTCAGGCCGAAGCTCATCTACCCTTATCCTGAACAGGGCCCAGTACTAGAAGAAATCAAAGACCTTACATAAACCCATTTAGATCTACCCAAGTTAAATCGTAGAGCATCGTCCAGCAGGCTTTGAGTCAGCCTGAAAGGACATATTTTAACGTGGTGATGTAGTCCATTGCTGTTTAAGGTTTTCCTTATACTTTGTTCTAACATTTACGGAAAATCGTAGACAAATCGAGTTTTTACAAAGGAAAACTTAGCCAGGCCTCGTGATAACACAATTGGTGGTTTTTTCATTTGCTAAATTTGGAAAGAGCAACAAATTTACAGGATTTTAAATTTATAAAATTTAGTCATTCAGTAGTTACTAAATATGTATGTTATCAGACACTGTTGTTTAGGCACTAGTTATGACAATGCTGCTGTCCTTCGCAGTCTCGTGGAAAATTCTAGTTCCCTCTAACTACTAAAGGAATGGGCAAGAGGATTTGTAAAAATTTTTCATCTCTAAGGCTGAAAAGTTTTTCAACTCCAAGCAAGATGTATTGAGGGCCTACTATGTGCCCAGGCATTTTCATATAGATTATCTCAGTTAAGTACACAATGTTCCTTTAATATTGTTTCTCAGAGAGTTGTATGAACTTCCATGAGGTTATATGCTAATTAGGGGTAGAATTCTAATAACACATGATTTCTTAGGGTTTGGGTTTATGTTCTTCTCATAGATTTGCCTAATTCTACCAAACAGGTATTTCTAATAGTTTTACACATTTTTTTGGAACAAATCTAAATTTAGCCTTGTTCTAAATTGATGTGTCTAGTTAGATATGTACTATATTTGCCACCACTTTTCTTATACACATATATTTATTGAATGTTTGTATGACTGGTGATGTAAGTGAATATCATGTTTGAAGACTGTATGTTTATTATATTAGAAAGATACCTTCTCTAATATGTTAGTTAACCAACATATTATGTTAAAATTTGGAGATAAAAAGGATACTTGAATGATTCAACAGATGTTTTTATCATTTGTAAGAGAATAAGAATGAACTAAAGCTCTTGACAGTATTTCCATTTACATATGTGAGCACTTGCCTGATTGTGGGGCGTCTGCCTTTTTGGGAATGGGCAGATCAGCCACAAATGACCTGTAAGCCTGTATCAACTTTGGAGCAAAATGAGGTACCTTTGGAACTGTCTGCTCTGCTATGAACTCACCTGGTCACTTTAATTTAATGTGATACTTTCTATGATTTACCAAGTAAAGTTCTCCTAATATAAATGGTCAAGAATGGAGCCAAGTTCTGTCCCTTTCTATCCTTGAACAAGTAATTTTAACTTTTCCTGAACCTACTTCCTCATCTACACAGTGGAAGTGCTACTACCTGAGTAGGTACTTGGCCGGATTGTTGTGAAGCTCAAATGAACTTCCCAAAAACACTTTTACAAAATGTATTTTGTTTGTTTTCCTCCTGCTCAGAGGTAACTTGACATTTGTATTTGTCTTCGATGGTTACTTTGAAGCATGTTGATACTTACGGTTTTAAAGTGACTCTGAGTGATTCTCACAGTAAAATGTAACTTCCTATGAAAGTGTTTTCTAATGGTGCATGAGGATTCAAGCACATTGACCACAAACACACTTATGACTAGTGATGTAAAAATGATTTTGTATTTTCCCCCCATAATTGGGCAGCCTGCCTTTTCCTTTTTTCTTAAAAACATGGTTACAAAGACATGCTTAGTTCATCTATTTAGATTGCAGCACTCAAGTCGTTTAAGGCTTTCTTCTAAATCAGTGTCAATCATTTACATGGTCTAAAAATATTTAACCAACCTTAGGGGTAACACTGAGAGCTAAAGAGATGGTAGCCATCTTTTCTACTTACCCAGAATCAACCAAGGAAACAAGAAAGTTTTAGAAAACTATCCTTGAAACCACAAACACCTTGGTAGTCATTGTATTTGATCCCAAGTGCAAATAGAAGTGTTAGATTTAGTGACCATAGTAGTTGAGGTTCAATTGGTGACTGATTCACTGAACAGAGGATTAGTGAGTATGGGTCTGCGTGTGTGTGTGTGTGCGTGTGCGCGTGCGTGTGTGTAGCATTGAAAACAACAGCTTATCTTGGAAAAACCAAGGGCGGAAACCAGGATCAGTGCTTGAATTTTTACCAGGCACGAGGATGGGGAGGCTTGGTGGCCAGGTCAGCCTTGAGCTCTACTTCGTGCCCATGAGCCAGGCTTGGCTTTCTGTAGTGCCTCCACCTCACCTTGCACTTTACTCATGGTCTTCCTTGTTTCTCTCCCTTTCCCCAGACTTCCCGGGCTTCCCGCTGGGCTGACCCCGACCACTTTGCCCAGCGACAGAGCTGCATGAATACGTTTGCCAGCTGGTTTGGCTACATGCCGCTGATCCACTCTCAGATGAGGCTCGACCCCGTCCTCTTTAAAGACCAGGTCTCTATTCTGAGGAAGAAATACCGAGACATTGAGCGACTTTGAGGAACCCAGCCGAGTGGGGGAGGGGAAGTGAGAAGGGACTGGGTGTCAAGCTGCTCTCTCCTCCAGTGCAGATCCGCTCAGCCGTGGAGCCAGATTGTGCCAAGTATCCAAATAAACTTATATGAACAGAATGACAAAAACAAAAACAAAAACAAAAAAAACACACACACACACGAAAAGGCCAATGGGAACTCGACTCCTGACTCCTGGGACTGCACGGGACTGCTCCAAACTCGCCTCACTGGCTTCTATATCCCAAGACTAGGTTGTGTACAGTTTAATTATGGAACATTAAATAATTATTTTTGAAATGATTGCTATGCAGGTTTAAACTTTTTTAATGATCAAAACTATTAAAAACCAGAGTTCTTTCTTTAATCAAAATTGTGTTGGTTGTGAATATTTCAAAGCTGCCACTCTTCTTCCCACAAACATCATTTGCCACTGGTCTTGCAGGGCTTCCTGCAGCTACAAAAGCTCAGACTTCATGGAAAACACAATAAGTCACTCTGTCTAGTGTCAAGAAATAAATGAGCATAAGTTAAGACGAGTTCATTATTCAACATTGCCAGTGCAAATTGTTTTCCACTTTGAATTCACAGATACACTTGAACTTTTATCTCTAAAATGTTGCTGCATGAGAGAGAGCATTATGACTTCCAGGTAGACAGTTCTAGCTGAAAACTTTGAGATGTGTAAGTATGATCATCTTTTTCATTGGGGGAGGGGGAGGGGAACTAGAACCAAGAAAACAATAGTATAATTAAGAAATGTCCAGTTTGCACAAAGAACCATCCAGATAGTCCATCAGTATACTACAGATGGAAGTATTGACCCACAACAAACACCTAATCCTTTTTGCCGGTGTGGGCTAGGTTATACATTCAAGCATGGACTTAAGCCTACTGAGAGGGGAAAGCTTTGGCTTAAAGACTGGGTATCAGGAGGAACAGATTATATACAAGACAGTCTCTTTATGTTTGTGAAAACCTCAAGCTTTGGAAGCTTCTCTAGTGAGAAGGAAGCAGTAAGGTATCAGTTCTCACCTTGAGACCCATATACCATATTTGGTCAAATGTTGTTTTGAGCAAGATCCTGCAAAATAATCAAACAAATGTGAACACTTTTATTTCATTTTAATTTTTAAATCTGGAGTTTAGTTGTGCTTCTTGTTAAAAAGAATATTTCTATCCTTGCAAATGCTGCTTTGAGCTTTTGGTTATTGTAAAACTGAAAGTTCAGACTGGGAAGAAAAAATATATGTATGTATATATCTCCTTTAACTTCATTGTAAATGATGGAAAGGAGACTTCTGTTATTAAGTTCTTTCTTCCCTTTGGAAGAAGCAAGAGAGAATAGAAAAGAAAAAGACATTATTGGGTCCCATCATTTCTTATGCTGAATAAACAAAGGAGCACTTTAGTTTTTTTCCCCCTAAACTCTCATACATCTCATAAATTTATTTCCAATGTTGTTTAGAGGAAAATTTCATCACAGAATTATGTTCAAATAACTCCAAGTGCCTGGCTTAGGTCAGTGGAAACCGTAAATCCAGGAGCCCATAACTCATCCTTGCTTTGTAGCTATCTGGAAGAGAAAGAGGAACTTGCAGTGAGAGTGCAAGGAGACAGGGTGCTGTAAACAAGAGTGAGGTTAGGTGTTTGCAGAGGTCCAGAGAGGTGACTCGGCATTCTTTAGCGACAAAGCAAAGACCAGAGCCCACATGTTCAGATGCCGTGTTGTGAGTGGTTCACAGGTAATGAAGTTCAATGAATGAGGGGACTTTTTTCTGCAGCCTGTGACTCGGAACAGCTCCCTACATCTCTCTCTCATCCAGTTCGACCCAGCCCTAGCCCAGTCTCAAACATGTGACATTTCCTCCTAAGTGGATGTGATTATCTCTTATGTATTTGTTGGAAAGTAATTTTTAGGTCCATGGTCCTTGCACTTGTTTCTTTCTGTAAACGCCCAGTCTAATAGGTTCCATGCCATTTAAGCTGTAGCTCTTGGTGACTTAAAAGGGTATCAATTAATCCTTACTCATCTGGCCTTTGCAAATTTGTATTTAAATTAATTTTTTTCAACTGCCTAATTCTTTGTGTATCTTCTTTCTTTGCAAAAATGAACAGAATGTTCTGTTCAGTGACCCCAAGCCACCTTAAAACTCATGTCTATGTCTTAGCTTGCAGAGCAGTGTCCCTAATTGTACCCGTCAGCCACATGAATGGATTCAGGGAACTGCTTTGCCAGATTTACCTGTCAGCTCACGGAATATTCTTCATGCACAATGCATGCTGTGTGAAGAAAAAAAAAATGATGGTAATTATAAATGAGAACAGAATCTTATACACTTTTCAGCCGCTTTATATCTCCATGATATCATCTTATGTCATTCTCTGAAAAAGCCTCTTTGGGATGCTAGCTAGTTCATTCTTTTTCCACTTGAAACATACAGTTGGGAATTGAACAATGCTTAGCAAATCAGTGAGGCCCAACAGTAAGATATAATTTTAATTCACTTAGGAGTTATATTTCACTGCAGCAAGTTGACAAATCATAGCCATCTCTGTAGGATTTCAAGAGTTATCTCTCAGCCAACTTTAACAATAACCCGAGGTCCCTAAGTGGGCCAACATGAACTGGGAAGAGGCCAAGAGCAGAAAGTACAGTGCCAATCACCTAATGAATTACAGGCAGAAACCCCAGAGAGGACTGGACCACTTATGATTTCCACATAACATCTTTTTCAGTTCTACATAAGGACACATGATCTTAAAAACAATTTTTTAAAGCTGGTTTATGTATTTATATGTATATGAAAAGGCTTATAAATAGTAAATCAAGCTTACATACACATGAAGCAAGTCATCTTTGTTGAAAACAACAAAATGACCCCAAATTGAGACTATAGAAAAATCGATTAAATAATCATTGTAGACATGTTACAAAAGATAACAAGGTGGACCCACCTGGACATATCAGCATACTTTCCAATAGGCCGCTTCAGAAGAAAGTGAAATCTCTCGTACCTGGAATCTTATGTGCATTATGGTTTAATTTCTTCTTCTTACAAATGGTGCTCAAAGAGGATCAATCTCAGTTGCTTCCTTCAATTTTTCTTTGGAGTGACTTGTTTTTCGTTTACAGTAGGCTATGTTAGCCTTTATTTTAGTGATTCTGGAATACCTGGTCACTTGAAGGAATTTATGCTGGTGGCCTTTCATAAAGGTTACTGAACTTAAATTTGATCAGGAGTGAGATGGATGAATGTGAATAGACCTATATACTGTTTTAAAAAAATAGCTCTTGATTTAAGAACTAATGAAGTTTTAATCAAATCTGTTTAAAGGGCAAGAGCAGGGAGAAGTCAAAGAGCCTCACCAGGCAAGAATCTGAATAAGACCCTTGCTGGACGAGCTGAATTATGGATTCAAAAGCAGAGGCAAACTTCTCAGACCTGAAAGTGTCTTGTATTCCCTCAGGTCGCTGAGAGCTCTACTGTTAAAAAGTGCCAGTTATTGCCATGAACTCTCAGATAAAATAATCCCTGCCTTCTAATAGTTAATATGTTCAAATGCAGCTATTACTTTAGGGCCTCAGTCACTGAATTCATTTACCTACTTTCCATCTGTGCAGCAACTATGAACAAGAATGTTTCAGATGACTTTGTCATTCTTGGCCAGATTTAGCCAAGAAAGTTTTTTCACTGCAGGCCTCATTTTCTCAGGCATGCTTGATGGGGACAAAGTTGTTTTGACTTGAGTTCTCAGTGAATGAGCATTAATATCAGACTGCGCTAGAATTGTCTCCTTCAGTCTTAGAGCTTCAGCATGGAGAAACTAGATTATTCCTTGACTTGAACTCTACTTTTAACAAATGGGATTGCAAATCCTAAAAACACAGTCTCTCCCGTTAATTCAGTAACACTGTGCAGAGAGAAGCTCTGGTAGAAAAGCTGCTATTTACAACCTAATCTCCCTCTTTTGTCCCTTCCAAACATCGGAGGGGTTTATTTCCATGATTTTTACACAGCAGGGTCTGTCTGTAGTTGTCACTGATCTAGAATCCCACTGCGCTCCATATCTGGAGCCTGGATGAGGTATCCAAATTTGGGACGTCCACCGTCCAATAAAATATGTAAGGAAGGCTGTATTATCCTCGGGAACAAGAGACAGGTGGCCACCATTGAGAACGCTGCACCCTCAGATTAGCCTAGTGTCACCCTCTTTCAAAGCCAAGTCAAGCTAGTGTTCGAGTCACTATTTTTGTAACGATTTGTCTTTTAGGCTTTGAAGGCCATTTGATTTCTGCAATAGTTTTCTGTCCTTCTACAGGAATATATCCCTTTCCTTTTGGTTGCAATGATTACTAAAATTAGGGCCATGCAAATGACCTGGTTACCGTGTAATGAACCTTGTATGTTTTGGGAGAAAAATATGTATACGATATATTCAGAGATAGGAGAAAGGCATTGAAAATTGGAATTATTTTAGGTGGCAAATTGTAAAGCAAAAAAAAAAAAAAACCTTATTTTGTATATGATGTACATTTGGGACAGTTTTCTAATATGTTGCCAATGGTTTTATAGTGTCACCACAGGTCTTTTCTGAAGTGTTTTCCTCATTTGTTCAACACTATTAATGACTTAGTCTAATTACGCCCTGAAGTGTGAGAGCAAGCCTGCGAGAGAATACAAAGCCATCGATCTTGATACTTCACTGACCTGTGTAACTTTATGTCTGGGTCTCACCATCCAAGATAGATTGTTTTATAGAGAGTGTCACCAAAGACTTTTTCCTTCCAATTTACAGAAGGGAAAAAAATTATTAATAAATGACATGACTTTTCATCCGCGTGGTTTTCATTTCATCATGGCTGTTGACTACAGAAAGCTGTCCGTTCTCAGAAGGGTTCAGAGTGCTGGGGAATGCAGAGCTCGTGTGGAGGTTCTGGGGGAGACAGGCAGAGGAGGCTGGACCACGTGTGCTGGCTGGAGGTCCAGCTCTCACAGCCTGGGGAACACGGTGCTGCCAGTGGCAGCCGTCCTCCAGGCCAGATGCAGCTGGTGCTGTTGGAAGCCGGCCAGGGTGATGGTGGTGATGTGCCCAGTTCACAGCGTTCCTCCACATAGACACTGCGACGACGTGGCAGGGCTGGGCCCCAGAGCATCTGGAGTCTGACAGCTGTGGCTATTACCCCTTCGGTTTCAACACTGCATAGAACCCGTGAATTACTGGCTGGCGATGCATTTATTAGACTAGCTTTTCTCAGAAGAATTTGTAAACGGTTCCAGGTGTGAATGCAGCTCCATGATTCAGGACCACTGTTGTATTGTTTTCTGATAGTAATGAACCTTTTTTTCATTTGCGTCTTTCCTCCTTCCTCCCCAGTGGCATCTCCTCCCTATCTCTGTTACCCTTCTACCCTCTTTCTTTTTTGGAAATTTTTAGAGAAGGGACATCAGTCACTAACATCACATATTTGCAGGGGAGCAATTGCCAAATTGCATTTGGGGGTGTTGATTTGTTTTATGACTTCAATCAAGTTTTATGTTCTGTGTTTTAGCTTGTCCATCTGTTAAATGTTGACTTAAAAATATTTATTGACAAATATTTTCTGAACAGCTACTGCCTACTGAGCACTGTGCTAGGTGCCTCTGAGAAACTAAAGATGAAAAAAATCCTACTCCCTCTTCCCAAGCAAGAGAGAGAAGTCAGGGTGAGATTGGACAAGGTAAGTCTAAGGCAAGTCATCAGAGGGGACTCAGGAAGGAGCTTACACAGTCCCAGGTTCCAAACCGGAACATGGCTGCACCAGTGCTGTCTGTGAAATCTGACCCCACAATGTAACCGACATTGGAATCATTGCCAAGGGTGAGGACAAATGAGAAGGCTCTTTGGAGAAGCAGATTTAAATTCGGTTCAACCCTACCTCACAGATGTTCCCATGAATGCGATAGCATGCAAAAATACCTGGAGCAAACCCACCTTATAGATAAAAGATGTGTTGCTTTATAGTCTGAGCATTTCTACCATGTCTAGTCATGACCAAAGAAAGCTAGAGGTTATTTGTGCACAGCTGAGTCATTCTACGTGGCCCTCCCTTAACATCATGCAGTCTCTCTCCCTGATTTGCAGGAACTGAAAATACAGGGGTTTTTGAATTAGGCTGTGTTGCCTACTGTTTGAGGCTCAAATATGCTTTGGAGGACACAGTGGAGGAACTCACCTACTGCAGTGGATTTGAGTTTTTTTCTTTTGACCTCACTCAGATAAACTGTCTGAGTGTGCAGGTTCAAGTCACAGTCCAGAACACAACCACCTGGGTTTGATAGTTCTGCCTCTTGATAGTTCTGTGGCCTTTTAGAAATTACCTGCCCTCTTTGTGTCTCTACCTCATAGGGTTCTCATGAGAATTAAATGAGTTAATAAATAGATCTTAAAATAGCACCTGGTACATAATGTGTGTAACTCTTACCTATTATTAGTAGTTGATGTTTTGCCAAAATGGTTTATTTTAGAAATCTTTCCCTTAATTTGTTAAAGAGGAACATTCTAAGTTTAACATCTAAAATATTAATACTGACCCAAATTAATCTGTGGTATTTCTAGTGCTGCAGGCACCTTTTGTTTTCAATTACAATCATGTTTTAATGCCTATCAACATGAAATCATCCTAGCATTTGGGAATGGGCAATCCACCAGCAGAAATTATGTAAATTTGCATTTTTATTCTTTGGCTGAACTTCTTTGAGGAATGGTCTGTTTTTTATTCTCATTTAATGGAATATAGTTGAGGTAGCTTAGGACTAAAATGAAGTTTGGGTGCCAATTATTATTGTTTCTTTTCTAGCGGCTTCAATGACATTAAGAAAGAAAACATGTTCTTGCCAATATATAAATTATTTGCCAAGTTTGAATTTCTGTTCCAAATTGAACTGCAAATAACCTGGTTTCCTTGGCTAAATCTACTTGTATAACAAATCTAAAATGTGTCTTTAATTAGAGAGGATCAGATCATCCCATCTTAGAGTAGAAAAAAAAGGATAAGCTATGAAGAAGGGGACTTGGAGGCTATTTTCACTGTTCCCCAAATGTCCATATATACCTGTCATTTTACAACTTGCTTTTTAAAAAACAATATATAGTGAACGTATTTCCATGTCTTTAAATCATCTTGAACAATCAAATTGTAATGGATGCATAGTGCTCTACTGCATGGCTGTTACATATTTTCTTTACCCAATTCCTAACTGCTGGATATTTAGGCATTTTAAATTTTCTTACAGTTATGTGGTAAGTATTGTAATCAACATTTGATCAATACGATCCATGCTGTGGTAAATATTCCTTAACATCCATGATGATTATCTTAGAATGAAGCAGGGATATAAAACTGGCACGTCAAATATTATAAACATTTTAAAGGCTTTTGCCTTTAAAGATATTTCAATATGTTTATAATGCCTACTGAAGGAAAATTTAAACTTACCCAATAAAAAGCTCTCTAGAAAATGTAAATTGCAGTTTGGCAGCCAAAATGCTTTAAAAATTGGGGTTCAAGGAGGCAAAATTAACAAAGGATCATCTTCAGTGACAAAAAAAAATGTTGGATATCACGTCCCTAATGAGACTAATGTACTGTATTAGCCCTATTCTTGATGTTGGAAATTTTCTTCTAGGTGATACATCCCTTTTGCCTCATCTTTAAGTTGAAGTAGAGTGAAAATGAAGCCCCCTAGCAAATTATCTTCTTCTTCTTCCTGATAATATCCATATCAAGTAAGTTTATATAAAATCATTTTAAATATCATCGTCCCGGGCAGCTATTGCCTCTTTTCTGCCTATTAGCAGCCTGTTTTTCTTTAGGGGACTCTTAGGCCCTTCAATTTGTATGATGCTGACCCTACCCTCCATCCTGACACCAGGGGAGTTATGTATCCTGTCAGGACAATGAGACCCTATTCTAGATTGTTTGTTGGCACTTATAAGAAGGGAGTCCCATCTTTCCTCTAGCATTATGTGCATAATATAATACAATAAAACTTACACTACCAGTACAGCAAGGCTAGAATTATTGGAGAGTAGGTTTTTAGCATGTCTTGGGGAAATCTGCCTTGAAGATGTGCATTTAAGTGACATCTTAAGAAATAATAGGAATTTGACTGACAGAAAAGAGTGGAAAGGGCACTCACTACCTATAAAGGGACATGAACTCAAATACTCTCTATCAGAAGTGTGTAGCAGAAGGAAATGTGAGAGCCTAGGTCTAAACGAAAGATACCATCATAGCAAAGATATGGCGGATTCTGTTTGAGAAGGCTCAAGATGACTGCTTGGCTACAGGCAGGAACTCACAGCAAAAGCTAAAGTAAGTAGTAATAATAATAGTAGCAATAGCACTCTTGATTCCCATTTTCTTTCTTCCTCAAACAAAAGCTTCAGTGCAAAACACTGGAATTAGGGGTCATATCTGATTCTACTGCACTTAGCAGAAAAAGTATGCAAGGGAAGCTAAAGTATGTTCTTTAGGAAAAATCTGGCTCCAGAGACTTTTGAAATGGAACAACTGACTCCCATTTCTGGTTGGGAAGTAGAAAGATGCAGATCTTCGCTCTCATCCTTACAATGAGTACAAGTCCAATAAGCTACAATATCATGATAATGTAAAGCCCGGCAGAGAGCTGATAATACCAAAAAGAAAAAAAAAACTTAAATGAACTAAATCTCAAGAAGAGACAATCCATTCCTAGGAGAAGAGTATCCCGTGGCTACTGTCATCCTAGCAACACCAGAATGTTACTCCATCAGAGAGTGGAGTAAAAAGAAACCAGATGAAGGACCGCTGGTCAACTTTGAGCAGCCATGCGTGAGTTGGCATGAGGGACTCAAATTCCTTGGTGGCCTGGTCACGTATTGATCTCCACCCAGCTGCCAGTCTTTTCCATGACATCTCCGCCAAGGGCATGTAGCACGATACTGAGTGCTGGATGCCAAACAAGAAGACTGAGAGATATCCCCTTGAGGCCCGTGGCAGCTTCACTGTGGAAAAGGACAAAGCAACACCTTTCCGTAGAGTGGGCAAAGCTTAGGGAAATATGTGGACCTTAGGAATGTAGATTTTATGCCACCGTGGGATGCAAAAGCAATTGTTCTTCAACACTTTTGAGTCTAAGACTCCTTTGAGTTCAATCAAAGCTATGACCTCTGGCCCAGAGACATATCTAAGCTGCATACACACAGCATTTGATATTCTATAAAAGAGTTTCATGGACTCCTGGAAGACTATCCGTGGATTCCTAGGGCTCCATCGATCTCAGGATAGGAAATGCTTTCCTGTCCTCAAAGCTGTAGAAAGTTACAGCACAAAGAACCCGCTTTTTACTAAAATGTTTCTTAAGTGGTGTTTTCAAATATTGGATTTTAATTTTGTAAGAATATTTTATCCTCTAGTTCATATGACATTTCCACGAAATATGGCATGTCAGGTCCCACCCAATCCTCTGCTGCTTTAGGCTGTTCAAACTGGCGGGAGCGCCCAAGGTGAATGATAATTGTTAATTACCCATGGTCCTAAAATGGGATTATATTCATTCTCACTGGGAAAATAAATTCACTTCTAAATTCAGGTCACTCTGAGTCAGGATGGAAGGGATTTTCTCAGTGTTCCTGCCCTTCCCTAAGATATCCATGAGCCCTTCAGGGTCAAAGGATCAAACTGTGCAAAGATATTACCCAGACTAAGAATCACGGCTGCAGAACTGTGTGGTAGAAACAACCACGTGCGTGGCCACAATGATGTAAAACGGCTCTTGACAGTGCGACGAGAGGCCAGGGCTACAGGGCGGTAGATGTTTGGTGTTTTTGACAGATGTGGAAAATTATCTGTGACTAATTAATTTGTTTTTCTTCATAATCCCAAACTCTTGGCCGAGCTCTGGTTTGGACTACGAATAGATGTAATCTGACCCAGTTTTTCCAATAAATGGGTATGATATTCCACCCCCTTCTTTAGGTAAGGAAGAGAACACTCGGGTTTTTCACTGAACATGATATCTGTGACAATCATTTTCCAACTTGTCGAAGAAAGAAATCTCTTTAAATCGAGCAGATCCCAGAAGCATTACATGCTAGTTTATTCCTTTCATTCCCTAACTTCTTGTTTATAGCTTCTGGATAGTGGCAAAACTAATTCCTTCAGCTACTTTTTGCATAATATTGTCTAAATACTTTATTTTGAAGCCCCATTTTCACCCATCAACTTGTAGTGTCTGTAATAACAAAGCCCCAAGCTACTTAAAGGCCAGCAAAGAATATCACCATATATTATTGAATCTTTGATTACAAAAACAACTGCCCTCATGTTATTTAGGTGAATAACTTAGGCATTCTACATGGGTACTAAAAACTACTCCAAGATGGCCACCCCAAAATTAAGTGTTCTTTGGGAGTTACCATGGGTCGCAGGTCATCTAGGAGAACCACCTCACTGTATTACTCAAGGTGGGGCATGGCTCTTGCATGAAAATTTGGGTGACTTTGTTCAGTTCTGGTTAGTTTTCAAGAATACGGCCACATTCTTATGAGAAGGTAGAACCTCCCTTGGGCGAGGTCATTTATGATGTGAATAAATAAAAAGAAACAGATAATAGAAGCCACGTGGGGAGTCCCGAGCAGGCATGAGTGAGGGTCTGGGTCCTGACCAATGCTTCCCGAACGTATCTGCCTGTCAGCACCACCAAAGGACCTTTAAAAATTATGCAGATTTCTGAATCCACATCCAGAGCCTGCTTCAATAAGTATGGGGTGGGTCCTATTGTCTGACTATTTTAAAAGACTTTCTGATACATAATCACAGTTAGAATTACTTCCTATACCAGGTTTTGTAATGCCTTTCAGAATCTAATGAAAGCTATAAGCCAATTTCTTGGATAAATGCATACACACACACACACACACACACACACACACACACACACACACACACACATATATATGGAGTGCTTCATCTAAGTAACATGTCTGTCATATCTGTCTGCTGCCTATAAGCACTCAGTGATTCTCCATTGCCTACATAATTAAGTGCAAACTTTTTTACATGGTTTGCTAGGTTTCCCATGATCTTGTTCCTGAAGCCTCTTGTGTACTTCCAAGTTTCCTCTGTTTAAAAAAAGTATTATTATTTTTAGTAACATTGACCTGTTTATTGTTACTTGAACATATTTTTCTGTTTTCAGCCTCCTTACCTTTGTTCACGCTGTTCCTGCTGCCTGTATCCTATTCTCTTTCCTTCCCAAGTGTCCACCGAGTAATTTTTCACTGATTCTTCAAGACTGAACTGAACGAATAACTTCCTCCAAAATTTCTGACCTATTCTTTCCAGTCCCCTTCCATATGGTATTAGAGGTCCCCCTCACCTGTCCTACTATACTTCCGTGCATATTTCTTTTATAGTGCATGCCACACTTTGCTGGAGTTTGCTGTTTACATGCCATCTGGCACAAGAGGGGGAGATAAGAGAGGACAAGGAGAGTACCTTAGCCACTTTGTGCACCAGTAATTAGATAGTGCCAACCCAGAGTTAGCACTTCCTGAATGTTTGTTGATTGAGTAACTTGGAAGGCTCAGGAAGGCTCAGGAAGGTAGGAATAATTAAATATGCCTCTGTAACAGGAGAACAGAGTATGTAGTTTGAAGTACTTTTTTTCTGAGGATCATGTGTTTATAGAACTGAACTTCTGAGCCCAGACAGAACACTGTGTCTTGACAATCAGAATACATAACCTCATGCTTCTTTTACTTTTCTGTTGTTATCCCCCAACTTCAGTAAAATAATTTTTAAATACACTGGCCCTACTTTCTGCTGAGGAGTCAAGGGAAGAATCTCTAACAAGGGCAGAAGGTTTGAATGGATGCTCTCTGCCTGCCCACATTTCCCAACAGGTGAGTTTCCTTTCTGTGCCAATCTTAAGAGAGCTGGTTTTTTTTGTTTTGGTCTATTTTTTGGTTTCCATTAAATAAGGCATGCGTGGCTCTACTAGTCATTCATTTATTCACACTCATTAAAAATTGTTGACTCTCTATTGTATGATTTATCTTCTAGAAAAAGCCCTTGAATTACAAAAATTAATAAAAAATTATCAGAAAGGCCTTTTTCATCTATCAAACTATGAATACACACACACATGCACACATACACACAACTAGATCTGGCTGCAGGACATATCACTGAGGAAGGTTTTCTCTTCTGAGGTCCCGATGCTTTCTGTTAATGCATGAGAATTCTGAGGCTGCATCTGACATTAGTCTTGGCATGCCTAACCTTCAGGAAAGAATACTAACAGGTGAAGCAGGAAGCTGAGACCCTTTTGCTCTTCTGTTTTTGACTATTTCTTTCCTCTTCATACCACCAGATGGGTGGTGGTTCATCGGTTGATATATTTAGCAACTGGAACAAAAATTACCGTGCTCTGGAGAGAGGAAGGGGCAAGTATGGATGGTATTCTTTTAAAAAAACAATTTATTATTATTAAAGAGATTAGATTTTTTTTTCCTATGGTAGTAGCTGGTATGCAAAGTAACAACCTTAAAATCATGCAATGGATTATGAATCAGAATATGAGAACACAAAACAGCCTTCTAGACAGGTCTGGAACATGTTTCACTGTGGTCTGTTGCCATACGTAGGGTGTGAAGGACATCGACAGTGGCTTATACTGTGGTCCTGCTCCACAGATATGCTCTCAAACTTAAGGCTTGGGACTAGATGTCTTCCAGCAGGGTACTCGGGGAAGTCAGAAGAAGCCTAAACAGTTTCCATATTAAGGACCAAGGGCATCATGGTCTATTTCAAAACTCAAGAGTGGGCAAAAGGATAAGAAGTGTCCATACGATGAAATATGTCACGTGGTAAGAAAATAGAATACTTAGGAACAGAATGGGCAGTGAATTTGAGGTGAGCCAGGGTGCATCATTCAAATCAAAGGTTATGCATTTCCACTTCTCTCTATGGTGGTGCAGTTCCTGGTGGGTCAAACCTACTATCAAGAATATCTAGAAAAGCATGAAAGTCTATTTGAAGACATGGGAGAGCTTTCAAGGCAGGCAGGACTTGAGGGGGCTTAGAATAAGAAGAAAGGGGAACTTAACGATGTAAGCACAATGTTCTGTGCCCCACTTTTTCCCAGTGAAGCATTTGCCTATTCATAAGCTTTGCTGGGGGGTGGGGGCATTGCTGAGATGGGCAGAGAAATACCACAAGAGGCAGAGATCGAGCAGAGTTCCTGGAAATGTCATAGTGTTGAAAAGAAAAATATTAGGTTTGAGACCATGGAGGCAGCCATGGCTTAAGACGTCAAGATTCTGGACAGAAGGAAAAAATAGCCAATAAATCAAATAAAAGTCATAGGATAAAAACCAAGTGGAGTTTTATTAGCCTTCCAGTACCGTGTCCCCCAGAGCGGACACAGATTGTAATCCAGGACCCATGAAAAGAGAGGATCATTGTTATATACTCCAGACTCTTTGCTGGGATTCCCTGAAAGGTTAGACTTTAGGACTGGAGGCAGGCAGGAATAGATACTTTTGAAGTCTGAAATTTCCACCAATGTCCACCATTCTCCTGTCCTTGAATTTCCTCAACCATATACCATGCAAGTGACCCTCTGGGACCTCTGAGTCTAATAAGCATTGTAGCTTCCACCTGGGCCTTTTGGAGTGTTCTCTGTTGGCATGCCTACTCAGTGAAAAGCGAGTCACCATGAAGAAGTCCTATACCTTGAGACCATGATGTCTCAGTGTGGATTTGAGGAATTCCGGGTATGGGCCAGTTCTTTGGTAGGAGCCAGAGAGGGAAATGTGAAGCACGCTTGGGGAATCCTGAGAAGCTCTGTGTGAATAAAGGCTAGGATAGGGATTAGGCATTTCTTTGTTTTGTTTTCGTAGGGAAAGAAGACTCACTGAAGTTTTTCAAGCAGGGGTATGACAGAATTGGAACTGCGCTTTATGAAATCAATTGAGCAATCATTACAGTGGTTTGGACAGCGGACTAATAGAGGTGAATAGACCAGGTATGAGGCCATTTTAATAATTCAAGCAACAGTTAATATGGGTCTAAATTAGGGTGACAGCAAACAGAATTGAGAGGAAGAGGCAGGAAGGAGTCAAGAGAAATGACAGGTCTTGACAGCTGATTAGGAATGGAGGGTGAAGAACCACTCCCTCATCCTGAGTAAGGCTTCAAGCTCAAGTGACTGACAGACGAAATAGTGTGAGTGGGTGGGGGGACTGCTGTGAGGGTGGAGTTGGGATGTAGGTTCCTGACTGAATCTGAGATTACTCCTGGCTATCTTTAGGCGGGGGCTTTACCCCATCTTATTCGTGGACCATGTTCCTCTGCCCTGTGAAATCCCACACCTTTGAGCCTAACATGATACATTAGGTGCTCCAGTGTGATGGATGTATATGGAATTCTGTGGGGCCCTTCGGGCTAGGGCTCGAGGTCTGATGAAGCCTGAGTATGGTTCTAATTTCTTCATTTGGCTCAATTGCTCTCCTGCTGCAAAACCTAAAGAGGATAATGATTCTCTGAGCCAAAGGATGAGGATCAATTGCCAAGGCAGCTACAGGAAGGAGCTCCAGCTTCCCCAGCTTGCCCCCGCCTAGCTCCCAGGGGTGCTCCACAGCCAAAAGCCCGAGGCTGGCAGTCTTCTCAGTTTCTTCCTGAGAATACTTGCAGATAACCTTCTGAGCTTTCATGAAGGGTAATGTATCTACTCTAATGAGCAGCAAAACACTGTTTATAATAAAATAGTGGCTTCTAGCATTCCTGGAGTAGCCCCAATTACATTTAACACACAGAACGGTAGAGCAAGGGAGGGGATGGTTTTTATATAGAAAAATCTCACTTGATGTTAATAACTTATTCTTGGAAGTTCTAGAAAAATCAGAACTTTTTATATTGTAGCTTCTTTTAGTGACTAGTGAGACACTCACTGTGTAAAGAAAACATGATGCCTACGTATAAGGAAAAAAGTTGTTTAGCAATGTGACTAACCATTTTCTCCTTTACTTGTCCTGTAAGTTTTAAAGTTTCTTCGGATAAGTAACAGGAAAGGACGTGGACATTGGTATGAGAGAGACCTCGTCCGTGTTCGGTTGGGCCACCGTTGTGGACGTTATTGATTGCCTATCTCACGTACTTTCCACTTTCCACTTCTGGGGGTCAGAAGCCTACCTGATTGGCTTCGGGTAATCCTGTCCCCCTTTGCTGAGGATTGGTTCATTAATGGTCATCTGAACCCAGAGGGGACCACTGAGAAATGAGGAAGGGTCTGCTGAGGGATTCTGAGAAAGTTCTTACCCCTTTCTAAAGTGGCTCTCTTTGACTATTAACTGTGAAATAAGGGCCACCGTTTCTTGACTGTGGAAGGAGCTGGCTTTAGGGAGACAGTGAAACCAAGACTATCTGGCAGAAGGAATCTGACCCCTTGAGCACACTTTGGGGCTTCTAGACAGAGTAAGTCTAAATTGTACAGCTCTCTGAACTTGCAGTTCTGTGAGCCAGGAAATCTCCTCATTGCTTACAGCTGTTTGAGTCATCACTGCTGGTACTTGCCTCTGAAAACAGCTTAACTGACACAGCCACTAAGTTGGGACCCAAGTAGATTGCTTCACCACACTAGCCGCAGTATCCATACCCATGAAAGGAAAATAAGTCAAAAAGGAAAACATGGCAATCTACCAGCTGAGCTGTGGTGCTTCGGTGTCATCAAAGTTGACTTCTCTCGTGTTGCGTTTCTGCCGATGGCCGTGGGTTCTTCCACATAGGTTCATAGGTTTCTAGTTAGACAAGACTCAGTGACATGGCTACATCATTGTATGTTCTTGACTCCTAAATGGCCCCGGTCCTGACTCTAATGGATATTAGACAAATTCTGCTGCCAAAGTAGCATAGCCTCTGCCCCAGTGATCTTTTGTATAAAGTCTCTTCTGAGCTTCAAAAAAGGACAGAGAGCTGGGAGTCCACTGAGCTTCCAGGTCTGCTGGTGTGACTGCTTTCTGCTGGCTGTCACCAAGTGTCCAGTTGTGTGGCTGGATGTGGTCTGAGACTCAGTTTCATCAAACGTTGGGTGTCGGCTGCCACTTGCTCCATTTATTCTTGTATTCATTCAACAAATTATTATAAACACTTAACTGTGTGCCAGATACTTTTCTAGGCCTTAGGGATTGTACTAGTTCGTTAAGGCTGCCATAACAAAATGCCACAAACTGGGTGACTTAAGCAACAGAAATTTATTTTCTCATAGTTCTGAAGGCCGGAATTCTGAGATCAAAGGGTTGGTTGACAGGGCTAATTTCTTCTGAGCGCTCTCTTCTTGCCCTGAAGATGGCCATCTCTGTCTGTCTTCACATGGTCTTTCCTCTGAATGCATATCTATGTCCAAATTTCCTCTTCCTGTAAGAATACCAGTTATAATGGGTCAGGGCCCACCCTAAAGAACTCATTTTAATTTAATTCTCTCGTGAAGACCTCATCTCCCAATACGTTTACATTATGCTGGGGTTATAGCTTCAACATATGAACTGAGGTGTGGGGTGGAGGGAATAGGGCAATTCAGTCCATAACAGCAGCACAACCAGGCACAAGAAAGATAAATCTCGAGATCTGAATGTGAGTTGTTTGTCCGTGATGCTCTCTTGTTTTGTTTCCTCAGTGAAGTGATGGACTGAAGGGTAGCAAACAGATGAGTTTTCAGCAGCAAAGGAGCTTTTCTAGATGGGGCTCTGAATCCTCCCTCTTCTTTGCAAGATATTCTGATCCTTTACAAATATATGCCATCACTCACTGACAGTACATCCTATTACTGTTTTTGCTGATTCTATGCAAAGTGATATATTTAGCCTCTTTCTGAGTCGTAGGTAAAACGCATTTAGAATTACAGAAGAAGAAATAGCAAACTGTCTGCAGAAATATATTCAGTGGCAGGATGACTATTATCCATGGTGATTATGTTTAGCTATAGCTACATTATAATTGTGGATCACCTTCAGTAAGCATTTGTTCTATTATAGGCTTTGTGTTAAATGCGTTATATACCTCATTAGTCTACAGAACAATGCCTTGATATCATCATTTTCATTTTTCAGATGAGAAAATTGACACTCCAAGACGTACGGTCACCTTGCTCAGGTTTGGGTCCTGAGCCTGGACCCAGAGCCTGCGCTATTGACTGCCAAGCACCATGGCTAGGAAAAGGTGGCATCGATTTCTGTTTAGGGTGGCATGGAGTAGGAAGTGGTGCCTGGTACATCTTTGTTGAACTTTAAATTCTGCAAATCTAGGTTTGGAAGGGACTGAGACATCACCTAGTTCTTATTCAAGGACATATCTTGGGTGAGTTAGAAAGATAGAATTATAATTCTGCTTTTCTGATTCTAAATCTGGTATTCTTTAATCCATTCCGTGAGGTCTCTTTGATTCTTCATTTACTGTATAATAATAATGATAAAAAAAATACCATAATGTTATTTTTAGATTGTCTTTTAGTTCTGAAATATTTTCACCTACGTCAATTGAAGACAAAACAATGGGCTTTAATTAGCTAAACAGGAAGTGCCCTAACTCTTCCGGGCAAAGAGGAATTTAATTGTGATGAACAGCAAATCTTAGCAGCCATGTTTCTCACCAGTGTGGGCTGTTTTTCGCCTGGATCCCAGTAGCTAAGATTGACTAGGAGAAGCGGACTATAACTCTCTTGGTCATCACCCTGAGGCAGAGAACAAAGCTTTCAGAATCAGGACACAAAGGACCCAGTACAAAGAGCAGAACTACAGGGTGGAGGAAAATCAAGGAGAAGTGATTTCAGGCAAAGTGAGAAATTAATATATGATTAAGATTTCTTGGTAGCTAGTAACAGAATCCTAAGCTGGCTAAAATAGGGAGGGGGTGGGGAGAAATGCATTATGCTGTTGTAAGGTACGTCATAGGATGGAAAAGAAGGTTGGGGAACTCAGAGCAGAGATGAACCAGGCAACTCCAGATTGTCTCAAACACTGGAATGAATGAGTATGAGCCGTATCTTCTGCTGTAGTTTCATTTCATTCAAGAATTAAAATCCTAGGAGAGAAAGTCCAATTGGCCTAGCTTAGGTTATGTGCCTGCCCTTGCCTGTGTGCCGTGGCTAATAAAAGCACCTGTAGAGGCAGCCTCCAAGGACAGCTTCAGATGTCATAGTGGGAGAACAGGCACCTGATTTTACCACCCTTCCCATCAAGAGCACAAAATGATTTCAGGACCCCTTTATACTCTTTAAAATTATTGAGAACCTCAAAGAGCTTTGGTTATTATAGATATATTAGAACTACAAACTCATAAATTTTAAAATATTTATTCATTTAAAAATACCAATAATAAACCCATTGTGATTTTAACATAAATGGCATCTTTTAAAAATGAAAATAACTATATTTTCTAAAACCAGAAACATTAGTGGGAAGAGTGGTGGTAGTTTATGTTTTTGCAAATTTCTTTATGTCTGGCTTAATAGAAGACAGCTAGATCCTTATATCTGCTCTTACATTCACTCTGTTATGATATTTTGATTAAAGTATATGAAGAAAAGCTGGCCTCACACAGAAGTGTAGTAGGAAAAGGGAGAAGTGTTTTAATAGCCTTTCAGCTTATTGTGGAGATCCTTTTTTAACATTATATCAAAACTCAACAAGTAGTAAGAAGTTTCTTAAAACTCTGAAAGTTTGTGTTCATGCTTAAATACTTTACAGTTTATTAGTATATCTTGCATTCTGTGGGTTTGTTTACCCAGGCATGTGTGTGTGTGTGGGAGGCGGGGAGGGACAGTCTTACAGGTTTGAACTCTTAACCTACGGAATCTGATGCTATCTCTCAGCAGTGTTAGAGTTTAGCTGAATTCTTTGGACACCCTGTTGGTGTCAGAATTGTTTGTTGGTATTAGGGAGAAACCTTCCCCCCTTGTTAGAATTGAGTCCAGGAATCCTAAAGACTCCTTTTTGCTTCCATGAAAAAAAAATTCTTCATGTTCTGTTTGCCTAATGTTTCATTGTGATTAGATTCAGATTATGCATTCCAGGCCAAAATCCTGCATAGTTGTTCTTCTCGGGAACCATATCTGGAAGCCAGCCCACCAGAGCCATAGTCATACGTCTTTCACTGATAATGTTAACTGTGATCCCCAGTCAAGGTGTGGGCCGAGTTCTCCACTGTGTAATTACTGTGCTTTATTTCTCTCCTTTACCACACCAAGTAGTCTGTGGGGAGGCACTTAAATACCATGCAAATATCCTACATCTCATCAAAATCTCCCCCTAATCAAGGCCTGATCTAACCTTGATTATGGTGGTTACAAACGATGGTGCTTCAGCTCCAGCACTTCCTCCACGTCTCCCAAATGGCCTTGGCATTTTACTGTAAGCAGGAGCCCACTTTTCTCCCCCTCTTATGTATGTATGCGTGTGTCTGTCTGTTTATCTCTCATCTATATTATCATCTGTCTATTTTTCATCTATTCACCCATCTATCATCTGTCTACCTTTTATTGATAGAAACTCATGAATTCTTATTTTTTTAAATTTATTTATTTTAATTGGTTTCAAGTATACAGTACATTGGTTAGACATCTATATAGTTCATAAAATGATCCCCCCAATTACTCCCTTCCTCCCCTGACCTTCCACCTAGCCATTAACTGCAATCCCTTTGCCATGCTGCCCATCCCCATGACCATCCATCAGCTACTAATTTTTACTTCTTTAACCCTTCACTCCTTTCTCCCAGCCCCCCAACTCCCCCTCCCCTCCATCCATCACCAAATTGTCCACTATATTTGTGAGTCTGTTTTTGATTAGTTTGTTCTTTGTATTCCTTAGATTCCACATATAAGTGAAATCATATAGTGTTTATCTTTCTCTGTCTGACTTAAATACCTTCCAGATCTATCAAAGCAATATCTTTTTCCATCCCCTTCCTTTTAGTCTTGTGTGTGTCTTTTAATTTGAAGTGAGTCTCTTGTAAGCAACATGTAGGGGTCTTGTTTTCTTATCCATTCATCCACTCTTTTAGTTGGAACACTTAATTTTTTTCCATTTGAGGTACTTATTGATAGGAATGTAGTTGTTACCATTCTTTATTCCTGTTTTTGATACATGTTTTTTCTTCTTAAAGAAGTCCCTCCAACATTTCCTGTAATACTGGCTTGGTGGTGATAAATTCCTTTAGCTTATTTTTGTCTGGGAAGATCTTCATCTGTCCTTCAACTCTAAATGATAGCTTTGCTGAATAAAGTATTCTTGGTTGTAGATCCTGGGTCTTGATTCTGTCGAATATTTTTTGCCAAACCCTTCTGTCCTGGATAGTTTCTTCTGAGAAATCAGCTGCCAGTCTTATGGGTGTTTCCTTGTAGATAAGTATCTGCTTTTCTCTTGCTGCTTTTAAGATTCTTTCTTTGTGTTTAAACTTTGGCATTTTAATTATGATGTGTGGGCCTCTTTGGATTCTGGGTTTTAGGGGTTCTCTGAGCTTCCTGGGGTTGTGTGTCTATTTCTTTCATCAGGTTAGGGAAGACTTTCAGCATTATTTCTTCAAATAGCTGTTCAACATCGTGTTTTCCTTCAGGTATGCCCATGAGACAGATATTTTGACCTTTAATAGTGTCTCATATGCTCCTTAAATTATTTTTTAATCTTGAAATCTTTTACTTGCCATTCAGATTGCATGTCCTTGGCTTTCCTGTCCTCTAGATAGGTCATTTGATCCTCTTCTTTATTCACTTTATTTATTCCTTTGTTTATTCCATTTAATATATTTTTCATCTCAGATAATGTGTTCTTCATTTCAGACTGGTTCCCTTTTATAATTTCCATTTCAATTTTTATATTTTTTATATCTTTGTTGAAGTTCTCACTGAATTTATCTACACTTACCAAAAGTTCATTGAGCATCTTTATAACCAGTGTTTTGAACTCTGCATCTGTTAGATTACTTGACTCCATTATATCTGGATCTCTGTTCTGTTCTCTCACGTGGTTTCTACTTCTTTGTCTTCCCATTTTGGATGCCTTTCTGTCTCTGTTTCTATGAACTAAGCAAAGCTCCTAAATCTCCCAATCTTTTGAGTGTGGATTTGTGAAGTAGGTGTCCAGTGGCACAGTCCTGAGAGGGGTTCAGCTTCAGGCCATATTTAGCCCAAGCCTCTGCCCCTTCGGGGCCACCTGTTAAGATTCAGCAAGCAATCCACAGATGCTGTGCTTATAGTTGTCTCAAAAGGCCACACCAGAAACCAAGGCCAGCTGCCCCCAGTGTGAGTCTAGGTGCTACTCAGCAAGCAGCACCTGACTCTGAGGAGACACCTGAATGCGGCTTGGGTGGGGCCATGAGCTGGGGGAGGCAGTGTTTCAGGGAGTCCACTGAGCAGAGTGACCTCCGTTATCCAGTCTGATGACCTCTCGGCTAGGGAGGCGCTAAATCTGCACACTGGGAGAGGGGAGGGCTCAAAGGGAACACCGCCAGCACTTCTGCAGAGAGTAAGTCTCGCCTCGGCCCTCACTCCGACAGTGTCTCCCTGTAAGTCCCTGGTGCCCCTGCATGAAGCCGAATTGGCACTGGTGCTCAGAGTGAGCAGGTCTGTCACAGCAAAAATCTGCTCGTGGACGCAGCCCCTTTAAGGGCGTCTGCTGCTACCACAGCCTCCATCTCACTCCGTCACCTGAGACTGGGTCACCCTGAGTCCTTGCCCCATCCTACCTTTTGCCATTGCAGGGTGATTTATTGGATTTCATCTAGATCCCAGGCAACTTTTCCTTGCTGCTACTCCTTGTTTCTGTCACAACCTTGATTTGGTCACCAGAGGGATGAACAGAGCTTCTATCATCTACGCCATTATTTTTCCTCTCTCTGATTTCTTATCTTTTTCAATTGTTTGTAATATAGTCCTGTTCTTCATTATTTTGATGCTAAAATTGTCCCAGATATGGCCAATGGGAGCTCTCCAAGTCATCATGACATGTTCTAATCACGTTTTCTTTCTGGAGCACTTTCTTACTTTGTGGTATAAGTCATTCCTAGCTCATCCTGTACCTACTCTGCCCCAGTTCCTGACTCAGCTGTTTCTTCATGGGGTGCTGATTACTTTTAGTGCCCATTGCTTTTGCACCATTAGTGTAAATGTCAAGTAAAAGTGGTGAGTCAAGTCTTAGTGTATTACAAACATAGATTTGAACTCTTGGACTTCCTGAAAGTGTCTCAGGGATTCTCAGTGCTCTGTGAGCACTTTGAGAATTACTCCTGAGTATAAATTATGTGTAGGTTAATTATATGAGTAAGGCATGCATAATTTACCTTGTATAATGTGTGTTAAATTAGCTTCATTGAGGAGCTAAAGATCCTCACTTAGTAGCTGTGAGATCTTGGTCCCTTAGCTTCTCTGGGCTTCATTTTTATCATCTAGAATTAGGGGTAATATTGCTTCACAGGACTGCTGCGGATTGCATGACGTGAGTTACCTAAATGCTGGATGCAGGGCCTACTATTAAGTGAGGTTTTAATGAACAATATTGTTAGGGAACAGATAACTTACCTCTTTAGTTCACACAGAGGAATGTTCAGATAGAGGAATGGAACCTAAGAAGAGGCAATGCAAGGAGCCTCACCCACTGCTATATCTTACTCATTGATGAGGTCCTGGACTTGGAGTGGAGGCTGTAATGGTGTGAGATTTGGTGGTCTTGGGAGGAGGGCTGGTATAGTTTGTATGTGAGAGAGAGGTGACATGTGGTCAGAGGACAGACTCTGGTAAAATGCAGTTTTCAAGATGGTCATGACAAGATCTCCCAGCCCACATGTCCTCTTTTACTAAGTGACAGTGGCACCTCTTTCATTGAGAGTGGGGTCCATGCTCCCTCCGCTTGATCTGGGCAGGCCTACGGCCGTGGAAGAAGCGCTGCTGTGAGACATTCGAGGCTAGGTCCTAACAGTCAGCGCGACTTCTCCAGGGTCTCATGGGATCTTCCCTCTCGGTACCCAGCCCCACACGGTGAGGAACCTCCAGCCGTAGGGAAAGGCCACATGTAGATGTCCTGGCAGACAGCCTCAGGTCAGGTCACAAATGACAGCACCAACCACCAGACATGCAAGTGAGGAAGCCTTGAAGATACCTTCAGTGCCCACCACTGTCTTACTGCAGCCACACGAGAGACCCTGAGCAAGGACAGCCCAGCTATGTCCCCTCAGCCCTCAGAACCACGAGAGGTAACAAGAAAATGATGTCGTTGTCGTCATTGTTGTAAACTATTACATTTGCGTGCTTGTTTACACAGTTGTAGATAAAGCCTACACATCGGTGGGCCAGGCTAGAAACTAATAATGGATCATCTGTACCCCAAACGTGGGCTATGAAGTAGGTCATAGGCGATATGTGAACTTTCGTATGCACTTGGCGAATGCCCCAAAAAGAGGCCTGATGAGGAAAGACTCTTAAGGAGACTTATGCATATCAGCTATTGCTTTTCTGGAACCAAATTGTAAAGTGAGGAGTAGGTGTTTCGTGGCTTTAGTGACACTCTGAGTGTCACCTGAAGCAGCTATAGATGTCACTCCTCCCTCTACTCTTTTTTCTATTTTTTTCCTCTCCTCTCTTTTGTGTGTCCCCCTCTCCTCCACTTGTCCTCACATTTTTTCTTTTTTCTCCATCCATAGCAGTTTGATAAGAAAAGGAAAGAACATGAATTTTCAAGTTAAGCCAGCCTGGGTTTGAACCCATTTATTAGTTACTTTGAGCAAGTTATCTTTTCTCTCCCAGCCTTACTTCTTCCATCTGTAAATTGAAATGAATACAGGCATACCTGGTTTTAACGCATTTTACTTTATGGCTCTGCACAGACTTTGTGGGTTTTTTTTTTTTTTTTTACAAAATGCAAAGTTTTGTAAAAACTTTGTAAAGCAAGAGGATTGTGACTCGCTTTCTTGTGAGGTTCGCTTTATTATGATGGTCTGGAACTGAACCTGCAATATCTCCAAAATTTTCCTGCACTACATAGTCATTGAGATAATTAGATGACATTATTAAAAGCATTCAGCACATTGCTAGGCACATAGAAGATCCACGATCCATGTTAATTTGCTTCCCTTTACTTAATCGCAGCCAGCATTTTCTCCTTTGCTTACTCCAAAGCTCCTTGGCCTCTGTCCTTAAATTATCCCATTTCAGAGAAGCTGTTTTGTTTCCTCTCACGCTTTGCTCTGCCAATCCCCCCAGTAGACCTACAAATTCCAGATGCTGAGAGAAAAGCCCTTGATTCAGGCTGAATGCACGGATGATATTCTCTAAAATGCAGATGGCACATTAGGTACCTGTGGGAAGCTTGTGTATTGGACTAGAAACAGGCAAAAACAAAATCTTTTGGCAAAATGGGCTCCTGGTAGAGGGCAGGCAGGCAGGAGCAGAGGCAAATGAAGGCTGACCGATGTTGCCGTGTTGTTCTTTTGGAGCCAAAAATCTCCCCCATCACAGCTCAGGTACAAATGAAGGAGATGTTTTCCAGGGAAGAGGGGGGAATTAATCTGAAGGATGGGAGAGGGAGAGCTGGGATTCAGGGAGACAGTATCTTGGAGAATAG
>CM053511.1:11882303-11974612 GCA_028627145.1 Eidolon dupreanum
GGCATAATGAAAATGCACGGCCCCTTGTTAAAAAATTATTAAGAATATCAAGATGGTGACAGCAGAGCATTAAACCAAGTGCGGGGCCTTCTCAGAGCTGGATCCTTTGCAATTGCACAGGTTGAACCCCCAGGAAGCTGGCCCTGGGTATTCCTAATGTTACTATTGTCATGGTTATTCTGTGGGAGATGTTGTCACCACCAGAGAATAAGAGGTCTCAACCTTCTCCTCAAAGTGTGAGCTCACAGCCAAGAGTTTCACAGGCTCACGTTACTCTCCTGGGCTCCATTCTCCCTCCTTCACCTGCTCAGATGAAGAGGCTGAGAGATGACTTAAAACTTGAGAAAGTATACAATGGACCCTGTCTGGTTGGCCAGCCCTAAAGTAGTCCTCACAGCAAAATGCTGATTTACACCTGGCTGGTAAATGTGGCATTCACAGAATCAGCAAAAGTTCTGCAAATGTGTGCTAAACGGAATTTTAAGCGAGTTTCCGTAATGCAAGTACATATAATGTACGGCTTTCAATATACTTGATAATGTAAAAATATAGTCTGAGATGAGGAAAGAGGCAGACAGAGTCACTCAATTCTAATGTAACTACTTTCCTTTATGAGAGACTGAAAATAAGGGCAGGGCTCAGAATATAAAACAGTCATGGAGAATTGGGGGTTGGGGGGATGAGTTCTCTAGAAAACAGCCAGCCTGGTATTGGTTCTAGAAACAGCTGAATTATGGGAGTGCAATTACGGTAGTCCCCCCTCGTCTGCAGTTTTCTTTTTTCTGTGATTTCAGTCACCCTTGGCAAACCGCAGTCTGAAAATATTAAATTGAAATTTCCAGAAATAAGTCTTAAGTTTTAAATTGCACTTTTTTTCTGGGTAGTGTGATGAAATCTCGCGATGTCTGCTCTGTCTGGCCCTGGACGTGACTCCTCCCTTAGTCAGGCGCCCACTCGCCGTACATGCTCCCCACCTGTTGCTCACTTCGTAGCCGCTTGGTTATCAGATCCACTGTCGAGGTATGGTCGTGCTTGTGGTAAAGTAACCTTGATTTTACTTACTAATGCCCCCCAGGTGCAAGAGTGGTAATGCCAGCCATTCAGATATGCCAAAGAGAAGCTGTAAGGCGCTTCCTTTACATAAGACTTAATAAGAAAAGGAAAACAAAATCGTATGCTTGAGGTGGCTAAAATCTATGGTAAGAATGAATCTTCTATCTGTGAAATTCCTTGATTTATAAATTCAACTTTATTATAGGTATGTATGTGTAGGAAAAAACATAATATCTCTAGAGTCAGCATTATCCATGGTTTCAGGCATCCACTGGGGGTCTTGGAACATAGTCCTCCTCTAATAATGGGGAACTACTGTCCTAAAAGCCAAAGCAAGGTATTCCTGGGGGTCCCAGCAATGTTGATTTTAGAACAACATCCTTACTGGGCTAAGTTTATTCTTTCAGAGCCTCAGACTCTTTAGCTGTTAAGTAGGGAAAAATCACCCACCTCTTGCCTATCTCACTATGTTGTAAAGAGAAAAAAGAATGTCGCTCTTGAAAAAATGTTTTGTGCAACATTATGGCGCACACAGGTAAGGTGGTATACTCCATAAAACATGCTCTAACCCGGAAGGCAAATAACCTAGTTTCTGACGCAAAGCTTTCTATTTATTAACTGCCCATCTTCAGCACTTTGGAGCCCGGCAGGTAGACCTGGGTGGAAGTTCCCAACTTGTCGCTCTCTGGCTTTGTAAACTTGGGCAGGTTCTTTACACTTTGTGAGGCTCAGTTTTCTCACATATAAAATGGGGTTGAATTGAATCCTGGGGAGTACAGGCATACCTCAGAGATATTGTGGCTTGGTTCCAAATCACCACAATAAAGCAAATACCGCAATATAGAGAGCTGTAATCCTTCTGGTGGTGGTGGGTCTTGCCTTCAATTGGTAAAGAAAAAAAAAATGCAACATCTGTGAAATGCAATAAAGCAAAGCATAAAGTATGCCTGTATTTAGCACACCTGGCACATGGCAATTCCTCAACAAATCTTTCTCAGCCCCACTTGGCTGTTGATTGGGATATTAGAGAACTGTAAAGCCTGTCCTGCCGTATGATTTTCCTGTGTGCTAAATTCAAGCTGTGGAAGCCTCCTTGCTCCAGCAGCTCCTCGTCCTCCCTCCCACTGGCCCCAAATTCCTAGTAGTTTTCTGGTTCTGATGCTGGAGGGTCTTTTTATTCATAGTTATTTGCTAACTAGGCCTTCCAGGGGTGTTAACTTGTACATGTGGAGCCCTCTCATAGGGGCTGGGCTTGAATTGAGAGATTCCGAAACTGAAAGAGCTTTCCAGTGGCAAAATGTCGGTGGGGTTACTGTTCAGAGACACCTAGCCCAACTGGGTGTACCTTCAAAACATACAGCTCCGGCACCCACCACACACTCATGAGGCCCACTTGATCCCAGGTATTAAATACATATTTGGCTTGAAATGAAGTATATCTTAATATTTCTATCTAATATTTCTTAATATTTCAGCATTATGATTGTGTCATTTTGATAATGACTTTGATTTTGCCATCTATTTTATTCTGTGCAGTTCTCAGCATGACACATAAGTCTAGTGGACATAAATCATGGTCGCTGCACAGTTCATGATTTCCCCAGCAGCAGTGAATGTAGTTCCCTTGTTTCTTCTAACACCAGCTACTCCAGCCAACTTCGTAGACCCAGGAACCTAGGCTGAGCATCCCCTGGTCACAGTGAATGGGTCAAGAGGTGGCTGAGTGACTCAAGGCATGCCAATTTTGTTCTTTCTCTAGATTTTTTTCAACAAGCTGGTGAACACAAAAAATGTGAGGCCAGAATGGTCTATAGCCCAGTATCTCTGTTGGCACACAGCTGTAGAAAGAAGACAGATGGCTAGCCATACAGAGCACTCCAAATGATGTTCTAGCCAGGTCCATTCCTGCTCTTTTCAAGGTCGTGTCACTTATAAACAGAATTCTTCACTGTTCAATCTGATACAAACATTCATATGGATGAGCAACAAGGCATTTCTCTTGAAGTTATGATGACAGGTGATATCAGAGAGGGTAGTAGAGGGCTGGTGATTAAGTAGAGACTGGTGGGAACAAATCACTCTTGCAAGTATTTTGGTGGGGAGAGGAAGGAAATCAGGATACTAGGTGTGATATTGTTACATAATACATACAGTTGACTCTTAAACAAAACTGCTCCCCCGCCCCGTGCAGTCAAAAATATGCATATGACTTTGACTCCCCCAAAACTTAACTGCTAATAGCCTTCTGTTGACCTGAAGCTTTACCGATAACAGTCAATTAACACATATTTTGTTTGTTATATGTATTATACGCTGTATTCTTATAATAAAGTAAGCTAGAGAAAAGAAAATGTTATTAAGAAAATCATAAGGAAGAGAAAATACATTTACAGTATTTATTGAAAAAAATCCACAGATAAGTGGACCTACAGAGTTCAAACACGTGTTGTTCAGGGTCACATGTATATGGTCTTTCTCCCCAGTTCTTGGCATAGAACTTTTAAAATCCTTGGAATTTCTCAAGTTTTAGGAGTGAGAAGAGTATCTTTTGTCATCCTTAATAAGCCCTGTTATTCTTAATTAGCCCATAACCGAGTATAAACTGATGAGGTAACTCTCGGTCAGCCCATAGGTAGCTTCAGGTTGGGGGCTGGTTACCAGAGAAACCAACCACGTGACTGAAGGATTGGCACATTTAGCCCCACTTTCTTACCTCTGGAGAAGAGAGAGGGGCTGGAGATTGAATTAGTCCCTAATGGCCAATGATTTAACCAACCATCTCTCAAAAATGGAACCTCCCTAAAACTCTACACAAAGGGACTCGGAGAGCCTCTGGGTTGATGAACACATCCACATGCTGAGCAAGTGCTATATCCCAAACTCCATTGGAACAGAAGCTCCTGCTCTTGAGATCTTGAACTTCGTCATCTGACTCTTCATTTATATCATTTATGTCTTTTAGAATAAAGCAGTGCTAGTAAGTAGTTTCTCTGAGTTCTAGCACATTCCTGAGCTCAAGGAGTGTGGTATGGGAACCCCTGATTTATAGCCAGCCAGTCAAAAGTAGAGGAGGCCTGGACTTGGGATCAGTATCTGAAGCGTGGGCAGTCTTATGGGATGAAACCCTTTAACCTGGGGCGGGGGGGCGGGGGCGGGGGTTCTAACTACCTCCAGGTAGTTAGTGTCAGAATTGACACCCAGTTCGTGAACTGAGAATTGATTTTTGGTATGGAAAAAACCTACATATTTGTTGTCAGAAGTGTTCTGGTGTTTTAAAAACAGCAAATCTTAGTAAAGTAGCAGGCTCAAGGGAAAGTATATTTTGCAAGCTAGAGGAGCACTTTAGCTGCCTGAATTATTTCTCTTTTCTTTAAGATGGGGCTGGGGGAGGGGAATCAGAGGAGCAACATCTCAGCAGAAACACAGAAGAGAGAGCCAAAAGAGGCAGTAGCATTGGTCAATAAGGGTGATACTTCTTAGAGATCACAGTGAAGGAAAAGGGGGTGATAGAGAAAATCTGAGAGACAGAGAGAAGTCAAGAGAGCTTATGCTAGGGTGACCACATGTTTCTCACTGAAAAAGATTTGGAAGATTAAATTGTTGTTTGGACAGAGATGGGTCCCTCTGGGGCTGGGGCTATACTCCCATTCCCCCTGGAACTACCCAAGAGCCAAGGAAAGGAGAGGTGGCAGCCACAGACTTTGGGAATGATAAGGTCTTTAGAATTCACGTCTACATTATAATCGATGTGTTGGCATTGACTGTCATATCTCAACCTCCTTCCCACGGCAAGGGCATCTTTCGAGGCTGTAGGAGCATGCTGTGCACATGGCTGTGGAGAGAAGACACATTCTGCTAGTCAGTGGACCTGACAAAGCAGAGGGAATCAATGGGCTGTTTGCCCATATGATCTTTCTTCCATCTCCTAGTCAACTGCTGTAATGACATTTACCAAGGGGAAATTTTCTGGTATCCTGGTCCCACTAAGATTGGAGAAAGTAATTGTCCTGCACTGCCATGGCTCTTAATTATTCTCTGGTCCACAACTGAGCAGACTCATATGAAGCTTTAAGAGAGTGTCACCTCCCTTAAGAATATTCTAGGGTATACTTATTGTTTGCCAACTTAGCTTTTAGTTTTTATTCTGCTTTCATATATCTAGTATAAAATGTCAAGGGTAAGGGCTCTGGCTGTAAAGTTAAGTAGACCTGGGTTTGAATCTTATTGCTACCTCTGATTATCTTGCAAGACTTTTAAAAAATTATTTAACCTCTTTAATATTCCATTCTTTACCTGTAAAACAGGATAATAAAAATACCTATTGTGAATATTAAATGAGATGACAGATGTAAAATTCTTGGAGTGTAGCCTGGAACGCAGTAGGTACTCACATAGCCAAATTCAATTGGATAGTTAGTGAGAGAATCCAAGGCTCCTTATTCCTTCTTACATAATAAATTTTTTTGTTTTGTTCGTTTGTTTTTATTTTTATTTTTTTAACTTGTTGCAAGATACCAGGTACTTTAGGCATTTCTTTATATGACTGACCAGGGAGGTCAATTTAAAACTTTCTTTACTACTTTTATTTTTAATTCAGTGACTTATTGAAAGGTGACCCATTAGATCTTTCCAGTCAATAAGTTTTATCATATGTAAAATCTAATCCACTGGTAGTCACAATCTGGGGCATTGTAATAAGGATTTTCTAGGTCAAATTGAAAGGAGTCCTGTGACTGATTAGTGATGTCTGCCATGGCCATGGTTAGGGTAGTGACTTCACTTCTTCCCTGTATGTGTTGAGTCTGCATAGATCCTGAGGTTATAGGTCACAGATGCAAGTCATAAGCCAAAGAATATTACTTAACTTCCAGAATTGCCAGTGCTCATGGAGAAGGTACCTGCTAATTTGAAGAGGCTAGAAAAATGGTTGTCATTAAACCCAAGGTCATGGAAAAGTGGATAGCTACAGTGAGAAAGAAACATTGTATTTTGCAGTCTTGTACTTGGAGAATGACAGTGCATTATGCACGTGTAAATCTGGAGCCTCTAGAATTGACAGGTTTGAGACTCTGTCTGCACGATCTCAGGGAAACTGCTAAGTTAAAAAGAAAAGTGCCAATCAACTGGTTGCTAATATCAGGACTTGCCTGATTTCCTGCTTCTCCTCTGTTCCTCCCCACAGCGGGATCTACTTGCAGCTCATCTGGTATCACTCCATATCCTGAGCTGAATCCTTCTTGCTGGGGATAGGGATTTTAAGTACCCTGGTGGGCTTCCAGGTAATCCAGCACCACCTACCCTGGTATCTAAGCCAGCTCTGCTCTAAGACTGGCCTTGTCACCTTGAGCCCTTGAGGATTGGTGTCCATCTATTTATGTCCCTGAATTCAGCCTTGTCACCTCATTTGTCCAGATCTTTGAAATGTTTTTCCCACTGTATTTTACATACTCACCTATCAGAATATCCTATTCTCTCTTTCTTCCACACGTCAACAGCCTTCTTAGATTATAGCCTGCATCTTATTAATGAGGATTTTTACTTCCAAGGAGTGGTATATGTAGTAGAGATAATGTGGGCTTTGAAATCAGCCAGACTTAGGTTCCAATTTCAAATTGGCTTTTTCTTAACTGTGTGGCATTGGACATGTATGTCGTTTTCTCATCTATAAAATGGGAATGTTAATAATAACATGGCAAGTTGTTATATCCTGGAAGAAAATAGAAAAATATGTTGAAGGACCTAGCACATAGTAACTGCTAACACATGAACAACAACAAAATAATACTAACGATATTATTTATTGAACACTTATTATGTACAAGGCATTGAGCCAAGTGCTCCCCATAACAAAATTAATACTATGATCCACATTTCACATACGAAAAATCCGTGTTTAGTAAGGTGAGTAATTTACCCAACATTATCCAGAGAACAAAGGTCAGAAGCCTGGATTTTTTTGCCAAGATCTGCTTGTCCAACTCTAAAGCCTACCACCCTTTAATCACATTATACAGTCAACAAATAATATACACATCTTCCACCCATTTGGACGAATTTTCTCCTGTACTCTGAAGCTGGGTTTGTCCCAGGCATTTACTATGCCCCTCTGGACATAAATGATTACAATTTTCCTCTTCCCACTCCCCTCAGTATGCCCCATTCTGTTCCTATGGAACATTTTATGGCTGATCGTGTCACAAGAGATGACATCCTCAAATCTATTATACCAAACAAATTTGCATTTTAAAATATTGAATTGGTTTTAGATACAGCCGTGGGAGTAATTTTAAAGTCTGGGCTCCCAACCAACTAAGTAATTTCCCTTTATTAATGGGAAAGTAAACATCTCTCATAAAGAATGTTTTCTTCCTTCCATGGCCGTTGTCCTCAAAAATCTGGGGCTGGGTGGACACCTTCATGCTCGAGGATGTCATATGAGTCTAGGTGAGCAGGTTGTAGACCCAGAACAGAGTTTATGTACAGTAGTCCCCCCTTATTCTCAGTTTTGTTTTTGTGGTTTCAGTTACCTGTGGTCACCTGTGGCCCAAAAATATTAAATGGAAATTTGTAGAAACAAACAACTTATGAGTTTTAAATTGTATGCCCTTCTGAGTAGTGTGACGAAATCTTGTGCCGTCCCTCTCCATCATCCCTTTGTCCACAGTCCCCACGCTGTACAGGCTCCTCACCCCTTAGTCACTTAGTAGCCATCTCAGTTATCAGATCGACTGTCATAGCATCACAGTGCTTGTGTTCAGGTAACCCTTGTTTTATTTAACAGTGGTGCCAAAGCGCAAGAGTAGCAATGGTGGCAGTTTGGGTATGCCAAAGAGAAGCCATAAAGTTCTTCTTTTAAGTGAAAACATATATATGTAAGGAAAAAACATAGTATATATAAAGTTCATGACTATGCGTGATTTCAGGCATCCACTGGGGGTCTTGGAACATATCCCCCGTAGATAAGGCAGGATTGCTGTCCACATTTTCTTGGCCTTGCCTTGTGATTGTGCCTCCTGCTTCCTTCATTCCTATTGAACGTTGTCTGTGCCTTCTCATTAAAGTTTAGGTTGGGGTCATGCAGAGACCCCTGTTGCAGGGTGTCTACAGCAAGCCAATGAATTGTGAGGAAGTTACTTAAGATTTTGTCACTCAGAGTATCAAATGACCATCCAGGTGATCTGGCAATAGAGAATAGGAGACACTACAATTTATTGATTCAAATATTGTCAAGAGTACTTTGTATACATTATCTTATTTAATTATCCAATAATCTTATAAGGGAGTTATTATTTTCATTTATAGCACACCATGACTCAGAAAATTAAATAACGTGTTTTAGACTAAACAGTTACTAAATAATGGTACAGCCCAACATATTTTGTAATTTTGTAATAAGACAGACCTTTCAAACTCAAAGTTCAGATGATGAATAATGAGTGTAAATTCTCAAAACTGCTGTCAAAAGTTCTCATTGATTCAACGCCTATTACATAAGATGTACCATTAGAATCTACCAAAAACTGATGTGAGTTTACAGCCTGAGCCTGAAATTGAGAGATGCCTTTCAGCTATCGACATACAAATAGAATGCAATTATTATGAAGTATATAGCCCATTATGGAATTCAGTTTAGCTTGCATTTTAGCTAAAGCCATAAAGTCATCTAGGAAAGGGTTAGCTTTACAATTACATTTTTGTGAACCCAGTTTTGTTTTTTAAGGTTTCTGAAATGATGTGCTCAAGGGGAAAAAAAATACCCACATGCTAAAATTGTGTAATCAACATTATGGGAAATGAGACTGAAGTTTTCTGAAAGTTTGGGTCTCTTTCTAAAGAATGTGCCAGAAATCTTAGCCATCACTTTGATTTTGGCTTTGATCCAGTGTTGAATCAGTGCTTGGCTGTCCACCTGTTGGACAAGCTTTGGGCAGTATGACCTCCCTGGAGCCCTAGAAGATTCCTGGATTCTGAACTCAGTTCTGGCTCTTTCTCTTTTTTTGTGGACAGTCATGGCAGCCATTCTGCTGGGAGCCACCATAAGAGATAATGTGTGGGATTTAGAGTTAGACAGATATGGGTCTGAGAACTGACTTTTTCATTACTTGCTGGTGTATCTATTAACAATTTCTTTTTACCTCTCTCTGTTTTACAGCTTCCTCATCTGAGGAATGAGATTTATAATAGCATATGCCTTAAATGAATGCTGTAAGAATTAAATGAGATAATGAAGGGCAAGTTCTCAGTATAGTTCATGGTACATGGTAAATCACTCTCAATAAAAATCATTATAATTGCTATAAGATTAATTTTTAATGTACATAACCTAATAAATTCAGTGACCCATGTGGTCTAGTTACAAAGTTGTGTGTCACATTCCAGGAAACATAGCCCTACATTTAAAGGCAATTAAAAGTAATAGAAATCTTCTATTTGCAATTCTTGGAGAACATCAAAGAGAATCCCATTACTAAGTCACCTTGACATTTTGTATCATCACTTCATCACTTTTCCTTTTTTTTTTCCCTTTCCAATTCCCTTACACCCTGTAGCTGCTCCAGTGTCTCTTCCTTATACATCTCAGCTCCAAAAACTCTTTCTTGATAACTAGGTGACAAAGTTTTTTGATCTCTCATCTCCTTACACTTCTATCACTTTGTTACGTAGATCAATTTAGCTTCTTCTCAGTAAGCAAAAATCCTTCTTTGGTAGCATTGGAAAAGAGTTACGCCACTTAGATATAATCTCCAGAGTAAGGCAAGTTCTGGTTTCTAAGTTGTTTACATCTGAAGCCTTACTTCATGAGGAATGTTGACACATTTAATTATGTAGAGAGGAAGAGATCAGCAAAAAATTCTGTGTCAATGAAAGATCTTTCCATAGGAAAAGTAAGTGAAGGACTTGGCCAAAGGAAAACTCAGGAAAACATAACTGCCTTAGATATTCAAAAATGGCAAAACTAGAATCAGTAGAATTTAGAGGGGTGGAGTTCTATCTTAGTTTAATAAAGAATGTTTTTATAGTCAAAGAAGTGGAAGACGGAATGAGCTTCCTGGGAGGCATGAATTATCCCTCACTGGAGATATTTAAAATAAGGCTGATGACTTCTAGGCAGACATATTGTAAATGGTATAAAGTGTCCAAGGAAGGGCACATAAATTATAGAGGTCTGTTTCCATTGTGATTCTATAATTCTGTCCATCAGAACAGAGTTTAATGCATACTTTCAATGTTGACAATTCGTAGCTCCTAATTTGAGGTCCATTCACTTGAGGGAACCAAGAAGTACCTTTTTTTTTTTTTTGGTGAGATTTTTGTGCTCAAGTGCCTTCTATGGCCCTGTCTCTTCTTTCCTTGGTTTTAGTAGCATCGGTCTCATCCTCCAGTCCCTCTCTAACACCTGTCAAACATCACTGCTCTCTTCTTGCCATTCTAGAGGCATGGGTCCAGCAGAGCAGTAGTACGACAGGGGTTAAATAGGGACCATATGTCTAGACCTTAGGAGATTTGGGCTCTTGTCCAGGCTCTGGCACTAATTAATTCTGTAAGTCTCCTCATATCTTTGGATCTCCATTTCTTTGTCTTTAAATGAGATACAACAATAGCTTCTTTGTAAGGTTCCTATGGTTCTTTGAACTCATGATACCAAGGGCTAATAGGAAGTGAAATGACTTAGGAAAATTGTTAGTAAACTGAGGCAGCATTTGGAATCTTAGCATTATACAATTCAACCAATATTCATTGTGCACCTACTCCATGTCATGCGCTCTTAATAAGGCATGGGGGATGTAGCAACTGATAGGGCAGATGAGGTGCCTGCCTTCATAAAGCTTACATTCTGGGAGCTATAGAACCTATTGAAAGTTAAGCAAGTAGACAAGGTCATTTCATATGAAGAAGACAAGACAGAATGTTGTTTGAAACTACCATGGAAATCAAGAATGGCCTGTTTGAGAAAGTCCATTTGAGCTGACTTTCAGATTATGACAAGGGCCAGCTAAATGAAGATATAGGAGAGAAGAGTAAAAGGAAAGGATTTTGGTTTGTTCAAGGAGCAAAGGGAAGCCTGTTGTGTCTAGAGCATAGTGGTGTAGAGGGACCAAGATGGTGAAAATGGTAGGTAGCACCCAGATAAAGAAACATGAGAAGAGCTTGGATTAATTCTGTGTGTACTGGGAGGCCACTTGAGACTTTTCAGCAAATAAAATCAATGATTTCTATGGTATAAAAATGAATAACCGCTATGTAGGGAACTGATTGTGAGGAGAAGTAGATGGCCAAGGTGGCCATAAAAGGTTCAAATGGAGGGCTAGGATTGACATGATAGCGGCCTGGGTGAGGTGGTAGCAAAAGTAGAGAAAGGAGAATTCATTTTGAAAACATTGCTGTAGAGCCAGTATGACTTATGATGGAGTAGACAAAGTATTACCCCTCATCTGCAGTTTTGCTTTCCATGGTTTTAGTTACCTGCAATCAGCCACCATCTGAAAATATTAAATGGAAAATTTCAGAAATAAACAATTCATAAGTTGTAAATTGCATGCTATTCTGAGCAGTGTGATGATGTCTCATGCCATCCTGCTCCATCCTGCCCAGTATGTGAATCATCCCTTTGTCCAGTGTATCCACTCTGTAGACATTAGTCACTTAGTAGCCATCTAGGTTGTCAAATCAACTGTTGCAGTTTTGTAGTGCTTGAGTTCAAATAATCTTTATTTTACTTAATAACGGCTCCAAAGCACAAGATTACTGATGCTGGCAATTTGGATATGCCAAAGAAAAGCTGTAAACTTTATCATAGGTATGTATGTATAGGGAAAAGAATCATAGTATATGTAGGGTTCAGTACTATTCACAGTTTCACTGGTGGTCTTGGAATGTACCCCCAATGGATAAGGAGGGACTACTATATGTGGCGGGGGGAGTATGAGACAAAATAGGAATCTAGTGTTATTCTTTGGTTTTCCTCTCTGAGCACTTGAGAACATATGTGTCATAAGGGAGAAACAGGTATTATTAAAAATAACAATGGCTATTATTTATTGAACATTTATTGCATGAGATCTGTGGGGGGTTGTTTCTGCTTTGTGCCTGCTTATTTCTCCAGTTCAATAAATTTGTTGAAAGATAATGAATGCCAGGCACTATTTTAAGAACCTCGCCTACATTATTTCATTTAATTCTCAGTACGTATTATTTTACATGGTGACTTAGGAATATTAAGTAACTTGCCCAAGGCAACACAGCTAATAAGCTACAGAACCAGGATTTGAAACCATGTCAGTCTGATTCTAAAACCTGGATTCTTAATATCTACAAATTTATTTCCTAGCATATGAAACACTATAACCAGTTCTGGGGGCCTGAGTGGTCTCCCAAGAAGCCTCCTCAGAAGATACCATCACAGAAGCGTTACTGAGGAATGGCTTTATTTATAAAAATTGGAGAAAGTTGGAAATTAACGTGTGGGGCTAAACCTCAACTAAACAAAGCTTCCACACTACAGCTCCTCCTAATGACAACCATGGCAAGACTTAAATGTTTCCGAAAATTGGATTGGAATTCTCCAATGTCATAGGCACACAGTAAAGTCAAAACAATATGTAAAATAAATAATTACAAGTCTAGTCAAGGGGTATTTGGCCTTTTTAACTGGCAGAAAACATTTCCTTCTGTAGAGAAAGGTGACTGAAAGTGTAGTTTCAACTACCTAACGATATCAAAGAGAGAAAAAATTTTTCTTATGTGCACATAATTACCAGGATCTATGCACACTAGGTAATACATTCTGATTTTCTGTAATTCTGCAGCTAGCCTTGTCTTCAGAGATCAAAAATAGCCTTTAAAAGGGAAAATCCTAGACTGATTCCAGGAACAGGAATCAAGTCAAAGGAACATGTTTTGTACTGTATCTCTTAATTCTAGGAAGGTGTGTTTCTTTCCTTCTCTTAAGATGTCTGGAATAATGACAAAAATTGATAAAGACATGAGAATTAAGCCAGCTTCTATAGTGATGAGTTAGGGATATTTCCAATTTTCCACTGTTTTAACCATCTTTCACTGACTGTCCATTAAGGACTAATTGAAATTGGTGAGGCTACATTTCTTACATATTTCCTAACTCCTTTCTTCTTATTTACTTTTATTTCTGGAACATTCTTCTATTGTACTTAACTAACAAATTGTAGTGCTATATGGTTCTATGTTTGTCAGCACTAGGCTGTGAGCTCCTTGAGGGTTGATCATATCCCATTTCCCTTCATATATTCAATGAGTAAGAATGTTGATGGCTGCAAGTAACAGAAAAAAAAAAGTCAGGCAAATGTAAATAATAAGGAAATGTATTAGCTTACATAACTGGAAAACCAGAGATAGAGCTGTGTTAAAAGCTGAGTTAATCCAGTTGTATTAACCTTGTTTTTTCTACAGTTCTTTAGCCTTTGCTTCTCTGTGTTCAAACTGGTTGCAAGATGTGAGCAGCAGTTACGGACTTCACATCCATACATGGCCATAACCAGAGGAAAATGGATGCATCTTCCTGCAATGGTTTCTTCAGACCAAGGAAGAATTTTCCCAGATGCCCTCAGCCAACTCTCTTACTTTCAATGGCCATTTAGGAATAAATCGCTGACAATACAAATGAGTTTACCATGATTAGCTGAGATGACTCAGTTTCCCTAACCACATGGCTATTATCCCATGGGAGAATGCAGGAAATAATTGAATACTGTTGAGGGAGAAAGGCCACAGTGACCTTCACCTATGTCCAGTGCCCAGCAGAGAACTTGGCAGTTAAATGATGCTTAATAAGTGTCTGTTGAGTGAATAAATGAATGACCATGGCCCCATTACCTGATATGTCCTTTTTAAAAGTACTATATTTATGATGAGCACCATTTACTTGACTCAGCACTTAATTATATATTTTATTGTTCTTTGATAATGTCATATGTGTTAGTCTTCTATGAATAATCAAATGTTAACTAAAGTCAGGGTCCATGGTGAATAAATGTTAGTTGATCAAATGAATACTTTCTTGGTGTCCTCTCCAGTGTGGAGATCCGGAATAGACATGTAAGACATATTGTGAGTTTTATTCTCTAGTAAAGAGCAAGGTTCTTCGATAGGAAACCAGTTTAAAAAGGGAAAAATATCTTTTGTGTTTAATTTAACCAAGACTCTTGAAGCCCAGTTAACATAAGCTGGAGCCAACAATCACTGGATAAGATAATCTTAACACTTACTACAGTGGCTTGCTCTGCATTAAAGACAGTGTGTCTACGTAGGAGAAATAAATGCTTTCCTTTTTGTCTGCTGGAGTGAACTTGGCGTGGGTTATCAGGAATAAACTACCTGGAAGATGAGCAGCACCAGGAGAATGAGTTGCCCCAGGTTGACTAAAATGTCCATATGGCCATAGAGTTAGCAGAAAAATGCCTCACAACTGCTGACATTTATTGAGCAATCCTGTGTGCCAGGCATTGTTCTAATTGTTCTGCATATAAGCCATTTTATCTTTTCAGCATTCCAGGAGGTAAGTGCTATTGTGAGCACCATTTTACAATTCAGAAAATTAATGTTTAGAGAATTAAAATAGCTTGCCCAGGTCATACTGTTAATAAATGATGGTGTTAGGATTCGAATTCAGGTAGGCTGGCTTCAGAGCTTGTGGTCTTGCCCGCTATCGAAGAGGTCCCATGTTCAAGGCTAAAAACAGAAGGAGTAAGGACAGGTCATCTGCAAGAAGACAGACTATAAGGTTAAAAATAGTTCAAGAAAGAAGAAATGAATTAGAGCAAATGGTTCAGGACTAAATTGTAAACAGTGGAAAACATTGAATTAAGGCCTTCTTTTATTTGAAGCCAAGTGTGTGGTATGTTGGGGGAGGCAGTCCTAGTGGCTTAAAGTTTGTGTCTAGAGCTGGATGGTCTCTTCCCTATACAACTTATTATCTAGATGAGAAGATAAGAGGTATGTATGGAAAATATTAGTAAATTATATAAGAAAGTAGATCTTCAAGAGCAGCTGAAGGGACATCGTGGATTATACATTGTATGAGAGGTCTCTTTCTCGGTTGTCATAATGTGTTTTACACAGATTGAATTCACAGGCAAAAACTGGGAATTGTCTTCCCTGAAGTCAGAATTTCCAAGTGCCAGAGGATCTCTTCCCCTGTGGTCAATGGTATTATCTTTATGAGCAGCACTTCAAGAAGGCAGGGCAGCTCTGGCTCGCCGGGCTGAAGTATGTCCGATGGTACTGCATCATGGAAGCCTTCTCAGCCTGACTGTGGCTGTTAGATGCTGTTTATGTGGTCCTTCTGCAAGAAGCCTTGTTTCCTGTACTGTATTTGGCTAAGACAGCAGTCCTGTGGGTGGCTTCAGTATTAAGTTTGGAACAGAGGGAGTATTGCAACACATGCCAAGAACTGAATTTTATTTTTAAAAGCTGCTTTTTACAGAATTGAATATCCGTGACCCTCCCCGTTTACAGCAGACCCACACATGGGAATTGGTGTAGGGGGATGACTTGGGCATCCTTTAGTAACAGGTATATATTCGACAACTATTCTCAAGGGGTAGTACTTCCTTTTGTGAGGCCTCACAAGCTCTCGAACGCTTCCTTGTGGCTCCTCTCCCTGTTCTTGTTTCTATGACTGTGAACAAGCTTTGTAACTGTGGTAGATTGCTTTATGAAAGAGGGTGTATTTTGTTGTTTCACACTCAAGTGTCTTGTTCCTCTACGTTACCACTGAGATGGACTAATTCAAACATGAATCAGGAAAGTGGGGTTGATGACACATATCAAGACCACTAACACCTTTGCCCTGTGGCCTCAGGAAAAGCATTCCCTTATTCTCTGCTTCAGGTTATCCTTGACGATCCGGGGTGAGAGCATCCTTGAAAGACAGGGGAGAGAAATGATACAGCAAGTAAAACACTGGAGATATCTGCACAAAGGAAGGCTTAGAAGCACCAATGGCACGATTACCCTCCTTTCCCACCAATCCTCAACCTTCTCTCTTAATTTCTTAGTTGCAAAAATGCCTTGATTTTTAGGCGATGAGAGCACTGGTGATGGTGGCAATGACTTAGAGGTCAATGGGTGGGATCTCCAGATCTCAAGAAGCCAAGGAAAGCTGACCCACCAAGTGTGAGAGAGGCGTATCTGTTTCTCCAGCTGTAGCACGGGCATCCTGATCTAGCCCTGTGAAGGCTGTAAGCAACATCAGTGTACTAGGGCTGGTGTAGCATTAGGGAAGTGTGTCATCGTGTTTTTGCTTGGGGTGCTCCACCTTCCCTTTCCTCAGCTCTGGTTCCTGGAACTGGAGGCATCTCTCTCCAACAAGACTGGGCTGCCATGCTGCCTGCTTAGAAGGACTTGGGGAGTGTTACAGAACAGTTCGTCAGACACCTGCCAGGGCAAGCTTCACTCGGGGTTGCTATCCAGTTGGCTGTGTCCTCCTTTGAAATGTGCTTTTAGTTAAGTGATTGATGTATTTGATTTTTGACTTTGCTTAACATGGGGTATTAACTCAACGTTCAGTCTTGCTAACTGTTCGTGCTATGGAGACAGGATTGATGTGTCTTTGCGGGGAGTCCTCACAGTAAAGACTGCATCCGAATGCTTTAAACATCAGTTTTAGGTGTCTGTCCTTACTCAAGTGCCTGAAATGGGGAGGGTGTGAGCTGTAAGGAGAGGCACCTCTGCCTTTTTTCTCGAAGGCTTAAATTTTTCAAAACTTTCAAGTGATTTCAAGGATAGTCTAAATTGATATATCACAAAGAAGTAGAGCCCAAGAGAACAATGTGCTCTGGGTCCAAAAATTATACTTATCTACTGAAGGCAAAGGGATATGTGTAACTTCGATGGTTATTTATGTATGTACACATTTGTTTATTTATTTATTTATACCCACCCCCCTGCAAGGAAAATGTAAGGACGCAGGGAGGTGAATATATGAAAATTCCAGAATTCATTAGAAGAAAAGTCCTATTTTCTTTTCTCAAGACTGGAAATACAGAGGACACTCGGTGTGAGAGATGGGGCACACATACCAAGAGTCAAGGTCAAGACAGATGGGACCAAAGATGTGGAAAAACCAGAAACTGTAGAGCAAAAGTGCCACAGATTAAAATAAGGTAGCAGGCCTCAGGATAAACATGGCTTCAGGGCCATTTTGGCCTCTAGAAGAAGCTCAGAATTTTTTCCAGCCCCAGATTTTACCCTCAAGAAGAAATGGTGACAAAGGATTAAGACCAAAGTCATTTACTGTGCCACAAAGACAGAGACTGGAACATCTTTTCGAACAAATAAAGGGGATGAGTCCCAGGTCCCATGGAACAAGAATTCCTATGGAAATTCTTCTGAAATTTCACTTGGAATTTTCTCTCCCCTCTTTCTTACCCAAGACAGATGCAGAAAGAAGGCCTGAAGCTGCTCTTCTTTGATGATTTCCCTGCTCTAGGAATGCCCTGGAGTTGACCGCTGGAGCAGTTAACAAGGGCAAGTGCCGACTCTCTGGCTTGTCTTGGCCTTTGCATGATTTTCAAGTGACGTGCTTTAGCTCCTCATGGCTGTGTGTCCTGGGGAGAAGAAAGGACCACCGTTAGCCTAGACAGCCCCTCACGTTGTCTGACTTCGCTCACTGAGAAATGGAGGAGGAGACTAATGTCGAAGCTAAGTTTTTATGCAATAAAATGTGTTTTTATGTTCTTCTATACATATATCTGCTTCGGTTCCTTGAGGAGTGAGTTGGTAGGAGGGCAGGATTCAAAGAATTGAGATTCTGTATCTTATCCAAATATAATTTTTCTCAATATCTTCCTGTCATATCATGTTTTATGGCCCACGGAAGCTGAAGAGGCAGAATGAGGAGTTTGGACATAGGGCCAGGATGCCAGCAACTAAGAGGACCATAGAAGTTAAGAAAAATTGTTCATTCAATCTCAGTCATTCAAAAAAATGTATGTTGCTGTTGTATAAAATGAAGTTGCAAATTTACCTAGGATGTTGCAAATTTACCCTCTTATTACAGAATTCACTGTTTAGCAGGAGCAAATAGACGTTTGAAAGAACCATTACCGGTGGGAGGAGCGCTGGAATGCAGAGGGGCGTTAGTAGCAAGTTGCAACTCTTAGGCAGAACTCCAGACTCTTCCTCCCTCCCAAAACTCCACCGGTATTCTCTTCTTTCTGTCTTTCCCTCTTTTGTTTCTTTGTAGTTATTATTTCTAATATTTGCAAATATGTAATACATTTCAAAGGATATAGAGATTCTGCTGCTTAAAGCTTTCCTACCTTGAAAAGCCATTGTGGGGTTGGTTGACTAAAAAGACCAGTCCCACCCTGGGCTCCATTTTCCTTTGGTCTCTTCTTCTTGAACTTATTTTTTTTCCTTCAGAGGCACTAGTAAGGCATGTGACCAAATGGTAGATATTGGCCTAAAGGGAAAAGAAAAAAGGACAGTATAAGGGGCTTTCGTGCCAACATGGCACACTCTCGATGCATCATGTGATCTAGCCTCGTTCACCAAGAGTGGGTACTGGCACCTGGGGCCCAAGCCCCAATCAGTAATGACATTGCCTCTTCCTGGCCCATCTCCTTGTGAATATTAAGGAGTATGGCTGTCACAGGGTAGGGTGGGCACTTCTCCATCCTCCTCTCCAGAGGAGCTGAGGTGGGTGGGTGGTAGCTGGAGATAAATTAAGGATGAGAATTCCTGTGAGCTATGGTGTGTTGAAAAGAATGGGTTTCTTTTCCTTTCCTTCCCAGAAGAGAGACGTTGCCTCTCAAAAAAAAAAAAAAAAAAAAAAAAAAAATACTTGGGAGAATAATGCCCAAAGACTGGAAAGATTAGCAGGATCCCTTTACTTTTATCTCTGCTGGTCAAGAAATGCAAAGTCCAATCCATTTGCATAACGTTTCAGTTAAGCAAGATGAATAAGCTTTGGAGATCTGCTTTACAACACTGAAGCTACACTCAGCGATAATGTACACTTAAATTTTTGTTAAGGTAGATCTCATGTTAAGTGTGCTTATCACAGTAAAATGAAATTTAAAATAAATAAATACATAAAGACAAAGGGGGAACAAAAAAGAAATGCCAGGCTCACCCTGTGGAAGGTCAGCAGTACCTTTCTGGTGTGAAGGCAGTGACCCCCGGGGGGGTATGTTAGTAGCAGAGGACTGGTCGGAACCCTAATTCTACCCCTTAGTGGCTGGAACACCTTGAGTAAGTGACTTAACTTCTCTAAGTCTCAGTTTCCTCATCTGTTAAATAGAGTTGTTTCTTTCCTCACAGAGCTGTTATATGGATAAATGATATGCTATATATCTGTACATATATGGCCCTTGGCACAGTCTCTCACACTAAAAAGATCTGAATAAATGGTGCTTTTGCTGTTGTGATTAAAGGATAGTCTTGTTGGGAACAGCAGGGCGTGAGCCAGCCTTCTCCAACACTCAGCATAGGGCAGAGGCAGCCTCTCTTCCTCGCCATGGTTCGGAAAGGTGGATATTGGACTGGAAAAGCAGAGTTCACTTCACATCCTTACTTGGCGCTCTACTCTAACCACTATGTTGGTTATCTAAAGCTGCTTAACTACCCCAAAACAGTGGCTTAAAATGACATTTATTTATTCATTATTCTGCAATTTGTACAGGATTCAGCAGGATAAGCTCATCTCTGCTCCATGTCATATTGGCGGTCATGACTTCTCTGGAGAGGCTCAGCAGGGCCGGAGGGTCCTCTTCCAAGATGTGTCACTCAGCCAAGATGGCTGATGAGTTGATATTGGCTATTGGTAGAGAGTTCAACTAGGACTGGCAGCGAGGGCCTCAATTTTCTTTTTGTGATTAACTCAGGCATCTCACAGCATGGTGGCTGGGTTTTAAGTTGTGTCCCCAAAGCAAGCATTCCAAGAGGACACGCTTTGCTAATGTTTTACTGGCCTAAACCAGTCCTGTGGTCAAGCTGAGATCAGTGGGGGCTGGGGGGAAAATAGGGAATGACAAAAGTCATGAAGGTCAGCATGCATGGTTTGTTAGTGGCCACCAAAGTGAGGTACACTAAAAAGTAAGTGAGAGTAAGAATTCTTTGAGTTCAGAGCAGATTATCTATCTACGAGCATCTATTCTTCATTGTAATAGACCTTTGTGAATTATTCTTTGAATCGATACACACATGATCTTCAAATAGCCCTGAAGAGTGCCAAGTGGCCTTGCTAATGTGCTACTTCCCTCATCTTCCATTTTTTAAAATATAAACATTTTAGATTAATATACAAGGAGTCCAGGGCTGGATGAATCAATGATTTAGGTCTAATGTGTGCAGTTTTCAGCAGCCTGAGCTGAGCCATCTAAAAATATCCTCAGATCTGCTTGGCTCCCCTTGCTCCCCCTGAATGAATAACTTTAAAAAAAATTTATTGACAAGGAATGAATTCTCTGAAACCCGTAGCTAAACTATTGTATTTTACCAATAGGTGCACATTGCTTGAGTAAACGAATAAAAGTCTTTATTCGCAAGAGAAAAAAAATCCATTTAGTGATAGAAATGACTTGCTCTTTTGTAGCTTGTAATATTAATTAGCCTCCTCTTTATCTCCCTTTTTAAAAGAGCACGTTTTAATTGTTGTCTTTTCCATATCCCTTGTTTTATGTCTGCTGTTTTCAAATTGATACAGGCCTGCTAGTGAGATCTTAAAAATAGGCTTGCAGTACTTTTGAGAAAGACTATTTTCAATTAATTATAAATGATTTCATTTCAAAACTCAGAAACCTACTGCAAATCCCGAACCTAATACTTATCTTCTCTAATTGCATGAAGGGGAAGGCAGAAATAAATTTGGTTGAATATGTAATTGGCATGCTTATATTAAGGTTACTGGTTTTAGCCTATTTAGGTTTCCCAGGGAATGTACAGGAATCTCCACTCCCACCAAAACCTTTTGAATTCTTTGGTATATAATGATTTAGGGGTGGCACTATACAGATGACAAGTGGGGCGCCCACAGGCAGACCAAAGGGAGGAAAGAATGGAGCAATTCCCCCTTGGGGTCCTCTCCAGATTGCCTTTGGGTAGGTCAAGTCATGCTTGTCAACCTCCCATGTTGCTCATTTCTCCTAGAGCTACAGGAATGAAAACCACTGCAACTTTCCCTCCCATTCGAAATGTTGCTTTCTCTTTTTTTCTCTTTCTTCCACCAGCTGAACCTCCTTCATTAGTCTAGATCTGCCTCGACATATATAACTCCATAGAAAGGTGTTATTGATTCCCCCCTGCCCGACGGCTTGGCACTCACTGGGCATTGCTCGTTACATGCAGTATCTCCCAACTCTAAGAAGGAGATGTCATTCTTCTTTTACAAATGTAGATACCAAGATGTAGAAAACTTAAGTGATTTGTCTAAAGTTGCACAGCTTGGTCCTGAGCTTAATTCTAAAGTCCACTGTTTTCAATTACTATTTTATTGCCTTTTGTGGAAGGACAAGGAAAGCTACTAGGACACATGAGCTAATTTCCCTTGTGTAGGTGACTTCTCTAGGGGAAGGAATGCTTCGGAGGCAGTGGGCCATGGTTTTAAGAGCATGGTTTGGGGATCAGCAGATGCCAGATCTGTCTTTGGCTGCCCATGTGTCCTTGGCAATTTATTTTATTTCTCTGAGCCTCAGTTTTCTTGTGTATAAAGTAAAAATATTAACACCAGCCTCAGAGGTTGTGACCTATTTGGCAATAAAAGAAATGAAGTGCAAATATTTGCTACAACATGGGTAAACCTTGAAAATATGATGCTAAGTGACAGAAGCCAGTCATAAATAATCATGGATTATCTGATCCCATTTTATTAAATGTTCAGAAGAGGCAAATCTATAGAGACAGAAAGTTGGTCAGTGGTTGCCTAGAGCACAGAGGAATGAGGGATTGGGAACTGACTGGCCTTAGCATATGGGGTTTCCTGAGGGGGGCGGAGAAAATGTTCTAAAATTGATATGGTGATGGTTACACAACTCTGTGATTATACTAAAAACCACTAAATTGTACACTTTAAATCAGTGAATTGTGCAGTATATGAATTATATTGTAATAAAGCTTTTATTTAAAAAGGAGTATTGCTTGGGAGACAGAACCCTTGTCTAGGTTCCTATCAGATTGTCCCCAATCAATACCCAGTTGATGGTGGCTCCATTAAATAACTATGCTTCGATTTCCTCCCTAGTTAGATTGGGATCATAGTACCTCCTCGATGGGGTTGTCGAGAGGATTTAATGCATTAAAATACATAATGAGCATGGAACAACGCCTGGCATCCATAAGTGCTTAAAATATGTCATTATTCTTATTCATTATAGATACCAGATGAGTGCAGTGTCTGACCTAGGAGAAATGCTTATTAAATGGCAGCTCCTGGTAATAGCAACTGGGGTTATTAAGGACTTCACTATTTATAGGAATTGTCTGAAGTTTAGAAATTCTGTGATGGGACTACTTTTGCAAAGTCAGGCATAATGGAAGTAAAGATCACACCTCTCATCCTACCCAAGAGGCCCTGAGTTTTGGGCTCTAGTTCTTCTCTCTTGGCTCTGTGCCCTCTGTTCCATCATTTGTCAGAAATTCGTGTTTTGCTGTTATCAGGAAAATCCCCAGTGGGACCTCTTCCTCTTCTGCACTGAGGTTGTGTTCAGGGTGGGACTGCCCGCTGCCTTGCTGGGCAGGAGGGTGTACTCACTGCCAATGAAGCTTTCTTAGGAAAGAAATGCTACAGCCTCCTTCCCTGCTTCTCAATATTCAAATTCCCCAGTGCTGACTTGCACACACTTGCAATCTGTTCCATCTTCTGGCTTAGCTTCAGGAAAACTTTAAGACAACATTTTACCCGAGAATGATAATCGACTCAGTTCAGGCTGCAGATAGCACTCATCCCTTCTGTTTCCTTCAGATGAACTGTACTCTGTTTTATTCTTAAATGGTTTAGCATTATTTCTCAAATCCTATCAGGAGCAGATGGTGCCTGAAACCTTAACTTAATGAAAACATAAACAAATTTAGAAATCTTGATGGTGTAATATCTGGAAGTCAAAATGATATAAGTGGGCTTTTTAAAAATTCCTAACACGAAGGTCATCCAGAAGGTACACAGATCACTCAAAACCAAAGAAGTTTAAGGATGAGGAAAAAAGATGAGGATGAGATTCATGAACCCATATTCTCCACTGTGTTCATCAAACTTTTGGATAACTTGAACATCTGAGCCAAGGGAGGAAATAGACACCCTAGGAGCTACTTGAGAGTAGAAAGATGGAGAACCACTGGAAGGCTATGCCTATGGCAACTCTCATCGCCTACCTTGCTATGTGCCAGGGAGAGAAGTTGAGTGCTACATGCATGATCGACAGAGCTGGGCCTTTCACTGGACTGCATTTTATTTTTTTAAAGGGGAGAGTTTGTGTGAAAGCCTCCGCTCCTCACATGGCAGCTATGAATCATCACTGGAGCCTGATCCGTCATGGAACGCCAAGAGCCTGATACAGGCTGATGTGCTGCTTTGGCCAAGAAATCCGGGAAAGCAGCATTGTGATAAAGTTGCTTCTTATTTGACTGCCTCTCTTTTAAAATAGAAACTTCTGTTACTCACAGGAAGGTGCCATAGGCAGTTTGCATCTCCCTTTTTTGTGCAAAAGTGCTGGTTTTTTAAGCAGCCTATTTTTATCATCCTTTCCAACCATTACAGGACTATATATTTTTGTTTTGGGAGTACTAGAGTAATGTTTTCTGAACTTGAACCTTAGTTGTGGGCAATGAGGCTGAGGTCAAAGGGATGGACCATGTGTTTTGCTTGGCTTCTATCCTATTTGAAAACTGGAGAAGAAAGCCACATTTACAGTGAAAAATAGAGTGGTTGAATGTAAAACAACTACTGGAACCAGATTCCCCCGAAGAATACATTCATTCCAAACACTTGTATTGAGTACCCACTAAGGGCTAGCTTCTATACTAGGGACTTGAGAAACTAAAAATAATTAGACATGGTCTCTAAGTTCTAATGAGGAACTAATGGGAATGTTGAAAAGGAGACAGGCATATGATCAATAATCCCAAGGGAAGTATGATTGGTCCTGTGCTAGCATTATGTGTAGGTTATGGTTGGAGAGCAAAGGAACAGGTAGTCAGTTCTTCCTGGGGGCATGTCAGGGAATTCTTCATATTGAAAGTGACACTTTGGAACTTTAAAGAAGGTGTTCAGTGGAGGGCATTTTTGCTTTGATGATTCACCCTAATATGACATCAGGGAATTTGTGTACTACAACTAGGATTCTCCCCTGTAAACAACCGCAAGGACAGTTCCTGGCATATCAGTGGATCCCTGACATGTCATTGGATGGTAATCGAAGGGAGACTCCAGGGTTTACACATGGCAATGAGATAGGACCATGGCACTATTGACATTTGGGGCCGGATAATTTTTTGTTGTGGAGAGGCTGCCCTGTGCATTGTAGGATGTTTAGCAGGAACTCTGGCCTCAACTCGCTATATACCGGTAGTATGCCACCTCCACCAACTGTCACAACCTGAAATGTCTCCAGACATTGCCAAATGTCCCCTGAACCTAAGGGACAAAGTATGCTCAGTTGAGAAACACAGCTGGAAGGACAGGTGGAACAATTCTGGAGCTGCACAATAGTGAGGGTGTGAAGAATAGTAAGGGTGGTTAGTAGAACTTCAGAAACATCACACACTTGCAGGCCTACGTAGGTTGCTTGGGAGAATTGTTCATTATTATTATGTAAACAAATCCCTGCAGCTACTCGTCTGAAGGGCATCGAAGAGTATGAGAAGAAGCTTGAGGATACATTAGCACCTGTGATTCAGAACCTGTGAAAGTCATCACTAAAGGACTTTCATTTGAAACTCGTAATTGAAGCCACTGATTTCCTCGGTCTACATCCGTAACACACAGAGCAGATCTCTCCCAAATGGCAGCCGAATCAGCTCTGCGTTACACTCCCATGTCAAGTTCTCTGAAGGGATACCAGCCTTTTTTGTGTGCGGTGACCCCAGAGTCTCACCCAAGGAATTTCGCTTTTGAATCAGACCATCACAAACATACTCACCACATGTGTCCAAATTCACCTGGCCACTGCTGCATGATTTTGTAAGATACATGCAGAAAGCAGTTCCACTTTATCATATAAATCCATTAACGTATTTGCGCAGCACCGAGAAACAGGCTCTTTTTTTAGAGCCACATCATTATGCAACACACAAATGTAAGGAACACATAGTCCCTGTTCTGCGCTCACAGAACAAAGATTAGAATTCATGGTGATCTGAAACAAGTTAATTAATCTCTGCGCTTCAACTTTATTTCTTTGTAAAATGAGGTAATATCAGTATGTATTTTCTTACAGTGTTGGTGAGAATTGAAAGGAGATCATCCAAGTAAGCCATATTGGCACAGTGCCTGGCATTCGGTAAGTACTTTATAAACCTTAACTGCAATTTATTATCATCAATATTTTGAGTGCTATCATAATATGCCTGGATGCTCTGAGAGCATTGAGGTGGATCCTTAACTGAGAACGGGCAATGGGAATCAGGAAAGGCTCTGAGCAGTGAGAGAGACCCAAGGGAGCCCTGAAGAATGAGGAGTTAGAAGCTGTGTAGAGTGAGCAGGACAAGCAGGGATTTTCAGCTTTGCTGTTCCCTCTGTTGGAATGATCGTCCCCAGATGTCTGCAAGCCTCATTGCCATTCTCCAGCAGCATTTTGCTCCAATGTCATCTTCCTTCTCATTGAGACCTTCCACCCACATCCTATTTAAAATTGAACTTCTCATTCTTTCACACCCTATCTTCTTTGTTGACTTATTTTTCTCCTTGGCACACGTCACCACCTGACATTTTACTTACTGATTTTGTTTATTGCCTGCTAGTAGGCAGGCTCTGGGAGGACAGAATTTTTCTTACTTTTGCTCATAGCTATATAACCACCATCTAGGTTCTAGAACAGTGCTTGGCAAAGAGTTGGAGTTCAATAAATATTTGCTAAATGAGTTCCAGGCATGTGGGCAGAAGAAACATGGAGGTGAAAGGAAACGTCTATTTGGAGAAATGAAAGTAATTTAATATGATTTAAGTGTAGAGTATATAATTTTAAGAAATATGGGACTAGGCTGGAAAATTAAGCAGAGACTTGATCAGAGAAGACCTTTTTAGATTTTGGCCTTTATCCTGAGGAAGTGCTAGAAGATTTTAAGACCTAGTCATATTTTCATTCTATTAAGCTCATCTGATCAATATGAGGGATGCCAAGGAGAAAAAACAAACTAAGGACAAGGGAAAACTTGAAGCCAATGTATTACAACACAATGTGGATTTCACAACATAATTCTGGGTGTGCATTGACCATAACACAGGATCTTTCATCCAAGTATGACAAGGTGCTTTATACATGCTCTATATTCTTCTCCACCTTTTGCAATTAATGGGGAGAAAGGTAGAGAGACAGCTGGCTGGCTAAAAAACAGAGGCAGAGCCAAAAATAGAACCTAGAAATCTCTCTCCCCTTTTTTTCCACACTCTTTCTAAAATTATGGGACCATTTCCTTTCTCCTCCTTTTCCTTGTCTCATCGCTCTTACCACTTGCGATTGTTGTTCACACCAGTGGTTCACAGGAATGACTTTCCTGGAAGTGAAAAAGATAGAATTGTGAAGTCCTGAATTTTCAACAGCCTATCTTCTTGGAATGCCAGAGTAGGATATTTCTTTTCATTTAGAGAGATGTTCAGAACTCATTATGAAAGTGTAACCAGGAGGTTGATACTCATATCTAAGTCAGATGCCATTGAACTTTGTTCCTTTAGTTTAAAACGTGGTGTTATGATCTATAGAAATAGAAAAGTTATATCATAAGATTTTATGAGGATTAAATTAGATAATTTAAATAAAATGCTTAGCTATTTTTAATTTCATGGCTATAGACTAAAGGAAAAATGGTACCCTATTGTAACCTTCAGTTTAACACAATTCAAATAATTCCAATTTCATAAAATATTTCCTGTGTACCTTTAGTGCCCTCTCTTCCTGGGAAGAGGAGATGATAACTGAGTTTCATCAAGTTTTGACTCTATGGAAGTAATTATGGGAACCACCATGCAGGAAAACAACATGCCAACAATGGTGTTGGTACCATCTTTATTGGACTTTTCTTTAACGTAGTGGCACAGAGCCTTGATTCCAGAACTAAAAGTGCCCAGGATCAAATCCTGCCTCTGGCTCTTACTGCTTGTATGACCTTAGCAAGTCTTAATCTCTTCGTGGCAATTTCTTCATAATAGTGCCTACTTAGTCCATTTGTTGTAGGGATTCAAATAGTTTGGTTCATGTAAGACATTTAGTCATGCTTGGCCTGGTGGTAAGTGCTCATTTATTGTTAACTCATATTCTTATCTGTTGCAGTTTGACCAGACTAGACGTACTGTCTGTCATCCAGAGGATTTGGCTGGCTATCCATCACTGCCTCACAGGAGGAAGTACCTCGGTGAGTCACTGTGTTCTAGAATCGAATCCTCCATTTTCACATTTAGACTCACAGTTTTGTATATGCACTGAAATTTACAGATCTGAAGGCCAATTTATTTATTAGCCATGATAAATACAACCACTGTGTATTATAGTGGTTAACTTAAAAATGTGTTTTAGCCTTGGTTTGGCTCAGACACAGATAATGGCCTGTTTTGGGGCAAATTACTTAGCTTTCCTGTGCTTCAGTTTCCTCTCCTAACTCCTTTTAAGGAACATTATGAGGATTTCATGCTATAATTCATGTAAAGTACTTAGTGCATGGAGCAGACACTATTAGGACATGTCACTTTTTAGGTTCTCCTTTCCGAGTGCTTAGGAAGATATCATGTCTCAGCCTCCCTTGCAGTTAGACGTGAACATGTGACTGATTTCTGTCTACTAGAAGGTGACATGCATCAGTTCCAGCCTGACTCACAAACTTCCCGTTTGTGACACTTACCCTCTTTCTCTATCCACTAATTGAATTACTATCTCCAAGGACTTGGGGGTGGGAGTCGGGGGAGAATGATGCCAATGATAGGAGAAGCCTAGGTTCATCACTGAATGTGTAGATTAGAGCCCCTTGTTCTTTCCCACCAAAGACCCATGCTCAAACATGAGAAAAGTTTAAAACTTTTATTGAGATAAGCCACTCAGATTTCAGGTTATTGAAACAGCACTCTTAGCCTATCCTGATTAATATAGCATAGCTGCTGGCTGATCAAAGTGATCAACAAATGTTAGCTAGCAACCATTGTCAGCAGTTAGACCATGATGCTTGTGGTCACATTCTCTCCCCATACGTAGATCTACATGAGAAATTAAATAAGGCCTCTGTACCTTCCTCAGAACATTTCTGAGCAAAGGAATTAGAACAAAGGGAGGTGGTTAGACCCCAAAGTAATCTCATCTAGGCAACACTGATACAAGCTCTGCTTGTCCCTCAATAACAAACTCCTTTCTGTGGACTGTAATACTTCTGCTTCCTGATCCAAAATCAAGGTAGAGCTGGATAAGTGCTGATGCATCTGTTCCCTTTGGGATAGCCTTTTATAATGGTGTTCACATCGTTCCCATTGTGCTTGAACATACTTTTTTCAAACAATATTCAGTGCAGTTGATGAGGTATTGACTCTAGCCAAGTTATCAAGAATCCTTTTTTTTTTTTATCTGTTAAGTTAGCTGACCCTAATGTGCCCAACTGATGCTCTGTGTATGCAGTTTATATGCTTGTATAAGTCGTACTTCATTGAGACTCTTTTCGAGTCACCTTAGTTGGAATTTTGGGCATTTTCTCAAACTCTTTAAGAACCAATAGGTCAACATTCACGGACATCTTGGGTCATATTTTGGGTATGGATTTCAGTAGTTTGTCTTTACCAATTCACCTCATTCTTAAGTTCTTAGAGTCACCTCACTTTTGTCCATCTTATTGCCTCACAGATTTGAATTCCATTTATATTTTGTGTCCTTCAAGGCTTCACTGAGGCCACTTGACATCTTTGGACATTCTTTTGTATCTCAGCCTTCCAAGGTATCTGCCAGCTCCTGGGCTCATTTGAGATTGGTGCTTTCACAAGCTTGGCTATCTCCATGTTATACCTGGTATGGTTTGTTGGCCCAACACAGTGGAAACAATGGGTTCTTAGAGATTTCCTATCTGGACTGCACCATCAAATGAGCCAGAGAGAACACTTTCAAAGGGGAATCATGATAAACTTATCATCTCTCATTACTATAATTCTGTACAATTCAACAATTACGTATTAATCACCTACTAGATGCCAAGAAGTGTAATTATGAAAAAGTTGTAGTTTTGTGCCAGGGGAGCCTGTTGATTTGTCAGGGGAAATAAACTTCTTTGTTATTATTACAAGACTATCATTTGTAATAGCTAAGTCATTTTTATTTGCTTAATGAATGCCTAAATAGTGCATAACTTTTGTTTGAACTTTTTAACTGAGGCATAATTCATAGACAGTGAAGTACACAAATTTTAGGTATAATGCTCAATAAGTTTTTACATATATATATATATATATATATATATATATATATATATATATGCACCTAAGGAACCATCACTCAGATCAAGCCATAGAACATTTTCAGCACCCCTAAATGTTTGTTCACACCAATACATACTATCTAAAGGCTATCTCTGACAGTATAGATTAATTTTGTGGTTTTGGATTTCATAGAAATGAACTTATATGACTGACTCCGCTTATAGAAACTATGTACCTAATATTGTCTTTAAGATTCATGTTGTTGAGTAGGGCCATAGGTCCATTCATTCTGCTCTTAGATATTTTAGTTGTTTCTAATTTGGGGATTTTGTAATAGAGCTACAATGAACATTCTTGTACATGCCTTTGTTGGACATAAGCACTCATTTTTGAGGACTGTATACACTAGATTGGAATTTCTGGGTCATAGGGACACATATGTTTGCTTTAGTAAATATGGGTAAACAGTTTTTCAAAGTCTGTGAACTTGTACTCCTTCTAGCAGTGTTTGAGAATTCTAGTTCTCCATTCTCATCATTACTGGGGTTTATTACTTAATTCTTTTAATTTTAGTCATCCTCATGTAGATGTGTTGGTATATTATTGTGGCTTTAATTTCTTCCCCTGCCTGAAGCCCTTTTATTTACCATACTTAATTAAAATTAGGCTAAGGTGAACATCCTCAGATTTCCTTCCTAAAGCAGGTATTTCTTTCTGAATCTCTTGGGCAGCAAAGGGAAGGTCAAAGTTTCTGAGTCTTATTTTTTAATAAACAGCTTAAAATCAATATCCTAAAAGGCAGCTTCAGGGTAGCGAAACTTTGGTTTGCTTTGATGTGACCATCATCTCCACATACTCTACTCTCTCTCCCTTGTGGTTTCCTCCATTCTGTAGGGACTCAGAACGAGTCATCCCAAGATGTGCCTCTGTGGTATGTGGCTTGTTTTGAACTAAAGGCAATGAGACCCTGTGAGCCGTTAAACTAAAAATTTTTAACTTCTACAGCTGGAAGTCTTTTTGTAAATAAGGTTTTACTGAGCCAAAAATATTAGCCAAAAGATCAGTCTTGGGGAATAAAGTCTAAACCACCGTCAGCATGGCTAGGTAGAAAAGACAGCACATCCACCATCCCTGAGTCTGGCAAGTGTTTTATACATCAGGTAGGCGGAAGGGAGAAGAAAAAAGTAGCCTGAAAGAATTTACATGAGCTATAGGTAAAGGGGTAGGGGGAGGTGAAGGTGGTCAGCTCTGGGGTAGCAGAGTCCACTTGAAGAAATTTCTGCTCCTGTAGATTGTCTGGGGCAGCAGTTTGGAAAGCTCTGGTGTAAACAAGGGAGTCCCATGGAGTTATATGGTGCCTGGAAATTAATTCAAAATTCCAACAGGCAAAAGAGGAATGTGGGAAGTCTTTTGTTAGCTGGTTAGTACCATTAACACCCTAACAGTTCTGTCTTTCACTCTCCAGCTGATATATATTAATTTAGAACATCTCAGAATTTTTTTCTTATCTGGACTCAAGAGAAACTTCTGTCCCCACTTAACTACCTAGAAAAATATGAATAAAGGGCATTGCCCATAGTAGGAGGTTATCAGAGATAACTTTTTGACCTATCTATAGAGCAGGGCAAACTTCTAACTACTGAACATCTGATGTCCTTACCATCCTGGAAAGGACCTTCCTCCTCTCTGAAGCCCCCAGGTGATCCTTAGCTCAGAGTGTCTTATATACCTCTTTTTCCCTTTCTGTCTCTGACTCTCTCTTATATGTGGGGTTTCTATATGTACATATATGATTAAATTTGGTTACTTTGTCTTGTTAATCTATTTCATGTAGATTTAATTATTAGACCAGCAGAAAGTATCTTGAAGGGTAGAGGAAATTCTCTTCCTCCCCAATGATTCCATGGCCTTGATGGCAGTTGGTGACAAGATTCTGGAGGAAATTGTTCTGCATAGACTATGGAAAGAATTTGAGGAATTATTTTACTATAAAAGAGAGGGGGAAAGCAGTAAGAGTTGGGTAAAGAAAATAGTAGAAAGTGGCATAGTATTACACTACTTGACTCCTTTTGATGCCCTCCCCACAAATTATGAGATGTACAAATACCTGGTATTGAGTGCAGAAATCAAAGGAAGTATTGAGTTCCATCTCAAAGTGGTATATTGATGGACAAAAGCAAAAATAGAGGAAGTTGAATCTCGAGAGATAGAACAGAACCAGAGATGTAAAACCCTTGGGCAGGAGCAGAAATATTGAGGGGATACTTCCCAAAGTCCTGGAAATGGGGAGTTCAAGGAATGAGAGCCTTGTTGCCATGGGGTAAGGAGATAATTAGTATCTACGATATGGAAAGAATCGTGCTGTAATAGAGATATGTAGCAGTGTGGAGGAAATGGTTAAGAAATGATTAAGATGTCTACTGGATGTGGGAAGGGGGCTTTTCTGTAAAGTCTTTTCATAATGTACATTGTGCCTAAGAAAAATCTTGAAAAATCAGCAGACATTTTCTAGACAAAGTAGTTGTGAGTGAAGAGTGTGTCAAGAAGAGAAAGTAATATGTATACAAGCATAGTGGTATGAATCAGTCTTCACTGAAAAAAATCATTCAGCCAACCTATACTGAGTGCCCACAAAACTGCCAGGCTCTAGACAAATCAGGGAACTGTAGGGGTTCAGATTGACTGCCTTACCGACAACAGAGTAAGGTAGATGGTCAGAACATAGCTCTGTGGTCAGATAGACTTGAGTCCAGATCTCAACTCCACTCCTTCTGAGTTGTGCAAACTTGGGCAAGTTAGTCAATTTCTTTGTGCCTTGATTTCTTCATCCCTCAATACTTTCTATGAGTATTCATGAAAAAAATATGTGTATAGCACTATACCCAGCACCCTGTATATGATCAGATGTCAGCCACTAGTACTTCTTCCATGTTGTTAATTTGGTATAAGTGAATTACACATTACTTGTACAAGTGTACAAGATAATAAACTTTTTGTAACCACTTACAGCTCTTTTTGTGAATCCTTTTGAGGAAAGCAAGAAGCTTTTCCAAACTCCTTTCCTGGGATCAGGGGTAGGGATTCTTGATCTTATTCCATTGGTTATGAAGAGTTTTCACACAGAGGCAGCACACATTCGCCTCTCTCCTGGGGGGTGCGGAGAGATCCTAGGTGGCTACATCTGCATCACAGCTTTTCTGGGTAAACTGGTCACTCCCTCCTGATTTGTTATCATGCTAAATGTGCCTCCTCCCTTCCTTTCTGGAGCTTTTGCAGCTGTTCCTGGAAGGAGACCCAGTTGAAAGGGGTTGTTATGGACCAGGAACAGCTGGGATCTTTAATGATCTGTCAGCAGCTCACAGCAAAGTTCCAACACCCTGAGGCAATGATGGGGGTGGGGGAAGACTCAGAGGAGGAGCTGACTATGCAATAGGCTGAAAGCCCCTTTGAAATCTTGTGACACAGTATGGAGAGGCCAGCAGGCTGGAGAAGGACACGGAGAAGGCTGATGAGAGGAAAGAGTCCTCTCTAGGGACAACTTGAAGGCAAACAAATGAGATCCTGTGGGAGACTTCCAGTATGGGCACTTGGGGTGGGGGGTGGGGAATCCAGGGACAAGGAAATTACAGGCTCATAATTAGCTGGTCAGAGTAATCGATAGTCATTTGCTTGCAAATTGCACACCTGGTGTCCCTTAGAAAATCTTGGCCACAAGACTCAGATTACTGCTTCTGAAGGTTATGAATAGTAATTACTCTTGGTCCCATCACCCACCACAGTATTAGCCCCAAAATCCATGTTCTCTGGATTCCAAAACAGGGTGCAAAGGACCCAGCAGGTTAGAATGGAGAGGCTGGAGGCAAAGTGACATTTCCTCTTGCATTTTCTGATGGTCCCATTTGTTCAGTTTTCAGGGAGACTAATAATGAGCTAAGAGAAACCATGCCCTGGGGTTTAGTCCCAGAGGGGTGTTGTTATTTTTAAATTTTACCACACTGCTGCTTTTCAGCCCCCAACACCCCACTCTTTTTTGGTTCAGATGACAAAATCTCAACTCAAATTAATAAATAAGAAAGTATTTGTGTCAGTGGAAATCTAAGTCTAAAGAGATTTTGTTTATTCGGCGAATTCAGAGGACAGCAGGCTTTGATGTGGCTCAGTCCAAAGGCTATGACGTCTTCAGGACTCAATATTTCTGTATTGTCATCTTTTAGTTCTATATTTCCCTGTGTTGTTCATTGTGTGGGAGGTTTCCCTCAGCAGAGAAAGCCACCAGGGGCTCTAAGCCTTTATGTGAAGAAAGGCAAAGGATTTGTAATAAGAGGATCTGGGTTTGAGACCTGGCTTTGCCACTTACTAGCCATTAGGCCTTAAGCTGTTACATAAGCCTTTTTGAGCCTCAGTTTTCTCATTTCTCAGGGCACAAAAGTAATATCTCTCTCTCATTGCTATTGTGACGTTCATACAAAATGCCTGGGCATAGTGATTTGCAAACCGTAAAGTTATAGGTTCATGTTGATAATGAAACGAGATCGTAGGAGTGTTAAAGATACCCTAGAAAAGGCTCAGAATTTAGAAAGCAGAGGAGGACGCTGGCCCCAGGGATTACTCAGGCAAGCCAAAGGACTTCAGGAAGTCTTGCACAAAGTCTAGCCTGGTTGAGATTTCAAAGCCATGGGTATGATTTGGTAGAAACTGGCAAGGGCACGGAAAAGGGTAGGGTATCTCTCAGGCAGAATTATATTCAGAATTCATTTTTTGAACCACTGAATGTACAACCTTGAAAGGCTTTTCTCCCGCTGAGAACCAGCTGTGTTCAACAAGTGCTGGAAACGCTGGTGAACTAAGAGCACAGACACCTTGAGATTCTCGTGTGAGTCGGATTCCACCTTTGCACAGTGGCTGCAGCAACCCAGTGCCTTTCGAAGATTTTGGAGAATAGCTCTGATCTCAAAAAGCAAATTGCTTGGTTAGAGTAATTACCAAGTGCTTTCTTGATAGGCTGATGGGGTCAGTCAATAAGGTCAAACTGAATTTTTTCTCTACTAGAAGGGAATGCCTAGAATCAGAGTCCCCTTGTGTGCCATCACCAGGGACTTGTTCCAATTATCCCAGACCCTAGATGTGAGGTAGTCAGGAGGCAAAGCAGCTTCCTAAGTCCTGGAATGCCTATTTCTTTTCTGTTTGGTAAACTACTAACCACAGTTTGACAGTGCATGGAGGGGCTGGGGCAAGAGGAGATACTGAGGAAATGTTTCTAGGTGACTGCAGGATAATAACAGTGGCAAGAAGATGATAAGAAGAAATCCAGAATAGTGTGGGCAAAAGCTTTGGGCAGACAATCTAGGAGGAGGTATCAGCTACCGGATAGTGATAAATATCTGTTGGTTTGTCTGTTTTATATCCTTTCTTCTTCTGATAATATTACCCTTCTCTTCTCTTGGACTTGGGTGGTGCTAACCCAGTTAGCCTTCTCTTCTAGATGCAGGGGTAGGTATGTGACCTAGTTATGTCTAGCAAAATACCCAAACCTCTTGGCCATAGCGATTCAAGAATAGACATGTGTCCTAGGCTGGGCCCATCAATCAAAACACTCCCTAATCCCCTTTTGAAATAGATATTAGGGAACTTGATTTTTTGTTAGGCAGCTGGGTTGCTGGGCTATGTCTTGGGCCATCATGGAATGACACTATAGAGAGATATGTCTAAGACATGGAGAGAGAGAGACAGAGCCCTAAGAACTTATTTTGATCTCTGGGTCTAGCAATGTCTGAAGTTACTTATTTGACTTCTCTGTTATATCAGAATAAAATTCCTTTTTTTTTTTTTTTTTTTTTTTTTTTTTTACAAATGTAAGTTTGTTAAGCCTCTACTGCTTACAGTCGAAAGTGTTTTAATTCACATAAGTACCATACCCAAAGATCAAAAAGCTTTCTGCCTTGGCAACACCCACAATAACACATTAGAGCCATCTGGGCATTAAGTACAAGGCATTATTTTAGATGTTAACACCTACCAAGATTTATTTATCCATTTTTTAATAAGCATTATGGAAGCACATGCGTGAATCAGGTGCTGTGGATGCAGAGGTTATTATGACACATTTTTTGCTTTTGAGGACATCACGATTTACGAAGATACATAAACAAATCACTAAAGTCTGCAAGTGTTTTGAGAGTTCAGATCATGATGATTCATGGTTATAGATTACTTCCAAAATAAGATAAAGATAGAAAAATCTGATTATACTGTCTAAAATGTGGTTCTTGCTGTTAATGAGTCTGCTGTTAAAATAAGGAGGAAAGACATTCAACAAAATGAAGTGAAAACTCATGGGCTAGAAAACAGTGGGTTTGAGACCCAGTGACAGGTGGTATGGTCAGCAACTGTGGAGCTCAGGCAAGGGAGAGATCCAGGAGAGCTACCAATCATCTTGGGGAGGGTTGGGTGGGGGATTCATGGATAAGTTTGGTCTTGGAAGGGGCTTTCTGACGGGTCGTCTATGATGCAGCTGGGGGCTTTAAATCTGCGGATAGGCGAGCAGGTAAGAGCATAGGCAGGCAAGTTTGCCTGGTGCCTGAGAGCCCTTGAGGGGATGCTTAAAAAGTGCCTGAGGTGAGGATTTGGCATTAACAAGGCCTGGATATTCACACATCTCATGATACCTTGTTTGAGATCAGATTTACTTTCCTCTATAATAACAAAGATCTAAAATATCAGTGTTTTAAACAAGAGAGACATTCATTTCTCTCTCAGCATTCAGGGTTTGACAGGGTTTCTCCAGGGTTCAGGGACTTAGGCTACTGTTCGAGGGGCAGTGCCCTTGTCCAAGATGGCTCCCCATTATGTCTGAGTCTCATACAGGGAGTGAGAAAGAAGGGGAGCACACACACCCCTCCCCTATAAATGCAGGACCTAGAAGTACATTCATCATTGCTGATCATAATTCATTGACTAGAGCTCAGTCGCATGGCCACAGCTAGCTGCAAAAGGTGCTGGGAAATGTAGTTTTCTTCTGAGCACCCATGTGTTAAAACCCAGGGATTCTAGACTTGAGGGAAAGAAAAGCATGAATTTTAGGGTACAACCAGTCACTGTTACAGCCTCCTTTTCCAGGAGGTTGTTGAAGTGTCAATGACTTAGAAACACATGCACTAAGGTTCTTAACAAAGTCTAATTCACTTCTTTCTTTCTTCTAGCCCCACCCATAGCCTCCTAATGAAATTGGGGGAAATGTAAAGAGAAGAGAGAAAATATTTGTTGAGCACTGTTTCAGGAACTTTCTGCGGCAATTTAACCTCACACCACCATTATGAAATAGGCATCATTATCCTCATTTTAAAAATAATAACCAGAGATTCAGAAACAGAAGTTAGAGGTGGAGAACTAGCATCTTTGACCCTTTAGAAAGAATCAGGCACTTTAAATTCTTTAAATGTGCGAAGCATTTAATGTTTGTTAACTCATTAAATCTTCACAAGTCAGCCAGATAAATATTATTATTTTCTTTTAGATATGGGAAACTAAAATTGGGAAAATAAGCCTGGAATTTGAATTCAGGTCTAATTCCGAATGCCAAGATATTTGCACTGCATAAACGTGCTATGCTCCACCACTGTCCATTACAACTTTTTTGGCGAGAATTGATTACTTATTTTTACTCACTCATTAATTAATCCATCCATCAGGTCAACAAAAGTTTTTTAAGCACCCAGGATATATCCAGCTCAAGTCCCTGACTTCTTAGAGCTCACATTCTAATTGGGGAAATATCAATCCACTGAAGCAAACACTTGTTGTATGCTTATTATGACTAAGACTGCTGTTGCAGGGTCAAATAAATACAGCGCTTGGCATATAGTAGTTCTCAATTAATATTGAATTAATTAAAGATATAACCCTCAGGGACCTCACAGTCTCTTAGTTCGGACTGAGAACCGTGTGAATTTGGGAAAGGATGTTCTGAACACTGCTATCCTGGCTGCAGCTGCAAACCAAAGACTGTCTGTGGAAGAGCTGTTGGAGCCAGGTCGGTCTTCTCAGTGTCCCTCACAGGTACCTTCTTCTCTGGGCTCCCTATGAATAGGATCTGCTCTGAAAACCAAGGGCATGCAGAACCCAGGCAGGAAATGGGACCTGAGCTTGGAACCAGTGACTAGCAGATGAGTTCATTCTATGGGCCTGTAGGAGTTGCCTTCTTGTACTTGAAAACCTGGACATGATTTCAGGGTGACTAAGGGCAACTTGAGAAAAAGGGAAAAAAGACATGAGCCCCCTTAAATACATCTGTATCAAATAGTCCTTGGTTTTTTAATGAGGACGAGGTATTTCTGAATCAGATGGGCCCAATGTGGGGTTGCATTCTACAGGAAAAATTTGCTGAATACCTTTTGTTTATTACTTTTTGTTTTTCATCCACCTCCATCTCCCCCCAGGATACTTGTGAACCAGAGTCTCTAAAGTTATCTGTGCTAGAGCCCAGGGTGATGATGGCTTTGTGATGGAGATTTCTTAAAGGAGAGTACAAATTTTAATGTCTGGATGAGTGCCCAGATAGGAAAAAAAGCATGAAAAGGAGGAGAGAGCATTGAAATAGAATGTCTCTAGAATGGAAAAGGAAGTGGGAGGGTGATGGGATTCACACTATTCCAGGCGTCTCTGTGGGGCTGCTGGCTTTTTATGGGATTATCATCATCTCTATTCCTATTTGGTGGTTGATCTGTTGACAGTTGGCAAGAGAATCTCCGATTCTAAAAGGGGAAAAATGGAAGATAACAGTGATTCTTGTAGAACTTGGTGCCATCTGGTTTACCCGTCTCCTATGGGATTGTGTTTTGTGTTGGGGGATAGCTATACATTGTTTCCTTAACGATAGAGACTTTTACTCACAATGTGGGTGCTCACCTCCACTGTGGAATCAAGTTTGAAACCTCTGTAGGGAGAGAGAAAAAATTTAAATCAATCAAGCAAAGCAATCAGTTCAAATGTTTACACCCAAAAATCAGTGTTAACATTAGCTTAGTCACCTTGGAAAGTTACACGCTGATTCCTGTGAAGCTATTACTTAAAAAAATTTTTTTGAATTTTTTTCTCATTTTCTATTTTTTCAAAATGCCTTTATAACCACGATCTGTGCCCTTCAGTAAAGTAATTCTTATTGCTTTCTGGTTATTCTTTGTTTTACAAATATATTCACATATCAGTAAGGATAGTAAAAGGGAATTAGAAAACAAATACTGTTGATAGCATGGAAAAAATAAATTGCGTTTTTAAAATTATAAAGTGACCTATGTTAATTGTAGAAAATTTAGAAAATTATAATAACTATAAGAAGAAAATAAGAATTTTCCTGTAATTTCAGCACTCAGAGAACAATACTTGTAGCATCTTTTAGCCTTTTTAATGCTCGCATATTTAGCAGTTTTGATGACTTATTCTCACTGCTTAGGTTCAAGAGAATAAAAATATAATTAATTTTTCTCCTCATCCCATTCTATCACTTCCATTTCTATTCTCTTTTCTCAACATACACATACTTCTGAGAAAAAAAAAAAAACAAACTATGAAAACCACTCTTGCCTCTGTATTCTAAGGTTTAAGCTCACCTGTGTGGGCTTTGTGTGTGTCTTTGAGTATGAGTGTGCATGTGTATGTGGATTGGGCTTGAGGAATGGAGATTGACACTTTATTTGGGCCTTAAGGCATTATTGAAGAAATAATCAGCCAAGGCCTTAGTTTGGAAGATTAGGTTTATCATGGAATTAAGGCAGAATTGTCCTGTGGGGAAGAGAGAGATAAATTGGAGCTTAAATTTAAAGGGGGAGGAATGGCCCCAGAAGAGAGCCAACATTTCCAAGAGAGGTTGGGAGGAGAGGATGGCGTGGGTTCTCTAAAGGGCCAAGACCTGCACCCCTCCCACCCAGCACCCTCAAGTGACAAAACCTCTGGTAGTATGTCCCTGCAGACAACCTCGAACAGCACTGTTTCAAGGTAAGTGGCAGAAACCTCCTGCAGCCAAGCCTTTGACGAGTCCAGTGCTATGAGGGGACCTCTGTTCTCAGCTCCACCACTGCAGCCCTTGTCAATATCAAAGTATAATTTGAAGGCAACCGAGGCGACAACTGTGGTCTAAAGATAGGTGCCTTTTCCACTTCTTGGTACCACATCAGCCCTAGGATAGTAGGAAGATCCAGATAAGGTGTGTGTGTGCAGCGTGGGGATTGGGTGGGTTTTTGGGGAGGTATCAACAGTTCCTGACACTGTTCTTTCTTTCAGCCAGGCAAGGCAAAACTGTAAGCCAGCTTTCATTTGATTTAGAAAAATAAAGAAATGTGATAGTTCTTGCACCTGTATGGAATAAGCAAATTCATGCTTGATATAGACGTGTTTTTAAAACACAGTAAGAATGGAATCACACTGTATAATGTATCATGATCATTCCATGCTGTTAATTATTCTTTCGCAACATAATTTAAAATAGCTGCATAGTAACTCATTGTGTAGCCAAAGTATAATTTGTCCACTTCCTTATAGCTGGATATTTAGGTGGTTTCTACTCCCTCATCAAAATTTCTGAGATAAACAATACTACTGCTGTATATCGTTACTCACATCCCTCATTTCGGTAAGGTAATTTCCAAAGGAATTCCTGGGTCAAGGATTGTACAGAGTTCTAGAAGTTTTTGAATTCTTGATAAATTGTCCCACAGGAAGGGGGCATCACCTGACTTTTCCCCAGGAGGATAGGAAACTGTCCATTTCCTGGCATACTTTTCAATTCTAGAAAGTAACATTTTTTCAAATGTTGACACTTGAATTGTTGAGGAATGGTATTGCCATCTTTTACCACCGTTTTTAAAAAAAATAAAGAGGCGATTATATCTGTTAATCACTCATCTTAGTTTCAAATTTTTGACTAATTTATAGAACTGATCCCCTACAGTAGATGATCGGTGTTTGCCCTGCAGAAGACAGATCACAGAATGTACTTGCTGTATGCCTTCTAGTAAGATGGCTCCAGCTGGATGCAGGGAAGTGAGGGGTGCTGGGGAATGTCCCTCTGGCTCAGCAGCTGCTTCCTAACCATGATTCTCCCTTATAGAAAAGGAGGCATGTTCCTCGGTGGGCAGCTAGCCTTCTTCGTGGCAATTACTTGCTGACTATGCTCTTGGAATGGTTGCTCTAACTGTTAGGTCTCCATGTTCTCATCTATTATTTTAAAGAAGATAATCCTATTTACTTCACTGGTTTGTTGAAGCCCTAAATGGGACAGTTCGTGTAAAGCACTGAACCATAGTGGTGGCACTAGTAAGATTTCAGAAAGTGTCAGCTGTTATTATTAATACCTAAGTCTTTATTGTGAGATTCCTGTATATATATATATATATATATATATATATATATATATATATATATGAATGTCTCATTTTCCTCAATAAAATTTTTAGTTATTTAAGAAATACACAACACAAAAATTTTGAAACTTTGAAGTAGTGAAAAAGGAAGAGGAAAACAAATCCTAAAACAGATTTTTATGTATTCTAGTCTGCTTTTATTTGTATGTGTTTACATTGCTATAATCATCATGCATATATAATTTAATATCCTAATTTATGCCTCTATGTTAACTTTATATTGATATTTGGTCTTTATATTTGCCATTTTTGGTGTATGTATGTTATTCCCTTAAGTGAATGTCTTGTAGTTTATGGGGTGATTACTTTATTATTGGACATTTGAGGGTATTTCTAATTTTTGGCTATTGTAAATACCATAATTGTAAATATTGCCTTTCACCTAATGTTTTCCATTTTTTGACTTATTCCTTAGGGTTTATGACATGGAATGCATTGCCAAATTGTGTTTACCAACTGACAATGCCACCGGCAAACTGAAAAAACATTTTACTGCACCACACAGGTAGCCAGGCTTTCTAGCTTTTCGCTTACATATTATGCAAACCTGTAAAAAGTAGCCCTGCTGTCTTTTGATTTTCATTTCTGTCATTACTTGTGATGAATATTTTTCTCTTTTACTTACTAGAGCTAATTATTCTTCCTCTTTTGTGATTTTTTGGAACCATGATGATAGCTTTTTGCATTGAATTATCTTAAAACTAGTTTTTTTCTCCACCTCAGAACACTACTACATTGTCACCAATGGTTCTTTAGTACCTCCATTTTGCATAGAACTGTCTGGACACTGGATGTGGGTATAATAATAGGGAGAGCTGGAACGGACAGTAACATGCAGAGAAGTGGTAGAGAGACAAGGCTTGATCAGTAGAGCAGATTCAGCTCCAAAAGAGGACATAATGAGGCTGAACATCTTCTTGGATATTTATTGGCGTTTGATTTATTCTTTGTGAATTGCCCAATTCAGTTATTTGTCTATTTAAAAAATTTCTTTCTTGAATATTTACGAATGCTCTTCATATATTCTGTTTTAAAATGTTTTGTCATGGGTGTGTGAGAGAGAGACAAAGATATCTATATATCTATATATCTATACATAAATTGAATTAGTTCGTTTGAGATGCCAAAACAAAATACCACACTCTGGGTGGCTGAAACAACAGAAACTAATTTTTCTCACAGTTCTGGAGGCTCCAAGATCAAGTTCGAGATAGCAGCACTTCTGTTTTTTCCCAATGACTCTCTCCTTGACTTGTAGAAGTCTTCTGCAAAAAAATAGAAAAAAAAATGTATTGGTCTCCGCTCGTGGTTTCTGGCACAAAGCTCCTAAAACCCTTGCAATTTCCTAAAGGATAAGAGCCCTAGGCACCTCTTTTGTTTTAATATTTGGTCTCTGGGCCTCGTTCCCCACACACAGCTTCTAAATCCCTTGGAATTTTCTGGGTAATGGGAGTGTTTTCTGTTTTAATGAGGTGACTCTTGGTGGGCTCCTGGGTAACTTCAGGATGGGACTGGTCACCAGAAAAACAAAATCATGATTAGAAGCTTGGAAATTTCAGCTTCTCCTCTATCTTCTGGCAAGAGGGGAGGGGCTAGAGATTGAGTTAATGATTGATCATACCTGTGTAATGAAGCCTCTGTGAAAATTCCAGAAGTATGGAGTTCTGAGAGCTTCCAGGCTGGTGAACATATATCTATATGCGGGGAAGTGGTGCACTCCAACTGCACAGGACAGAAGTCCCTGGGCTTGGGGCTCTTCTAAACTTCGCCCTGTGTATCTCTTCATCTGGCTGTTCGTCTGTATCCTTTATCATATCTTTTATCATGAAATATATTGGTAAACATAGGTAAATGTTTCCCTGAGTTCTGTGAGCTAGTCTAGCAAATGATCACATCCATGGAGGAGGTTGTGGGAACTGCCAATTTGTAACCATGTCAGACAGAAGTTTTGTATAACTTGGGGACCGACAGCTTGCCGTCCGAGGTTGGAGATAGTGTTGTGGGGCTGAGCCCTTAACTCGTGGGTTCTACTCTAACTCCAGTTAGTGTCAGAATTGAATGGAATTTCAGGACACACAGCTGGTGTCAGAGAATTGGTTGATGTGGGGAAACCACCCCTCTCCTCTGCACACGCACACATCTGGTGTTAGAAGTATTGTCTGTGAGTAAGGGAAAAATAGTAAATTTTTCATAGATGGCTGTGTTCTCACTACGTCTTCACATGGTCCTCGCTCTGTGTAACTGTGCACCTGGTATCTCTGTGTGTCTCACTTCTTATAAGGACACCAGTCAGATAGGATTAGGGCATACCTTAATGACCTCATTTCAACCTAATCATTTCTTTAAGGCCTTTCTCCAAATACAGTCACATTCTTAGATACTGGGGCTTAGAACTTCAACATATGAATTTGTTTGGGGGGAGGATACAATTCCTCTTACACACACATATATGCATAGATAACATAAACAAAAATATCTTAAAATTTATTTGTATCTTTCCACATGATACTTATTTACATTATTATTTAGTTAAATCAAGTATCATCACTGAGTTTTCTGAAAACAGAGGCTGAAATAGATATTTGTATACAAGTGATTTACTTTCGGGAGAAAAGTGTAAGTGAATGGTGGGAATTGGGATGGGGAAGAAGAAGCGAGGATACAGTTTAGGGTTAAGTTTAGCCTCAGCATCAAGAGGGTAAGAAGAGAAGCTCACAGCAACTTTGGCTTAAACTGATGATCAATGGTCAATTCTCCAGAGAATCTATTGTAGCAGAAGCTGGGCTCTGGTACCCCCAAGAGAAAAGAAGATCTCAGGGGACCTGGATCAGGCACCAACAGCACCTACAGCATCACCTTGTGTTTCATTCTTCCTGAGACTTGGCTCATAGGTGGAAGAAGTGTCCCCCACATTTGCTCATATTTCCTTCTAATACTTTTATGGTTTAGAAAAGCCTACTGGAATTAATTTTTCTGTCTGGTGTGAAGTGAAGATATAATGTAATCTTTTCCCAAATGACTAATGAGTTTTCTTGGCACCAATCACCAAAATATACCAGGGCCTATTGGGGCCACATTCAATAGGAAATTGCTATTTGGTGCTAACTTGGGTATGGAAGGTGATAGCACAGGCTTTTGGCAAAGTTCTCATTCCTAGCTCCTTGACTAGTTATCTGTGGTCTAAGAACAAGTGTTCATCCCAGCTCTCCTCCCAGAATAAGCAGGAAATAGAGAAGCGATGAAACTTGGCAATAGGGAAGGGGGCTTGCTTCCAGCCTTGATGTTCAGCTCATGTAGTCAGTTCCCACCATCATAGCTGAGAAGGTTTACTGTTGGGAGAATGCCTGGTCCCCGACCGCTTGGATTTGAAACTCTGAGAAGATGACAGATTAAGCCTCTCTCACTGAACCCTGTGCCTGTAAACTGCTTCTCCTTCCCCTCAGAGCACTAGGAAATGCTCCTTGGCTGAGTATTTCCAGAAAGACTTTCGGACTCCCTTCCTCCTGGAGATGTCCTTGCCCCAGCGATTGTCGCTGCTGCATTTTTTTCCTTCAGGAAAGCACTTCTGCCTTGGCATACAGTGCATTTTCCTCTGTGGAGAATGCCGAAAAGGTACGTCCATCTATCTTTTCTGTAATATCCAACTCCTCTGGCAAGTAACCTTCCTTCTAATCTTGGGAAAATCCTGCTGAGTCCTTACTTGACCTCTTTATTCCTTTTACAGTAAAAAAAGAATTGTATTATTATTTATCTTAACTTCTCACAAAATCTTCACTTCAATCTCTACTTCACTTCCCTTATCATTTTGGTACACTCTTCACCACCAATAAATTTCCCCTTCCTCCTCAGGAAGGGCATCCGATGTGTCTATTTTTATAACTCCTGTGGCTTTTTCTTATCTTTGATTACTTCATGTTAAATTAGCTCGTTCTGGCTGGGGGCACTCATATGCATGGTTGCTTTAGCGAGTGGTACAGCGACCTTGCTGGAAAGGTCTCCTAGTATTGCTGATGAACTATCTGAAAAAAAAAAATGCTGACTTAAGCTTAGTGTATGACCATGGCAGGGATGGGAGTGGGACATGTCCCTGAATTCAGACCTCTAATTCGCTTGCTCAGTTGAGTCTCTCAGAAGCTAATGTAATAAGAATAAGGCTTCTTTGGCATAGTGAGGAAGGAAGTAGAGTAACTTTCCATGGTAAATGATCACATGCAATTATTAAGAAGGAAAATGATCAGAGAGGTTGATGAATTTCTAAAATGAGGCTATGGTTCCTTTGAATCAGCCTAAATCTGATTTTGTCAAGGTCACAGTCAGTGGATAAGATGGAGTCAATGATCTTTGGGTCCAGCCCTGAGCCTCAAGCATCACTGGAGCATAGACTGGGCAGCGGTCATTTTTCCTGAAGCTGCCTGTCATAAAGCTCCAAGGTTAGAAATGTGCGAAAGATGGGATCAACACATCCTCTTTGATCCTGTGTCTAATCATTTAGACCTATTTCTCTCTCCCCTTCCCTCCCTATATCTGTTCCTCCTTTTCTTTCTCTTTCCTTTTTTCATCTTTCTGTAATAGGTTCAGGATAACACTGGACCAAAATTGAAGTAGGTAGTTAATTTCTCTTGTGTCTATCCCCTCCATCTTCAGGAGCTGAGGCCATCATATTTGCTCTTCCTAAATTAGCCTGTCTCCTTCCCTCTAATGTTGTATTGCTTCTCTTGACTCTTGCTCCTTCTTCAAAACATGTGCCTCCATGGTTCTGTTCCCATAGAACCGTGATGAGTGACTGGCTGGACAATCTGGTGTACGATCTTCCTAAGGTATTGTAACACTACAGACTTAACTCAGCAGTGACTCAATTCCTAATATGAGAATTTCCAACATCAGTGGAGTGGTTTGGAGAAATTTATTTTAGAGTATGTTAGCAATGGAAGCAAGTTAAGGGAGTCAGTGGAGAGTATGCAAGTGACTGCCTACTTTCAAATCATAATTTTCAAAAAGTAGAAAAGAGAGTTTGATACAAAATATCATGAATTTATGTCAAAAATGTAATTCAGTTCATTAATGAGGGAACCAATAATATGGCAAAGCTACTTCAAGAAAAAAAGAGAACTAGGTTCTTACAGACAATGAAAAGAGACTGTCAAAATAAGATTGCTATGTTAGAAATAGATTATTAGATAAGATACCAAACTGTATCATATCCTTTATAGCAATATTACTACTGGACAAAAGTCATGTGCATATGTACTGTATAAAAATACACAAGTCAACTTGTAAAAGTATCTGGCCTTTAATCAATAGCAAGGAAAAAGTCACACAGAGGTGTATTCCCCTAGGTGATTAAATGATCTTTGGGTAGACTTGTGAAACACTGTTGTAGTGTGACATTGAAAAAGGACATACTTTCTTTTGTCCGAGCTATGGAGATACACACACACACACATACACACACACTCGCATATATGTTTTATATCTGTGTATCATATAGTGGATATACATAGTATAAGGACACACATTTATATTTGTATATAGAACCTCCCTAGCATCTTCTAAAGCACAGGACTGCAGTCGGCAGTGCGCTGGTGCTGGTACCCGGATTCTGCTCCCAGAGGTTCTGCTTTAAGTGGTTTGAGGCATAACCTGGGCATCATAATTTTCCAAACTTTGCCCTGATAGTCACCTTTACCCCTTCTCCTAGAGGAGACATCCTGTAAAAAGGTAGTTTCTTTTACCTCATGGGGAAGGAATCCTACACCATCTTTCTGGACTCCTCGGGTTTTACGCATCCAGATTCTCCTTGGTCTCATCGTTCCTCGTTACAAGGGCAGCATATCCAAACGACGGGCTAAAATAGCAGGACTCCCAGCCGGCGAAGAATCAGTATTTCCCGCCGTGTAAGCTTAATAAGATGGGATTGCCAGTTTTAAAAGGGCGTGTGGAGGTACAAGCCTCCCCAGCCAGGAGACAGATCCCGCGTGTGCAGCCGGCGTGGCAAGCGCGGCCTATCGTACGTTAGGATCCCCTGGCCTGCTCTTCACACAGACAGCTCCGCGTCAGCCGAGTTTGCATGAGGAGCCGCTGCTTGCTCTCTGCTTGGGAGACTTTTAAAGGCTTGTGGCTGCTTTGATCCCTTTATCCTGTAATTTCTCAGCTATGGGTGTTATTCTCACCTTTCCATGGCGCGTTCCCATTTTCCATCCTGTTCTTCCCATATTAGGTGTCGGGCTCAGCTTCCTTCAGGGTCTTTTATCCTCTGGTCTGATTTCCAGGGCTCCTGCAACTTCGCTCTTCACCCTCGCTGTGCAGGTGGAATAGAAATATGACATTGCAGAAATCTTTAACAGTACAGCCTGAGCAGACTTTTATGGGTTAAATGATGTCCTTTAAAATTCATATGCTAAAGTCCTGATGCCTTGGACTTCAGAATTTGATCTTATTTAGAAACTGAGTCATCATAGAAGTAATTGGTCAAAATGAGGTCAATAGTGTGGAGTCTAATCTAATGTAACTGATATCCTTATAAAGGAGAAATTTGGACACACAGATAGACACACAGAAAGACACAAACGCAGAACTCCATGTGGAGGTGGAGGCAGAGATCAGGATGATGCTTCTATAAGCCAAAGAACACCAAAGATCCACGGGAAACCACTGGAAGCTAGGGGAGCAACACAGAACAGACTTCTTATATCTCTCGGAAGGAACCATCACTGTGGACACCTTGACCTCCTACTTGAGCCTCCAGAACTATGAGACAATAGATTTCTATTCTTCAAGCCACTCAGTTCGTGTAAGTTGTTACAGTAGCCCTAGGAAATGAATACAGGCCCCGAGGCTGGGCCTCACGCTTCCCCTTCTCTCTGTTCCTGGTGCCCTAGAGCATCTGTCCAGAGCATTTCTCTGGGGAAGCTGCCCCGGGGGCCAGAGGAGGGCTCCCCTGTAAGCAGAGCAGCCCTGCATTTTGTGTGTGTGTGTTTTTTTTCACCTTGAGCCTCCATGTAAAAGTCGATTTGCAAAAACAATTCATCTGCCAAAAAAAGTTAGAAACCCCAAGGCTAACTAAACAATGGGGCCTCCTTTTTTTCATTATTTTGTGAAACTTTCCAATGTTCTCGTTCTAAGTGTTTTCTTAGTCTGTGCTATACTATGATAAGGTCCTGCCCACGAGCAACTGTTTTTAAGGCTGAACTATGGACTTGCTTCTGGAAACGTGTGGTCAGGGCAGGGAAAGTGCCTAGGCACTGACGTCACCGGCCTGTCTGCTCATGCGCCAGAAGGCCTGGTTCCCACTACGCCCCTTCCAAGGAGCAGGCTTTGGGAGCAGCATCGCCAGTGGGGTGACTCGTGTGGCGGGGAGAGAATGAGAAGGGTGAGGAGCTTCACTGCTGAGAGGAGTCTTGGCATCATGTTGGTTTCTTAGCAGGTTGAGGTCCCTGCCTCCTCCCTCCAGTCCGGGCCATGCTCAGCACCTGTGGACATCGCACTCCTTCCTCCAGAAGCAAGGGCTCATTTGCTCCATCATGGGCTGGGAGCTCTGTGCCACTTCCGCCGTGAGCTGCTGGAGACTTTGAAGCAAACCCTAACCTTCCTGCTGGCCTCCCAGAGATCTTTTCTTATTGGCCCCATGCTCCAGCTACTCTGCGTTACCCACTCCTGGAACAACTTGTGAGGTCTTAAAGTTCAGTGACACTTCTGTAACTACATCACGGGAGCAGTCAGTAAAGAGCCGAGAAATAGAGCAGCCTCCGTAACAAGAGATAAAAACGAGTACTCGTGCCACGTATGGTTCTAAGTGCTCTTGAGACAAACCTATTAGGGTAGGTACTATTATCCTCAGATGATGAAATTGCGGCTCAGAGAGGTTGCCTAATGTTGCATGGTCAATAAATGGCAGAGGAGGAATTTAACTCAGGCAGCCATGTTCCACAACTCTGCTCTGCACCGTGTTATGTCACTTGATGAATATTCAGTGTAGAAGGCCCAAATGACAGGCCTGGGAGAACGTTCGCTTCCGTTTGTTTCTGACGTCTAGGAGAAAGCGTTGAAAGCTGTGGAAGGTACAGGTTAATAATACTTCACAAAGTAGTAGGATGTTTCCTGTTATACAAAGAACATGATGAAGACCACAGCAAGTATGGAACTAAGCTGCCACTGTGAGATTTTTGCCCAGCACGAGCAAGGAGCAGGTTATCACAGCTTGCCCTTGGGCCTGAGGCCAGCCTGAGGGAAATGTTGCAGTCTCGAAAGGGACCCTGCCTCTGCCATAGCAAGGTGGCTCTACATCTCTAAAGAGGGTGATAAATAACCGATCCGTTTCACGGCCATTTCCTTGGGAAGGTAGGAGTCTTTGCCAATAACTTCCTGGAAATGAATGCAAACATGCAATTATTTCCTATGTGTAGCGCATATTTTTAATGCCGTGCTGGCTGCGGGGGCGGGGGGTCCTTCCTCTCCAGGTTGTGGGATCGAACCGCTTTGCTGGGATGACAGCCTTTGCCACTCACCCCTCCTCTTTGACCCACCCCTCCTCTGGGGACAGGTTTTCGGTGTGATTTTCGGGCCAGGGTCCAGGCTCGACCTACATGCTGGGAGCCTGGGTCACACTCGATTGATGGCCACAGCTGCCTGGCTAATTGGAATGTGGGTCCTTCGTGACTCCCTGCCATGCCAGGCTATGGCTTAGGCTTTATTGGATGCCATTCTCCGCTTGTCCCTGCACTGGTGGGAAGTGCGATTTCCAGCTTTGACAAGTGGCTCTGTGAGCTCCAGCCCAGTCAGGCTCTGTGCCGGCGAGGTGCTTGGAGCCGAGCCTCTGCTGGACCCACTGCCAGGCCGCCCGGGAGGTTAAAAGACACAACTGCCAATAGGCACCGAAAGCAGCGGTGTCTCCCTAGAGGCGTGAGGAGTCGTACAGGAAATCAATGCAGCAGAGATCATCCTGCCTCTGCCATTGTCCCTTTTTGCCAAGACTTGGTGCTAGAATGGGTGCCCCCAGAGTACACTATTAATTTTACATGGAGAATTAGAGGCGAGACCAGAGGAAGTGGTAGCCGCATTTTCAAAGTGCCTTCTGCTGGGCATTTTTTGATTATAGGAGTATTGACCAGCCTGTTCTTCCAGTCAGGAGTTTGTCTCTTAAAAAAACAGTGCCACGTGTGAGTTCCAGTCAGATAACTGTGTGGTTGTCCGTGCTCTGTCAAGCAAATTATGTACGCAGTAAGCGTGCAGAACTTTCTGCTCTGGGTTCCCACCTCTGTCTCACTGTTCCTGTCCTGACCTTCTGTAGGCTGGTGTGCGATAACAGTGGGGTGATGCCCGTGCCTGAGCCACACCCTCCAGCTCTGGGGCTGCTCTGTGCAGCCACCGCTGACGAGAGTGTTTGAGATGCTAGCTCAGGAAACGCAGGGCTATCAGCACCCTTGCTCGGTGGAGAAAGCAGAGAACATACCACCTGGTCCCTCTCTGGTATCAGGAAGTACTAAACTCTAGTTCCCAATCTATGCTTCATTTTTGGTCTTAGAGGTGAAGGCAGTGAGGTGGTGATCACTCTGTCACTTCAGAGTCACCACAGTCTGTTTGAAGACAATCTGGGAGTGATAAGAAACATTTGGGTACCTCGTCTCTAAAAGATGGCCCAAAATACTCAACCACAAGCTCTGGAGGGAGGAAGAATCAGTGAGCCTTGGGAAAGTTATTCATCTTCTCCACATATCAATTGATTCACCTGAAAATGTGGGAAATAATAACAGAGCCAAGAATTGTTGCAAGGATGAATTGAGATAACACACGTATTGCAAACGTCCAGCACACTTGGGTCCATAAATTTGTCATATTGGTGAAGTCGCCCTGTTCTTTAATGAACGTATAAAAATGTCCCAACCTGTTGTTGCATGTAAGGTGGGAAATTCAGTATCCTCCCTGTCCCCTCCACCTGCAGGTATTCACACAGTACCTATGCTTCTCCTGGTTACCACTGCTCTCATTTCCTACACATGCCCGATACTCTCTGTCGCTCAGTTCTCTACTCATTTGGTTTGTCTTTCTCTCAACTCCACCCAACTTCATAGTGGAGCTCCTTCCCTTTTACTTTGTTTCCCCCAGGCTTTTCTGGAGCACAAGGCATTTGTGCGTTTCAGTTCTTTAAAGAACAAGGTTTTCAGAATAGCAGCAGGTGCTCTGAAGCCGGGAGTCTCTCCTGAGACGCCTGTTCCACTGGGAAATGTCACTTCTGCTCTCACCACTCTGGCCTTGGATGAAAAGACTTGTTGTCTCCTCCCACGCAAGGTCATTGATGCCTCCCTCACTCCTTCTAGCACAATTAAAACTGAGCATAATGAAGGCCCAGGGGCACTGGAACTAAAGTGCAAAACAGAAGTCAACTTAGATGTGGCACAAGCGTTTACTACTTCGAGGCCCCTAAATGAGCCTTATTCTTATCCTGCTCCCATGCGGCCAAGTGCAGCTTCTCACAACCACAGGGAGAGATTGAATATCTCCAATTCGTGGAATACAGAACAAACTTCCTTTTGATGCCAGAGCGGGGCAAGAAGATTTCCCTTTAACTCGGTCTAGAACCTACCATTGAAGTATCACTATTTCCTGTCCAGGGTGAAACACTTCTAGGAAGGTCTACAGGAATAACATTCATTCCTTTCTAAAGAAGTATCATCTTCTCTCACAGCAGTATGTTGCAAGCCCATGGTCAGACAGGACACCCCACAAGCGTCCGACACTGGTACAAGTCTCAAAGTCTGAGTTGTTTGGTCTTATTCATGGTTATCTTTCTACATATTTATAAAGCACTTAGTTCAATGCCAATTAAAGTTGCCATTGGCAAATTGTACTTATGATTACTGGTTGTTATTGTGATAATGATGATGATGATGATGATGATGATGATTCCTAAAAAACATCCTAAACAACATCCTGGTTTTAGCCACTACATAATTGGTTTTGCCATTCCTATCTTTTTTGCCTTCCCAGCATCTAGCTTCCCTTTGAATTTCAGAATCCTGCAAGGCCTACTATAATGTCATAATACTCTGGGAGTTATTTTCCACATTTATAACCTGAGAGTGTTAAAATACATCAATTTCAAAGTCCCTTGCTGTGCTAGCATTCTATATTTCCAAGAATGATCTACATGCTCCTTAAATTTTTACCTATTTATAGAGGAAGATTTTCCATTTACCCTTAGTAACTGAGTGTTCTGTTATTTCCTCGATTGATATAGCAGACTCTACAGACACATTGCAAGTTTATAAACATCAAACAAATATACATTTCTGCTATATACACTGGTGCTAGATGAAAGGAGGGGAATCTTTTTTCACTTCTTCCTTCACTTTCAGTTAGAGGAAAAGATTACTGGGAAAAGTGGAGGTTTTAAGGACTTTTCTATGAGGGGAGGGGAGGAAGCCCAAAGGCATTTTGGCAAAGATAAGATATTTCAAACATAGGATGTAGAACAAGAGAAAAGTCAATATGGGGGAGAAAGAAATGGTAAATTTGTTAGCTGGGTGGCCATGCTGTGTGTGTATTGATGTCTAAGAGTGTTATGTACTTTGTAAAGGAAATAAACAGAAAGTATTATGGAAATCATCATAATGAACATAATTATAGCCAGTATTTTCAGAGTGCTTGCCATAGGCTACATCTTGGGTTGCATGCTTTATGTGCATGACCTTATTTAATCATCCCAACATGCGGATACGAAAGGTAACATCATGATTTCCGCTTTGTACATGAAGAGGCTGAAATGTGTTGTTGCTAGCAACTTTCCTAAGGCCATGCAACTATTAAATGTTGGAGCTGGAATTCAAAATTAAGGTTTGTTTAAAGCCAAAGTACTATGCGGATTCTGATACATTGATACTTAAATAGATAAATAATATACATTATCTAGAACAAACTTATTCCTGGGGATATTAACTGCGCTCTCTGGTTGGGGTGACCTCTTAGTTCTACCTTTGAAATTTTCTCTCTTCTAAACATGAACTATTCAAACCCTCAAGACTTTCTACAGATTCAAGCCATTTTCTCAGGAATTGACCGTTTCCTTTCCTTGCTGAGGATTGTAACTGGGATGACTTCATCACTGGTAGCTAAACTTTTTGATTTACATGAGTATAAAGAAATGTTGATGGGGGTTTCAGAAGAAAAGGTTATCTATTATTTTTATTTTTCCTCCCATATTCTCTCCCCTCTTCCCATCTTTCCTCTATACCAATCTAAATAAAGACTGTCTTTTGCCTTTTATGTTCCAAGAAGAAAGATCTTGCTTTTTTAGATGAAACATTACATGCAAAGTTTTACCCTAAAATGATATTAGAAGAGAAATTTTAAACAAACAAATTTGGTATTATTGTGAAATCATGATAATAATTGAGCATTTTTTATGTGTCGATCATTGTGCTTAGCACATACTTTCTCTCACAACATATTTTGAAATAAACACTATTATTATCATCATATTAAGTAACATTATTATCTCCCATTTAAAAAGTGATTGTTAGAGGCTGAGTCACTTGCCCAAGGTCACACAGCTAGGAAGTAGTGGAGGCAGCACTGAACCTAAGCTACCTCCTTCTTAAGACTGGCCGGTCCTGCCAAATCCATCGGCGAGTAATGGTTAACTATTAGACACCTTTCCATCTCTTTGTCCATTTTTCCATCCATCCATCCACCCAACCATCCATCCAAAAAGTATCTATTATGCACAATTTATTGGCTTTCTAAACAAGTAGGAAAATGAATTGCTTGGAGTTTTACATTCTCTTAATCTGTGATGTTTCTAAAAAGAATGGAATAAAGAAGGATGTGCTAAAAGAGAAAGGTTGAGAGTCTTGTTTCTCCAAATAATTAAGATAATATATGGCATAAATAGGTAGAAGATTAAGGGGCTGGGCAGGTCATTAAACATAGGGTCAGAGTGACGTGTCTCTTATTTTTTGATTCTTGGCACTTTCCTTTAGTGGTGACAGAAAACATGGTGTGAGTCACTTAGTTTGTCCCACTTTTCATTTACTATAGTAGGCTCAGCAGATTTTCCCTTGCGAACCCTTACTTCTATGGACTCCTTGTATCTGAAATATATTCAACAACATTCCATACCTATTATGTGCCAGATATTGAATAATATAGAGTTCCTTCTCTTAAGTAGAACTCTGTAAATGATCATTTTCTCATGTTTTATAGTTGCATGCTTCCCAAACACTGATCCAGCAACTGGATCCATTGAAATTATCCAAAGAGCTTTGTAGCTTGCTTGCTCTCTCTCATTCTTTCTCTCTCTCTTTCATATTTCCTTCCTTCCTTCCTTCCTTCCTTCCTTCCTTCCTTCCTTCCTTCCTTCCTTCCTTCCTTCCTTCTTTCTTTCTTTCTTTCTTTCTTTCTTTCTTTCTTTCTTTCTTTCTTTCTTTCTTTCTTTCTTTCTTTCTTTCTTCCTTTCTTTCTTCCTTTCTTTCTTCCTTCCTTTCTTCCTTTCTTCCTTTCTTCCTTTCTTCCTTTCTTCCTTTCTTCCTTTCTTCCTTTCTTCCTTTCTTTCTTTCTTCCTTTCTTCTTTCTCTTTCTTTCTTTCTTTCTTTCTTTCTTTCTTTCTTTCTTTCTTTCTTTCTTTCTTTCTTTCTTTTTTCCTTCTTCCATCCTTCCCACTTTTCCTCCCTCCCTCCCTTCCTCCCTTTCCCTCTTTCCTTCCCTCCTTCCTTCCATTCTTCCCCCCTTCCTTCTTTCTTCCCTTCTTTTTGATAATCAGTAGAGCAAAGTGATTAAAGGCAGGCTCTAAAGACTGACCGGGATCAAATTACTTGGAAAAGTTACTTGGCTTCTCTGTTTTGGTTTCTTCATCAAAAAGGATGGTAATAGTAGTTCCTAATTTATATGATTATGATGAGAATTTAGAGAGTTAATATTATACCTAAAGTACTTAGAATAAGTGTCTGTTATGTAGTATTATAGATTATCAGTTGTTATTATTGTTAAAAGCATAAATCATGAAACTGCTGAGATGGCTGGATGAGAATTTTAGGAGTGGGGGCCCAGGGTCCTTTTGGGGGGGGGTGGATTTCCAGGTGATTCTACTTCTGGGTCTTGTTTTAATGACATAGAGTGTCCAATGAAATATTCTTAAATGTGAGTCAGTGTCCTAGGTTTATTTCTCTCTGTCTTTTTCACCAATCACTTTCATTCCTATAAGTCCTATTAAAAATCTCACTTCTTCTAAATTTTTTTTTTGGTCTGGGTCCTGTTGAGTCCTTCTCTTAGGATGTAATGTTAATGAGAAACTCCTACTCAGAAACTAGCAGCCAATGAAGTCTTTCCCCTGCGTGTTATCCATCTTCACTGGTTGTTAGTCACATGGTTTGATTGACCCATGAAGTTATAAATCCTTTGGTATAGACCCACATCTATGGGGCTGTACACATTCGGAACTCATTAAATGTCAAGTTTGTTAATAATCCAGACACATAGTTCAAGCAGGTATTCTGATTATTCTTGTCACAATCGGTTATTCAGTTGATGGGAGTTCTTTTCTTGATATCAGCCATGATCTAAAAAAAAAGTAATTGTTCTATATTTATAAATCTTAAAAATACAAAACTAATATTTATTTTGTTATAATATCATTGAGGGGAAACCACATAGAGAATAAAATATCACATATTTTGGTTTACTTGTCTCTTCTATATTTGAGACTCACTGTCTGTTAATGTTGAGACCACACAGCCAATTACAACTAACAGAATCAGGAGAGAGTTCTAAGGAAAGTGATTAAATGTGCTTGTGAATAACTATATGCCTGTTCACTCCAGGGTGAAAGGCAATATCTTTAGAAGATACAGATTGGCTTCCTGGTCAACAGCAATCCTAAGGCATTGGAGTGGCTGTGCCTCTCCTGCTCCAGTTATTAGTTTTATATGGGGCTGCCATCCTGATTTGTCCCAGGTGTGGCCACAAGACCTACGTTGGGTATCTCTTAGTCTGTTTGAGCTGCTATAACAAATGCTTATAGATTCAGAAGCTTCTAAAGAACAGAAATTTATTTCTCACAATTCTGGAGGCTAAAAGTCCAGTATTAGGGAACTAGCATGGCTGGGTTCTGGTGAGAGCTCTCTGCCAGCTTGCAGATGGCTGACGTTTTATATCTTCACATGGCAGAACAAAAGAGTGAGAGAGCTCCCTGGAGTACTTTCGTAAGGACACATCCCATTCATGAGGGCTCCACCCTCATGACCTAATTATGTCCCATAGGTCCTACTTCCAAATACCATCACACTGGGGGTTAGGATTTCAACAAATGAATTTTGTGGGGGACACGAATATTCAATACATTGCATTGGGTCAAGTAGAGACCTCTCCTGGGAGTTTCTGAATTTAAATTGCAGATGAGAATCATCTAGATGTGCTATGGCCATGACTAGCCTCATGCAGTTGGTGGCTTAGAGAATAAATCCAGCAGGCAGAGGACGCATGATGAGAAATAGTGAAAAGGAGAAAGGGAGTCATAGCAGCATTGGAGGCCCTGATTTTAGTTCTTTCAGCCTTACTCCAACCCCATTCTCTCTGCAGTGTAGTATATAACATGACTGCTTTCTCTTTTTTTGCTTATGTTATAATATAATATAATATAATATAATATAATATAATATAATATAATATAATATAATATAATAACAGTTATAATATAGCTGTAGTAGCATATATTTTTGAAGTCTAAGCAATATCACACTATTGGCTCAGAGAAAAATAGGGGTTAAGTAACATCCCTAGACATTTTTCAAGTAATTTGCTATCTAGTTATATCTCTGCCTTTCTGCAATGGGCACTTAATCCTTTTGACTAAATGCAAGATTTTATCTTTATCTTCCTTAAATCCCATGTCGGTGGTTATGGTCAGTATTCTAACTTATGTAAAGTTTAAACACTGATGTTTGTCCTCTATCATATCATCTCTCCTTTCTGAATTTGTGTTATCTGCAAATTGGATATATGCGTGTTTGACATCTTTATACATATATACAAGTTATACATGTTGAGAATTTTGGGAAAAGTAAGTGTTTTTGACTGAAATTTTCCTCCTAGGCATATGTGCATAAGGGGATATGCTGAAAGATGTCCCTTGCAAAATTATTATAGAGAAAAATGGAAATAAACATAATACCCAGTAACTGATAGATACATAATATGTGGTGTATTCATATAATGAACTACATTACTGTAAGTAAACTGGAAGTTAACTAGAATGCCAAGAATGAACAATGATTGTTCTTAAAATGTATCAATGGCAAAGGCAATGTGTAGAGTAATGTACAATGCAATACGATATTATAACAAAATGTTATAGGACAAAATGTTAAAAACGGTCAATTATGAGTGGTAGAAACATGGATAATTACTATTGATATAATAATTGTTTAGTTATATTGTTATGTAACGATTGTATAATAAGTGTTTATGTCTCCCCAAAGTTCCTATGTTAAATTCTAATCCCCATGTGATAGTATAAGGAAGTGGAGACTTTGGGAAGTGTTAGGTCATGAGAGTGGAGTCCTCAAGAATGGGATTAATGCCATTATAAAAGAGACCCAGAGAGCTCCCTGTCCTCTTTTGATTATGTGAGATCCTCCATACTCTCTCTTCCTTTCTGTGGTGACAGTGGAGGTGGAAGTATGAAATGAATTACCAGTCAGAACACAGCCATCCAGGGCAGCTGCCCTACCCGTATCAGACTATGATGTAAATTACTGATAAAGCCTTCGTTGTGTTAAGCCACTGAGAACCAAGAGATTATTTTTGAACAGTTAGTTCTGCTCATCCTGTTGATGCGCTGGCTCTTCTACAAAGATATATTCATTGTGAGAGTAATGTTAAAACGTTAAAGGAAAATAAAACAGGTAATGTTCTATTATCTTAAATCAGCCTTTAACGTTTTTTCCTTTTCACTTTCATTGTGATCTATAGACACATTTCAGGAGAGTTGTAATTGTCACAAAATAATTTGGAATAATTATTCCCCAGGGACAAGATTTTTGAAGAAATCTTTTCCCTTCTTTTGAGAGTTATTTTAGGATACATTTTTGAGGTACAGACATATTTAAAATTTTTTCTAAATAATTATATCAAATTGCAGTACCATAAGCAGTTTTCCTGCCGTATTATAAGCAGTAGCTTTTAACAATTTTACTTTTAAAAATGAAAATAATTGTACCTTTCAAAAATATTACAAATGAAAATAGTTGTACCTTATGAAAATATTACGATCTCCTTTGGAAATCTCAGACAATAAGAAAAATTTGAAGAAAAAAGTAAAAATCATTCATTTTGCCTCTATCCCAGTACACATGACGATATTTTGGTGTAGCGTCCTCAGTTGAAAGTGTGTGAACACACGTACTCATTCATACACACAGGAAGGTTAGTTATAAATGTTCTCTATATAACCTACCTTAGCAATATATTATGAACATTTTTTATACCAACTAATACAGATCTGTGTTATTTTAAATATGAGCTGTCTTCTTTGGCAGCCACTAGACTTTGGGGCTATTTAAAATTAAATCAAAGTAAATAACATTAAAAATTCAATTTCCTGTCACACCAACCCCATGCCAGTGCTCAATAGCCACATGTGACTTGTGACTACTGTACTGTATTACGTAGTAGGGGTCTCACCAGGGCTGCACAGCAGGAGGAGAGTGGCAGGTGAGGTAGCAAAGCTTCATCTGTATTTGCAGCCACTCCCCAGTGCTAGCATCACCGCCTCAGCTCCACCTCAGATCATCAGGCATTAGATTCTCATAGGAGCGCTGGTCCCTGGTGCCAAAAAGGTTGGGAACTACTGTTGTACAACACAGAGACTTGACATTTCCAATTTCCATTAGTGCTGACAGCACTGTTATAAATTTATAAAGGTTTGCATAGGTTTATTGAACAAATTCTCTGTGGTTGATATTAGGTTATCCCTAGGGTATCATTTTCTCTATTCTAAATGATACTACAAGAAACATTTTTCGTAGCAATCTTTGGGCAGATCCATGATTACTTTCTAAACTCTGGGCTGGGTCCTAATTCCAACAACAATGGCACATGGCAGGTTCATCTCCGATGTGAATCAACTCTTATCACACTTATTTCCTGGTTTTCTTTCTTGACTTTGCTACCTTACTGTAAATCCATCTGATTCTGTCTTAGTCCTTTCAGACTGCTATAAAAAAATACCATAGACTTAAACAATAGCTTAAATGATAAATATTTATTTTTCACAGTTCCGGATGCTGGGAAGTCCAATATCAAGGTGCTAGAAGATTTGATGTCTTGTGAGGGTATACTTTCTGGTTCATAGGCAGCTGTCTTCTCACTATGTCCTCGTGTAGTGCAAAGGGGTGAGGGAGCTCTCTGGGGACTCTTTTATAAGAGCACTGATCCCATTCACGAGAGCTGTATCCTCATGACCTAGCCACCTCCCGACTGCTCCCCCTCCTAATACCATCACATCGGGGAGTAGGATTTCAATGTGAATTTTAGGGAGACACATTCAGTCTCTAGCAGGTGCCTTATCATCTCATGTTTTAACTGTTGTTTCATAGACCTACTTTTTACCTTTACTGGTTCCAGGTGTATAAAACAGTTTTTATCTACTTTATTTTTACTCTGTCTGGAGGTAAGTTTTCAAAAACATTCTCTTCATTTACCTTTTACTTCTGTATAATTGGTATAGGCTAGGTTGTGCTATAGTAACAAAAACCTCAGTGTCATAGTGGCTTAGTACAACACAGGCTTTATGTTTCACTTATGTTGTAACCTGTGGCTGGGGCTCCTCTTCAAGTTATCCTCACTCCAGGATATTAGCTGCTGGAGTAGCCACCACCAGGAAGTTTCCTGAGATCGAGGGAGAAAGAGCTTGGCAAATTCACACACTAACTCTAAAAGTTGCCTCCCAGAAGTGATGCACGTAACTTCCACTCACATCTCAATGTTCAAAACAAGTCATACCATCCTGCCTAACTCTGAAGGAAATGGAACATACATGTGCCAGCGAGAACAACCAGAGATACTTGAAAAAAGCAGTAATGGTGCATCTGATATTTATTTCTCTTTTATTAGTTGCAAATTTTTTACAAAAGCATAACAAAATAGTGATGATGATGATAATAATAATACCTAACATTTACCATGGACTAAACACTTTGGTAAGTGTTTTAAATACTTGCTTCATTTCATCTTTGAAATCTTCATTTTTATGTGGATGATTACCTTCATTTTATAAATGAGGCATAGAAAGGGTAAGCATCTTGCCCAAGGTTGCATAGCTAGTAAATGGTAGAGCTGGGATTCTGATTCCAGAAACTGTATGCTTAAATGCTTCCTATGTTACTTTGTGTTGTCTTGTAGATTCATACAGGTGGTTTTCTCCTTACTCGTCTTTGAACAGGGAAAGTTCCATTCAGACCTACTGTCCCTAAATAACACCCAGGTCAACTTCCTTCTATAGTATTCAGGTGCGACTTGGCTTCTCCCCACAGAAATAAGTGCAAGCCTAGATGAGGCTACCTCATAAGAGCATATGACTTTATCTTTATCAACCCCAAAAAGGTAGAAAGTCTCCATGAGCCATGAACCCTGGAAACCTGGGCACTTGCATAATTTTTCTGTGCTGAAACTGTTGCAGAAGCGGTGGCTTTGGTGAACCAGGGGAGTATCCAGTCCCTTGGAGAGAGGTCTTTCCAGTTCTGTATTGAGCCTTATGCTTAGGGAAAAAGAGCACTGTCAGAAAGAATTCAGTGAGGAGAAAACCCCTCTGGCCTGTGCGTTTTCTGCCTGATGTGGCTACAGATATATCCTCCCTACTCCTGCCCCCACAGCTGCCTTCCTGTTGTTCATATTTGATTGATCCTCATCTCTTCCATGGTATGCCTTTGCTTCCTGACCTCGCACCTTCAAATCAAGGAGATTTCTCCCCTTAAGCCCATATTTGCCCGACTAGTGCCACTATGAGAAAAGTGGCTGGGAATAACGTGACTCTTTCTTTTTTTCTGAATGGCTATGGACTAGTCCTAGCTATAGAGAACTTGACTCCGAGTGTGGTCATCTTCCATCTGCTCTTGACCTACTCAAGGGCTTTGCCATAACTTCCTTCCCGTCTTTTCTTCAGCTGCCATTGAGGAAAGATAGTTATTTCTTTTCATAGTTGGCACTGAAACTGGCAGAAATTCCCCTACTTTGTGGCTTACATGTGTTTGGCACTGTTCCCTGGTTCTCTGCTGGAGACTTTGTGTTTCTACCCCTGCCCCATCTCCCTGCTCTTGGGTAATTTTAGTGATTTTCCTGAAGGGGAATGGAGACTGTGTTTATATTGTCATCCTTCCTGTAAGTCTGTTTTTTATTTTTTCAAGCATTTTTTTTTAAACTTAGCAGATGTTAAAAAGTTGCTTAAATTTGCATTTCTTGATTACAAGTTAGTTTGAACATTTTCCCAGACATTTGTTTCCTATTTGTATTTTCTCTTGTGTAAATTTTGTTTGTTTGAGACTTGATCATTGCATAATTGGAGTCCTATGGGTAGTTTCTAAAAATATGTGTATGTATTTTGAGATCATGAAGAAATCGTTCCTTTCTGTCATTTTTGATGCAAATATTTTATTTTCAGTTATGTTTCTTTTTAATTTTTAATGGCTTTTTTTTTTTTTTTTATCATGTTATCATGGTCTTTTCTAATCTGTTTGCCTCTTTAGTGCCTGTCTCTACTCCCTAGATTTCAGGCTGCTCGAGGGCATGGGCCCTGGCCGGCCTGTTTACCATTGACTTCCTAGTATCTAGAAAGTTATCTGGCTTAGAGTAATAGTTTAATAAGTATTTCTTATATAAAAATATATTTGATCGCTTCAAACCTCCCAAAGTAACCATCTCTTCTTAATGGTGTAAATGTTTAATCTGTTTTTTTTTTCCAGATTAGTCGATTAAATGAAAACATTTAAGTTTTTTAAATTCTCCTGGGATATATCTATGTTTTTTTTTTCCCCTTAATACTGTTATTTTAAACTCAATATATTATATAATGTTTTCTTCTTCCATATTTTTGTGTGGTAAGCATTTTTAACTCATATATTAAATTATTGTTTCATGGATTAACTTTCCTAGTTTCGAAATATTCCCATATGGGTTCCATTATTATTGCTTAAAATAAGTTTTACGATAGATCTCATAAGTTTAATTTTCCCTCATGGTTTTTCTTTTAAGAATATTATTTAATAATGATACTCATATTCTTTCAAGTTAATTTTAGAATCATTTGAGGGGTTATTACTGATGGTTCCTCATAATTACTACACTCATTTCTAAATGCCTAATGTTAATTTGGTTATGGATCAATCAAACTTACCTGTTTGTCTTTTTCAGCATCTTTTTCCCCACTTATAAAACTCTGAATATTTTAGCATCTCTGACCTTTCAAAGCCTCTTCCATTGTTCGCGACTGCTTGAATGTTAAAAAAAAGAGTAGCTCTGAAATTACACCCGTGAGTTTTTTAGCATCCTGGAATGCAATTCTCTTTGTATTATCGATCCAAATGTATTAAGTGAATGAAATGTGTTTTAAACTGTCTTCATTGATATACCTTAAATTGTAGTTTCCACCCTGTATTACATTCCATCCTTCTGCTTTCAAAACTTTAACCATAGTTAAATCAGAAAATGAATTCATTCCTCTTTCATATAACCTAGAGAGCCATTCATTCACTTTCTGCATTGATTCAATCATAACAGGACTTCTTTGTCAGGTTTCATGCTAGGGTCTGGGGTTATAGTGATGACTACAATGGATATTGTCCCTGCTGTTGTGTAGCTTAAACTTTGACTTTTCTTTTTCTTCAGTCCCAAAAATAACTAGAAAAAGAGAAAAAGAGAAAAGAGAGAGAAAACTACTGCAATTTTTAAGCCTTCAGATTTTTAACCAGAACAGTAGAATACTCAGACATATTTCAGTTATTTTTCCCAGTTTTGTCATTTATTCCACAGTTAATCATCAAAAGTGGGTCGCAATTTGTGGGCTTGATGAGCCCTGTCAGACTCTCTGCCACATCTGGGTACATGTTTTAAGACCACAAACCCATGCAATTGCTTAGTCAGGTCTCAGCTCCCACCTTGATGAGTCTCTGCCCTTTGAGGAACAAGCTGTGTTCTTCCCCAAAGCATGAATCTTTAAATTCTTCTTAGCAGTTAGTACAGGATGGCCTTACTTCATCAGGAGGTTTGAAATTAATCTCTAAAAGATAAAATTCTGTTGTGCTCTCACCACTTGTATTTCCTTCAGTTGTATAGTCTTGTATACTTTCCCAATTCTTACCATTCGTTTCTCTATTCCTCATCAGCATGTGGGTGATGCTTTACTGCTTTCTGTTTGCATTCTTTTTATCAGTCCATTTTAATAATCTGCCATCTTCTCTTAAAATGGTAGTGTGGGAAGGTGTTCCTCAACCCTTTCATTCATGTTCTTTTCTAATGGGTTACACAAACAGCAAATGCAGTTAAGTCTTCATCATGAACTTCCAAGACCCTTCAAATATTTCTTGGTTATTTATAATTTTGATGCTAACTAATTCCCCTCCTCCAACCCAGGAGCTCTTTCTATAAAACTTGCAAGAAGAATTTAGAAGAATCAAGTTTTTTATCATGGAGACTATAAAGTTGAGAGGTACAAGCATGGACTGGACTTCTGGTATATGTCGGAGTAGATAAAAGAGATTAGAAGGAGATTTAATCTATATAAAAATGGCACTGCCTTAGGGAAATCTCAATTGAATCTGGTCTGCTTAGAAGGCCTAGGAGAACTTTACCCTGTCAGTGTCTTGGATGACCAAGTCTAAGAAAACTCACACCAATGAAATCACGCTGGAATCTGAGGCAGATCCACAACCAGAAAGATTAACACACTGGCCTGACAAGCATATTTCCTTCTAGTAGTCAAACTATATTCATCAAGTCAACACTTTTTACTCTGCGTCTACTATGTGCCAGACACTGTACTGAGTTTTGAGGCTACAGGAGACAAAAGAAACACCCATCCCCTGATATTAGGAAACTTAAGTATATATTTAAATACCAAAGAGCAGATAATACTATACAAATAAGAGCCATGATAAAGGAAGTGCAGAATGCTACACAAACATACAGGGGAGTCATCAAATTTAGATTAGGTGTGTTGCAGAAGGCCTTCTAGGAGAAAATTACTTCTAACCTAGAATCTGAAGGTGAAAAGTCATTAGCTAGTCAAAAGTGAGGTGGGGATGGGTCTGAGAGGTGGTCCTGGCTGAGGGAATAAGGGAATATAAAGGTCATATACTATCAAGCTATATTAAATTTGGGCCTCTATTTCATAAATAAATTGAAACCAAGATCCACTTTAAAATATACTGTCTCTATCCAGCTACATATTGGAATTATATTACCCTATGAACTAGAATACTCTAAGATCAATAGCTGAGGCTCTGTTCCCCCTGGACAGTGCTTGGCTAGACACTGCTAATATTGGCCTTGATGATCTTTTTTTGTTTGTTTTTATAATTGACCAACTTTCCCCCTTTCTCCATCCCTGATCCCAAGATTGACATAATCTCAGAGCTATAATACATTTAATTAGGTTACTTCAGAGGTTTTTTGCCTGGAAGCCATCCTACCTCCATCAAGGGTCTCTACATATATGTGTTCTGATCAGTAGTTCTTATTTTGCATTCTGACTCTCAGGCAAAAATCTATTTTTCTGTTGCTGGCAGTCATCTTATTGTGGCTTTCCACCTTGTCGTACCTCTAATTTATGGTTTGCTTTCCAGTAGACAGAGAAGAGCACAAATATAATTTGGATTTTCTATACAAAGGACCACTGTCCAATAATGGATGTTGCCTACCCCTTATGCTATTCAAACATTGCTTTGCAATGATAAGAAATAGTACAAATGTGATTCCAACAGTTGAGGGGAAGTTGACACTATTTTCTAAAGATCCTTCAAACCTTGGGTTCTTGTTTAAAACTAGCAGAGAAGTCATCAGAAGATTACTAGGAGTTGATATAGTCCAATGACACACAGTCTCTGAAATGACGATAAAAATGTCAAGAACAAAAGATCTTAAAGGCTATTGTTCTCATTGTATGGAAGGTGGCAGACATATCTTTGTTGAAACTCCTGGCTCAATAATGCTGCAGAAAAATCGGGTCATGCTGCACTTTTAAAACTCTAAGATAATCTTTCTGGCCTGTCAAAATTAGTGGGGAAATTTTTAATGATACTTGGATCTATGAGGTTTTATGTGCTAAACTTTCTTGGAGAAATCAGGGGACAATATGCCATTATAAAGTTTCCGTTCTACTTCTTTTCTTACTATCATAACTTTTAATTAGACCTTTTTTTTTTTTTTTTTTTTTTTTTAGAAAATGTATTCTTGAGAGACTTTTGGTTTGTGTTTTCAGGGCTTATCATTTTTGTTAGTCATTAGATGGCTTTGTGTCATTTATATCAACATGTATCAGAGTAATGGACCAAGAAATTTCATCGACTTATAATGTTGATCTTTCATACACAAGTGTCTAGACCTCTCTGCCATAATGTGTTTTAGAAGAAATTTCTCCCTGATTCCTCATTTTTGGTGCCTGAGAAGTAACTTGCTCCTTAAGACTTATATGACCTTTGACCTCTCTACGTGAGGGAAATGAAGAGTGACTTGTCTGTGGGTAACCACAAAGTGGTCCTTTGGTCATGAACTCATCCAGAGTTGACTGGCCAATTTTCGTGTAATGGTTACACACGGCCCCGAACATTGTGGGTATGTTGAGAGGTATCTGGGAAACGTAATGTACTTTAAATTACCAAGAAGTAATTTGATCTGAATAAGGCAACTCCAAAGAGAGCTCATTATGTTTCACCAAAATGCAATTGCAAACTATAATTGAATTTCTTTTTAAGATGAACAGCAAACCCAGGGAAGTGGTACATTTATCAATTTTGTCTATCCCTTTCTAGAACTTGAGCACTAAGGGCAATGGCACACTGTGTCACCCTTAGGAACAGAGAGTAGTCTGAAACTCAGATCGGGTAGGCAGATATTGCTGTTGCTCTTCTCCTGTCTACAATACTCATTAATGGGTTTGGAGCAGAGGAGGCATTATTCAGTAGACAGTTTTAGAAGGTTAACCTGAGAGCAGAGTTTAAAGAAGATTGGGGTCAGAAAAGAAATTAGAGAAAGATAGAATATGAGACTGTCATCCTAGTCCAAACCTATAATGTTGGGGCTTTGGACCTGGGTAGGAATGGTGGGTTTGGAACGGAAGATGTGGGTATGAGTAATAATTCAATGCAACTGCAACCACATCACTTAATAACTAGTTGCATATTGGAGATAGTGTGTAATGGAAGTAACCCTGGTCTAAGCATCAGGAGGAAAGGGGTTTTCAGGACAAGATTCAGGCTTAGTGTTCTCTTTCATAAGATGAAGGAATTGAACTAGAATGATCTTCAATTTCTTTTTCAGGCCTAGCATTTTAAGATAAGAAGACCTGAAGGCATTACAAATTTGTCCTTCGTTCCCTGAAGAAAGGCTTAACATCAGGAAAAAGTAAAAGCTACAGCTGTTATTTGGTATCTCCCTGACTTCTCATTGGCACCCTTGCACCCCAGATAGATCCCTAGCTAACCTAGGCCCTGAGTTTTATAAGCACATCAACCTTTCTGGTCCCTCTCCAGAGTCAGAGCTCATCTGTCCTTAGATGTTCTTATATTGGTGGATTGTGTCTCCTAAACTTATTTGTAGTAAGGGATAAATAGCCTATATGTCTAAAGCATTTTTTTCCTTCTCAGAGATGATAATATTTTATCTTCATATACTCAGCCCTATTTTCAGAAATATTCTATTTAATTTAGACTTCTCAGGAACACTGTGAGGCATAAACATTGGAGGGGTCAGTATGTCTATTTTATGAATGAAGAAACTGAGACTCGGGTCAATTAGGTAGATTACACAAGATCACACTGCTAATAAGTGGCAAAGATGGAGTGGAACGCAGGCTTTCTTACTCGAAGTGCATTGCCATTTCCATTTTATTAGCATATTTGTGGAAATTGTAAGTCCCTGGGCAAGAATATAGAACTATTTTGGTGCTGGGGCATGTGAAACCATTCAAAACTCACCATTTGAACTGTTTTTGTTTTTGTTTTTGTTTTTGTTTTTGTTTTTTTACTTCCAAATATAGTCCTTTCAACTATCTCATTCTGAATAGTTCTGATAATATTATACCTAGTAATCCACAGCAATAATGATCATAATCACACTTTTCCCCTGACCATCCCAGAGAACATTTAGTGTATTAATGTTGTTAATTAATCTTCATGACATATTAGCAAAAGAAGCAGATTGCAAGGAGGATGTCCCACTTGGCTGACTGGGAAGCTGAGGTAGAGAGCAAGGTCACGGAGCTGCCTCAAAGTGAGAGTAAATCAGCAGAGGTGGTGAGCCAAGAATAGCCTTTTGACAGATGAAGCTTAAAAGCCTTTTGGGGGAAGGGGCTTGTGCTGTTCTCCTTAGATTACTGTTCAGGCACCAGGAAAAAAAAAAGTTGCCACTTTAAAGCCAAGCTTTTCTTTGCTTAGTTATCTATCAGTGCTTTTGAATTCACTACTTCTTTGCTTTGAGGTGCCAACTCTTTAGCAACTGAAGTGACTCAGTCTGTCTCTCTTGTGGGAGAACAAGCCTAATTGTCCTGCCGATGACAATCTCCTTTACCCCTGCAGTGTCACCTCCCCCTTGCCCGTCTCTGAGAGTGGAGCTCTCCAGTTTTTAATAGTTTCTCAGGAATTTTTCCTGTTGCTCTTCCCTTTTCTTATGCAGGAGCCAAGAACTGAGTCTTCTCTTTACGGCACACATTTCTCTGTTTCTCTGTTGAGGGGGACGAGCTTTGGTTACCAATGTTGTATTTCAATACTTTACTTTCATCAGAGAGAAGATCGAGTGACTTCATCGCTCTGTGTTTAAAACAATGATTGTGTCCCTAACCGCGTGCTTGGTCCAAGCTCTGTGTGGTTCCTGTGGTTACTGCAGGATAAGTCTGTGTAGCAAGACTGATTGCCCTGTGGTGAAGCTGGAGAGAGTTTTTTCTCTGTGGCAGGGAATCCGGTTACACTGGGGGAAAGGGAGTGGGATTCCTGTAGGCTGACAGGAAGACCGTACTCATCTGTGGGAAAAGGAATGATTATGTTGCTCTGTTGTTGGGAAATGTGGTTGCCTTTAACCTTGAGCATGACCAAAGAATCCTGTTATAATTTACTTTTGACACTGTATTTAAACCCGCACAATAATCAACGATCTTTCAAATATCACCAGGAAGTGGGTTATCAAAATGATATTACTCTGAGGGTAAAAGTATCTTTAAAAGCCTAAGTCGCTTAGCTCAGCAAAGAGAAAAAGACCAAACAAAATTCACACCAAACATTACCAAAATGTTTGCCAGCCTTCTTTTCAAAATCATTACCTGTGACATTTTCTTAAAAGCTTCATGAGATCCAGATAAGTAATACATGGGAAACAGCCCAAATAATCTTTTTATAAAATATTTGCTCAACACCAATCTTCTGTGATTTGAGACAAATGAAATGTTAAAGGAGATTAAAACTCTGACAGATCTAGCAACCTTAGGGGCAGGGATGGCAAATAACATTGCCACCTGCCATTGCTAAGTTCATGGCAGACATCATTAATGGATCACACCATTCTTCCCTGCTGAGCCTGTTCTCAATTTAGTCTTTCTCATCATGGCACTAAACATAGTCACAATCGAATGATAGGACTTGGTTCTCCAGCTGAAAACGGTTTCCCATTCTGTTTTAGAGCAAGCTGACTTGCTCCGCTTTCCTTTCGAATAAATACAAATGTATAGAGAAACTGGGTGTGGGTGGTAGGCAGGATGGGTTGGTATTAACAGGATGGGTTAAGATATTTTTCAAGGGATCTGGGTTAATTCGAAGTCCTAAATTTCTTCAAATTTAGGACACAAAAATATTGCATTGTTAATGAAAGAAATGCTATTTAAAACCAATGGTTTTATCTTTTGAATTAGAAGTTTGACAATATAAAGAATTTGAGGAAGGATTGTAGAACATTGTAGCTTTACTCACCCTTGGGAAATATAAACTGGTAGCATAGTTTTGGAGGGAAATTTAGGAGTAGCCCAAAAAAATTAAATGCACATACCATTTGTCCCAATAATTCCATATCTACAGATATGTTTCTACAAGTATTTAAAGATCTGTACTTTAAGGATATGTATCGTAGCATTGATTGCAAAAGTAAAATATACAATGTGTATATCTCTCAGTAGAATACTATGCAAGCATTTGGAAGAATGGGATAGGTACAAATTCAGTAAATGACATTATTTCTGTACAATTCAATTCCTTCTTATTTTAGCTACATGTCATTGCTCCATTGACTTCATGCTTGGCCATATAGTATGCCTTGCCCATGGGATGTGAATGGGTATTATATTTGCCATGTTTTAAAATGCGATTGCTTAGCTTGGCCAGGGCCCTTTAGCTCCAACTCTATATCACATGAGCATAATGTCACATAGAAGCTACTTTATCAGCTTGGATTCCAAAATGAGAAAATGACTTGAACACAGCTTATTGGAACAGAGCCAGATGAACCCAGCTTAGTCAAGCCAAGCCCACAGAACCATAGCTGATTGATGGCACTTATGTAGCATAAGCAATAAATAAATATTTCTTATAAGCCACTGAGATTTTGAGATTGTTATATAGCATTACTGTAACAAAACCTGACTGATATATCTAATTTAGAAAAAAAAAAATGTCAGGAATACGCTTAGTGAAAAGAGTAAATTACATAACATAATCTTATGATTGGCATTTTAAAAATCAGTCTGTCTGTCCATCCATCCATCCATCCATTCTTAGCCTTAAAATAAAAGCCAAACTGAGAGGCAACAAGCATTTAGTTGAAATCCAAAAGGATAGCTATTCTGGAAGCACTGACTTGGGCAGAATCCCAAATTGTGTTCTAATTAGGAGGTGGAGGCAAATGATATTTATGAGAAAGGGAAGGGGAACAATTATATCAGTAAAAGGAAGAAATTTCTATAGGTGCAGATAAGCTAACACAGTGATGCTAATTCTAAAGAATTATTATTTTTTCATTCCAGTAGTCATAACATCTGCTTTCTTGTTATCTTTACAAACAGTTGTTTGGTATACAATGCTGCTATAGGTCCAAAGGTTATTTTAGCCTGTTTTGTAAGAAACACAAGGCAATTCTTCTGGGATGGCAGCTTTGACTCCATTTTAAAGTGGCTCCATTTATATTATTCTTCGTTCTATTTATATTTGTGTGTGTGTGTGTGTGTGTGTGTGTGTGTGTGTATCTATATGTCTATCATCTATCCATCCATCCACCCATCTGTCTTTGCTTGTATATGTATAGAAAATTTCTGAAAAGATATACAGGGAACTATAAATAGTAAGGCACTTCTAGAGTGGTTGGGGGCAGGACGGATAGAGGGAAAAGGGATTTGTAATTTAATTCATATTCCTTACTATTTAAAATTTTCACCAAAATGGATTATTTTAATAATAAAAATATTAAAAGTTTTCATTTTTAGTATTTACTATTTTAGCTATTTGTTCTAATTTTGATCATTGATTTTATTTATACCTTTAAAGTACTATGAGTTCTGGTAGGAGAAAAAATCCACAAGAAATGCCAAGGCTCTGATAAACAAAACAAAAATGAGTTCTACATCCTTTCCATAGAGACTTGAAACCTAACCTCAGAGACTAGTCCCAAAAGCTGATCAGGCAGGAGGAGAAGGGTGGGGGGTGGCAGTGATAAGCTGCTGCCTGGGTTTGCGTTCCTGAGTCACCAAGACAAAGGCAAATACTGAGAAGTTTGAAAGCTGAGTGGCAAATACTTTCTCTTGCTCTCATGTGTGGCTTGCTTGCTCTCGTGTTCTCTCTCTCTCTCTCTCTCTCTTTCCTTCCCTCCCTCTCTATCTGTCTCTCTGTCTCTGTCTCTCTCTATCTCTGTCTCTGTCTCTCTCAGGACCAAAATTGACTTTTCCCTGTAAAAAGCAAGGAATCATATTCATAGAATATTTAACATTATTTTCTAATTTAAAAATTATAAAAAAGGCTGACCCCAGGCAAAACTGAGAAGGAGTCCATTCCCGGTTCTATCTCAAGCCAAGAAAACCAATCTTTCCTTTGTCCTGGTGCTTTGTGATTGATTTGCTGGAAAAAACCCAAATATTTCTTTTCCCCTGAGCCATTTTTCTTGCTGTTTCCTCTCCATGGATATCCCTCCTTCACTTCTGCCCCTCACCTCATTAATTCCCAGTCACCTTCAGGGCTCAGATGTCATCTCATCCAGACACCTGCTTTGTCCCGCAAGGCCAGGTAGTTGCCCTCCTGGGTGTTCCAGTATTATGTATATAACAGGAATGGAGAACTATCGTATTCTGCTGTCAATGCCCATTTATTTGTCCTTCTCGCTCATTAAGATATTCAAGATCAGGCACTGTGGCTTAGTTATCATCATATCCCTAGTAGCTCCCCCTGGAGTATAACAGGTGCTCAATGAATATTTGTTGAATTGAGGGGAAAAATGTACTGATTTGATAAAGTAATCTGTACTCTGAAATTAATGTCTTGCCTTTTAGGGATTTTTGCTTTTTACTAGAAAAGGGCAAAATTTTTAGCTTCTTTCATTAACAGGCTGGTAGGGGACCTATTTTTTTTCCATAGGAGCCTCTGATTCACAGGGGCACCAAATCTCTTGATTGACTAGGACTGAGCGATTTCCAGGGATGTGGGACTTTCAGAGCCATATGGGGGTAGTCCTAGGCAAATTAGATTGGCTAGTCACTCTACTTTTAGATCAATCACATAAGAACCAGCAGTGATTCTTATATATAGATCAAGGAAAACCATACCATCCTCTTCTCACAGAGTTCAGAAAAGATACTACAATTAATGCATTATTGCTGATATTTCTTTTTCTCCTACCCCTCTGGAGATCATTGAATTTTCATTCATAGCTCATGTGGTTTCTCAACGGACATGTAAAAGATACTGATTAAAATCTTCCATCTCTTCCTGCTGTGTCCACAGAAGTTTGTCGGTCAACACACTGAATTCAAAAGCGATTAAGTAGAGGGCAGGGACTATGGCTGGTTTTACAGTGACAGGAATAGTGCTAAACCAATGCCACCTTCTTACTAGAGCCTTTTTAGGCCAGTAGTGGTGATGAGAGGGAGAATGGTTTCAAGATTGTTAGGCATACTCTGAGTTACTCCAGGTTATTTGGTCTGGCTAAGAGTCAAGGACCCTTATGCATGCATACATCAAATAGTCCCCCGAGGAATGTTATATGCTAGAGCTAAACGAGCCAGTTCTTGTCTTTGTCAGGTCTGCAGGTTTCTAGCAGGAAGAAGTCCAACCACCTTCCCCCAAGGGGGAAAGGTTGCCTAAGGCCAGCTGGTGGGCACAGCTGTGAAATACAGGTGTATTCCTCAGTTCTGACTCTGTCCGGAAATCAGCTTTCTGGCCAGCAACTGTTCTCCAGCTGTGACAGAGCATCAAGGGCTCTCCCAGAAGATAGCTGACAGTGAACCAGATCCCCGCTCCCAACTCCTCAGTGTTCTCTGAAACCTGAAGTTTTCTACAGAAGCATCACTTAACACCAAGAACGAATGTGCACCAAACTGAGGCTCAGAGAAGATTTGACTCTTCCAGAGTTTTTCTCTCTTCTCTGTGCTTTCTTCTAGAATTTGCATTCTGGGCCAGCTGGAGGCCTGGATGAGAAGGGGTAAAAAGAAAACATTAATTCAAAAAGAGCAGTGCCTTGACCATTTATTCAGTCGGCAAATATTTATTGAGCACCTGCTCTCAGTTGTGTGTTCTCCATGGCCCTGGGCACATAATAATTAGTTTTATCTATGACTTACCTTACTCGTGTGAGGCTCTTAGAGGATCTTGGAGAAGTGCAAAAGATGCTATGTTTCTAGGTAGAAGCACATTTTACAAAAGGGATGCGTTTGCAACATTCTTTTAAAGATAACATGTTGAAAAGATAATTATCAAAACCGTAGTAGTAAGAAGTTAGAAGAAGCAGTATAAATGTAGGACAGTGAAACATGGGGAGGAGAAGGCAAAGGGAAGGATGTGAAGGATGGAAAGCATAGCCCATCCCTTCCTCTGTTCCCTCCCCTCACCTTAGGCTTGCTCTCCTCATGTTATTACCTGGATAAGGCTCTTGTTCCAGTGATGCTGGAAAACTAATGATTATGGGAAGTAAAGAATGGAAGGAAATGTCAGGTTGTTCTTTAACTTACACAAGGCACAGCTGGAGGTTTTTGTCCTCCCTTTATGGTATGGATAAATGTTAATGGTATGGGCAAATAGCTGTTAGCAACCTTCACAGAAATTTTCCTTTGTTTTGTAGGTTCCTTGTGGGCTGGCCCCACAGCTGATTAGCTAAATTCCATATCTAACAGCACACAGCAAGCTCTGTATTCTACTTGTTTTAATGTTTAGTCAATTTGTGTAGTTCTCATGCCTCTTCCCTGTATCAATAGCAAGCAATGTTTCTCCCCATAGAAAGAGAGGAAGGAATATTCCTATCCCGGTTACTACTGAGTAAGAAGCCACACTAAAACTTAGTGGCATAAGACAACCACTTTATTTTGCTCACAGATTCTGTATGTCAGGAATTAGGACAGAGAAAAGCAGAGATGGCTTGTTTCTGCTCTATTCTATCTGGTACCTCCGTTGTGATACCTAAAGACTGTGAGTGATGTGCTAGATGGAGTCTGGCACCATCTGGAGGCATCTTTGCTTACACGTGCGGTCTGTCTGCATGGGATAGTTTGGGCCTCCTTACAACATGGTGGCTGGTTTCTAAGAGTGAGCATTCTAAGACAGCAAGAGTGCATGATATTTTTATATATCCTTAGAGGTCAGTTCTGTCCTGCCCTGCTGGTTGAGACAATAACAAAGTTCTATTCAGGTTCAAGGGGGAGAAGACATAGTCCTCATCAGCCAATGGGGGACTGTTAAAGTACTGTTGTCAAGATGAACATGTAGGATGATAGGTATTGTGGTGGTGGAAAGGTGGTAGGTATTATTGTGGTGCGCATGACAAAAGCTATCTGCCACATCTTCCTAAGTTAAAAGTTTGATAAAAGAAATTAGAATTTAGGTAAGACTGGGGGCACTAGAAGCCATGACTTTTTTCTTCAGAAATTCTTCTGACTTTCTGAATGTGCACTGCTGACTCCGTCCCTCTGCCTTGCAGTAGATTCTACCATGAATCCACTTTCCTGTGTTCTTTGCCAATTATATTTTGATTTAATGGTTCAGACATAATTCTATTGGCATGTCATTGGTAAAATCTTCTCTGATGACCCAAGATAGAATTAATCACACATTTCTTTGTGCTCCAAATAGTAGCTAATGTATAATGAGCATTTTTCTATGTTCTAGGCATAGTTCTAGATAATTTATATATTTTAAATAACTTATTCTTCCTAGCAAGCCTATGCAGTGAAGAACATTATTATTTTTGTTTTGCAGATGAAAAAAACGGAGGCACAGAAGAATTAAATAAGTTGTCTAAGGACATATGGCTTAAAAGTGGCAGAGCCAGTATTTAAGGCAGAGTCAGGGATTATGTGAGGGACTATGGCAGAAAGACTTCAGAACGAGGTTTATAGAAAATATTACTGAATAAGTAGAGGGTGGAACCAAATGCCCAAAACTTTGGTCAATTCAATCCTTTCAGCAAACTTCGGACACTTTCAATCATTCATTGGACACTGGGAAGACACCAATTTCCCCTCACAGTGTCCAATGAATCAAAAATCAATTAAGATTAAACATTGAAGTGCTCACAGAAAAGATTTTCCAGCAATGCAAACTTACTTTTAGAAGCAGAGCATAAGAGAAGTATGAGAATGCACGATTTTAGAATAATTATTTCATAAATATTTCTGTGAGGTCTGGGAAGGGTTAAGGATGTGATCATCTCTTTTCTCCCCAAGGAAGAGAAGCAGAATTTTAAATAGTTCCTCAATCCCAGCTTAGAAGTGTTCTGACTTCGGAGGATGCTTCTAATTGCTCAGAAACACAACCTTCTCTCTTTGAGAATCCTGGCAAATGATTTAGGCATTTTACTTTTTCTTTGCATCTTCCTCTGCCCTCCCTACCATCCTCCCACCCAACGTACATCTGTGCAGTTGCTAACCTCAGACTCCAGGCATCCTCTTTTGAAGAGTTTCTAAAGTGAATGAGCAAGGGATGTTCCAATGTCATTGAGCTATTCTTAAAATAATGTTCACTGTCATCTCATTACATGGGTGTTTAGCATCAACTATGCAAATATATGGTTAGTTTGGAAAGAGTCAGTACTCAAGATGCCAGGCATTGCAGATGCTCCAGGAAGGGGAAAACTCAAACCTCTCAGATGCAGAGACATCATTCTGGATTCTTCTTTCTTGTAAGAGGCTTTCCATGTTTCTGCTGCCCATACTGCTACTACTGCCACAGACCTGAACTCCTGCTCTAAAGTCTAAGTGAGGTTATAGGAAGCCGTGAATTGTTTCCAGCTTTGGAACTCCAGCACTCACTCTCTGTCAGAGGTCTCTAAAGTTACCCAGTACTCAAGAGGCAGGTTAAAATGCTTTCCTGACTCCATGCTGAATGAGGGTCATCAAGAGGATGTGATCACAGGTTGACTTGAGAGCTGGACCCAGGCGATCAGAGGCTCTTCACGCCCTTCCCTGTCCTTTATGTTCTGCCCACTGTTCTCACAGTGGGAGCTATTTCAAGGATAACCTGAGAAGGTAAAGTATTGTTGAGACCATCTGGACTGAAGTGGCTAAAGCCTGTTAAGGCTTTTATATAAACCCGCCCCCCTTTTATTTTCTTTTAATTGCAAAATTAGTCAGATGTAATTTTTTTTCACTTTAACAATAAGTCGTATATATATTTACACTGCGTGTTCACCTCCCTTAGTTAGATTGCGTTCTGTCACCATATATTTGATCCCCTTTACCCCGACTACCTCCCCCCTCCCTCCACTCCGCTACCCTCTGGTAACCATTAGTCTATAGTCCATGTCCATAAATTTCGGTTTGTTTGTCCTGTTCATTTGTTGCTTTTAGGTTTATATCCCACATATAAGTGATATCATGTGATTTTCAACTTTTTCCAGTCTGGCTTATTTCCCTTAGCATGATTATCTCGAGGTCCATCCATGTTGTTGCAAATGGCAGTATTTCATCTCTTCTTCTGACTGAGTAATATTCCATTGACTATCTGTACCACAGCTTCTTTAGCCAATCATCTATTGTGGGACACTTTGGTTGCTTCCATGTCCTGGCCACTGTGAACAATGCTGCTATAAACTTTCTTAAGATTATATAGAATCTGGTGGGTATGGAGATTTCTTGTTTTGTGGCCCAGTTCAAGCCAAGTATGCAAGTTCCCTTGCTTATTTGACCTGCCAACTACTAATCTGAAGTGTCTTGCTTCTCTGGTATCTCTTTGCCCTCCAGGTATGGGGCCAGTTTACAAACCAACACTCCATGTGGCCAATCACCTCTCCTTTTTCTTAAGCCTGAGGTTCCCAGCAGAGCAGTCATCTGAACACCATACTATTGCCTTATGATTCATCTTTTTATAGCCTTACTTTCTATTATTTACTTCTGATTGAATGGTGGAAGTTTGTAACAATAATGCTTGGAAGCAACTATGAGGTTTTGGAACTGATTATGTCAGAATTTAAGATTTATCAAATTTTCAATAGTTTTCCCTGAGGGGACTGTTAGCCTTCAAAAGTGATCTTTATAGATCAGAATTTTCTCTTTGATGAGTTTCAGTCCAATATGGCTGCCTCATGGCCATTTTTGTCTCTTGCTGTCCTAATTCTTTGTGAAATGATTGATTGTAAATGTGTTCTTTGAGCTAAATACCATCGAAAGACTTTGTTTTTGGTTTTAATTTTTTTCTATTTTGTCTCAAGTAGAATTTCAGATATGTCACATTTGCTCTGCCTGTGGCTATTTCATGCTCAACTCAATCTAAAGATCTGGTTTTGGAGTAGGGACACATGGCAAGACATACAAATTGCTTGACTCTGTTCCTCAGCCATCAAACATCCTTTGTTAACATTCTCATTTTCCATTAAATGAGCTATTGTTGCTACAAGTCAGTGGTTCCACTACAGAATTTGTAACACAATAAACAAAGTGTAAAATGTATGTAATGAAGACTGCCTCTAATTTTCCTTAATTGCCCATTGAATTACAGCCAGCATGACCTTGACACCAACATTACTTCCTCAATACATAGCCTTGATGTACAGCAAATTTTTCTTCCATGACAGGTTTATTTCTTTGTTGAAGAACTGTTTAGGAGGCATTTCATTGTATGTTGCAAAGCTGTAATTGAGCTCTGGCTGATTTGTTCACTTAACAGGTGTAGTAATAATTATATATCACTTTTTAGTATATGGACTTCTCATTCCTTTCCAGGTTGATTGCTTTATCTAAGAGTCATCAAATGGAGCCACTCCAATATAATATCTGTGGGAAGATGAACTTCAGATTTATTTCTCTCTATAAGCTCAGGGCTGTGGTATATTCAGAGAAAATATCAGCTTCCTATCAAATAAGGCTAAAAAAAATGAAAGTAGTAGAATATGTACATAAGATTATTTTTACTTAATATTTAAAATATTTTTTCTTGAATGGCAGGGAAAATCTTCAGAGGTATTGACTAGTTACCAACCAAATACCGAACAGGAAAGAAATGACGTACATTGGGATTAAGTTCCAAGAAAAGCATTCATGGTGCTGGGTGATATTACCTACAACGTATCATTGAATCCAAAATTATTTTTTGTTTTATCTTTTGTACCTCCAACCTTATTCCTAGCTGCTAATCCATTTTGACTATTGTTATTCTTATTATCCTATTTTCTGTGTCTCCATTTGCTTTCTTAACTATGTTGAACCCAAGCTGTATTCATCATAAAGTTCAGACAGTTCATAAAGTTCATAAGTAGATATTTGGATTGAGGATGGGTAGGCTTGAAGGAAGGAAAGTTACAGAAGTTTGGAAGGAACAGGTGATTGTGGGCATCGCACAGTAGGACTCTGAGTGAATTCCCAGCAGTGGTCTGATCTGAGGCGTCACTGGCTGGGGCGATGGCCATGTGGCATTACTTAGACAGGTAGCAGGTTTGGCATCACTACGATTCCATTGGTGGCGAAAAGAACATGGCTGGCTGTGGTCATTGATGGTGGCTGCTTCAGTGACCTTGTGCTCCATAGGTATCCTCAGTGGTGGCAGCATCAGCAGCAGGGCCTTCATCAGACAGAAGCATTTGTCATGGTGTCTTCAGTGGGTACCATGGACATGATTGACATTTTTGGTGTCAGGAGTAACTAAAGATATCACAGCAGTTAGAGAAAGTACAGAGGAAAAGAGCTGGAACACTGTAATCTCCAATTAAACTAGTGTTCCGAGGAAGATACCCACTGTGGATTTTCTGTGGCTGGGCTTTGGTTATGGGGTGGCAAAGCTATTTTTCCAGTAGAGCTGAAAGGAGTAAAGTCAAAAAGTAATAATATACATCTTGTAAGACTGGGTATTAAATGCAATGGTAGGTGTAAAGCGCATAACACAATGCCTGGCACATGTTATATGTTAGCTAATTTTATTACTATAATATAGTAAAATGTTATTATTATAGTTTCCTTTTGTTAAATGCTTATTATGTCCAGCGACAGGGCTAAAGTCGTTGCTTGTATAACATAGACAACCTTTTTAGCCATAACTTTAGTAATAGTTACAAACTGGAGTGTGTCTCTTCCAAAATCATATGTCTAAGCCCTAACTCCCAGTGGGGTTGTATTTGGAGATGGGGCCTTTAAGGAGGCAATTAGGGTAAATAGGATCATAAGGGTAAGAACCTGATCCAGTAGGCCCGGTGTCCTTATGAGAAGAGGAAGAGACGCAAGCGTTCTCCCTCCCTCTGCATGCACAGAGAAATGGTCATGTGCAGGCACAGTGAGAAGGTGCCATCTATAAGCCAAGGAGAGAGATCTCACCAGAGACCATTCCTCCTGGCATCTTGATTTTGGCACCAGCCTCCAGAACTGTGAGGAAATAAAAAAATCCCTTTTGCTCAACAGACTCCATGTAAGCAAAAATACCCCCAGTCTGTGGTATTCTATTATGGCAGCCTGAGCAGATAATTCCATACATTAAAACCAAACATAAAAACCACCCTCCCTGCCCCCCCAACCCCCCCCTTTCCCGTACCGTAAGTCATTCTTCTGTTTTGTGACTTCACTTCTTGCTCTTCTACTGATTAGGAGAGCACTTGATCTTGCCAATTAAAAGTTTCTAGGCTTTCTGGTTTAAAATGAATTGTTTGAATGTTTATTCCTTTTCTTCTTCTTTCCCAAGCAGAAGAACACTTTCTCAAGGTTTTGGTGCATGAAGTCCTTCTGGGCCCTTCTGGGGGAAGGAGTGTGTGCTGTATCCATTGCCGAAGTGTCTGCAGTGGAATGGGTTGTTTGCATGTCACATTTAGGGCCTGGTGATTTCCCCCATGGTGGACTTGGGCCTCACCTTAGCTATTCCTGGGACTGCTGGTCCTTGGGAGCTGGCTATGACTCCTATTTCATCCTTAGGGCTCCTGGGAACTTCAAATTGTCCACAGATCTTGGGATTGGGGTGGGGACAGGCTCTCTTAAGCTCTTCCACCTGCCACTTTCCTAGATCATTTCTACCCTAACATCTAGATACCGTGTTGTCCTTGCTCCCATGTAGACTCAGGTCATCTGCGGAGACAAGGAATAAGCACTCTACTTTGTAATCGCAGACTCTAACTAGAGATTTTTAGACTCCCTCTAACATTGGCCTCAAGGTGACAAAGAAATGAGTTCACTTGTGTCTACCCTCCAACTTTTCTTTTCCCTTTCTCAGGTTCTATCTGCTCATTTGTGACTTCAACTCCTTCAATCCAACCCTCTCCCTCCCCCACCTCAAGGCTCATGCTAAAACCCTGTGCTCCAGTTTCTCCAGCTTTGGCTCTTAATTTATAAAGCTCAGCTTTTGTAGTTCAAAGAAAACATCTCATCAAATCCTGGATTCTGAAAATTAAAGGCACTTGTCTTTAGCTTATTGTCTTACCATGAAGAACAACAACAAATCTATATTTTAAATTTCAAAGCCAAGCAATGATTTATTTGATCTACAATATTCTACCTGCCCCCCACCCCCACCGGAACCATCAAATGTTTCAGGGGTGATAGGGACATGAGCAATAATTAAGGGCTTAAAAGGAAAGGCAATTCATCAAATACTTTCAAATGTACTCTCCCTGCTGTACTATTCTCTTAATAAATCTTTCCACATTCAACCCCCTCTCCAAAGTACTTTTACCTTTATCTTGATATCCTCCTCCCTTCAAAGGAAGTAGGAGCTAAGGTTGTCTAGATTTTGTTTTGATCCCCTGTCCCTCTTCTCCACAGGGTTCAATCAGTGACAGGCAGAGCTTTTGGGGGAGCAGAGATAAGCCTTGAAATGACATTGAGTTACTAGAGGGTGTTAAGCAGCTTTCTTTGGTTAAAATCAGGAGGAAGCAAAGACTGCCATTCTGACCCCAATCCCCATCACTTCCCAATCTGAGTGACCATTTTGTCTCTGGTCTCAGAAAGCCAGAGCAGCACCGGCTGAACAGGGGCCACCAGAGAATGAAAGCAGGCTCCATGCCACGACCCCAAGCTTACTTCTTTGTAAGCCAAGTTACAGTTGTCTTTCCAAGCCTAACTTGGAATCTAGTTTCTTAAAAACACTGCCTGTCCAAATCACTGAATTGATGTGGCTTGCAGCTGCTAGAATCACTCTTCCCTTTCTAAGAAAGGTTCTGGTTCTTTCAAAGATGTAAATTTCAACAAATGGGCTTTAAAGTTGCTTTCCCTTCTCATTCTTTTCTTCTTTCATTTAACTCTGCACATTATTTCTCAATAGGTAAAGAGAGCAGAGCTCCAAGTCTAGAATTAATGACTACCTCAGAGTCCCTACTTCACTGACTAGGAAGAGGTTGGGGAGATTGACATCCTTTCAGAGAAGTCCCATTATTGGCTATATTTAATGCCCCAAATGGCAGAGTAAGTGTGACATAGTAATGACCAAGAGATGGGCATGGTGGTGAGCTGCAGGTAGCCTCTCAGGGTCTTTTGCACTCTAGTATGGTGCAAATGAAGTACTGGAGAATTCCTTAGATTCCCAGGGAGCTACAGAATTGAAGAGAGGACTAAGTCTGAGGTCAGAAGAGGGAAGCTGAAGAAGGCAAGGATCTTTTGACCAGAGGCATTGGTTGAGATTGGCAGCAAGACATCACTAAGATCAGGCAGACCAGCTCTGTTTGAATGGATGCTGACTTAGGATGCTCAAGACTTGGTGAGCCCAACTTTGCCAGAACAGATGAGAAAGGAAAGAGGCCAGCTCCCAAAGCCCAAGCAGAATAAGACATCTCACTGCAAAGCAGCAAGGATTGCAAGCTAGGGCATTAGGTTAATGCTCCTCTTCACAGTCTCAGCCACCCTCAGGAGGAAGGTGCGGTATAGCAGAGCAGACCTTAGAAAGATGAAGTCTGACCCAACAGTGTCTAAGATTTGAATGAGGTAAAGACCGAGAAAAAGATACTTTAACTTAGCTTTATACAAAATATTGAATAAGAATCAAGTACACTAAAATGTGATAGAATGTATCTTTTGCTATAGGCATACTGGGAGTTTACACATTGAGTACACTTATAAAAAATAAGTTACTTCTTTTTAAATGTGAGTTTTTAGACCTACCCATTGTATTTTAATATTTTAACTAATTCTGTAAGGCTCAGAGAGGTGAAATAATTTCCTCAAGGTCATAGTTAGCTAAGACTTTAAAATATCTGGTATCAAATTCTTTCTCAACAACCACTATGCCTAAACCTCAGAGTATATGGTTATTATTTTTATTGCCTATACTTTTTAATCCATAAGAGGGTGTGGCCTGAAAAATAAGAATTATAACTATTTCCTGTTGTAATGTACTTTACTTGCCTTCATCCTTTGTTCTTGTTTTTTTTTTTTCTCCTTCTTAAATCTCTCTGACTTTCTCCCTTTTATTTCATTAGTCCTCTATTTGTCCTTCCTCTACCACTCCACTGAGCCTCCATGGTTGACAGTTGGCTCCTCTTCTACCTGCCTTTGCCTACCCCGAGATGTGTGGCCTTCAGGATATAAACTACATAATTTGGAGCCAGCTAGCCTGGTGTATTCCCACACCTCGGAAAGCAGAACGTGGAGACAGCACTGTCTTTGGTTTTGGAGGCCTCCAAATTAAGATTTCATTGTGTTTGAAAGGTCCAGGAGGATTGAGTTTAAGATGAATGGAATAATCATCTTCTGGAGAAGTAAATTTACTTGGCAGGTTTCCATTAAAATGGATTTTAAAAAAATGTCAGATGGAACTAAAACATTTAAGACATATGGTGCATTAACTAAATGTTTAAACATTTGCCTTTAGCTGCGTGAACATATCATTGATGAGATGAGCTCAGTGAGCTCTGCTGAACGTCTTTGGCTGAATCACTGTCCAGTGGAGAGTTCTATTTCTTGAATCTATTTAATATAAACCATCCCCAGATGCTTACAACAGATACCAAATACGTGTTATAATTTCACTGCTGAATGCAAATGCACATAAAAATGAAAGATCCAAATGGGAAAAATGTATCTGTAATCTCAGTCATTATCTTTTATTTAAAATAGGTTCTACAGGAGAAGGGTGCAAAGAAGAGGATCATTAGAGTATCACAGCACAAAGCAGTGAAAGTCACTGGAATGCCACCACCCCATAATGTCTTCAAGAAAGTCCCTTAATACTTTGATGCGTGGTCAGCAAATAGGCAAGTGTGGGAGTACGCCCCCTCACCCTATGCCTACAGCAGACGTCATTAATCAATCACACTTAATCTTCCTGCTGAGCCTGTACTTGGCCTGGGAATTTTTCTGCACCCAGCACTCCAGGCGGCCACTGCCAATTGATCCAAGTTGGCATTTAACAAAGACAACTATTTGTAATCTCCAGACTGAACAATGATAGAGCATTGGGGTGTTTCTATATCTGGTATACCTAGCATATAATTGTGGGTACTAGATCATTTAGATACTGTTGGGATTTATTCCTTAAATTAAAAGAATAGCTTTGGGGTTCTTGGGTTCTGGAAGACTCCACCAGCACTTGGATTAACCTCTATCTAGTTGTATAAAGCGCCAGTCTTCTGTCTTCCAGGCAAACTGGTTCCATGTATACCTATATCTTTGTCCTTCATACTCTGAGTTTCACAAGCTCAGTGAAAACAGTGAGGATTCTAGACCCATTTGAAATAGAATGAGGTCTGGAGACCTTAAAACTAAGATAACCACTTAAATTCTGAACACTGCAGAGAACTTTCTGGATTAAGAGAGAGAGAGAGATAGACAGACAGACAGACAGAGAGTGCATGTGTGCATGCGTGCATACGTGCATACACACACACGTGTGTTGGAGGGAACTTACAAATAAGGTCTGCTCTCATATGCATTCTTATTTCTTACATAGGCTGTAAAAAAAAACAGCTACTGTTTATGTGTCTGGCAAGGTGTTAAGTACCAAAGCACATTCACTTACATTTAACCTTCATAACATCCCTCTGAAATACAATATCCCCATTTTATACATTATGAAACTGATGCTTATGATGCTTAGATCACACAGACAGCACATGTCTGTGTCACGTGGAGTCTTGAAACAGATGGCGAATTCCAAAAGATAATTAAAGAGGCAGTTTAGTGAGAGAATGGTTTACAGAGGTGAGGGTAGGATTGAGGGGCCCAATAAGAGATTATTCCAAAGCCTCCAGAGATGAGCAGTGATTGGAATCCATTAGCGCTGTAGACACAGTGTTACTGAAATGGCGAAAACTTGTGTGAGAGATCTCTGAATAAGAGTCCTTTCCTGCCCAAACCAACCATGTCTTGGCTGGCTGAGAGGGATGGGGGCGAGGGGAGAGCCTTGCCTCCCAATGGCCAGCTGACTGCAAGTCAGAAAGTGGAGCCCAGAGAAGCAGTCCATAGTGGTCAGCACAAGACAGAGAAAGCATATGATGGGCAAGGAGAACAACGAGCTTGATGATGGGTGGCAGTTAAACCCAGAACTGCTCTGAGCCGGTTCTCATAACTGCCACTCTGTATTCCTCCCCTTGCCTGGGGTTTAGGAATTCAGTGCTTGCTTCCAGAGGAGAGAGCAAGAGAACTTAAATTTCCTGAGTGTAGAAGAAAACACTGTCCTGAGCACATAACAATGCCCAGTATTTGTTATTATTCCTCTTCCTTCCTTCTCTCTTTCTTTGTCCACTTCACTTTGGTTCCTTGACCAAAGTGATGGTACTCAGTGCAAAGGAAGTTGATGTGAAATTTCTAATGCTTTACTTACAGTATCTCATTTATAATTTCCAGAAAAGGAAATTGAATTTCACGAATTTGAAAGCCAGTATTCTTCTAATACTTGAAATTTCCTCTAGCAAATCGAAAGTAACAGACTCTAACAATATGGGGAGGAAAGGGGAAAGATGACTGTTTAAAAAGAGATGGTAGCTATTTTAATAATTGCTGAATTTATCCAAGATTTATCAAGGCACATATTACCTAAACTATAAACCATGGAAGATTCTGGGCCATCTCTCTCTCTCTCTTCGTCCCTCCCTCCACCTCAGTGTCTCTCTGATGTTTTCCCCTTTATCCCTTCTCACTCCTCTTCCTACCATCTTCTGCTTTTCTCCTTCCCACTTGTCTTCCCTCTTTCCCATCTCCTTTCCCCATATTTTTTGTCTGTTTCTTTCTTTGTTTTTCTTCTTTTTCTTCTGTCCCTACCTTCTCAAAAGTGTTGATGAGATAGAGCTTAGGGCTTATGACTGCTGTCTCTAAATGAAAACTGCTTTCTTTCAAGTTCTACTTCTGTCATTATTAAAAATATGACTTTGAATAAGTTATTTAATCTCTTTGAGTCTAAGATTCCTCATACGTAAAATAGGATAATAAAAATATTCCTAGTGTTGATAGAAAAATTAATAATGAATATAAAGGACATACTACCGCAATTATTGTTTCTCCCTCTTCCTTTTTTCAGCTTTCCCTTCCCCCTTCTACCTTTCTTCCAAAGCTATGGTTCTCAGAGTCAAATGTTTGCTGACTTATAAATTAATGAAACAGAGGACTGGTAAATTCCACTACTTGGGTTATGGAAGAAGGATGCAATGAAGCAGCAGGCAGCTCTGGCAGTGTGGTAAGGAGTGCTTACATATCAAAAGGTTGTCGTTTATATGTATTTTGGAAATGTTTATTTTTGTGGTTTCAGAGGCTTCTCGAAGGCAATGTCTCATTGCATTCAGTTGAGAGACAGAGGCAGCCTTCTCCAGGAATACCAAGTAGTACTAGGGAGACGTCCTTTTGGATGGGAGCTGCAAAGACCCATGGACTGACAGAGAGTTGCATAATTGTTCAGTATTTAACTCTCCCTGGAATGGCTCAAAGAGGGAGCTATGTGCAAAGTGAACTTGTGGATAAATAACTCTGGCACAGAGCTTCACACCATCTGCAGACATTGCACAAATGAGCAGGGGAAGCCAACAAGCTGTGAGTGACAGAGATTAATCTTCAAAGCCACAAAGGCATGTAGTTCTGTTTGGAATTCGGGCAACACTGGAGAGCGTCACAGCCCCGGAACATTTCTTTGAAGCAATGAAGACATTTATCAGCCATAAGTCTCAGGTGACCATGTGTCCTGGAATCCCTGATACGTTCAAGTCAAAAAAGAACCTAGAAGAGAGACACTCTCTTTTAATAGTAGGAGAGGTGATAAGATGATTATGTTCAATTTTTCACTTAAACCAACTCACCATGATCCCTTAGCTGAAGCTGAACTACTGCATTCTGAGGGCTGGGAAGGGCACAGAGAGGGTCACCACACTCCACAGGCTGCACTTCTTCCAGGTGGCAGATGGGCTCCCTGTTTGGGATGTGTGCCCACTTAGTTGTTAGACTAAAAGGGCGTGCTTAAATATTAAAATTATGCTTTTTGGAATATTTGCTTATTGAGCAATACATTTGTTTTTATAAAATGAATTTGTTTTTATAAAATAGTTCTATTGAAAATCCATTTTCAAAAATAAAATTCTAAAAGTAAAAATAGCACATTTACATATAAGCAAAATAAAAAAAGTTTTATATTGATTATGTTGCTTATATGAAACATGAAAATAATATAAATGGAATAACTAAGTTTGACACGCTTTACTTACTTTAATCAATTTATTGGTATTGTCTGTTTCTAATACCTTTTTTTCCAGTGTTCTCAGAAATATACATATTTTTCAAATGATCTCATTTAAAAATTTTAAAATAAAATTGCCTGTAGTCTTCTTCTAAGTATAATTTATGGCTAATAAATTTTGAATTATTGGCTTATTTAATCAACTCATCTATGGATCATAATATCTTTCAGTTGAGAAAATACTCTTTTATTTCAGATACAGAAGTACCTGAAAAGCTAAGAGAAAATACTGCTAATGAAATATATTTTCAATTCTGTTTTTAAAATCAGAATGTGTAAATATATCAGCCCAAATATATTTGCACATACTTTTGCCTCTATTTAGAATATCTTTTCTTTAAAAAATATTTTCATCAAAATTCTACAATTAAATTGTCTTCATGATTCTTTTTAATGTTTCTCCAAACTCAAATGCTGCAAAATCTAGGCATTCTTATTTTCACTCCATTTCAGTACAGAATATAAAGTTAGCCAATTAAAAATAAGAGTTCCATCGAGAGTCTCACAAGTTGGGATATTCCAAACTGCATTACAGAATTCCAAATTTAAATATTATATGCAGCAAGAGGGTTTATCCTTTTATTTGCTTACTTCTATCTTTGTTATTTTAATGATAGCTTTAGGGTTAAGTTTCACTAAATCATTACTTTCAGGAAAATGTACACAAACTACTAGCTTTTGAAATCCATGCCGATGTTCTTTGGTGGTTTTGCACCTTAGGTTTCGATATGGTCACGAACATCGTAGCCTCAAGTTAGATCTCAAATGCCAGCAAACATCGTGTGCAAGTTATGTGTTCATCAACTTTCTTAAGAAATAGAAATTCAGTACTTACATTTTTATTAAGCATGTGTTTCTCCCCTTAGAATTCACTATTGCTGATGAGTTATTTTAAAGGTTTTTAGAAGTTGTCAAACCATGACATAAAGAAAATGTTGGAGATTTAGAGCATATAGTAAATAATAAAAGCACTGCAGTGGAAACTACTCTCTCACATTCTATGGAAGGACTATCTGTCTCTATTTTCCACACACTTTATGTGCACCCAATCTACAGGTCCCCAAGGTCCCCTGCCTCTGTGGCCTGGTGCTTTTGTGGCTTCACGCATCCTGTGAGCTGCAGCACCAACCATCGCGTCATCTGCACACGTGCTCCCTTTACTTGGAAGAGGCAGCAGCATTGGACACTTCTGCCACTAAAAGCACCAAAGACAGAAGTTCACTTCTTCTCAGACCTAGTATGCAAATCACTTTGTTTCTTTTCGAGGAAGGTCCCATTATATCACATCCAGAAAGGGTCAGGAGAAGAAAGAAAGGTCATCTCTGGGTGTTTTTCAAGTATAATCAAGTATTAAATTGAGAATTCTCTTTATGGCGTGTACGATTCACATTGTAGAGTAGATCAAGCCATGACAGAAGCTAGAAGTAAAAGTGGAAGCCTAGCAAATCCAACATGTTTTCATACAACTATTAATAATAACACTTTTATTAGAATGAAAAATCTGAGACACATGCTAAACCAGATGGAATGCCAGGATACTAGACATAAATACAGACTGTTTGGGGTGAACCTGGATATATGCTTCCCCTACTTGGCAATTAAAAGCTCAATCTTCAGACCATCCTGGACCAAATTCTGGCTATATCAATTAATAACTGCATGACCATACGTCAGTATCTACCTTCAACCTTCTCATTTTCAAAATAAGGGTAAAGATGTCTGCCTTGCTGGGCTGTTGTAAGCAGAAAAGTGTGTGGAAAGTGCCTAGAGCAAGGACCAGGTACACAAGAAAACTGCTCACTACCTGAGACAAAGCCGTTAGGATTATCACCAAGCTCTTCTTACCAATGACTTATTGGGCACAAATGCTATGGGATGATTGCTACTCAGGCTGATTTTTTTCAGGAAAAAAATGAAGTAGGATCAGAAAGAATCAGAGCAAACAGAAAAGAGAAGGAAAGTAAGTAGGTGGTGATGTGGAGTAACAGCCCTGCAGAATTGGTAAGATGGCTTACGTTTGTGTCATTATCCCTTCAATACAGGAGGACAGCCACCATTTATTAAACACTTTCTCTCAGTCCGGACCTGGAACAAATATTTACTTCCTTTTATAATGAGGCTATACTATTATTCTTATGGGTGCTTCTTCTGTAACTACTACATGGGGTAGTATTATTATCATCTTCATTTTATAGGGAAGGAAATTGAGGTTTCTAGAGCTTAGAGAACAAGCGCTCACAAGGAATGTAGTCAGACATAAAACTCATGCACCCAAGTCCATGCTCTTCATTTCTGACAACATTGCTTTTCAGAAATTAAAAGTGTCCATAGTTTACCCACATCTGGAATGTCCACCTTATGATTCTGTTCGGCAACATTAGCTCTGATTTTATGAAAAGATAGAGCTGTCCCTTTTTATTAACAACCTTAAAAATGTAGAAATCCTTAAAAGACTGTCATAGGTGGTTCATCTCTAAATTTATCTAAACAGCATTCTCAGCCTATTTGTAATTTTTCCCTATTGGCAATAGCAAGTTCCATAAGCTCTTAGCCACAAAGCATGAAACTAGCCTATCCTGTAGTAACAAAAAAATCCCCAAATCTCAGTAGTTGAAGGTAACAAAAGATTATTTCTTGGTCATGCGAATCAGCAGTGGTTGACTCATCAGAGTAGTAACTCGGGGAATCAGATCGACAAAGATAGTCACTGTCAGTTGCCAGACAGAGGGACAAGAGCTCTGGAGGATCTTACATGACACAGTCGAGCTCAGTAGTGGCACACTCATATCTCCAGATAATGCACTGGTCAAAGCTAGCTACATGGTTTCGCCCAAGCACCAGGGGGCCAGGAAGTATGATTTGCCATGTGTAGAGAAAGAGAGAAATAAAGATATTGGGTAAATAGCAATAATCACCGTTACACATAAAGTTACTACAAATCCTGTATTTATTATTCTCTCTTAATTTTCATAAAATGCTTATTTCAAGCTTTAAGTGGTTCCCTCTACTCAATACATTCTATTATCAGGTAAACAAATTCTTGTTCACAGCTTTTAACAAAATTTCCTCCTCGTTTCTGATGGAAGAACATCGGGTTTAAGAGTCACTTAATGTCTTTCTAAAAAGTTCTTTTAAAAAACGAAATAGACTCCTAGCTAAGGGGGATTCCTTAAGGAAATGTGTCATTTTCTTGTCTAAAAGTCAATGAGCTCAAAGAAAAATAAGGGTAGGGCTGAAAGGATGTGGAATAAAAGACCCAGTTAATACTTAAAAGACGCCAAATTGGAAAGTGTTACTGTTCTTTGTATCATCCATCACTGCAAATGGCTCAGCAGGAAAAGACTATCTCAAGCTGGCAGTCCTGCCATAGAAATAGATCATTTCAATAAGTGTGGCAGAATTGCAGAGCTCAACATGGCCAGTGACATTCCATTGACTAGAACCAGAAAAAGGTAAGAACTGAGTGAATGAAAATTCAGTCAAGTCCTAATCAAAGCAAGGTTCAATAACTCTGGGATATATTCTTGAGTTGGTTTTTTTTTTTTTTTTTTGGTCCCTAAATATTAATCAGCTGTAAATTACTTTCAGGTTATCCATTCAGTTTTTAAAAATAGATTGGCCTTTTCATAGAAATCTGTATTCAGTGGTAAAGTTGGAATTTAATGTCCTTGGCTTAGATGTACTTCATAGAAGTGAGCAGTCTTTCTTGGCTGCATTCTTAGCACATAATAAAGAATGAGATTGCAGCAGACGTTTCAAGTGCATGGGGCTGGGGATATGTAAGACAGAGACTGGGAATACATTCAGCTTTCAGGGCGTTCAGTGCCATGCAGAAAATTCTTGATTGTGTCATGATTAAACTCCTTTTTGTTAATCATGAAGAAGTAGGATAATTCAATTCAACAAATAATTATTATTGAGTACCTTCTAAAAGCGCTTTGCATACTTCAGTAACTATATTAGATGAAAAATATTATTGTTGTTATGACCCATACTTGACAACACAGGTCAACAAGAGCAGGCAACAAAAAGAAAAGTGATAAAATAATAAATTGATGGATTAAAGTATTGATCAAGAAGATTTACATTTTTCAGAGTAAATGTAGGTCCAAAGCAAGCATTGGTGAAAAATCAATGACTCACCTTGATGTCTATGTCAAAGCATATTTTAAGTATTACAGAACAAAGAATTTAAACTTAGTTTTATAACTATGTAATCCTAATTTCTAAAATAGTATAATTATTAACCTATCAACTGATTAATCAAGAAAGTTCTTTATATATAATTAAGTCAGTATACTTAGACATCATTTGAGATAATTTAAGACACGGACATTTTTAGAAACAGAAATATTAGATACTCTTGAATGAAATAGTTTAATGAAAAAAGGCCATATATATAAATGTACCTTATAAAATTTAAAATTTCCCAAATTATTATTATTAATATAACAAATGAATGGCATATCAAATATAAACAAAAACTTTAATAAACTTAGAGTTGTGGTTGAAAAGATATCCAATTTCGGCTAACTGATGTAATTATATTACTATCTGACAAAATGTATTTTAAGTAAAAAAGTAATCCTAGAGATAAAGATAACCATTAAATAATGATAAAGTATTCAATTAACCAAAAAGATGTAATAATTTTAAACTCGTATGCACCTAATAGCCTCAAGTACATACAACAAGAATTAATAAGACAAGTAGAAAGTGATAATTTTACTATCAAAGTGGAAAATTTTAATATTTTTCTCTCAGTTGACAGATCAAGCACATAAAAATCAGTAAGAGTATTGAAGACTTGAATAAAACCTGATAGGCATTTATAGAACACAGTATCCAATAACTGAAGAATACGCATTATTTCCGAGCAAACATAAAAGACTGATGAAACTTCACCATGATGAAGCCATAAAACCAGTCTCTACAGATTTTAAAGAGTGGGCATCTGTGGTAAGACTAGCTACATCTTCACTAACTGTGCTTCCTCTTCCTGGGTCCACAGTCAAACTACATCATACAGTCACCTTGTATCTAGATGACTAAAACATAAAATTAAGTTTAGTCCAAAAAAAGTAGGTAAAAGTGATTATGCCACATCCAGGCCTGGTCCCCGAATTCATCCTACGTGATCTCTATACATTCCCTCTCTTCACTCATCAGCTAGCTCAGAGTAGCTGGGTGTCCAGTGAGGTTCTAGGTGGAAAAGCTACTGGATAGATGTTGCCTCAGTCCCTGAGTTGTTGCTTAGAGGAGAACCGCTCAGGAAAGTCCGCTGAGCCTGAGCCATTGCTAATAAACGTGGTGTGTGTGTGTGTGTGTGTGTGTGTGTGTGTGTGTGTGTGTGTGTGTGAAGCTACTGAAGTTCTAGAACTGCTCCTCATTTCAAATAGCTGACAAAAATAATATTGTACAAACTGCGTTCTCTGATGAACTGCAATTAAAGTTGAGAATCCAGCATAAATAATAATGAGAAAAAAGCTATATGCTACAAAGTTTAAAAACTGATTTTTAAACAAATCAGATGAAAGAATAATTGATCAAAATTAGAATGTATTCAAAACTATAATAATTTAAAATACTAATTATCAGGATGTGTAGGTAATAGCTTAAACAATATTAATAGGAAAATACAGAGCCTTAAATATTACCATTAAAAATAATGAGGCCTCAGAAATAATGAGCTAGATTTCTAACTAAAGGAATTAGAAAAATGATGGCAGAATGAAGATCAGAGCAGAAGTTAATGAAACAGAAAACAAACACATAACAGAGAGGATCAGA
>CM053511.1:11975112-12017801 GCA_028627145.1 Eidolon dupreanum
AATGAACACAAAGTGACTTTTGCAGCTCCTTTCCCAGCCAAATGATATGTTTTAAACAGCTTTGAGAAAAGGGCATATTAAAGAATTATTACCAGTGAGTTTTTGCAGTAGGATTAAAAGCTGAGCAGACACTACTGTCCCAAGGAGGATTTGGTCTCAAGTAATGCATATAATAAGGCTGTGTCACTCTGTAAGTCCCTCTGCAGGTACAAAATGATAACTGGTGCTTCGTGTTAGCATGTCATCTTTAGATCAGTGACCCCACTTTCCAAGTGTCTACAGGCAAGTGGCATGTACACATTACAGGTTTAGAGAACGTTATCAGAAGCAACGAAAACATCACAGACAGAGGTAAGAATGTTTGCAGTGTGGCCAAGAGAGCATGCCCTTTCACTTCCTGGGCAAATCAAGAACCTGATGCTGGGAAAATTGATGTTATAAGGAAAGATTATTTCCTGAAGTGGCTTTTGCAGGGCAGAAAGAATTGAGATGACATGGAACGTTAAATGAAAATTTCAGAATAAATATCTAAATGGGCCAGAGACATTTAAATTAATATAAAGAGCCTTTGCATTTCATTTCTGAGGGTCAGTCTCCACTCAAAATTCTTTTGATTGCTATAATCAAAGAGATCCTTTGACAAGCCAGAAAAATTTGACTTAGGCACAGCTTAAGAAATATTAATGAGTTACTAGGCATGCAAGGTGTGGAAAATAAAGGCTACAGTTGAACTTCAACACAGAGCTGGAAATTTTGCTCACAAATTACACAGACCAGAAAAAAAAGAAAAGAATTGTAAATCAAGAAAAGATTAATTAAGGTAGAAGTTGGTTTCCAAGTACAGTGTCACAAATTAAATGAGGAGTGTTTACATTTATTTACAGCAATGTAAATAATGCCAGTCAACTCTGTTAGGGAGAAGTTTGGCACAAATAATGCTAAATAACAGACAGAAATTTTCAGTATCATATTGCATTACCCTTAAAGAAGAAACCCAGATTTCTTCAAGTTTCTGGGAGAAGGCACAGCATCGTCAAATCACAAGAGATCTTTTTATGTACTTAGCTCTGTATTAAGTAGTGTGCTGTATCAGACAAACAATAAAATATGTTTCCTGCCCTCACAGACTTTATACTCTAGTTAAAGACACCCATCAGGGTAAAATAACGAGAAAAAAAAAATACAAGGCAGAATAAGGGCACTTGCTCTCATGGAAGGCTTCCAGCAAACTCACTCCCTCGGTCCTTGTAAAGAACCAGGCACCTGGAGCATCTGCTCCTCGCCTGCGTGGGGGACCCTCATGTGCTTGGACCAGTGCCTAATTGTGCCCCTCTTCAAGCTTGTCTGCAAAAATTGAAATGACTCCTAAATGGATTTTGTTATCGAGTTTTCTACAAGTTAAAAACGGGATTTTTTTGGCTTTTTTATTTTTATTTATTTTTATTAAATTTATTAAGGTAACATTGGTTAATACAATTATATAATTTTCAAGTGTACATTATAATTTGACATGAATATATTTCTATTGTGTGTTTACCACCCAAAGTCCAGTTTCCTTCAGCTACCATGTATTTGATCCCCTTTACCCACTCGCCCTTCCCCACTCCTCCTATATTTGATCCCCTTTACCCTGTCTACCTCTTCTCTCCTCCCCCACCTCCTACCCTCTGGTAACCACTAGTCCATTCATTGTCCATGTCCCTGAGTCTTTGTTTGTCCTGTTCATTTGTTGCTTTTAGGTTTATGTCCTACATATAAGTGATATATGATTTTCAACTTTTTCCAGTCTGGCTTATCTCCCTTAGCATGATTATCTCGAGGTCCATCCATGTTGTCGCAAATGGCAGTATTTCATCTCTTCTTATGGCTGAGTAATATTCCATTGTACATATGTACCACAGCTTCTTTAGCCAGTCATTTATCGTAGGACATTTCAGTTGCTTCCATGTCCTGGCCACTGTGAATAGTGCTGCTATGAATATCGGTGTGCAAATGTCATTTCAGATATGGGTTTTCAAGTTTGGGGGTAAATACCCAGTAGAGGGATTGCTGGATCATACGGTAGATCAATTTTTAGTTTTTTTTTTTGAGAAACCTCCACATTGTTTTTTTCCATAGTGGCTGTACCAGTTTGCAGTCCCACCAGCAGTGTACGAGAGTTCCTTTTTCTCCACATCCTCTCCAACATTTGTTATTACTTGTTCTGTTGATTCTAACAGGTGCGAGATAGTATCTCATTGTGGTTTTGATTTGCATTTCCCTAATAGCTAGTGATGTTGAGCATCTTTTCACATATTTATTGGCTATTTTATGTCTTCCAGGGAGAAGTGTCTGTTCAAGTCCTCTGCCCATTTTTTGATTGGATTGTTTTTGTTGTTGTTGTTGTTGTTGTTGTTGTTGTTGTTGTTGAGTCGTATGTGTTCTTTGTGTATTTTGGATATTAGGCCCTTATCAGAGGCATTGCTTGCAAATATATTTTCCCATTCTGGTGGTTGTCTCTTTACCTTGTTGACGGTTTCTTTTGCTGAGCAGAAGCTTTTTAGTTTGATGTAGTCCCATTCATTTATTTTGGCTTTTACTTCCCTTGCCTTTGAGGTCAAATTCATAAAACCCTCTTTAAGTCCAAGGTCTTTGAACTTAGTTCCTATGTTTTCTTCTATACATTTTATTGATTCCGGTCTTATATTCAGTTCCTTAATCCATTTTGAGTTAATTTGGGTGTGTGGTGATAGACAACAATCTAGTTTCATTCTTTTGTAGGTGGCCTTCCAATTTTCCCAGTATGATTTATTGAAGAGACTTTTCTCCACTGTATGTTTTTGGCTTTTTTTTTGTTGTTGTTGAAAATTCTTTGCCCATATAAATATGGGTTTACTTCTGGACTCTAGTTTCTGTTCCACTGGTCTCTGTGTCTGTTTTGCTGAGAATACCATGCCGTTTTGGTTACTGTGGCTTTGTAGTATAATTTGTAGTTGGGCAGAGTGATGGCTCCAGCCTCATTCTTTTTTCTCAGGATGGCTTTGGCAATTTGGTGTCTTTTGAGCTTCCATACAAACCTGATGATTTTTTGTTCTATTTCTTTAAAAAATGCTGATGGGATTTTGATGGGAATTGCATTAAAGCTTTAGGTAGTATGGTCATTTTAACTATGTTGATTTTTCCAACCCAAGAACACAGAATATCTTTCCATTTCTTTGTGTCTTCTTTAGCTTCTTTTAATAGAGTCTTGTAGTTTTCATTATATAGATCCTTCACATAAAAACAGGAATTTAAAGGCATAAAAATTGCTTGGAGCAAGAGCATTAAAAACCGATAAAAGGGCAACTAATAGTGAGAAAGGAAATATAAAGGTTTTAATATGCATGACTCTGAAAGGAGCAGCCGAGAACAGTTAGCAAAGGAGTAAGCAAGTACAGTGGCTGAGAGCCATGTGATGACTTTATCATTAAAATATGTTAAAACTCATATATGTTTAAGCAGGAAGCTGTGTAATATGTTTGAGAAATCTTTCCAGCAAAATTAGTTCAAATACAACTTTTTGGCATGCAAAGGCAATAGGCCTCAGTTATCAGGACAAATCACAGCGGACCACCTCATTACCCCACCATCCTGGATAAATGAGGCATTACTTTGTATTGCTGAGTCTGCCATTGTGTAGTGTAGAACATATTTCTATATTTTTATAAAATGAAATGATGATAAAATATTTTTGCAATATCACAACTTTTATAGTGGTTCTTAAGGAAGCAAATTAGTCACATTTCTGGCACAATAACAGAAGGAGATTCTAGATCAAATGTCTTATTAAATAGGTAAACTCAAATGAAAATAAGTATATGTGCATGTAGCTTTACTGTTTTAATATTTGAAAGTGAAGTTTTCCAGTGTTCTGGGATAGTGCCCCCCACACGTAAAAGGCATTGACAGTGAGTATTATTACCTACACATATTTGTATTACAAAAGGAAAACGATGCATCTAGATTTCTAATCAGAATCTGAGGTGTGTGGCAACACTGATTTGGGAGGGGAAAAAAAGACAGAGGGAATGGTAACCTAGACTTAAGCCAACAGCAGATTTTTTTTGTCTTTTATTGATTATCCATTTATTTTGTGGGGTTTCAACAATGAAAGATCGCTGAGAAGCCATAAAATCAGTTTCTCAAATTGAAGTGAAAAAAGCAAATCATCTCTCGTACCCACCCAGACTGGTGGTAATTAACTTGGGAGCGCCTTAGTTACTCTTCCATTAAACAGTTCTCGTGGGGATCAAACTCATGTTAGTTTACTTATTCATCCTAAAGCACACAAGGTACTTTTGAAAGATATGATGTAAATTGTTAGCCTCATTTACCATTTATCGAATTATAGCATCACGTGGCCTAGAGCAGACACTAGACTTAATGAGAAAGCAAGATATCATTCCCATTTTATAGAGAGAATAGCCAAGGCATGGATGGAGGTATGGGAGAGGCTCTCCCCAAGTAGGACAGAAAATTTGGAGAGGAGTTGAGGACCCCGTTAGGTTGTCCTTGGTAGATTGCTCTTTATACTTGTACATAAGCTGAGTTTGCTGGGGAAATAGATCTCAGAAAGAAATAAAATGTATCGAGAAAAAGAGGTAATTTTTGGACTCTGGAATGGTATTTGGGATGCTTACACATAACTGCTTGGAAGGGCAGTGGTTAAACTCCAGTATTTACTTAGCTGTCATTCTGTTTGCATTTGTCAGTAGGTCTCTGCTAGTTGGTCAGTCACTAGTTAAGGAGAAAAGGGAAGGACAGGAAAGGGAAATAGTAAACCCGGATTATTTTTTATTAGTGTATAAATTGATGGACATGGTAGATTTTTTCACTGTGGAAACTCAAAGTTCTATGCCTAGTTTTATTTCAAAAAATCCTTTTGGTTGTGCCAGTAGACCCAGAGCCAGTGAATTTATTTAAAATCCTCTCTTCTGATTGGAATGAATAAAAGGGGACACAGAGTTTTTAGCCTCCCAGTTTTGGAACCCTTACATCCCTAGCATATACACTTGGCTCTGAGCTCTTTCCACGCTATTTCCATGGTTACGGCTGCCCACTACTCTGTTCCTACCCAAACTCTACTGTGATTTTTACCATATGTGTCGGGCTGAAGCAGGTTGCTTAAGGCCCTATGTTGAGGTTTATGCGTGTGGAGGGGGCACGTGCCTATGAAGAGAGCCATCCTTGAAAGTCAGTAAATAAGATTGTAATCCTCTGTGCTTCTTCCTGTGAAATTCCAATTTTGGCTGGAATTTTGTATTTTAGAATTTTTTTACCAATGTAATAAGTCTTTTTGGCCTCCTGTACCCTACCCCCAACATCTCATTTTTATCCTTGTCCTTTATTTCAAATAAAGGCATTTCTACTGAAGGAGAAAAGAAAGGATATGAGGAATGATGAATATGGGAGGTTGATTAATATATTTAAAAAATGATTGATTTTGATTCATGGCTTCTGAAAAAAAAAAAAAAATATATATATATATATATATATATATATATATATATATATGATGGTTCTTTAACACAAGGTGAAAAGATGAACAAAGAGAAAGAGAAAATCTTGATTGTTTTATTGATCTGCCGGATTGTATTTTTTCATCTCAGAAATAAACTTGCAGTAAAGCTGCCGCCTATACGTGCTGGATGGATAGATGCTTCTGTACTCGTATCATTCCATTGCCTTTGCCATTCTAGCTCTCGTCAAAGGCCGCCTGTTCTAATACAAACAAAAATCACATAAAACATCTAAAGGTCTTTTAGTTTCTAAATGGATAAGAATTTGTTTCGGAACTAAGAGGAACATTTTTTTCTTACAAAATTCGATCATTTCAGGATAAAACATATGATAGATCAATATTGCTTTTCTGCTGACAGCTCTGAATGGAGTGACTCAGCAAAAGGATCCAGTAACAAATTAAAAACAAGAGTAATAATGGTCACTATGCTCAAGCACAGCAGGCGTGATAAACACACCCATAGTGAATATTTATATTCCAAGTATGATTAGTGTCATGAGAGATTGACACATATGTGACTTGAAGACGATCAGCAGAGAACATAGTGGCTATTTGGAGAATGAAGAAGGCTTTATGGAAGAGAAGGCTTTACAGATGGGTGTGAAAAACGTCTTTGGTAGCTCCAGATATTCAGGTGGGGAAGGCGTGTGTGTCTTTGGGGAAAACAGGGTGTCTGACTGAGATCCATGGAAGAGTGACAGATGAGACAAGGAAAGAGCAGTCTCCTTGTGGAACATCTGCACTTGAATTGGTAGGCAGTGGTTTCTAAGCATGAATGTTGATGGGTTTGGAGTTTAAGAAAATTAGAGTGTGGAACGGCAAACTGGAAGGGAATTAAAATTAGCAACCATCAGAATTTTGTAGTAGCTTCAGTGAGAAATCACAAGAATCTAAGCTAAAGGAAAAGCTCAGATTTCATTGGCTGTAGCTTCATGAAGCCAACATATCTGGTGACTGAATATGCCATTGAGCTCTTAGAAAATTTAATAAAAATCTTTGGAAACCCTCCAGAAAAGTATCAGATTTGCACATACTCATGAAATGTTGTTTATAACTTCATGGAGCTTATAGATCCTTGAGATCCATGGACCATTTAGGAACCTATGGACTATACAGTTTAAGTACCTACGAGTCTGATTTGATTGTCATTTAAAAAAATGAATCAATCAGAAATTAGCTTGATCATATATTGCTAATGATAATGTAAAATAGTAGAGCTACTTGGCAAAGTAGTTTGACTTTTTTTTTTTAATGCCTACAGCACCTGGTCTTTCTAGGTGGTCTCCCATCCAAGTACTAACCAGGCCTGACCCTGCTTAGCTTCTGAGATCAGATGAGATCTAGTTTGACAGTTTTCAAAAAATGAAACATACGCTAACCACATGACCCAGCAATCATATTCCTGGGAATTTATCCAGGTAAATGGAAATTTATATCCACACAAAAACATGTACAAGAATGTTTATTGTAGCTTTATTTGTAACCACCTAAAATGGGAAACAACTCAAGTATCCTTCAATGGGTGAATAATTAAGCTATGGTGTGTCATCGCATGGAATACTACTCAGCAGTCAAAAGAAACAAACTGTTGATGTATGCAACAACTTGGGTGGATCTCAAAAGAATTTCAGTATTCTAAGTGAAAAAAGCCAATCTCAGATGGTGGAATACTACATGATTTCATTTACATAACACTTTCAAAATGATAAAATCATGGAGATGGAGGACCGAAGTGCTTGTGGGGATTGGGGTTGGGGAAGAAGAGGATCTTAGGTGTGACCGTAAGCGGGTGGCATGAGAGACCTTTGTGGTAATGAAACAGTACAGAATCTTCATTGTGATTGCAGTTACAGGAATCTGTACATGTGATTAAATTGTACAGAACCACACACACAGTGCATGTGAAACTGGTGGAATATGCATTTGAATAAAATCTGTTGATGGTAAAAGATAAATAAATCAGTTATATAACAAGAATTGTTTACCATTTTGGCAATATAGATCAGCATTTACGACTTTTTAAAATAACCTAGTATAGAGTTTATGGTCAAGCAGTTTTAGAATTTGCTGTGTACTCTGTTATCTTCTGGGAGATTAATATTACATATCGTCACATTAAATGATCTACAGTAAAGATCACTGACTTAACTTTTTACTTTAGCACTTCCGACCAGTGATCTAATGCCTGTCGGTGCCTGTCCCTGAAGTCTTCACCCAGGAAGGAAAGCTAAATGGTTATGTAATCTTGAGATATAAATGGGGCCTAGGCTCCAGGGACATAAAGTCCTTCTCCATCTGCCTTCACCTCTCCCAACCCTCCTTACTGTGAACCAGGAGAAAGACTCTCTGGTCTTTACCAAATAGTTGTGTGATCTTGGAAAAATCATGTACCTCAGAATTCATATCTGTAAAGTGAGGGCGTGTGCTGTGAAGATCTGTGCTCTGGATCCATGGTTCTCAAACTCCGGCGTTTATTGGAGCGGTTAAAGCGCGGGGTGCTGAGTCCTCATCACAGTTTCCGACTCTCCAGGGCTGTCAGGCCTGAGGATTTGCAATACCGTGGAGTTTCCCAGCTCATACCGGCGTGGCAGTCCACGGAGCAGACGTCGAGAGCTGCTGCGCTAGCGTTTCTGTAACGCTGGGAGCTACTCTTTCCCAGCTGGTGACTCACTGCCTGGCTGCACCTGCTTCGTGTCCGAAGCTACACACATTCTCAGTGCTATTCTGTGTAATGGTTGCCGTCGGTGTTTTCCAAGGAAGACTACTCAGCCCATCATAAACGCTTTTTAAAATTTCGGGTATGTAGAGGGCACTAATGAATTGTGTTGCCAGGCCGTTAACATGGTATACATTCAGATTTTTTAGGGTATTACCTATTTGATGAACCCAGCCAACATGCATGTGGACTTGGCTGTACAGAGGACCTATTTACAAGATGTTTCCACTAGAGAGACACTACTCTTTTCAGTGTGTATGTTAATAGGGGCGCTGCTTAAACACAGCAAGGATTCCCTCTATTCAAAGTGCATGTGAGCAGCTTCCAGAGAGCCAATGCTAGGACAAAATGATGATGGTGATGAAATTTGACTTTGGGGGTCTCTTCACTCTACGTTTAATCACTAAATAAATATTTATCCGTCATTGGCATGCATATAAATCATTAAGTGAAATGCTTTGGATGATACAAAGATAAATCAGATCAAATTCTTGCCCACAATGGAATTTATAACCTACTAGAAGATATAAGATGAGTACGTGCGTCCATGGAGACAGTGAGCAAGGCTCTTGCATTATTGGCAGGGCTCAAGTCACAGTAAATCTCATTACTGGTTATGTGACCTCAGACGATTTATTTAGCCCCTGAGCATCAGTTTCATCATGGTAGATAGGTAAAAACAACCCACAGGATCAACTATGGCTTCATTGTTCAAACCCATGTAAAATGCTTTCTTCTGTGCTCAGAGTATGTGCTCAATAAATGCAGCTGTTTTAAAAACGATCGTAAAAGTAGAGGGTGATGAATATAATAGATAATCTTTGAGTGCTTACTATGTGGCGGCTATTGAACTAAAAGTTTTTCATGTTATTAGCCTTGCTAGTCCTCACAACAACCTTTACAAAACTGATGGTATAATTTTCTTCATTTCGTAGGTGAGAAGCAGGGCTCAGGGACCTCACGTAATTTGCCCAAGGTACTATGGCTTATGAATGCCTTAGCTGGTATTTAAACAGCAGCACTCTGGTCCCAGGGCCCGCACCCTTAACCACCGTGTAGTTCTTAATAAAAGCACTGAGAGAGATAAACACGGCATTTGGGGAGGCCCAAGGTAGGAGTGAAAACTTCTCTCTAGCAGAAACTGCTAATACGATAAAGGCTTAAAAATTGAACTGGGACTGGAAGGGTAGGGTGACTTTGGCTCCATGTTCTCATCCACCCTTTTCCTGTTCGACATATTTATTTATTCAATAAATAATGTGGTCGGTGCTGGTGATGCAGCCGTGAATAAGAAGGGCGCAGTGTCCCCGATTCAGTGTCCACACCGTCATGGACGTTGCGATCCAGAGGTGGAGACAGCGATCCAACAGGCACTTTGTCATTACCAAGGAGACATTTAGGATGCTCTTTAATTCAGGGACGATGCACTGAGACCTTACTGCCGGCTAAGCTGCGCTTCATCCCCCGAGGGCAGAGAAGTGAGTATGACGCGGCTCTGTTCTGTTCAGTGGTTAGACCTTCCCAGGAAGCACTTCACGTCCTCTTCTTCGGGTTTCTTCTGGCTGTCTGTGATCTGCGATCTAGTCAGTCATTTGTGATCTCCTAATTTTTAAATAAAGTAGTATTATAGGATAACATTTTAAAATTATTGACCCATTTCCCCCTCCACCCCCAACATTTATCTTTAATCCCTCTCTTCCACCCTCTACCTCCACTCATGCAATTAAAGTTTTGTACACACATTGCCTAAGGAAATGGATATTATAGGCCAGAAAATCTGGGAGTGGGGAGTACCTTTTTTGGTTGTAGTTTGTAAAATCTTATGCCTTCAAAGGAAGGCTTAGGCCTCCTGGCATAACCCACCCCAGAAGGAAAAGGCTTCCTGGGCAGACACTGCTTCTAGCAATGTTGGGAAAATGATTGGGATCACATTTCTGCCACCTGAGCTGTGAATGAGGAATTGAAAAACAGTTCAGTTGAATTGTAGAAAAATAAAGTTAATATTTCTGGCTGATCGTGTTGGTAGATGATACTGGAATCCATTGTACTGACTCATGCTAAGGTTTACAATCCTTTTCAGATCATTTTGGATTTTAACAGAGACTTATAATATTCTGTGTACTCATTCAACAAATATTTACTGAGCATCTGCTGTGTGCCAGGTAGATGGTAGAGGCTAGCACTACAGTGTGGAGCAAGAATAGACACAGTGCTTTCTGAATAATTTTACCTTCAAGGCAGAAAGTTACTAGTCAAATAGTTACACAAATAGATGTGAAATTATAAGCGTGAAAATTGCCACTGATGAAAAATATTGGGAGTCCATCGCAAGGAGATCTGACCTCTTCCGGAGGCATCTGAGAAGCCTCTCTGAGAAGTGATGTTTGAACTGAGATCTGAAAATGAAAGAGTGCTAAGTAGGTAAACAGGAGCGGAAAGAGCCGGCATTCTTGGCAGACAGAATCAGGATTTGGGGCCCTTCATGTGGTGGCAGTGCCACTAGAAAACTATTTTGGTTGGAGTGAGGGGAGAAAGAGGCTTTTGGTCATAGAATGAGGGCAGCTACTGACATAAAATGTTTTTCTGAGTGTGAAGGCATGTTCTGTGTGTAGGTGCTGTTTGTATGTTTCTCCCATTATTTTTGTGCATGTCTCATTAAGGCCTCAGAGGCCAGGGTTTTCAAGCTAACCCTTCATCTTTCTCCAAATCTGCCCCTGCTCCTGAGCATCCCGTCTTGACCAGGGACAGCTCTGTGCTTGCATTTTGTATAAGCCAAAACCCTCAGCATCATCCTTTCCCCATCCTTCTTCCTCATCCCCTATGTCCAATTGATCTCCAAGTTTTGTCAATTCCGTCTCATTAATATCTCTTACATCTAATCCACTTCACTCCATTCCCACTGCCACTGCCTTAGCTCAGGGTGAACTCACGGTACCCTGGCTCTGTGCATACTGAGCTGCTTTAATATCTACTGAGAAACTGTACCTTTCCCCATCTCCAGGTTTTCATGCATCTCTCTCTTTTTGTCCGGAATCTTCCTCCTCCTGTTCATCCCATAGGATGGCTCTCCCCCAAGAAGCCCTCCCTGAACAGCAGCCATATCTCCAGCAGGAGATGAGGTTGGCTTTTCCTTCTCGCATTCATTCCACATGCCTCCTGATTGTCCCTATCAATTACACGATTATCCATGTGTCTAGATCCTGGCCAGCCAGTACAGTGGCCACTAACTGCCTGTGGTAGCTATTAAGCACTTGAAGTGTAGCCAGGACATGAGACGTGCTACAAGTGTAAAATAGCGTATTTCAAAGACATAGTGCAAAAAAGGGCAAAATGTTTAATTAGTACTCTTTAAATGTTGGCTACATGTTGAAATGATAATATTTTGGACATATCAAGTCAAATAAAATATGTTATGAAAATGGAATTCACCTGTTGCTTTTAACTTTTTAAAATGTGCCAACTAGAAAATTTCAAAGTATATATATGGCTCACATTTGTGCCTCATATCAGTCCTGTTGGATGGTACTGGTCTAGACTCTAAACAACTAGAGCAGGGGTGAATGAACTATGGCCAGCAGATCAGATCTAGACTGCCCGGTGTCTTTGTAAATAAAGGCTTATTGGAACACAGCCAAGCTCTTTCACTCTGTGCCTCTTCCCTAGTACAGCAGCAGAACTGAGTAGTTATGATAGAGACCATAATGCCCATGAGCTTAAAATATTTACCACTCGACCCTTTACAGAATAAGTTTGCTGACCTCTGTTCTAAAGGGCTGATACTATATTTGATTTATCATTGTATCTCTAAGTCATTGCACAGAACCTGGCACACAGTAAATGTTTGCTGAATAAATAAATGTTTGTCGAGTGAATGAAAGTCTTAGCCAATAGATGTTTGTTGAGTGAATACAAGTTTGAGAATTACATGGGCAGGATCATCACTAACATTAGTTTATGACCCACAGCTGTGGTGACCATGTGACTGAAACTGAAAATTGAAATATGACCTGATGCACATAATGAATAGTCATACACAACACGTAAAATCAGAATGCTGTTAAAAACCCCAGAATACATGGTCTCTACTTTCATCATCAAGGGAATACCTTGATTTTGGAGTAGACAGAGATATCTTAATTGTGACTGATATAGGATGGAGTACTGTAAGTGAGAAGGAGAATTATCTCATAGGTTGGCTGTTTGGATTAAGGGTTTAGGTCATGATAACCATTACTATTTTGTGTGACTAGTCACCTTAATAAGGGGCTGTGCGCTCTATTGGTGTTGCAGAAGAGAATCTGAAAACTACAGGGGGAAGTGGTGATGGGAACTAAAGACCAACAGAAGAGATTCCTGAGAAATCAGTATGTCAGTCCGTTCACAAGAGATCCTGATCTTCCAAAAAGGATTCCTAGATGTAACTTTTATATAAGTTCATCAACAAGCACATTTTACCTGGGAATTTAAAGCAGTAAATCACATGGAAATCTGAATCTTGCTTTGTGTACATGAGAATTAATCCTTATATTTTAAAAATGGGGCTGGGAGTGAGAGTTGGAAGAGAATTAAGTACATCTTCACACTTTGATTCAAATAAAACTGTCATTTTCTCTCTGCTCACAAATCTGCAGCTGTTAGAAGACACGAAATCATTTTCTTTGGCTCTTCTCTGTCAAATTGTTGATGAAAATGATTTCACGAAATTGAAACAGCCAGAGTTACCATAGATGAGAATCAAATTTCAGGTCTTGGTTATGCAACATTATCTCATCTCATAAGAACCAGTCATTTTTTAAAAATCATAACATTTCTCAGTGTTGAATTGGATCTTTTCTTTTTTAGTAATTAAAGTTGTAAAAACAGCTAGATATATTCATTGAGGCAGGTAGATTACAAAGGACTTTCTGAAGGAAGACAGAGAGTTTTCTTTTACTAGAGCAGGTTTGGGAAGCGAACAGCAGAAAAGTAATATTTATTAGTAACATGTGTGATCAGTATAGAAAGAGAAAATTAAATATCTGATGATTTTTACTTTAGTTCAGAGAAATGAAGGATTATAAAGTTGATAAGGTCACAGAGCTACATCTGTTCATCATCCACCCACCTACCCACCCATCTATATCCATAGACCGAGAGTCACTTACTAAATTTATTAAGTTATATTTATTAAATTACTGTTTGTCCAGCTCAATAGTAGATGTTATAGAGAGTACAAGGGAAACAAAAGACAGTTCTTAACATTGAAGATTTATACAATGTCAGGTATAAAAATACTTCAAAGGTGATGTTATTGTAATCCAACACTCTTTTTGGGGGGTAAAGAAACAATTGTTAGGTGATATGAGTAATATAATACTCAAAGAATTATATGATGGGCCACAGGACCCTAGTTCCTAGTCTAGTCATTTTTCTCCTGATACTAGTTGGGTAAGTCAGATGTATTTATGTACCTAAAAAGTTAGAGAATAAATAATCCTTGGTTGTCATGGAAGCAAACATGGAATCATTGGCCACACCTGGTCTATGGGGCTTTGAAGAATATCCATCACTGAGTAAGGTAAAAGGAAGGTCGAAGGGTAGAAGTGAGTGGGACTTAAACGAAATACAGGGTTTGGGATCATCAGCGGTGGAGAGAAGATATTCTACGTGTGACAAACGAAGTAAATGCAAGGGTGGGAACCTATACGGAAGAGAAGACAAAGCAAGGCAATTAGGTTAGACAAGAAGCAGCAAAAGTGGCAGAGGTGGTTTTGAGTGGAGCAGAGGGCCTCCGGGGAGAGCTGGCGGGATGGCGTTGGTCAGTGAGGTGGAAGCCGTCGCTATAAGAAGGGCGAATGCTGCTGGGGGATTGTTTTATGTTAGTAAGAGATAAGGTGTAAGTTAGGTTTTTGGAAGATACTTGCACTGTACTCCCACTCTGAAGAAAGACAAATTATTCCTTTAAACCCAGCAAGGAGCCTAAAAGGAAAGAAAATCATTCTGGCAAATTAAATAAATGTGGCAGTAAGAGTGTCATGTTTCCTTTTTTATATCTGTATATTGCATACCACTTCCTGATGTTTGATCAAAATTTACTAGTTTGGTAGGGAAATCTAAATGAGAATATTTGAGAAAAAACCAGAAAACTAATAATATTAAGGATAGTCATGCACATTTTCATAAGTAGTCAATATCTACTCCTCTGGGGTTGGATTTTTTTTTAAGATTTTGATATACTGCTCAAATTATTGCATATGTAGGATGAAATGCATTCTTAAACACTATGCTGTCACAGTAATATCTACAAATCACTCACAACACTGTCACTGGCAGATAATAAATATTTTATATCTTATTGAAAAATAATATTTTCCTTATAAAGTATTAGAAACATATTCCTTTTAGGCTCTTCCCAAAAGTCTCTTGAAAGCCTTAAAAAATAACTTTGCCTAAAGCTTCTTCATACAAATTTGCCAGTGAATTTTCAGGGCAGGAGTTCTTGGTTTGGATATTTACTTCAATCAATTTCATGTACTAAATTCTCTTTTATACCATCACTGTGTATTGCCCTTGCATGTACCGGTGAAATTGGTATGGAAAAAGAATCTATAGCTTTTTACTTTGTTTTGTTTTGTTTTGTTTTTGCTAGTTTCTTGCAATTTAAGGAGAAAATTTATATCTACATAAATAATGCCAAACTTCAGGTATTTCTCCAGCTCCATTTTTTATGAATTTGCAAAAGGTGACCAGTTATTGTGATTTTTTAACTCTATAATAGTTGCTACCTTTATTTGCATAATGAGCTTGTCTTTCAGTGAAGTGGGATGATATGAACAAAGGGAAAACATGGACGTTCATTGTCTGCTGTTACTAAGGAAGTGAACCAGTAACGTATAAGCAGGGATATGATTGACCCTTTATCACTCGAAGGCTTGGCTTGAGTAATTGGCTACCTTAACAATTCCTTAAATGTTCTTATTCTTTTTCAAGGACTTGATAACCTACCAAGGGAAAAATACATGAAAAAAATAACTTGTACAGTGGGAGAAGCACTATAAAGTGGACCAAATAAGGCACCATGAACATGTGGAACTTGCACTTTTTCCCAAGGTGATAGAGGAGGTTGACTACGCATTTTAGTTTTTGATGCACACTTCTGGAAATAAGCATGTTCTTCTTAGACTGTGGTGTTGGGTTACTACCATTCTCATCATCTTCAAGTATGGGCAGGTAGGACCTTCTGAATAGAGGATGTTATGGATGGCAAGATCTTTCTATGCTCATACGCAGTGTGCCTAAGGGTGGGGGAAAGTGAGCACTCCTGCGGTGTTGGTAGCAAGGTATATTGGAGGACACTGACAGACTCTCAGATCAGTTTAGTTATATGCTTCGTGAAGGCTCTGTGCATCTTGATTACTATTGAATCCCTAAAGCCTGAAATTCAACTTGAATAAATGAATAAATGCTAAGGTATTTAAAATTGCATATGTTTTGATCCACAAATTTTAATAAGAATTAGAAATCATATGAAGCTACTATTAAGATTTAGCTATATGAATATACATTATATTATTATTTATAATACTAAAAGCTCAAACCAGCTTGTTTCAGCTTATCAATATGAGATTGAGTTAAATTTACATTACATCCCTACTATGGACTATTAGGCAGTCACACGTGATGCTGTTTTAGAGAAATATATAAATGATACAGAAAAATGGATGAGACTTTTATAAGTTGGTCATAAAACTGCATGGAATATTAATTCATTGTAATAAGATTATTAAATAAGTTTTAAAAAGATGATAAAGAAGAGAGTTTACCAGAGGCTCAGGCATTGTCTCTAATAACAAAAGAAGTCCAAGATTTCAGTGGCTTAAAACAATAAATAGCTGTGAGGCGATCGTGAATCAGCAGGCAAGCTCAGGTCATATAGCCCAGGGTCCAAGGTGAAGTAAGCATCAACACCAATACCTATCACTATACCATGTTTGGAAAAGAGCTCTGGAATGTTTCACACTGGAAATTAGATGCTCTAACATGGAAGTCAAAGAGGACACTTCTGCTCAGAACGCATTAGCCATATCTGGTCATGTGCCCCAGCCACCCAAAAAGGAGCAAGGAATTATGATCCTCCCATGTAATCGGGGATGAGAGAATTAGAGATATTTAAGTCTTTCACCAATTGGTATAAGAAATAATTGTCTCTTCAGTTTTGCAAGTCTCCAGATTTTCTGAACCATCTCTGTTACTTTTTATACTTGCTTACAAATTAGTTAATTCTGTTCTTAACTCATTGTTTTTATTGTAGTATCAAATGCAGCCAACAGCGGTCATCACCTGCTAGAATAGTTGTTTCCCAATCACTTTCTGTAAAGCTGCAAGTCCACAAAGTACACTACCTTTGTTTTAAGTTATCACAGGTGACAGTTTTACAAGGCAGGTCATTCTGTGAGTAGGTTGTGATCTTTCTAACTTGCTCCTTACCACATGAACAGTGAGCCAATGCCACATGCTTTAGGTTTTCTATATAGTGATACTCCAGTTCTAGTTACTTATGTTTGTATCGACTAAGATGTGGGGGATCTAGTCATCTCATATCTTAGGTCCCTGAAATTTGTAGGTCCCTGAAATTTGATTGTCATCAGATAATTATGTCCCAGGTAACTAGAATACACATTTGGACTTATAAGCGATTATGAGTAAAAGTGCTCATTTACCAATAATTTTAAATTTGTTCATTTAAAATTGGAAGTCTACTTAAGTGGCTAGAATATCTCTGTTCTCTAACCAGAATATACTATTACCAGAGTCAAGGGATTCCAGAAACCAGTATTTTAATCTGAGTGTTTCTTGGTTACCAAGTGGTAATGGGTTGCTCAGTCACGAGGGGATATTAGATAATTCGTCCAGTCTCTGTAGTAGCCTGGCCTCCCCTGGCACCATGCAGCTCAGCTGCTCTTTCCCTGGGACATTTTCTTTTGGACAGGGCTCGCTTTCTTTAGCTTACATTCAGGGAGGCAGAGACAGACAACAAATGGTAAACACAAAATAATACTTATCACATATCGTAGATGCTTTAAAATGATAAAACTGGGTGATGGGATGTAGCATAACTTAGAGGAGGGAATGGAGGGAGATAATTTAGCTAGAATGGCCAGTGAAAGACATTCTAAGGTCACCACATTAGAGCTGAGACTCAAATGAGGGGAAAGAGGTAATCATAGAAGATATGCAGAAAGAAAATTCTATGCAGAAGGAACATTAGTTCAAAGGACAGTGACATGAATGAGTGCAGCGTATTAGAAGGACAGGAAGAAGGCCAAGGAAGCAGGTGAATGGTGAGGAGGGAGGTATGTGGTCATGTCTGAGAGACAGGCACAGGATGTATCTGTTGGTCATGTTGAGGAGGTTGTATTTTATTCTGGGCCCAGTGGAATTGTTGGAGGTTTTAAACAATGGATCAGTTTGATCTGCTTTATGCTTTGAAAAGATCACTCTGGCTGGTTGCTGTGTGGAGAGTGAACTCTTGCACGGGAAGAGTGGAGACGGACCATTGTAGCCCAGATGTGAGACATCGATCACTTGGATTAGGGCTGTAGCCATAGAGATGGATGACAATAAGTGATGGGATATTGAAAATATTTGGAATTAAGAGTTGGCAGGATTTGCAGATAGATTGGAAGAAGTGAGAAAAAGTAGGGAAATATATTTTTTTGGCCAAAGAAACTCAGTGGTAGTGATTCCATTTACTGTGATAAGGAAGACAGCTGGGGGTAAATCAAGAATTTTATTTTGGACATACTAAATTTGAGATGTCAATTAGACAGCTAAGAGGGAATGTCAAGTAGGCAGTTGAATGTATAAATCTAGAGCCCAGGGGAGTATTAAGAGCTAGAGCTAGAGATTCATGAGTCATCAGTACAAAAATGTTATTTTAGTCCATAGAAGAGGATGAGATCACCTAGGGAAGGAATTTGGAGAGAAAAGAGGGTGGGCGACAGAGTTCAGGGTTAGCAGAAGAGATGGAACCAGAAATAGAAATTGAGAAGGAGCAAGTTGGGGTTGGAGGAAAATCAGGAGTGAGGGTGTTCCCAAAACCAAGTGGAGATGTTTCTGTAAGAAAGTCAAGTGCTGAAAGTTGTTTAGTGCCCTAATCCCATTTCCTGCTTTCCATTTTCCCCCAAACACTTGTAGTACCATGTTTCTCTCCCTGGCATTTGATCCCACTAGAAAGGAGGTTAGAGATGGAGAAGTATTTGTTTGCATTACTATTCTCTTTTGGTCTGTTATATTAAGAACCAGCATCTTGACAGATCAGGAGGACCTTGGGCCCACGATGACGTTACTGGTGATAAATATTCACTAGCTGTGGGAGTGTGGGAAGGTTACTTAACCTCTCAGAGCCTCGGTTTCCTCCTCTGTTATCTGAGGATGACAGTACTTACGTCAGAGTTTCCTTAGAGGGATTAATATAAAGTATATGAAGCACTAAGCTCTGTGCCTGGCCGAAGGTAAGAGGTAGCTTTTGTTATTTCTTCTCAGCCACTGCTTGGCTCACTGTGGAAACGGTCAGTACCAGGTAGTCCTGGGAAGGTGAGTTGGTTTACTGTTGACTACTATATTGGAAGATAATGTCTGCATACTGTGGCTGGAAAGACAGAAGCCAAATGTTTGACCTATAAACAGATACCCTGCAACTCAATCCTCAGTACCAATACTCATCCTTTTCAGAGTCAGGATGTGTAAAACTCAGATAAGTGATGTTTTAAGGGATGGAGCATCAGTGATAGAAACACACCTATGTGCTTCTCTGTGAAGAGTTCTCCAGGCCTGGCCTGGCGACTGGTGTGTCAGGCTGGCCGTGAGCAGGCAGGATGGGGACAGGGCCTCCGTAGAGCTGAGGGAGGGTCTTGAACTCCGTTTCGATGAGCGGGCATTACCCTGCCGTTGGGAAGCTCACAAGCCCGTCTTATCCTATACAGCACCAAAGAGTGGGGCAGGGATATAATAGAGCAAGTGTCTTGGGTTCATTTTCTAGAAAATGAGCCCCAGCTGCTCCGTGAAGAGGTTTTTGTTTAACATAACGATTCCTCTGAGAAACGTTACAGTCCTCACGGCCCCTGCGTGCCAGCCACCTCCTTCCGAGGAGGCGCTTGGTGGCAGTGGTAGCACTGGAGTAGGGTTGGGGTCAGCGCTCGTGGAGATACTGCAGCCCGCTTCCTCCTAGCCGCGCCCCCTGCCCACCCCCCAGTGCCTCGAGTCTGCACGCCCCCCGCCACACGAAGGATTATTTTTCAGTTCAACTTGACCAGTTAAATTACTTTCCTTTTATGTGGAGTCGTCACTCTGGCCTAATTATGAAAAAGGTAGTACACCAGCTGTGGAGCTGGACTACCTCGATTTGAGTCTTAATTCCATCATTTAAGGCCTCTGCGACCTTGATGAAATTGGTAAATCTCTCTAATCCTGTTTCCTCATCTATAAAATAGGACTATTTTGTAATGTTGCGTAAAGCTACTAATGAATTAATCCATACAAAGGACTTAGCTTTATTAACTTCATACTGTTAACTCTTAAATAAATGTTGATGGGATATTTTATCTATGCAAGGACACTAAGAAGCTCGTTGTAAGAGCCTAGTGGTATTTTACATATCATTGGTGGTTTAAGTATTTCATCTTCTTTGGTGCTTTAGAAAAGGAAATACCATGTTAGGAGGATCTAGGAAACTAGCTTTATGACATAGTAGAGGATAATGACACCTCCTTTAGTTTTACATTTATAAGAACATCTAGCCCATCAAACAAAATGTCAGCACAGAGCTGGAGTCATTTAACTGGGTATGTTTATCTTTAGGGTGTTTTCAGCTGCGTGTAATAGAAAACTGTGACAGAAACTGGCTTAAATAAAAAGAAAACATATCTCATGAAGCTAGAAGTCCAGAGGTCGGATAGCTCAGCCATATTCCGGAGGATCCATCATTTCTGTATCTGTGCTATGCCATCCTCAAAGGCTTGTCCTTGTCTTCAGACCTGTCCCTCTCTGGTCACAAAACGGCTTCTAGATCCCAGGCATCACCTCCGGACATGGCCATATCTAGAAGAAGAAGAAGGGCCCTTTTCCTTATGTCTCTTATAGGATTTTATGGACGACAACAAAAAATCGTTGGCATTTGCAACCTTCTGAACAATCCCTATGATTCCTGTAGGTGGTCAGGAGTTCAGCATAAACTGGTTCAACAGCTTGCCAGCCGAGCATACCAGGGTCCTTCTGCTCCGTGTGTGTGTGTGTGTGTGTGTGTGTGTGTGTGTGTGCGTGCACACACACGCACACAATTTGGCTTATCTGTCACAAGTAACAGAAAACAACTTTAGCTGATTTAGGCTGGGAACAAATTTATTTAAAATGTACTAAATAGTTCCAGAATGATCTTGAATTTTCTTTTGCTGTAAAGGACATTATTGGGACAATTGGCAAACTCCAAAAAGTCTGAAGATTAGATAATAATATTGTATCTGTATAAAATTTTGAAAATTGTGCTGTTATTTTGTAAGAGAATTTCTTTTTAGCAAATACACAATAATATTTTGAGGAAAAGATATCATGCTTAAAATATACTATTAAACGTCTTAGTAAAGTTAAAAGCAGAGAGCTGGATAAAGCAATGTGGAATAGCGTTACCACTGGGAAAGTGGCTGGCAGGTATTCAGGAATTCTTTGAACTACTCTTGTAATTTTGTGTAAGTTTGAAATTACATCCAATTTAAAAAATTATTTTATAATGATGCAAAGAGATGCAAGGTAAGGTCGCAGCCCTGTATCAGTTCCCAAAACTTGCTTTAATAAATCCCCAGAGACAGTGAGGAAGACACTTAGCACATTGCTCAAGAGGAGCCTAGATTGCAAGAGATCAGAACCAGCAACAATGCTCCGTCCGGATCATCCGTGGAGCTGAACCCCTGTGGTCGTTACTGCCCCCTCCATCATGTACGGGACGTTGCAGTTTGCACTGCCGCTGTGGCTGGTGCTCCATGCCCTGCACCACCATCAGCACAGTTGCTGTCACTGCTCCCACATAAACTTTTGACCTCAACCTCGCTGCCAGGGGGCTTGTCTCTGGGAACATTGCTTTTTAGTTTTGCCACATTAAATTCAGAGTCCAGGGTGCGGGAATCTGATTGACAGAGTCCGAGTCGTGGGCTTAGACCTAGATGCAAGTCAGGCTTGTAAAATGTGTATCGAGAGTTTGCAGTCTCTGTAGTGACACACCAGTTCTGCTTTGCCACAGAGGGACGAATTCTCTGAGGGGCAGTGGATGTCAGACATTGCATAACCCACTGAAAGACAATGTCCACTACAAATGGTGTTTTCAGTTCTCTCCCTTAGGATGTCAAAAAACACTCTGGGTGCTGCTCCCTTGAAGATAGGAGCAAAAAGAAAATGTATTTCTCTCAGCTTGAAAAGACTAAAGTATTTGCAGATGCTGGGTCCTAACTCGCACGTACACTCATGGTGTGGTTACAAGGGAAGAAATTATCCTTGATGAGATTTAACCGCCTCCTGACATTACATGGAAAATGGAAACCTTTGTTTTCAGTTGGATTGATTATATTCTGAATATTCTTATTCTAGACAGTAATATCCTTTTTTTTGTTCTCTCTCACATGCTTTTTAAACTTTTTTCTTCTGTTTGTTTTTGTAAAAATGATTGGGTTATTTTACTTGTGGTTGACATTTTTGCGTCTAATTCCTGTCTCTTAAGAAGAAAACTCAGCTCTTGGTGGTCCAGCATCTAGTGCCTAACAGAGACTCAGCATACTTTTGTTACTCACTCAAACCTTGTTTTATTATGTAATATAAATAGAATTATCTAACATAATATTGAGTTCTTACTGTGACTTAATAGTGTGTTGTCCTGTTTGTGCATTAAGCATTAAGAATAATTTTTTTGCTCTTCATATCTCATTGGAAAAGAAAGATTTATGCTTTAGTTATAGCAAAAACAGCTGTGTCATATAATTTTTAAGTGCACAGTATTTTTTTTTTTTTTTTACAAATGTTCCCCGTAAAAAATGATTAGGGGATAGTAGAAAGATGTGAGAAATTGTATTCTAAAAGTATTTGACATCTGGTTGGAATTACGTTATTTGATTGTTGAAAATTTCTTCAGAGAGGTTGAGGGAATTTTAGCATTTCACTTGGCAGTCGGGTCTGGAGATGAATTTCACTGGCCCTCTGTAGTACTGGCCTGTTCCTGAAAAAGAGATGAGCGAGCAGGAGGAGGTGGCAGGGAAGAAGTCTTTACTTACACTCCTTGTGGGATGATTGAGGTGGACAGTCTGAATTATGGGCGTTATTGGCAGCGAGTAAGTACTGCCCGAGTAGATTACTGCAGAATGCTCTAGCTGGGGATGGCTTTGAAAACCACTCATCAATTGCAGAGAGAACCTGGCACAGCAGCATGAGTACCCTCGAGGGCTTTCGTCCAGGAAATTTGAAGAAACCTGTTATCTCCGACCTCTTCTAACCACCTCTTCCTTCACAGGTGAACTTTCTTACCTAACGACCTCAACTGTTTATCACAAACCTGCCACTCCAAACTGTAGATGAATTATTAAACAATGCCCGAGGCAGTACAGTGAGTTTAAACCATCTCAGAAATGATAAAGACAACATTTGTCTTTGTGAACCCACTGAGTGATCTTGTGGTCTCCACTCACAACTGAAAGGATCAAATGTGGGATTTCTAGATACCAGAATCACATTAGGATTAAGCAAAATCCCAGATTTACCTAGAGTTACTTTAGCTATAGATGTTGCTTATTTGAGGCAGGAAGTAAGATGAAATGTCCTAACATAGTTAGACTTGGTAGGTAAACAAATCCATCTAAGGACAGTAGGTTAACTGCCCCTGCTTGGGTCCATGTGGTCACCCATGGATAGGTCCATGGTAGGTCCATGGACAGCCTTCAGAATAGTCATGAGTCTGTTCAACGTATAAGCAAAATTTGGGGTATATTTTCTTAGGTGCATTTATTTTTCTGAAGAGTGTTCATACTTTCCATTGGATTCTCAAAGGGATCCAGGACCAGCAGAGTTTTGAAAATACTGTTCTGTGGTGAATGGCTCAGTCTCTCTACGTCCAGGATGCCTCTAGCATTAGGCAAAGCTAGGTGAAGGGTAGAACAGAGTCAGCTTCCTTGAATGCCCTCTGTAAGGAATACTAAAACATTACTGGTTAACTTGAAAAAAAAAAGTAAATTCATCTCATTCCTGGATATTGCCCTTGAACGAAGGGAAACTTTTTGACTTACCTTTTGAGCGTTTTTGTAAAGCACCGATGCGGGCATGGCCAACACGTTGGAATTAAATGGTACGTACAATGCTAAGAATCCTGGAGACCTGAGTGGCTGTTTCTCCAAGGAGTCATATTTAAAGAACTACAGTTGAGTAACCTCAAATAATGAGAAAAATTGTTTTTACTCACTCATAAAAATCCCTCATAAAAATGAAGCCATATCCATGTCATATCTTATTTCTCATAGCTTCCACCACACATTCCAGCTCCCTCGCCCACAGCTGTCCCAGAGCCCTGCGCAGGGCAAGCCTCCAGTCCTCTGTCCCAGTCCAGGCTGCCGGCTTTCCTCCCTCCGGCCTTCTCCCTGTAGCCTTGCTCTTTATTAGGTGTATTCACAGAGTTGCTTTGGCTTAGTCTTTCCTCCTCCTGTCCTCTCTTTTTGGGCTTACTGCTCTCCACCCATACTCTAGATTGTGCGTCATAAACGTTTTAGTGCTTGGGCTGGAAATAACACCCTTTGTGAGCACGAGAGGCGGGAAAGAGAGAGAGAGAGACAGGAAACACGTACCCTGTGCACCGGCTGCGCAGGGCGGAGTGCTGATTATAAGAGCTGAGTGATGTCTTTCATTACTTAGTTTTTAAATCCTATCATATGCCTCCCCGGTAGTTTCCTGATTTGGAAAACCACAAAAGAAAATTGAATGTTTAATGCTTTCCAGAATTCTTTTTTTAGAATTCTGCTTCGAATTGTGGAAATGAATTTGTCCATGAATCTGATTCTAGATGTAGTTTTTATTAATATAGAATCACTTCACCTCTATCCCACTGAGACTTGAGCTCATGCGAATCTCTCCACCTGTGTCACATGGCATGCGAGATGCCAGTGAAACGGAGATGAAAAGGCTCATCCCAGCTTTCAAGGATCGACTGTCTGGTGGACAGACAGACAAAGGGGTGATTACAGTGTCTGAAGATAAATGCACCAGCGGGGGTGTGTATGATGGCCAATGGGAACCCACAGTGGGAAGCATCTTCACTTGTCTACAGGAGGTTAGCCTTAAGCTAATGCCTAGAAAATGAATAAACATCAAGCAAAGGTGAGAGTTTAATTGCAGAGGGCATACAATGCAGAAAAGATGGAAGCATGAGAGGATGGACATAAGGCATGAAAATAAGGAGCTGAAGAAAAAACACCTGAAAACAAATGTGACTGGTCAGGTACCTTTAGTCTACACAGTAAGCTGTCTTTGCTTCTCTCATGGAAAATTTGAATTACTCTTCTATAGCCACCACTGCAGTGGTGCTCAGTGTGGGATGGTGGCCGGCGGGGTAGGCTCAGAGGTCAGAATGCCTGGGTTCTCTTCTTTTTGTGAGTAGAATGCCATTGAACAGTTTATCTGGCTTCTCTGTGCATCAGTTTTCTCTTCTCTAAAATGAGGATGTCCCCTTCACAGGGTTGCAGTGAACATTTAACCCATGTAAGGCATTTAGAATTGTACCTAGCACAGGAATTAGGCCGCAAAAGTCATTAACTGTTATGTGCATTCTCTTTCAAATGTCAATGCATTGAATGTTCTGCGACATTCTAAAGTTTGATCTTCTAACGAGATTGGTCTTGGGAGTGGTTTGGCAGCTCAGACACTTCTCTGTGTCGCAGGAAGCATAGTGTCAACTGGTATCTGTTCCACCGTTATTCTCCTTCTTGGGTACCCAATGATTAAACATTACTAGTATCTGAAGATAGTTGATAAGTAAATCATTGTTAAGTGTTTATATCTGGATGTAATAAAGTTATAAGAGATGGGAGCCCAGCCTAGAGGGAATGGGTCTTGAACTTGATAAATTAAAAGCACAAAATAAAAATTAAAATTAAAATTTGTCTATACTATAATATGTGACTTGCACCTTATTCACAACATAAATATTGTTTATAAATTAACATGTTATCTTATTCGACGGTTAGTTATCCCTAGAAGTGTAGGTAGAGCATCTTTTACCATTAAGAATACCTCTGAAATAAGAAAAGCAAGGCACAGATGAAGAAAAATGTGGCAACTTTTGTTTTACTGCCCTCTCCTGACCTATCCTCTATATTTAGCTCTGTATTGTTTTTATAGAGAAGGGAAGAAACGTCTAACATTCACTTTGGAGAGTTGCATGACTTCTGATGGAGCACTTTCTATACCTAACAAGAAGATAGAGTCACTGGTAGTATCCTTCTCTGGTGGTATGTGCTGCTTGGGGTGGGGAACTAGCTTGGGATGTATGTGTTATTCATATTTACTAGCTAGCCTGTTCTAACAAGACTTTAGAGTCGCCACCTCATGTTTATAGGCGCATAACAACAACAAGGGACAAAGAAATGGATTTGAAATTTATTCTGTGAATATTTTTATAGTCTGTACTGTGTGTAGAGTCATCATGGAGTGACTCACGGAGCTTATAGACAAGTTGGGAGTGGTGTAGAGAGCCCTTGTAAAAGGTTAAGTAAAAATAAAATGAACATGAAAAGAAACAGAATAAATAAAAATACCTTTAGGTACTATGTTGCTATAGGCGCTATCAAATAAGTGGAAATGAGTGGCTGACAGAACACCTCATAACCTCAATTTCCACTTAAAAAATATGCTCCCTAAACTCATGACCTAGCAATCCCTCAAGACGCAGCAGAACCCTTATCGGATAAACATGTGGAGAGGAGAGAGAAGGTAGAGAGAGACCCAGATGGAGACACCAGAGCATATGCTCCATGAATTCAAGGACAAAGCTCGAATTATTTGCTGAATCTCCAGGGCTTGGTATAATATATTAGTAGATGCTAAGTAAATATTTGCTCAGTTTATGAATGATTGGTTACCTGGATAAATGCCAGAGACTGTCATAGGACTGGGAAAGCATATTGTAATGTACTCTGATGAGGTATGGTGTACTGTCATTTTTTTATATTTTGCAGTTTGTACATAATAGTTACTCAATAAATGGAGCCAGAAGGAAAGAAGAGAAAAAGGAAAGGAGGGAAAGAGGAAGGGAGGGAGTTAATATCTTAGGATCATAGGACTGGAAGGAAACTTGTGAAGTCATTGTTTCTTCCCTTAAGACTCCAGAAAAAAGATTCGGTATAGAGCAAAACAGACCAGTCCACCAACCAAAGACAAAGCCTCAAAGAGGGAACATTTAGAAGTGTTCACCAGTCTCATAAAAGGAAGCAAAGGGCTAGAGTTTGAGGATCCTGGCTTTGCTCATTTCTCTGTCTATGACCTTGTACAAACTGCTATACTAACTCAGCCTCAGTTTTCTCATCTCTTTAAGGGAAATAAAAAACCACTGTGCTACAGACTTTTTATAAAGATTAAATAAGATAATGTGTTAAAATATGTTTAATAGCTCAGTAAATATTTAAATAAAGATATTCCTCAAATAGGCTAAACTGTTAAATGTTAATAAGAAAAGATTTTTCTCTGAAATCCTTTTAGAGAAGAAATGCTATCTTAAATTACAAGTATCTTTTCTTAAAATTTAATTTATGGGGAAATCTGCTTTTGGTCGGTGGCATAGAGGATTTCATATAGTAGAGAAAGTGCTTAAAAATAATATACTATGAGAGTGCAGGGTTTTTGGCAACAGGCTGTCATATTGTGCCACGAAAATTCTTCAGTAATTAATTTAAAACTCCAACTTAAAAGACAGGACATGTCAAGAACATTAATTGGGGATGTAGATGAGTTATTGGAGGACTTTGGCTGTCAACTCCAAAGCCAGATTTTCTCTTCTGGTTCAGATTACTGAGAAGGTTTTGAAAGAATGAATTCCACCACAGTAACAGATGCCTGTGGTTGCAGCAGAGAGTGTAGATATCAGTATCTGTTTTGATGTGCTGTCCTTGTCTGAGCTCCAGATAAGGTCTTTTGAAGAGTCAGAAATGGAACGAAATGGAAAGCTAGTCAGAGCTAACAGGCCAGGAGGCTCTGGGGTGTGTGTGAGGGATAGCCTTCAATTCCACAGGAATTATAGATGTGTCAGGAAACATGTAAAAATTTTAAAATATTAAATAAATGAAACCAGTCCTTTTAGTTTCTTATGCTATCCCCAATGCCGGCTGTGGGCTCAGAGACAAATCCACTGACAAGTGATTAATATCAGGGAGAACAACCCAAATCCAGAGACATACATAATTCTCCCTCCACCTGTTCTTAGTTGACAGTCACTTGGATAAGACACAGTCACTTGGAAAAGACATGCCAACCGGGTCAAGTGTGGTCATGGCAAAAGTTGAGTTCCAGTTTATCCTTGCCACCAGTGCTCTTTCAGTTAAGAGATCCCAGAGGGAAGGGAAATTTGTTTTCTCGGACGCTGTTCTTGTGAGGTTGGAATGATTGTTTTTCTCTCCCTTTTACTGCAATTTGGCCAAGTCACACAAGGAAATATCTACTCACCTTATTCCCAAGTCTCCCTCCACCTACTCTGACCTCATGTAACTCCAGCACTTAACTAAAATCAGAAAAATATGAACAGAGAAATATTGCAGCTACCAGGCTACTTTACGACAGTCCAGTCACCCTCTCACACCTCATTTTACAGATGAAAGAGACTGGGAGGGAACGGTAATCATATAACTGGCTTATGGTCAGAGTCCAAACTAGAGCCCCAAACTCTTGACAACCAGGACAAAGTATTTTCTAGTATTCCCAACTTGAGCAGCAGGATGCTCTGAAGACAATGAGTTGAATAACAGAAAAGAAGGGCATTAGGAAAAGCCTATAAAGAGAAAGTCTGAGCAAGAGGTATTTGCAGATTGAGCGCAATTCTAAGAAAGCAAAAGAATTTGATATGAATGTGAATAAAGTGAAAATTAAATGAGTCCCATTAATTTTAAATGATAGTAAAAGGGGAAGGGGAGGGCAGGGAGCTTGATAGGGTAAAAGGGGTCAAATATGTGTGATAGAAAGAAATCTAACTATGGGAGGTAAACACAATGTAAATATATATATGCCTTACTGTTAAAATGTACAGCTGAAACTTACCAGATTTCATTAACCAATGTCACCATAAAAAAATAAATTAATTAATTAAATAAAAAATGATGTTAAAGAAGTAAACACTGATTGCCTTCCAAGGAGATGAGTGAATGAATGAATGAATGAATGGACCAAAGATATTTTTGCCTTCCTATTTCTTGTCCTGAAAAACCTAGTACTGAACTAGGCAGGTGTGTGAAAGAGAAGGTGGGCCGTGAAGTCTGCGTGATCCTCCCACCTGCATGGGCTCGAATCCATTAGAGAACAGACCCATGTGCCGTGATGGGGAGCAGCTGAGCTGGATCCAAAGGTTCTGGTTTCCGTGGGGCTCATGTGATATGAAGCGGAAAGTCAATGGAACTGAAAAACAATGGAACTTTATACTTATCAAAAATTGCTAAAGGTTTAGGTTATTTAAGAATAGCTCTGAATTCTCTGGGACAGGCTGATCAATTAAAACATCTCAAGCCCTCTGGTTGTCCATTAAACCTACTTAGTCAAACAACCAACTGGTCAACCATTGTGTTAATGGGTGAATTCAGTCCAAATGGTTAACTGGTAGGATATGAGGACTATAACCATTGTGTGTCCCCATCTATAGATTCCAGGAAATGCCAGCTTCTCCTACTGGATAAATAGTCCTCTGAGGTTATGATGTTGGGATGTGTTGACTCATATACATCTATAAAGTGACTTTTTTAGATGAAGTGGTAAAATTTGGCAGCAATCCAGTATTGAATAAGGAAGGCCACTGGACTAGGAAGGCTCCAGATTAGACAAATCATGGAATATGTACTTTGGAATACTGCCTAAGATTGCAGGCTTCCCATGTGGGCTGCCTAGTTTAGATCATGCCACCATTGTGTATTGGGTGGGTCTTTGAACAAGTTACTTAACCTTTTGCTGTGTCAGTTTCCTCATCTGTAAAGTATAGAAATAATTCTCTCCTCTGAATACTGTGAATATTAAATTTGGAATTATTTATGAAGGGCTTAGAAGAGAGTGCAGCACAAAATAAATGCTCCATAATTATTAGCATTAATCTATTTTATTAATAATAATTACTATTTTAATAGAAAGTCCTGTTGATATAGGAAATGATATGTGCTTTAAACACATATGCAGTAGTATATAAATATGATGTAATATAATTAATGGTGATAGAAATATCACTAGAGGCAGTGATTGAGAAAATACTAGCAAGAAATCTCTTGGTTATTTAATCTCGCTAGAACACCAAATAACAATTAGCTGGAAACCTGGCATCATCTAGCTTTCCCCTTCGGGTTTAGGGAGAAGGTAATTGACTCCCTGGTTCAGTGGGCACAACAAAACAACTACAGATATAACGAAGCCTCTATACAAGCCCTGAGATGAAAGAAATATAGATAAAATATGGTTCCTGTCATCAAGGCCTATATAGAATAAGGGGGGAAGGAACACATAAGCCACTCTCTGTAATCCATACTGTTTTCTCAGAGAAACCCACATTAGACCCTTTAAGTACACACCCCACACACGTCTGTCCTTCCTCCTCTCTCTCCATCTAGCTTAGAAATCCTGTCGCACAGCCTCAAAACTCCTTTTTTAAAAATATTTTGTAACCTTTATCATCATTATAATTTAAAAAAGTCGCTTTGCAAGTTTAAGTTTACTAACTGTCCCAGCCCACCTGGCAGTACCTTTCTGAAACCCAGGACCATATCTGCCCTTCTTACTGCTAACTCCCCAATGCGGAATGCAATGCCAAGCACAGAAGTACTTTATAACTACTTGTTGAATGAATGAAAGTAGAGGGTCTGCCCACTGGAGCTGGGGAAAGGAAAACAGAGAAGAAACTGGGCCTTGAAGGGCACAGAGGAGTCCAGTGGGGGATGCGCAGGTCTGAACATTTAAAACCAGCTGCACGTTCCCAAGTAGGGAAGCTGCCGGACTTGTTCCCAGCATGCGAACCCGTTACTTATGCAAAATGTGTTGTCATTTTGACATTTTGGAGAAATATTTACTAAGCAAGATAAGCTGACTGCTCTAACTGGGTCAGGCATCTGAGTTCAAGTTCTGTTTCTGCTAATTAGAAGTTCTAGACATGCGACTCAATTCATCTGAGCCTCAGTTTCTACGTCTGTGTAATGGAAGTAGTGACATCCATCCCCACTAAACCACTGTGAGGGTTGAGCCAGCTCATGAGGGGGAAACCTTTTATAAATTGCAAACATATACGAGTCCTGCTTTTTAGTATACTTGGCCATAACTGTATGTGCAAAAGTCATAGCCACAATGATACGAATAGCTCTAACAACCGCCTTGCATGAAAGGCAGTCGCGTAGAAGCCCCCACAAGTGGCAAGTCCACGTGTTTTACAAACCATGTTCTCCATTAAGGGGAAGCAGCCCATTATCAGGGCAGGAGCTTGTCAGCTTTCCCTCCCTCTGAATCTGGGCCAGGTCCATCGCTGAATTTCATGTTAAATAATGAAAGCATGAACATTAAATGTGTTGCCACACGTCAACAACATATTCTGGGTAAGATATTCTGGCGCAGCAGTCCCCAAGCTATGTGTGTTTTTAAAAATATGCTTAAAAACTGCAAGTGCTTTGTGTGGTGAAATCACTAGAGCTGAGGTATTTGTATTTTAATGTTTATCCCCAAACTGGCCTGCTGTTTTCAAATTGCCCAGGAAACGAAATGTTGAAAATGTAAGGAAACCAGCACAGGCTGGATTTAGAAACGCAGTGTTAGTAAAGCAAGCTGTGGGGTTCTGATACCTTAACGGCTCCATGAAATGCTCATAATTAAATAACTGCTTTTCCTAACACAGCTATTCTTCTTTTCCCCCAGCACTAATGTAAAAGCATTTAATGTTCATTCTTTCATTACCAACAAGAGACACTTACAAAGAGGTAACTGGTACCAGAAATTATTAAAAACGTTTTAATAATGGTATCCTTTACAAAGGGAGAAAATGTATTAGAAAACAAAATCAGGCTCTAGATACTTCCTGTGGTTATTTTTATTGGCAGTTGACCCACAAATAATGATGCGTATGGAGGCATGGCACGCCATGGAGCGGCTGCATGAACACAGTGGCAGATCCAATAACAAAATGTGTTCTGGTTATCGGTGTCCCAGACACTGTGGCAGGGCGTGAGGCTACCAGCAGCTGAGGAGAGAGAGATAGGTTTGCTGGAGAACCAGAAGGTGGAGCAGCCAGGACTCCAAATAATTAAACTGAAGGAAGGAGGGAAATGGTACCAGAGAAATAGGCAGGATTTATAGAATTCCTGCCATGCACCAGCGTACTTTATACAGTATTTTGAAAACCTCATACCAACTGTGAGAGATGAATGTGCAACTGAGGCTCAGATAACTTGAGTAACTATCTCAAGGTTGCACAGGGAGGAGGTGGCAGAGTTAAGGTTTTGCCTTGTATCTGTGTGACTCTCAATCCCGTTTGTTCCCTACTATCCAGTGAACAATATTGAGACTACAAGTTGCACTGTCAAGGCTAGAATGAAACGGGGCACGTTCTGAGACTGGCAAAATCCACGGGGAGGGGAAAATGCTGAAATGGTATTTCTCCAAGTGCAGTCCTAGGTCACCTGCCTCAGAATCACCTCAAAAGCTGTTAAAAATACCAGGTCTTGTCATTTTAGATGATGGCGTCAGAGTCCCTAGATGTGAGGCTCAGGGATATTAGGATATTTATTTTTCCCCAAGAACCTAAGGTGATTCTCATGCACACTTAGGAACCAACCATAATCATTCTACATGTCTTAAATTTGTTCTCTGTGCTTAACTTGATGGGAATATTCTTCTAGGAGATACTTCTCATGGCACCATTGTTTGCTGAAACACATTTTGAGACACGCTGTTAATATTTATGGAATTATAACCCTTTCTGACTCATCCATCCTAGGAACATGAGTTTGTGGTTACTGTAAATTTCTGTGGTATGATAGACATTTATAAGAGATATTCAATAAGAGTTCATGTTTCTGTACCCAATGGGAAATCTGCTTTCAGCCCACACTCCAACCGGGAAGCAATTTTTCCCACAAGAGTGATGTATTAGTTATCTATTGCTGTGTAACAAATCGGTACAAAACTTAATGGCTTAAAACAAAAAACAGATGGATATTGAGGACATGATGCTGAATGAAAAAGCCAACATCAAAAGGTGGTATATTGTATGATATGAATCATATAACATTCTTGAAATAACAAAATTATGGAAATGGAGAACAGATTAGTGGTTGCCAGGGCTTCGGGGTGGTGTATAGGATGGATGTGATGATGAAAGGGGAGCGAGAAGGAAATCCTTGTATTGACCGAGCAATCCCGTATTTTGGCGGCTGTGGTGTTACATGTATCTAAATAGTGGGTTAGATGGCATAGAATTCTACACACACGTGGTACCTGGTTTTGTTTGTAGTTTTGACATTGTGCTGTAGTTACATAAGACGTAATGGCTGGGGTAAACTGGGTGTAGTATACGTGAGCCCTCTCTGTTATTCCTATAATTTTCTGAGTCTATAAATGTTTCAAAATGAAAAGTTAAACAACACACACAAAAAAACTCATGAACAGTTATTATCTCATAGTCCTCATTACTTGTAATGGTGGGTGCATATGGCTCAAAGTCTCTCATGAAGTTTCAGGGGTGCTGTGGGCTGGAGCTGAGGAATCAGCTGAAGGCTCCATAGAGGAGAATCTACTTCTAAGGATATTCCTGTGGCTCTGGGCAGGATGCAGAGCCTCATGGGTGATTGCACCGAGGACCTCAGTTCCTCGCTGGTTTTTGACTGGTGTTCTCCCTCAGTTGCTTGCCACTTGGGCTTCTCCATGAGTCAGCTGATAGCATGGCAGCTGATTTTTCTTAAAGCAAGTGTGAGAGAGTGGGCGGGCAAGCACCCAGATGGCAGCCAGTCTTAGATTCTAAACTTGGAGGTGATATCTCATTATTTCTGTCGTACTTTCCTCATTAGGAGTGAATCAAAAAGCCCAGCCAGCAGCACTCAAGGGGAAGGGCTCATGTGCGAGCATGAACATCAGGAGGTGGGGATCCTTGGGAGCCCTCTTAGGGGTTGTCTACCACAGGGGCATTTAAAAATATCCTTCTTTTTGATACAATATGAGGGAATGATAGGTGGAATACACACAGTGATCATCCTAAGGAAGACTGCAAAAGCTCCAGTACTTTGTAGCTATTCTGATGTTAATAACTGAATCTGTCCCCTGGTGTTTTTCAATCTATTAAACAAAAAAAGTCTCCTTAGCAATAACAATGTCAGACCCTATAGTGAGAGGGACATCGGTAAACTCATGAGCAAATATCAAAGATTCCTTGCAAATAGTAGTAAAGGCCCTGATATGAAGGGTAAATATTATGGATATTATTTCAAGATGTGCTTGATTTACCTTTGCAGGTTGGGGAGGCTAGAGCAAGAGGGAGGATAATCAACAGGCAGTGTATCTCCATGCCTCGTTTGTTGGGATTGTTCTCATGGGGACTAGTGTCCCCAGCGGAGGTCATGCCAGTTGTCCATGTTAGTCAGGTGAGAACTTCCAAAGCCTTAGAGCCTCACAGGCGAGGTCTTCCACTCCAGGTCCCAGTGAGACATGAAATACGATTCGCTGCAGCCAGAACTGAACCCTGCTCACCCTGGCACACTGCACATTGCGCTCCAGCCACACTGCCCTGGGCTCGGTTCCTCGGATACGCCAAGCCGCTGCTTGTCTCTGAACATTTCCATGTTGCATTCCGCTGCGTGTTTCCCTCATGGCCGTTATCACAACTCACAACGTTTCTACCTGAGTGCTTGCTTTTTGCGGGGAGGGGTTTCTGATAGGCTGTGAACTCTGGGATGGTAGACCTGTGACCCTCTTTTCCATCATGCATTTTGGCATATCTTAGATATTCAGTGAATAAATTGAATACATTCTTGAGAGTTGTATATCATTTTCATTCTTTTAACATGCAAGGTCTAAGGAGCCAGGGCCAGGAAGATAATCTACAATGGGGGTGTTTATCCTGGTGTGCATAGGCAGTGGGGGTCAGATGGTATAAAACCAAATGAGATACCAACAGAGGGGAACCAGGGAAGAGGAGGCTGGGCATACATTGTCAAGGTGAACCAAATGCAGGGTGCCAGCCTTAACCTCCCATGATGGCAGACACGATTATGAAGGGCCCATGTAAAGACATGGCTGGAGAAAAAGAAATAACAGTTTCCTTAAATCAGACTCTTCTCAAGCAGTAGAAACTTATTTTGTATGAAACCGTCGAAACAGAGGTGTGAGAATAGCAGAGGTTCTTACCAGTGTTGACGGTCGTGAATTGTGTTTATCAATCCATTAACAACTATTACGATCAGTGGTACAAAAAATATGTGATGTACTGCAAGAGCTTGAGAGCCTAAAGAGTTAACCTGTAGTATTTTGTTCCCAGAATGGTGTTTGTTAGAAACACATACTGCTGAGATCTGTTTGTCTCAGGAAGGGATGGTGAACTAGCTGCTTAGCATTGCAACTGGTAAAGATAGTTGTGTATTTTGGAGAAGAAAAGAGAATCAGTTTCCTTAGAGACCCTTCTAACAAGGGTTCGTTTGAGTGTCCCTGAAGACACTAAGGAGCACAGCACGTAACTGAAACTCTCACACGGCAGAGAAAGCTGATGCTCACCAATATCTTTGTCTCTGCCTTTCTTCCTGGTCACAGTACCAAGTGACATTTCTCAGACCCTTCTCATTTAGGTGGAGGCACGTGCCACAGTGCAGGAAGAAGGGAGGGATGCCGTTTACCGCACTGGCCCATAAAATCTTCCATGAACGATCCTCCACTTGTGATGTGAATGAGAAGCGAACTGTTATTGTGCTAAGCCACAGAGATTTGGGGATATTTGTGACAGTGGTTAGCCTTCCCTGACTAATACAGCCATTGTTCCACAAGACAAGGTCTGAAATCAAGTATTTTTCCAAAATATCTGATAGTTCTGAGGACATACTTCATTGCCTGAACACAGAAACACATTGCAGGATGCCCCCCCCCCCAGCTTGTATTTACAAACAGGAGACAGTGTAATAAAAGTGAGTGAAAAGAGACAGTTCACACTTGCACACTGTCATGTAATCCATGGCTTCAGTTGTGTGTGGGTGTGTTTCATGTGATGCCAAAATATGTTTGATTAAAAGGTACACCTTTCACAGTATTTGGTTATAGGTTAGTCAGTCATAATATTTAGTGTGGGAGGCATTATTTCTCCTTAAAATGTCCTTTCATCTTTTCAAACCCTTGCTTATATGAAAAACAGAAAGTTGCATTGAATCAAAGATTCAGGGGTGGGAGGAATGCTAGTAATAGACAAGCCTCTCATTTTAATGTAAAAAGATCCAGGTTAAGGTAGAGGGAAAAAGCATTAAGAGAGCACTCACTGGAGGAAACAGACTTAGCTCATCTTACAGGGGAAAGGGGGGAAACTGTGCAAAACTCTGCAATGGATGGTTTGATGAATGGTGATAACCACAGGAATTCAGAAGTTAAGTCAAGGTCAGACTTGGAAGCTGAGCCTGAGACAGGGATTCTTGTGCAAGTGAGTTATTGAGGTTGTTCTCTCAAACCTGTAAGGGAGTTAGAGAAGCAAGATAAAGCAGAGGAAGAATCTTAAGCAAAGATATGGTTTTAGGGGAAGTCTAGCCTCATTTTGACCTCAGGAAGAGCTGCAAAGTGTGACTGGTATCACAGAGTTATTTTTTCTCGAGGCACCAGTCAGTCATTCGTGTGGACCATTGCCCAAAGTGAAGTCCAAGACACTCCATTAAAGATGAGGCCCATTAACAAATGGCAATTCTCCAGAGAAAGATACATCTAGGAATTATCAGTATCTATTGCTCACAGTTTCTGATGGTTGGGTGCCCTGTCTCTATGAGGGGGATATGGATAGGACCTCGGTCATCTATTCCTGTCCCTTACTTGTATTGCTTAGATCCACTTAATTCTTACATTATGTTCACTCTATTCACACAAAGCTCCTCTAAGATTCTGTTGATCATAGTTTCAAGGGAAACTTTCAAGACTGGAGCTTAGCGAAAATAATATCCCAAAGTCACAAATGGTATACATCATCCCTCCTCCACTGCCTTTTCTAGATTCCCATCCCTCTCACCTAGCACCTTGGCTGGTCAAGATGCCTTGGGTAGTAGAGTGACTCAGATATTCATCTTTGGGGGAATCTAAGTTCTTGGTTCCCAGGTCCTTATCTAGCTATGGTTGCTGTCCTTGCTTATTTACAACTAAAACTGAACATGGCGATGCCATGAAGTGCCCAGTTTAATCCTTTGGTTCTAAACATATTCTTACTTACCCTTATTATGTAGTAGCACTTTTATCTCTGAATGACAATTAGAGTCAGTTACTTCTGTCCACATGGCAGATCTTTCTATTCCTGTTGGTCTACCAGTAACAAGGAGCCCAAAGTGATTGGGCAGGATCAGTCATTTTAAGTTTAGTGACACTTTAATGTATCCATGATGGAAACATCTCTCTGTGAACCAGGACCTCTGTAACCACATGGACTAAAGTTACAGGTGTGAGAAGAACAAACCCCTAACTGGGTCACCGAGGCTGATGGGGGAACAGGACCGTTGTGCTTTATCCCATGATTCCCAGACCCATGCATATTCTACTGGTGCAGCATAGAGCATCATACCTCTCTCTGCCCTTCCCCTGGGATTTGATATTGTTTTTAAATTACTATCTTGGTTGAGAGGTTGCTGCCAACAGTTAAATATGTTTATTTTGATAATACATTTGATAAGCAGGCAAATAACTCTAGGTGGTTCCGTGTTTCTAGTGCACATACTATGAAATTGCTCTGTACCAGTAATTTACTTATTCTTGGTTCTCCCATGAAACCCTACACTGCCATGTGGACTGTGGGAGCACTCTGGGTTCCGGTATCAGTATCAACTTGAATCTAGCATCTAACAGCCCTCAAAAGATCTGAACATTTTCCCAGTACATTGTTATTCAAGGATGAAATCGTAGGTCACTTTGGGGAGAAATGTATACATTTGCTGTGTTTTTTTTTTCTGTATAAGTTTATTGTATGGATATCTAGTATCCTACTGGAAATTTAGGTGGTTTCAGAATTTTTTCCCTGGCATTATTAAAATATAATAGACAATTAGTTGTTCATATTTACATCGTACAATTCAGTGAGGTTTTTTTCAATTATAGTTGGCATACAATAATATATTAGTTTTGGTTGTACAACATAGTGATTAGAAATCTATATAACTTGCAAAGTGATCACCCTACTAATTCTAGTATTCCTCTTCCCCCTTACATATTTATTACAACATCGTTAACTATTTTCCTTATGCTACACTTTATATCTCCAAGTCTATTTTGTAACTATCCATTTGTACTTCTTAATCCCTTTGCCACTTTTCACCATCCCCCCCAACTCCTCTCCCATCTAGTAGCCCTCAAGGTATTCTCTGTATCTATGAGTTTGTTTCTGTTTTTATTGTTGTTGATTTTGTTCTTTAGCTTCCACATGTACCTGAGATCATGTGATATTTATCTTTATCTGACCTACTTCATTCAATACCCTCTAGGTCTATCAAGGCAATATCTTTTTCCATCCCCTTTTAATCTGAAGTGAGTCTCTTGTAGGCAGCATATGTAGGGATCTTGTTTTCTTATTCATTCAGCCACTCTATCTTTTGGTTGGAGCACTTAATTCTTTTCCATTTGAAGTACTTGTTGATAGGTAGGTAGTTATTGCCATTCTTTATTCACGTTTTTGATACAAAGATTTTTTTTTTTTTAAAGAAATCCCTCCACCATTTCCTATAATATTGCTTTGGTGTTGATAAATTCCTTTAGCTTATTTTTGTCTGGGAAGCTCTTTATTTGTCCTTCCACTCTAAAAGATAGCATTGCTGGATAAAGTATTCTCGGTTGTAGATCCTGGGTTTTTATCACGCTGAATATTTTGTGCCAAACCCTTCTGTCCTGCATAGTTTCTTTTGAGAAATCACCTGCCAGTCTTACAGGAGCTCCTTTGTAGGTAACTAACTGCTTTTCTCTCGCTACTTTTAAGATTCTCTCTTTGCATTTAACCTTTGGCATTTTAATTATGATGTGTCTTGGTGTGGGCCTCTTTGAGTTCCTCTTTCTTGGGACTCGCTGAGCTTCCTGGTGTTGTATGCCTATTTCCTTCACTAGGTTAGGGAAATTTCCCATCATTATTTCTTCAAATAGCTCTTCAACTTCTTCTTTACCTTCAGATACCCCTATAACATGGATATTTTTACACTTAATTGTGTCCCATAGGCTCCTTAAATTGTTATTATAATCTTGGCTTCTTTTTTCTTGCCGTTCTGATTAAATGTCCTTAGCTTCCCCATCATCTGTATCTGTGGTTCGATCCTCTTCTTTATCCACTCTGTTGATTCCCTCCAATATACTCTTCATCTCAGAAATGTGTTCTTCATTTCTGACTGATTCCCTTTTATAATTTCCATGTCCATTTTTATATTTTTATCTCTTTGTTAAAGTTCTCACTGAGTTCATCTACTCTTCTCCTAAGTTCATTGAGCATCTTTACAGCCAGTGTTTTATACTCTGCATCTATTGGATTGCTTGACTTCATTATTCCTGGATGTCTGTTCTGTTCTCTCATATGGTTTCTGATTCTTTGTCTTCCCATTTTGGCATCTTTCTATGTCTGTTTCTATGTACTAAGCAAAGCTCCCAGGTCTCCCGGTCTTGTTAGCATGGCTTTGTGTAGTAGGTGTCCAGGGGCATAGTCCTGAGAGGGGTTCAGCTGCAGGCCAAGTATAGCCCCAACCTGTGCCCCTCTGGTTGCACCTGTTAAGATTCAGCAAGCAATCCACAGATGCTGTGGTTATAGTTGCCTCAAGAGGCCATGCCAGAAACCACAGCCAGCTGCCACCAGTGTGAGTCTTGGAGCTGGCTCAGCAAGAAGCATCGGACTCACCGAGGACATACCTGGATATTGCCGTGGTTTTATAGAGTACTTCTTCTCCTTCCATTGATGGAGTCTAGGTTTGAGAACTGGCTTAGCTGTAGAAACTTTGAAAAGGATCGCGATTTTTCTTTGGGCAGCTGGCCCCAGCCTTCTGCTTATCCATCCTTATTTTTATTACATATATTAAGCAATATCTTCGCTGCTTGTCCGTCTCTTTTGCCCTTAATAACACTGCGTTCTCTTAGCCATATCTGTAGATCCCTGTGTTCAGGGCCTCCTGGCAACAGTTCCAAACTGCATGCCAATTAAGGTGATTATCCCACTTTACTTCCGATGGTTAAGTGCTGCTGCTGGCTTCTGTCATTCTAGACCCTGAACCCCATTGCTACTAGGGTCCCCAGTTCTGTAACAGCATGCCTTCTGTCACTTCTCATCTACAGAGGACAGACACTAATGAGCTTCTCAACACACTGTTGTCACTATCACCAGAACCTTGGAAAAAAGAAATTATTCTCTGAGCTCTCCAGAGGAATATAGTCAGCTGATGGGTTCCTGGTCATATAGAGTAGATCCATTCTTGGATGCTCACTTCTTTGAGATTTTGATCATTTCCTTTATACTTTGGTACTGAAATTCTGGAATGTCTTCTGCATTTAATATGGCCAATAGTTTTTGTAAGCTTCTGAGAGTCATCCCTGCACTGTACCGAGAATAGTGTTCAGGCTCTTACCAAGATGTTAATTCCTATGTCACGTGAGGTGTCCCTGCTGATAAATTATTCATGTCTAGCTTAATAGTTCATCTCCCTTTACAGCATCCTCAGGGTCCTCTCCCAGGCTTACTCTCAGTATCAAGGTCTAACTTTTCCCCCATCGGTGTCCTGATTTTGGTTGAGGAGACTTGTCAAGGCTGAGGTTCTATCCACTCTGAAGTTTTCCAACTCTTACAATTAGGTTCTAGGCTCAATTTTTAGCAAAATTGGCCTTCCAGCTACAGGAGATGGGAGTCTTTTAAAACACCACAAAGAAGGCTTTCTGATGTTCACATCTTGCTTTAAATTGATGATTAATCTACCTAAATCTACATTTTCTCTCCTAAAGAGGTAGCTACCCAGTTCTATAGTTCTTATAATTATTACTTCCTCAATACTTCTGAAATGTCAGGGATATTACACAGATGTCAATGCATGCCCTTCTATCTGTGTCACAACCCAATTCATTCTAGGTGAAAAATGCAAGTGCACGTGCCAGGTAAAATGCAGCGACACGTGCCAGGGACTCTCAATAATTCATCTCCCTCTGGGGACTGGGCTTTCATTACCAGCCAGTGCTGAGAATGGGATTCTTGTGCAATTAATTTATTAAGGGTGCGCTTTCAGGAGAAACCTATAAAAGAAGGGAGTATGCAGGATATGACAGGACAAAGCCAAGAAAAGATAAGGGTTTAGCTAAAATCTAGTCTAACTTTGTTCCCACAGGGAGCTGTAGTGACTGAATGACAACACAGAATTGTTCCACTTTGAGGAGAGGGAACCAGACTTTTCACCTCCTTGTATACTTGAGCCATTCTGTCATTGGCTGTCGGCCACTCCCAGTGAGAAGTTATGTAACCTCCTAGACGTCTATGGATGGGGCAGCTCCTGTCAGCTGAGTACAGTTTACAGAGAACGGTTCATCTATGGGCCTTTAGATGTTGACACTCAAAAACTGCAGGATGGGTGCCACCAGTCTTGTAAAGGGATCTGGGTGAAGTGCCAATTACACCTGTCATAGTGGAAGAGGTCCCTGCAGGCTGAGTGGTCAGGGAAGCTGCCATAATTATGGAGACCCTTAAACTCTGTCCCAGAAGAGTGATTATTATGACCATGATCCTTGATGTGCAGGTTAGTTTGGTAATGCATTGATTCATTCATTCATTCATTCATGCATTCACTTTTGCATTCTTTCAGCAATTATGTGTTGCAGCCCTGTTATATGTCAGACACCGCCCCCTTAGCACTGAATATACAGCAATGAAATAGGGAGATGTGGTCCCTGGCCTTATGGGGCTTCCAGCCTCATGAGGGAAATGATTGTGTCACTGTTGCAATGGAGTTGCACCAGGTGTGCATTAACAGTCACCAGTTAAACCAGGTGCCCTCAGAAAGAAAAAGATCGAACCGTTTAAATGTGGTAGGCTCTTTTGGCTAATACCGACTCCGTGAATGCATTCCCTGAACGTAGCAAGAGATGGCAGATGTGAAATAGCTGTTTTCTTAATCAGAACTGAATCTAAACAGAACCTAACTGCTATGTTGAATATTATTCTATTGAAATTCATTTTTAATTTTTTTTCAGTTTAACTTTTAAAGTTAGCTTATTCCAGCTACTCTTCCTAAAAAATGACAACGCAGATCGTGAGTGGAAGGATATCTATTTCTGGAAGCTTCTGAGTAGGTCTCATGCATGTAGCTGGATATAAAATTTAAACTGGGTCTGGTTGTCTGTACTCGCGTCTGCCCAGTTTTCAAAGGTGCCTGCCAGCCCCAGAACAGTGTTGCTTTGATGTCCATTTTTCTTGAAGTACAGCCTACGTGGAACAGTTTGAGCCCTGGAGTGGGCAGACTTTGGGTAAGGAAAATGCTAGTTTTTTTTAATTTTTTTTTTATTTTAAGAGACAGCATACAAATAGGCTTTCTTAGGTTTGTTCAAGCCCAGACTGATTTGCTGATTCTGGGTCCCTGGACTCAGCTTTCCACTGGAGGGAGAGAGCTTAGTCTTTATATCGATTGGCTAAAGGCGAGTTTGAGTCAGCTGATGTGCAGCAATGCGGTATTGAGTTGTTGAGTTGTGTTTGCGGCTTGCCTAGAAATGAAAGCTTTTTATTAGATTATTGTGAGGATGGGTAATGAAAGCAAGTAGTCATCGAAGTTATTGATGGCTTTGTGTTCAGAATCAGTAACTAGAGTACACAGGCTAGCTGATATGCTAGATTTAGCCATAAAGTATCAATGAGAATTAATTGGTGAAATGCTTGTTAATAGATCATCATAATGCATTCTTTCCTTGTCTATTGGAGAAAATTTCAGCCTTTGAAAAGGAATTTAGAAAGATCAATATTCTATTTGAAGCCATATTTTTTTTACCAAAAAAAAAAAAAAAAAA
>CM053511.1:12017901-12095236 GCA_028627145.1 Eidolon dupreanum
GTCATCTAGTGCCACAGTACTGCTGCATAGAAACAACCACAAATGTGAATGGCATGCATTAGTAAACATTTAATTTTGCTCATGCAGCTATCGGTCAGTGAGATGGTATTACTAATTGGGGCTAAGCTTGGCCTGCCTCAGCTGGGCTCACGTATATATATATATATGTTTGCGGTCAGCTAGCAGGGTATCTGGGGCCTGGAGGTCTGGGATGGCCTTGGTTTGTCCTGCTGGACTCTCATTCTGCAGCAAACTAACCTGGGATTGTTCACCAGGTGAAGCAAGGTCTAAGAGAGCAAAGGGAAGCACTCAGGGCCTGAAGGCATAGGTTGGACCTGGCAGGCTTTCACTGTCTGCATTTTCTTGGCTGAACCAGATAACAAGGGTGACTGGATTCAAAGGGATGGGAAGAGCTTCAGGACCCCCTGGAAAGGGCATGGATTCAGGAAGGGATAGAGAATTGGAGTGATTTTTGCAGCCAGTTACCATACTCATTGTGCATAAAAGTTCCAGGTGAAATGATAATTTATTGCTAAGTGGTTTATGATAAGCCAGTTAAAATCAGATTAGACCTCTGTGAGAGGAATTAGTACTTCTGTGTCAGTCCTTCCCGAGTTGAATTTGTGGACTGGCCTACTGGCCTACTCTCTGAAGTAGGTAGTTTGTCCTCAGTGTCCTACTCACTTGTCTTTGATCCATCCTTTAGTTATTTTTCCATTTTTCAGATCTACTAACACTTTCAGTAGTGTTTAGGAAAGAAGTTTATAAATTATTTTCCACTGGAGTGAAAATGACTGATAAAGGCGAAAGGCATTAAGTACCACTGTGCCTTTTCATGGCATGAACCAAAAGGAATGGAGTGCCAGGTATAGAGTTTTGGATATTGGACTATAAGTTGTTGCTGGACAGGAAGTGTCCACCTCTTGGAATTGCTTCCCCATGTAGGAGCAGGACTCTGCTGTCATAGATGTAGGTTCTGATGGAGCTAACCTGCTCAGTAGACACGTGGGTTTTGGCAATTTAGTTGACTTCTCTGTGCCACTGTACCTTCATCAATAAAATAGGGAAAATGATATGTACTTCAAAACTTCATGTAGAATTCAGGGAGGTGATGCAATGGACTCTGCTGTGCCTGACGAAAAGTAGATTCACAGCAAAGTTCATTCCCCCATCACCCCATCCCATGTGCCTCTCTGTCTGCAGCTCTGAGAAAGGCTGATTCTACAGCTCCTGCTGCAAATCACTGCCAAGGTCAGAGCAGCAAACCTCTATTCAGTATTTCCCATTAGCGCATACTGTCATTATTGGTCATTGAGGATATGAATCTATGGAATGGTCCTTGTCAGTGAGAAGTATATAATTTGGTGGTGCTTAGGAGTGAGACTGAGAATTTGAGCCTCTAGGTAAGGAGGTTCGTGTCCCATTTCTACTCACTGACTTTTTTGTGGTATCCACTAAGAACCTGGTTGTCTAGAGAACAAAATGCCGCATGCTGAGGACTGGCCAAGCCAATTAGTGGGTTCAGCAAGAGGCAGGGCCACAGAGATGGAAGAGGAAATTTGTTGGAGAAACACAAGTGAGAGGGTAAAGCAACAAGAAGCCTAGTATACAGGGGCCTCAGAATGTTAGCTCTCTTCCTTTTTCCCATGGTGGTCTCCACTGAGACTCAAGAGCATCGACTTTAGTCCCAGTTTAACTAATTAAACATTTAAAAGCACCCCATCGTTCAAATAATTAAATTGTGAGTTCTTTGAGGGCAAAAACTTTCATTTTTCTTCAAGTCTGCTTCACACGTATATACATATACATATTAAAAAGATGTGTTGTTCTAAAGGATAGAATGAAGAAGTCCTTTTGTAGTGATAGAAAATTCTGTATCCTGATTGTGGTGGTTGTTACATATGGTAAAATTGCACAGAACTGCACATGCACACATATGCAAATACACACACACACACACACACACATACACACAACTGAAAGCATGTAAAAATTGGTGTAAGTTGAATAAATTCCATAGGTTGTACCAATGTTAGTATACTGGCTTTGATAATGTACTGTAGTCATGTAGGGCGCCACCATTGGGGGAGCTAGGTGAAGGTTGCATTAGATTTATTTATACTATTTTTGAAACTTCCTGTGAGTCTGTAATTCATTTATGATGAAAAGTAATTTCTTTTTACAAAATATATTAATATTATTTGTGTGCTTTTACAGAAATTTGTTACCTCTTCAACATAACTAAATCGACCATTTGCATATCATTCCCTCTTGAGGACAGGAACCTAGTCTTGCTTGCTGCTGTGACTCCAGGTCTAGCCTGGTATTCAGCAAATAGTTATCAAATTATTGAGTGAGCACTTGAATGAATGAATGACTTTTCCTTCATGAGGAATCTAAGGCTTGGCTTAATTATTTAGGCCAATTAGCTGAAATTAGTTAAGGCCACTTGCCTAAATTCACACAGCTAGTGGTGGATTGCATGCTGTGCTAAATGGGAATGAGTGGTCTTCATAGGATCTCATCTATCTGAGATTACAGTGAAGCAAATAAAGCCTTCTCATGCTGGATATTTTCTCTTCCCTAGGATGGTCTACAGCAGCAGGACGAGATGACCTGACATGAGGAAAACACTAAAGAAAAAAAGCTTGTCCTGAGACTCCATCACCTGCTATTACTCATGCAGAATCATTTTAATAATGTTTTTCATTTTGCCTTCCATCCACAAAATACTTTATAGCCATTAAGTAATTTCTCTTCTCCGGTCTTAATCAATAGCTGTCCGGTGTGTTGCCTTTGAAGAAATATCTAGAAAAGAACAACAGAAGCCCCAAATTGGCTAGGCAAGCACATGGCATCATCAGATGCCAGATAGCATTTTCCATTTTCCTCTAACCAGGATTATGTTGCTTTGGCGAGCAAAGCCCTGATAGAACAGCAGATATTATAGGAAGCAGATGACCCATGACTATCCTGCTGCAGCTTAAAACCAGTAGTGGCTTCCCTTTGCTCTTAAAGTATAAGTTTCTTGCCAAAACTCGCAGGCCATAAGTCACCTGATCTTTGCTTTCAGCACCAGGTTTGTCCTGTGTTGGGCTCCCAGTTGCTTTTCATGCCCTGATCACACTGGTCTTTGCTGGTTTCCCACATTCATCTTGCCCCTTCCCGAATCTGAGCCTTTTCCCCGAGATGCCTTTCCTGCTTTTCCTTCCCTTCTTACCCCATCAGAGTTCACATTCTCAGCTATAACAGTAAGTGTTCAGCAGGTCTTTTTTGACCTGTCCTGAGCTGGGTTAGCATATCTTGTTTTACACTCACAGTATTCAATATTTCTTTTATAGCTATTATCATAATTGTATTTAAGCAAAATTAATTATATAATTATATAATTAGCTGTTTATCCTCATCTGCCTTCTCCTCTATACTATAAGCTCTGTGAAATTCTGTGTCACTAGTATAAACAATAAGTATTTATTGAGAAAATGAATCAATGAATGAACCAATGAATTAATAACATGGATTAAGATAAGGTGGGAGGAGGTGGGTAGTGATGTCTAGAGTAGTTTAGCTACTAAGTCAGCTACTAGAGAGAAGTTAAAATGCTTTCCCAGTGAATGCATGAACAAGTGTGGTACATCCAGACAGTGGAATATTATTCAGTGCTAAAAAGAAATGAGCTATCAAGCCATGGAATGACATGGAGGAATCTTAAATGTGTACTACCGAGTGAAAGAAGTCCATCTGAAAGGTTACGTAGTAGATGATTCCAACTATACGACATTCTGGGAAAGGCAAAAATGATTGAAAGAGTAAAACAATTATGTTGCCAGGGCCTGGAGGAGGGGAGGGGCTAAATATGCAGATCACAGGGGATTTTTAGTGCTTTGAAATGCTCCTTATGATACTATAGTAATGGATACAGGTCATTATATGTTTGTCTAAACCCTTAGCTTGTATAACACCAAGAGTGAACTGTAAACTATGGAGTTTGGCTGATTATGATGTGTTGATATAAGTTTATCAGTCTTAATGAATATACTTCTCTGGCACATTGAAAATGGTGGAGGCTATGCACGTATGAGAGCAGGGGTTGTATGTGAAATCTCTGTGCCCGCCTCTCAATTTACTGGGAACCTAGAACGGCTCTAAAACATAGTCTTAATTTAAAAAAAAAAAAGAAAAGAAAAAATGCCAACTGGTGGTCTGGTGGTTTCCCCAAAGGCTGGGGGGCAGGGGAGATGAAGAGTCCCCATTAATGGATGAGGGTGTCTTCTTTGAGGATGTTGAAGAGGTTTTGGAAATAAAAGTGATGGTGGCACAATACTGTGAATGTACTAAATGCCATGGAATCAGATACTTTAAAATGGTTAATTTTGTTTATGTTATGTGAATTTTACCTCAATAAGTAATTATAAATGCTTTCCCAAAATCTTTCCTAGCAAAAATGGTCCATGAAGCAGTAGTTGCTTGGTGACATTGTATATACAGAGATTAAGTTAAGCTAAAATTTTAAGGGAAAATTCAGAATAGAAAAACACAGGCTTTCATTATAAGCACATTCGCTTCTTTCAGAGCTCCTGGCCTAGTTCTCAAAGACTGAGTGAAACAGCCTGAGCAGTATTCTCACTTATACTTTTCTACTCAGTAAATTAATTCATCTTAGTCGTCATATACTCTTTTAATGTGAGTCTCAATAGTTATTTTTATTGTGAGTGAGAAAATATAAAGCATATCAATTTTAATTTTTCTTGAATCGACACCTATATAAAAAAGATTCCTGACTGAGCTCCATAGCCGTATGTATGAGTTTCTTCCTGATGGCACTTGCTTTCTTTCAAGCCTCACTTTATGTCTTGGAAATCTTGTACCGAGTCCTGTACAGGGGTCACCTGTGTCACCAAAGACCTTTTCCTTCCTTCCTTCCTTCCTTCCTTCTTTCTTTCTTTCTTTCTTTCTTTCTTTCTTTTCTTTCCTTCTTTCCTTCCTTCCTTCCATCCTTCCTTCCTTCCTTCCTTCCTTCCTTCCTTCCTTCCTTCCTTCCTTCCTTCCTTCCTTCCTTCCTTCCTTCCTTCCTTCTTTTTCTTCTTTTTATCTTCCCAAGTCTCGAAAACCAGCTTTGCTCTCACAGAGGATTTTCATGACAAGAGCAGTTTCCTTCCCAGGTTTATGCTAGCTTTCATTTCCGAATGCCCTCCATCAACTGTAAAAATATAAATAGAAGCATGGATAATATTATTAACATATATGGATATCTTAGCTCAGGCTGCTATAACAAAATAGTGGATGGCTTAAACAACAGACATGTGTTTTCTCACATTCTTAGAGGCCTCCGGAAGTCTAAGATCAGGGCGCCAGCATGATTGGCTTCTGGGAAGGATTCTGTCCCTGGTTTACTTCTTGCTACGCCCTCAGATGGCCTTTCCTCAAATTGGCAGGTAGGGCTTCAGACTATGAGTTTGGGGAGGACACAGTTCAGTCCATACAATGAATAAGCAGAGTTTCTCAATGAATTCTTCTTAAATTCCTTTCGTGGTTTTACTTCATATATATTTCTCCCCCAAATCACATACATTATCTCATTTGATTAATAATTGATGTTTGTGTGTTTCAGATTTCAAAATACTGAGAATTAAGAGATAGAAATGACTTTTCAAGGCCAAGAAATGGCAAGCACGGGCTCCACTGCGGCTGTGATCCCGCAGTCTTATTTGATCATGGAACCATTTTTCTTGGAATGTCGATTGTCACCCTTAGGAGGACACTTAGGATAATCTATGTCTAAGTTTATAGCTGTAGAACTTGAGGGAAGAGGCTGAACTAGACGTCCCCCAGGAAAATGAATGTAGGAAAATCACCGATTGCTCAGGGTCTGTGTTCTGTCTTTATGAAAAATTGGCAAATTTCTTTCTAAGATTACGCGTTATATATTAGGGCCGACATCATTAGTAGGAAAGGGTGATTTGTGGCACTGGAAGGCTCTTCTTTGTTCATAATTACATTCTTTTCGCTTAGCCATGCTGCTGGACGTATCACCAGTCTAAATGATTCCATCTGATTTCCAGAACTTCGTGTACGAGGGTCCCTATTTTAATCTCTGCTCCGTCCGTAAAAACCCTGTACACTGGTCCTAGAATCCTATCACTTCCTTCATTACTCCCCTGCTCAGCCCGGGCTCCTGATCACCCACCACATCTGCTTGTCTCTAATAGCCTTTTACAGACAGATCCCATCATTTCTTTCCAACTTTAATTCTTGCCACTTCTCAGTGCATCCAGGGGACATTCTGAGGTCCACACCTTTGCCCAGAGCAGAGGTTTTCCTGTGAAGAGCACCTGGTGGTTTCGTTAGTGTCTAAAACTCTCTCCTCCCAGGGCATATCCCCCACTTCAGCACCTTTTGTCACTCGCTTCTCCTCTGTCACACACAATGCTCAACACTCAGAACACTGTGGCGTTTGTTGTTTCAGTGGGAGCTGGTTGACTTGACTCAGCAAATCCCACTTTACAGTCAGGGTGAGATCAAAATGGATCGTGAGGGCCCAGGCAACACCCATCTGATAATGGACGGCCTGAAACCCAGCTTTCTCTGCAGGTAGGCATGAGGCTCTACAAACCAAATTCACCTATTCACCAAAAAGTGATGGAGCACAGCTGTTTCCCAGGCACTTTGCCTTTCTCTTGAGATAAGACAAACAAAGCACAGTCCCTGTGCTCATAGTGCCTGAGAGCAAAGTAGGGGAGACAGACGTGTGTGTAGACAACTGATTTACTATTCCCTATGCCGCGTGCAGAGTCAGGGTTCCCCCTCGGTGGGTAAGCCTTGGCGTGCAAGCCAGATTTCCAGCAGTAGCTATTTCGTCCAGTTACCCGGTGCATAACGGGCACCCGCTGCATGCCAGGCATTCTGTTAGACCATAAGAACACAGAGCCAAGAAGAACAAGGGCCTCATTTTCAGAAGCTCAGGGTCTTTTTTTTTTTTTTGTCCTGTGGCTTAGATGAATCTTGTTTATATGGCACAAGTGGCATATGACTCTATGAATGCTGATGATCTAAAGTGTTGGATTATGAGTGTGAAAGGAATAAATTTAGTAGACTTTGTAGATCTTGCCTAAAGATACAATGGTATCCACACAGTGGAGCATAATTGTTACGATTCCAGGCTCTGCAGTTAGTTTCGGCACCAGGCCTGACTCTGACCTTCACTGCTGTGTGATGTCAGACACGTTATGTAACTTTTCATGGTTTATGTAACATGTTATGCCTCAATATGTTCATCTGTAAAATGGAGATAATAATAACATCGATTTCATATCAATCATTGTTGTGAATATTAAGTAAAGTAATTTATATCAAGTGCTTTGAACAATGCCTGTCCTGAAATAAGTTCTCCTTAAATGATAGCCGTTGCTATTAGCATCATATTATACTTGCACGAGGTTTCCCATTAGTGTTGTTTGTAGATCTTTGCCAGTGCCAAAAGTATTATTAGAGCCATATCCAGGCGTCCACTGGCATTTTTTTCTTTCTTGATCCCGAAGTCTCTATGAAGTGGGCTGTTGAATTTTGCACTGGTTTCAATATTGATTTTTTACAAAAGGATTGGAGTGAGAGTTCTGGGTTCTGGTTCGGTTTTCTCAGTGTCTCTTATATTCTTAAACTCTTTAGTTATCCTTTACTGGCCTCAGTTTCCATAAATGGAGAGAAAACAGATGACCTCCTTGTGAGACTCAGAAACAGTAGATGTGAGGATGTATCCACCTGCTTCAGGGTCCCTGTCCAGCCCTTGCTTCTTCCTACTAGAGAGGCAGAGGTGCAGGGAGACCCCAGTTGGCCTCCATTTGGGGCAGTTGGCCTCAGTGTGGGTGACGCTCCAGCCTCCTTATGTGGGGAGGGCCCATGTTCATTCGTCCTGTTTCAGTCCCTTAAACTGGAAATTTCCAAAAGGGACTGTAAACTTACTCTTAAATAAAAAGTATTCCTTTATGAATAATTGATTTATCTATAACTTAAATATTGCCCCAATAACTAAATGTTTACATTAAGCATTATAAGCAGAGAACCACAGTGTAATCCTGGTTGTCCATCTGCCTTACTAGGTCAAGGTGTCAGCCTAGTTCCTGTAGCCTCTTGATCTTGAGTTGCTTTTCTTTTTTCTTTTCTCAACATGTGTGTTACAGGATACTTCTCACCTCTCTCTGCATTTACATAATGCACAAGATTTTGCTCTCCTCGTTGCTCTCGTAATCTTTTCTTAGGTGTTTGCATACCTTTTGTCCGTGCTCGCTCTCTCCTTTCCAGTGCACACCTGGTACTTTACCTTACATGGCTTAACTGTGCCTCCTTGCTTTGGAGCCACTGGCCTCCTCATTTTCCCATGGTCTGCTTTGTGACACTGGGCTTGACCCCATGGCACAGCACTTACCTTCCAGCCTTCTCTGAGGTCCTTTGTGGTGTGAAGGCTATCTCTTCAATGTCCATTTGTCCTCCAAGGACAAGGCTTCACTGCCAGATCCCATCTCAGTGACCAGGCTTCTGTTCCCTGTATCCCTTTGTCTTAATGGGATGGGCTTATTCTCTCGGGTGGAATGAACTAGCTTTCTGGAAAAGGCTCCCCAAGAAAATTGTTACCACCAAAGTAAATACTTGATCTGAGATGCCCATGAAAGTCCTTAAAATGACTCCTTGGAAAAAGTTCACAGGAATCAAAGGATCCAAGCAGGTTAGATACAGCAATAGTATGAGGCCCTCGATACATATAATCTCTTCTTATTCATTTTGTATGGTTTATAAACACATTTTGGATACAGAAAAGGATATGCAAGTATAGATGTTTATTTTTGTATGAGTTGGGTCAATTTTTTTTATAACAGAATCACATTTTTTGAGTTGAGTCAGTTTTACTTTATCTTATTTTTATTGATATACAAAAAGCTGTACATATTTAATATATATAATTCAGTGAGTTCGGACATATTCATATATCCATGAGAATAATGTATTTTTTGAAGAGGGAGAAGTAGAGAAGTAGAGAAAATATTTGAAAGTAGAAATGTAAGCCTTCTTCACTTGACTCTTGGCTCAGAAATAAGCTTTCTCAGCTTTGCAGAAAGTATCCAATTCAGTGCTTTCTTTCAAACAGGAAAAAATACACATCCTCTCTACTGACCTAAGCCTAATAAGAGAACAACTGAATTGTAAGAATGGCTAACGATGTGTTGAGCACTTGCGTACCTGACAGTGTCACTGGGCTTACTTACTTAAGGAAGTTTAATTTTTACTGGAAAGACTGCTGTCACTCTAGCTATAAGCTCAAATCTTCTCAGTTGGCCTTGGGTAGATTTATGGGTACTAACTCTGCAGAAATCTCATAGCATGCCAGCAGCAGGCAGAACCCATCTGTGTGGCTTTGCTTGTTTGAAGTTGAGGAAGGGGCTGGCTGGGCCTGCGTACGCTGTTCTCGTTTTGCCTTGTCGTTTATGTGGGATGCAGGATGCTGTAGTGTGATGCTGTAATATAGCAGCAGAACCATTGGGCCCAGTGTTGGGGCTGCCAGATGCTCCATCCCCAAGATGCTAACTGAAAAGAAGAAGTGGCTGTGTGATTGGGAGAGACTTCTCATCCTGAGTCCTGAGACTGACACTAATCCAAAGGCAGCTGTAGGCAGCTATTTCGGATTTGATGCAAATGCGAATTCCAGTCTGTCAGGCATTCTCTGATTGTGATTGACGTATTTACTGTTGATAGTACAAGGTGAACCCTGCAGTTCTCTTAGATGTGTGGCCCTTTGCCTGAAGACAACATTCAGGGTGAGAATGGAATGTGGGATTTTGTTCCAGATGCACATCTGCCTGGGTATTTTTTCAAAAATCCTCTTGAGAATTCTCCAGGCTTCTCTTGACTGACAGTTAGCACAGAAGTCTTGTCATCTACACATGTAAATCTTCTGGCGACTGGCATATGTGTTGTTTATAGAAGGGGTTTAAGATCTTAAGTGTGATGGCTCTTCATAGCTGTTGGTTCCTTGTACCATCACAGTTCTTTGTGAGTTTGGCTGTTTGTTGACTAATGGATACTCTCTGATCAGAGCTGATGAGAAAGGCACCAGTTAGAATTCACATTCCTGAAATCATGGTAGCAAGGCCGATCTGGAGAGGTTTCTTTCTGTTTTGGCATGGTCTGGTATTCTGACCAATCTAGAAGTTCCCAAAATTGCATTTCATAGGACGTGTGGTTCTTGGAATGTAATAGGTACAAAACAAAACAAAACGAAAAATAGTCAAATCAACCTGGAGTGCCCTTCTGCCCACGATGCCTCCCTCCTGGAGTTTTTTGCTGTATGGTAAAAGCTCTGAGAAGTTCCTCATTCAAGACACTCGTGTGACTTCAGCCACATCATCCCAAGGAATTGATGGTGGAATATTTTTCAGTATCATCTATTTGTACCCTTTCATGCCTATTAACATTGCGTAGGATGCGTTTTGGAAAATATATAGGAAAAAAGGCTCTCATTCCCTGAAACATGGCTTCCCAAATGTGGCCCAGCAACTCTAATTGTCAAAAGAGAAGAAAAGAAGGATTTGCTTGGGAAACACAGGCCAGAGGCCTTGTGAACAAGCGAGAGAATAGATGGTAATTTAGAGGCCGTGTGATTACCCTGTGAGGTTCAGCTTGGGTCCTTCCAGCTTGTCACATCTTCTTTGGTGACACTTTTCCAGAGTCACTTCTATTTCCGGCTCATACCACTAATTGGCTAGTGGACTGCACTACCCTGAATCCTACAGTCACAAAGAGTAAGCATTTGAAACCGCTTTGAAAAACACAAAATCTAGCCTTTATGTTTTAAGTGATGAAGAACCATTTTAAATTAACCTTTTACATGTATAGATCATGTCATATTTTTGTCCACATGTGGAATTGCTAGGTAAAGGGATAAAATGTTTTGAAGACTTTTGTTATCTATTACCCAATTTACCTTGCAGAAAGTTTTACCTATTTATACTTCCACTGGATGTGTATGAAAATGACTCCCCTATTATATAGTTATTATTTTTAACTCATTACATGACCATTAGTTCCCGAGAATAGGGAGGAACAAATAGAGACTGCTAGAGGCTAAGCACACTAAAGGCTGCCACCTGCAGCCCTTTGGTAGCTCTGGGGCTTCCAGTCGGTGTGTGGGCTTGGTGATGGCAGGCTGTTATCAGTTGGCTTGGGAATAACCCAGTACAGCATCCAAGAGTTTCTGGCACTTGTATAAGTGTTTTCCTGGCCAATTCCTGCCTACACACTTTAACTGGGTAGACGCATGGCAGCTTGACAGTAACTTGGTATTTATATGTGTGATCACCTCACCCTAAAAACCCAGAAGGTGCCATCACCAGGGAAGGCATACCCAGCAGCCAGATCTGTCTGGTCCTATTATCGAGGTGGGCAGCCCATTTTTCACCATCATGAAAGCCCTTCTCATAAAGCAGGACTTGGAAAAGGATGTGAACAGACTCTGGGGTTCTGCAGATCCCAGTGTCCTCCAGATCCTATATTGTCAATATTAAGAAAAATAAGAATAATAGTTAACATTTATTTAGGTCATTCTATATCTCAAGCCCTTTGCTAACCACTTTGTACACATTATCCAGCAACCTGAAGGATCCTGTTAAAACATAAGATCATGTCATCCCTTTTGAAACTCTTCAGTAGCTTCCCATGTCACTCAAAATAAGAGCCAAAGTCCTTACTATGAATTTTAAGTGTCCTATATGGTCCTTCCACTTGCCCTCCCACCCACTGTAACCTACAGGAATTCATCTCTTACTCTGCTCAAGCCACACTGCATCTCCTCACATTCCCTTAAACATGCCAGGCACACTTCTGCCTCAGGACCTTTGCACATGCTGCTTCCCGTCTGCCTAGAATGTTTATAACCAATATCTCTACTCACATACCGATTTTCTTCTGTTCTTTACTCAGAAGTCACTTGCTCAGTGAGGTCTTCTCTGGACAGTCAACCTGACTTTAGATCTTCCTTTCCTGATTTATTTTTTCTTCATGGCATGTAACATGATCTACATGCTTAATTTATCTGGTGCACTCTCTGTTTCCCTATTAAATGTAAGATCGCTGAGGGATGGAGTTTGTCTTTTTTGTCACGGCTGTGTCACCAGCACTTGGGAGAGTGTCTAGTAGGTGCTCAATAAATATTAGTGCATAAATGAATGAACTCATCTAACTTCCACATCAGCCCTAGGAGGAAGGAGCTATTGTTTTCTTCATTTTTCAGGTGAGGCAACTTGAACTTAGCAAGGTTTAAAGTAATCAGTACAGAAAGCAGTGGCACTGGGGTTTAAGGCTCTGCCTATAGCCACTGCTCTTTATCTCTCTGAGAGAGCTGTAATAAATCCAAATCCTCCATACATACCTAATGAGGTTCAGCCTTCATGGCCAGACATCCACAACTCCTGAAGCTGGCCCCAGCCTAAGTTTCCAAACATGGCACGTGCCCTCGGCCATCACACCCTGACCTTTAGCCAAACAGACCGCGATGCTGCCACTTCTGTGATTTTGCTTACACTGCTCCCTTCCTCTCAACCTGTTCAAATCCTTTCTCTACTTCTACATGCAAATCAAATGCCACATATCCAGGAAGCCCTGTGATGATCCTGACTCCCGTTGTTCATTATAGTTGCACGTAAGGGTTGTCTCTCTTCTATAGTTCTTAGGGCAGAGGCATTGTCTGTTTGATCTTTGTCTTTTCCACATGCCATGTGGACACTCTCTACTCAAAACATCTACCTAACAAACAGGTACCTCTTTACATAATGGAGTGACAAATTTCAGAGCAGAGACTGTTTCCTAATGTGGAGATCCTTACAATCCATGAAAATAGAGTCTGATGCTGAACACAAGGCTACATTTAAGAAAGAGAAGGATTAAGTGGCACGTTGGTTACATAAAAACCACCAGTCCACTCAGCACAATCTAGAAAATCAATCAAACTCGGTGTTTGGTTGTTTGACATCTGTAGACAAAGCAGCAAGGAGATTGAATTTCCTCTGCTTTATGTGGTGTGCTTCGCTGTTATATAAAATGCCCTTAGATGTTTAAGGTACTCTACTGACATTAATCTCTTATTTCTTTCAAAAATATGTACTTGATTAGCAGTTTGAGGTGGGGAATGAGAAACAGAAGAAAAGGGGAACATGTTTAAAACAGATACATATCAAATGACATCTCACGTACTAGTAAATAAGCATGTGCTTTAAAATCACACACATAGCTTTGTTTTGCACGTGACAACAGAATTTAGTGCATTAGGTTAGAAGAAGGAATTGGCTTGCTGTTGTTTTCCTGCAAGACTTCTCTGAGCCATTAGCGTGCCGTGCTAGGCATCGTGAGTCTTGATGGGGAGAACATAGCATGTCTGTTTCCCAAAGTTATTCAACCGTGGAATCTCCTCTCCCCTTATTCTTCAAGGACATCTGCAAGACTAGTTTTCTATAGAACATTCTGGAGAATACTGGTGAGAAGTATAAATGTGAGTGCTTTCTGTGTGAGAGACATGGGCATTAAACACGACTCTTGTGTGGGGTTGAACCCACGAGTGAAAACTCAAAGGAACTCAAGTTTCCCTGGAGGCCAATTTGGGATGTGAGCCAAGAGAAAGCTGAGTGAGGAGGTCCTAGCTTTCCTTAGAAATCAAGACAGAAGACAGGACATCAGATTCTATTTGTTAATCAAATCATAATTAACATGAAGTTAATTATACCAAGCATCAAGGCAGAAAGTTTTGATCGTGAGGAAGAGAAGATATTTACACTGTTTTATATTATCAGGGTGGAATTACACCTCCTAATTCTCATCTTTCTTTTAGAAATTGTTTAAGTACCATTCACTTTGCATTGAAATTCCACGTGATGACAGCTCTAGTGTGTGCAGCTTCAGTGTCTGCTTAGATGCATTGCTGTGGAGACAAATGCCAGGTGGGCATCTTCTTTGTGTGTTTCCAGTTGCAAGTGGTCACAGTGACTGGTCTGGCTATGGGTAGTGGTGACAGCTTGGTGTAAAAGGTAGATGAGCTCTAATCTGCAGCTTCTCCATTCAATTCCCTATAAGTAACTGAACTAACTACTTAAACGGTCGTTTTGAAAATAGGTTCATCTGTTGGCTTAATGACTTTGGATACATTCTTTGCAAATTCAGCCCTGAGGACCCAATCAGAAGATGAAATATGTCTGGCCTGGCCACTGCAGGAATCGATTAAAGGAGGCTCTTGCTTGCTTCCTGGTACTCAGCCAAACAGGAATTAAAATGCAAACTAAAGGTTGCCTTCAGCTTTAGCCATGTTCATTGCAAGATGTCCTCCTACTGAAGTGGAAGTGACCAAGGCTAGTCCAAAAGGAGGACCTTAGTTTAAAAAGACATAAAATAAATAAAATTTTTTCAAAAAGTGTTATTTTGAAATAGAGCTGTGTGCTCCCCAATATGTCAACTTTGCAGAGATTGTAATGAAAATTGGGCAGGGCTACACTGAGTCCTTTCTTCTCTGTAAAAAGAAGGATTGGATTATTGAGAAAGTATGCCGGCCACCAGGACTCTGTGTTGACAGCTCTAGGGAGTGAGCATCCCCTCTCCTTGCGGTTCCTACTGAAGCCAGAGAAAGGTGGAACCTCACATCTCTCTCCTCCATCCTATCTTATCTCCTCTGGGACTGTGAGCTCTGCTCTGCTTTTCATTTCAAATAGACTAGGAAGGAATGGGATATTTCCTAGCTGAGGAGAGCAATATTAAAAATCCACAAAAAGTGGTGCAAAGCAATACTACTGTGATGCGTTTACTAGGATGAATTGAACTAAAGATCAGTAAATGTGTGGTATTGAACACTAGGCTTTGTGGACTCAGGTGACAACATTGTCTTGAAGAGGCCAGTCACTGAGCCTTTCTACAGTTTTACAGTAGAAAGCTGAGGAGAGGTATAAATGTGGGTTAGATACCCACAGGCTTTGACCTACTCTTTGAAATATTGGTTCTAGCAACTGATTTTCATATGTTGTTGTTACAGCAGCCTATTTAGATGTGGAATAAGCCAATTGCCAAATGTAAGGTACTGACCCAAATGAGTAATCATCTTCTAGTAGATACATAAGATACATAAGAGGTAGACAGAAGGTTTCCAGGAGGAACTTATGTTTGTCAGTTGATTAGAAGAGTGGAGGCTGTGTCCACTCTTCCTTTAAAAGAGCTGGTATTTCTCAGAGCTTTGGAAACAGAGCACAACATGCCCTTGACCATCAGGTCATCAATTTCAGAGGCCATCGTTTTCTGGGTAGAGTTCAAGATTTGTTATGTTTGACCATCATTTGTAGCTTCCTTCTGAGTAGAACAGAATTTCAAATCACAAACCACCAGGCAAGCATCAAACCAAATGTGAAAATCAATGGTCCATTGTAGTTACAATCATGTAGATGGCCATGCAATGGTGAGTAGACCATCACAGAGGACATACTTGAAGAACAGACAAGGGGAGCTTTATTTACCCACTTCTCTCTGCCTTCTGCTCCTACCGCCCTGATCTGCCATTAAAATGTGTCAGTGAATTTAAGTCAAGGAATAATCTGTGACTAATCTATATTTAGCTTCTAAGCCATTTCCTCTCAGTTTAGCAGAGACTTCTGCATTCAACAACTTCCCTCCCGTCCTCCCCTCCCAGAGATCCCTCTTATCATCCTCATTATCATAGGGCGTGTCCCATAACCCCGTCCCTCCAACAGCCTCTTGTAACCCTCTGTTGGCAAGGAAACCGAACACCATTCTTTAGGGTCTCCAACTGGAAGCCTGTGGCTGCACCATAGGAAAATCGAAGTTTCTTTTATTATCATTTGTAACAACAGTTACTGTTTCTGGGAACACTTTCTATTTGCAAGCCCTGTGGTAACATTTTAGAACCTTGTCTCCTAAGATTCTTAGGAGGTGTCTGTGAGGTAGACATCACTACTCTCATTTTACAGATAAGGAGGCAGACCTTCAGAGAAATTAAGTAACTTGTCCACAGTGATTTAAGACCAGGTCTGTACTGATAGCCACGGCACAGAAATTAAATTAGAGACTCACAGTTTTCATCGAGAGTCGAATGTCCCTCCCAGAGAGAATTAGAAAATCCTTCTTCATGAGATCTCTTTTTAATTTGTTTTTTAATTTTTTTTTAAAATTTAGAATAGTTTTAGAATTAAAAGCTGTGAAGCTAGTGCAGAGAGTTCCCGTGCACCCCGCATTAGGGTTGCCCTGTTCTTAGCTTCTTACATTCCTGTGAGACATTTGTCACAACTATTGATCTCAGTTGCCATAATTTATTTGTATGTCTTTAGCGTTTGCCTAAAATCATTTGTTCTGTTTCAGGATCCTATCCAGAAGACCACATTTTATTTAGTTGTGTCTTTTGGGGGTCTTCTGGACTTTGACAATTTCTCAGACTTTCTTTAGTTTTGATGACCTTGACAGGTTTGAGAAATACTGATTAAATGTGTTGTAGAATGTCCCTTAATATAGGTTTGTCTGATGATTTTGTCTGGGATCTCTTTTGGCTGTTAAACAAATGATAGCTTCATCATAATTTCTTAAATAACCTCAATATTATCAGAGCCTAGGCAGGATGAGGACAGGAATTCTTTCCTACTCCAGGGTCAGTTTTAAATGAGCCATGTTGGAAAAGTATACATATAGACAGCAAGGACAGCTGCGTTCTTTTGGATGAATGAATAGGACACATTTCATAAGAAATCCTTCACCCAGAAATGTTACCCCACCCCCGATATTTACAAGAATGTTAGAAATTTACAGAATAATAAGGTGGGTGAAGCCATGATTTCAGTTAATGATAAAATTGTCATTGGAAATAGCATCTTTGCAGCCAACAAAAACAGATGTCCACATAACAATTTGGAGCCATCCAATGCATAAAGGAATTTGTAGATAATCTCCTAAACAGAGATAGTATCAAAAAATGCATTCATTGTCAATTAGATGTCCATCCAGGCTACGTGTCTAATTGACCAGTTATTTTCCAGACTGTCTCAGAAGCTACTAAACATGGTTTAAAATGGAGCCCTTGGTATTGTACCTCAGAATGACCCAATGTTAATAATAAAAGAACAGATTCCTGCGCTTGTTCAGGGAGCAGAGAGTTCAGTGCACTGCCTTCTGTATGTAAAATCAGGTGCCTCATCAGGCTTTGTTGACCTGATCTGAATTGGTAATGCAATGGTGTGTCATCCCGATTTGAATGGCAGGCAACTAAAACTATTATAAAAAGGAAAAAAAAAAAAAAAAGACACCCTTCACCAAGATTGGAGACGTAGATGTGGGCATGACACAAATATCCAATTGTATCAGCAAAAAAATCTTAGCAGTGAAGCTTTTTTTGATGGTTTTTCTATAAAACACACTTGATCTTGGCCATTTGAGTGGGTGACAAGGTTCCTCTGTATCTTTCCTCCCCGCCTCATGGCTTCCGGGAGATTCTGTCTCAGCTCTTGGTGTCCAGCTGCAAATGCCTCTCAACGTCACCACTGGACTACATCCTTTGTTTCCCACTTCAATAACTGCAAGTCAAAATAACTATTCTAATTTTTTTTAAAAGATGAGAGTATTTATTATAGTAAATAGACAAGCTTCATTACACTAGGAATATGATACTTCCAAGCAGTAGTCAAGGTTATTTTCAAAAACATTCTAGTGACAGCCATGGGCTCCCGTATGCATTTCTCTGCCACTGCTCCCCAGTTGCCCTTGTCTCCAGATGTAGCCATTGTCCTGGGATGCAGCCAGAAAAAGAATCAGAGGAGGTGGGGGTCTCTGAGGGTTAGGAAACATGAGGGCTTTATCTTCAAATAAGGGCTCTAAGTTTTCCTTATGAGACTTGGTGTTTAAAGCCTGTCATCGTCTGGAACCCTGCACCGCCTCAGAAGTTGGAAGCAGTCTGTTATTGATTGCAGCTGTGTCCTTTTTGGCAGAAGAAGAGGGTGTAGAAAGCAAATGCCGTCCCGTTTGGCAAGGACACAATACAGGTGAAGAACAATCAGGAACGATGCCTAGAGGCAAGATGACAAGCCATGGAGACAAAATTGACAATTTCAGGGTAGATAGTAAATGCCTGTCTTTTACTATCTCCCTCCAGAAGCTGTGGGAACCAGAGCCGGCTTCCCGTGTACCCAGCTACCTTTATTAGGACTTAGGACAAATGAGAGTGTGTGTGAGTGTGTGTTTGTGTGTGTGTGTATGTGTGTGTGTGTGTACATGTATTGCAAGTCCTTAAGAAGTCTGTCTAACCTTCACACACACTTGTATATCAGAGGTTCAGTGTATTTCATACGCATCATCAACGCTATCTGACTTGATATAGAGAAATAAGTATTAACGTGTTTGTGTTCTTTTACTCACCTCTGAATTGGGACTAAAGAATGGTGTTTAGGGAATAACCTTAGAGGTATCTTATCAATCACTCACAAAACCCATAAAAATTCCTGATGTGATGACTTGCCCTTTTGCTGAGTGAGGCACACATTGGAATTTTTTTCCTGCAAGGTTTGAGTTCTTTATCTACTGCATAGACTTAACTGCCAGCTCAGTAAGCACATCACAGTGGAGTTTTGTTGTAGAAGAATAGCAACCCTTAAGATAGAATAATGACTTGATTTCTTTGTGAAAAACAAAAAGACCTGAAATGTATGCCATTTGCTGGACTGGGAATGGCAATGTGGAGAAAGTCAAGAGGACTTCATGCTGAGTATGGAAGACTGCATGTTCTCTTGCTTGAAATGTCACTAAAACTGAGTAGAAGACGTTTATAAGGTGGAAACTAATAAGAACCAGGAGAACAATAGAAGAGGCAATAGGAGGCAAAGGATGGTAACAGATTTTTGAAAAATGGGCAGTGGATTAAGGATGATGACTGACTTAGCAAGGCAGAGTGCCCAGAGATGCAAGTACTGCATGATTTAGACACTCAGTACCTTAGGATGTGGGAGAAAAGCATAAGACTAAAAATAGGTGGATTGATAGACGATGTTGTACTATGTAGCTTGGTTCCCAGGTCCTTTTCTCCGACCTTTTTAGCTACTGTTTTCTCCCCTGCTTGCCCTCAACACACACACACACACACACACACACACACACACACACACACAAAATTATCCTTTAGAGAAACTTAACTACAGGAACAGAACCAAGCAAAACAGAATTGAACCACAAAACAGAGCCGGACATAGCAGGAAAAGTGGAAGAAGGTGAGGCTGAACCAGGCGGAGGGGGAGCTAAAGGAAAGCCTGCAGAACAGCGGGGCGCCAGCCCTCTTTCCCTCCCCAGCCCTAGACCGCCACAGGGAAGCATGAACCACGATAGAAAGAGGCAAGGATTTGTCAGTAAAGAAACTGGACAGCTATAGAGAAAAGCCATACAGGTACTGATGCCTAGAGACCCTCCAGTGCAAAAGCAACTCACTGCTCAATCACCCTATGGTAAAGCCTGTCAGTCAGCAAGCCCCACCTACTCACACAAAATTGAATTTCAGTACCTTATTCAAATATTGCCTTACGTTTGAGGAAAATCTTCAACGTGAAAGACTGAGACCAAAATAATAAACAGGAAAAAAGAACTAATATGAGAATGTTATGAGCAGGAAAAGAAATGCAAGAAGCTAAAGAAAACACATACACATGCACACACACACGTACCTCAGGGAGGTGCGAGAATATATTGCTTTCCTGCTTTGGGAACAGAAACAATAAAAAAGCAAGAAGCTCTTGGAAATAAAAAAAAATGATTGGTAAAATTAAAAATTCAAAGTTTGAAAAAAATTTCAAAGTTTGAAAATAAGATGAAGAAACACTATAGAAGAAAAAACAAAAAGGCAATGAGAATTCAAGAAAAAATATAAGGAAATTAGAAATCCAGTAGAATATTTAAAAAATGTAGAAATTCTGGAAGAAAAGAGAAAAAGTAGAAACAGTCAAATTATTACAAAGTAATATATAAAATTGCCTAGGACTGGATAACATGAATTTCCATGTTGAAATGGTTCATGGAATGCCCAACACAGTGAATAAAATATAGTATGACAAAATTTCAGATGCTAGGGATACAGAGATCATAAAATCAGAATGAAATTAGGTTTCTTAGGAAAAACACCAGAATCCAGGGGACAAAGGATATGTTATGACCTTTTCCTATTTGGAAATTTTTGAAGATCTTTGATTATATCTGTATGAATGTCAAAGATTTATTGCACTAAATCCAAACTAACAAAGCAAATAAACTATGAAGATGTTTTTGGCATCAGGAGGGAATTCCTTAGGGTATTGAAGTGTTCGTGAGGAGTCCTTTAAATAGGAGCTTCCCCTGGCACACTGAAGTGTGCAGATATCGGCCTCTAGCAGAGTCTAGGGGAGATCAAAAGAAGAGATCCTTAAACCTAAAGAGACAGGAGTTGCCGCTGCTCCTTGATTCTGAGGAAAGAGACAGCATAAGCCATGAGGACAAGGCTGCCTTCATCGAAGTCTGACACCTCTGCGGCTCGTGAGGACCAGAGTAGACCCCCTGCTTTATTAAGCAGGGTGCACGTTTGTAACCGGTGAATGTGGTGACCAAACACATGAACTCTCTCAGCTTGACTTGGAAACTACTGAGATTAAGAAACTTTCAAATCCCTGAACACATTTTTAAAGAAAGAAAAATCAATCCCCTTGAACAAAGTTAAAGGTGAATTTCTGTCACTTTTGAAAAATTTCTGACCCTTCTTGTTGCAAAAATGATGTAACTCGGAGAGTCGCCTTTACTGACAGGAAACCAGCAATGTGTACTAAGTCCCGGGGGAGTACACGTAAGGGGAGGGTCATCTGGCAGCCTCGTTAGGCAAAGCTCCCTGAGACTCAGTCCTCAGGGCTCTGAGTGGATGGTGATACACAGCTACTTTTCCATCCCATGAGCCTGAAAATTCATCCCCAGGTTATAAAAGGACAGAGCTGGGTAAAGAGCAAGGCTGAGAACAGCTCCCTGTTGCTTCATTTTCTAAGCTTTGTTGACACATCAGTCCCCCCAGCACATCCTAATGACTACTCAAGGCGTCCTGTCCGAGGGGGGCCAGAGCACCTGACTCTTTCTGAGTGTTTGGGGAACAGAAGGACAGAAAATGGAAGCAACAGCCTCTGTTGCTGACTGACATTCCAGAACAGAAGGGCATTTGAGTCTACAAGACATCTCCCCAGGGAGAGAAGATGCCAGTGCAGCAGAAGAGAGGTCTGTCGTGTGCCGCAGCATCCAGAGTTATGCAGGCCCAGCGAGAGACAGCTGCTCCTCTGTCAGCTCTGAGGCGGCACTTGACCCCCACGCAGCAGCTGGGCAGCCTCTTCTTGCAGGGAACCTAGGAAGAGGCCGCCCGCGTTTTCCTCGTTGTGAATCCTGGGCAGCCCTCCCTCCCCTCGCCAGTTTCCGAAGCCGTGGCCGGTGCTGAGGCCGGCAGCAGTCAAAGGTCGCTGAGGAACCTCAGCAGGGGAAGAGCTTGAATGATTTGGGATGACAAGTCCTTCTCCTTTGACAGCTGGGTATTAATAATAGTAACTACTTCATGGTGTCGTTGTGAGGATTAAAGGAGTTATTAATTAAATGGAAGACGATTGGAAGAACGTGTGGCTCGACGCGTGTTAGTCGTCGTAGGATTTGAAAGATCAGCGAGAACGTAGAAACGGAATGGCATTTCACCTAAGGCAGCTGGGTGGTGACCAGACTATGTTATTTGCTTGAAGTGAGGTGTCACAGCTCTGAACAGGGACCTCTGGGCTGGAGGAAATGGGTCCACAGAGCCCTGCACCCAGAGCCCAGAGAGGTTATGGAAACCAAACCCATGGGAAGTTGAATGTTGACTACAGAATCACTGGATGGAGGAGGACAAATGTTAATCATCTATGAATATTTTTGAGACTTTGATCTAAAGTCTTCTTTAGTGGTTGAGAACATGGATGAGTCGGGGTTAGATCGACTTTTCCTAAGGACATGCTCCCGAGAAAGTAGGGGCCCCTTTGTCCATTGTACCACACCGTGTCCTCCTGTGAGAAAAGGTTACGGGATCGAAGGCCTGCTCCTCCCGGGCTGGTGGCCGGTTTTGGTTTTGAGCCCTGCGAGTTATACAAGTGGGACACAGCCTGGCTCCTTTAAACAAAGGTGGAGCAGCTGAGTCCCAGAGGGGCGCTTGAGGAAGAGGGCGGGATGGCGTGCGGGATGCCGTGCATGCAGGGACCAGGGTCTTCATGGCGCGATGGTGATGATACAGTGAACTGGCTATGACCTGGGCTCTGGTTCAAGTCCTTGCTTGGATATTATCCTCAGGCAAGTTACCGAAACTCTCTGCCTCAGTTTCCTTAAACATGTAAAACCTTGGTTAGTTCTGGTGCTTCCCTCGTAGAATTGTGGGGATTAAGACAGTTAAAGTACCATATAGATGGTACTTGACCCAGAACCAAGGTAATTGACCCAGAACCAAGGTAACTGCTCAATGTTAGCTCCGAAGAGAGATTTATACGAGCTATCGAGGAAGGCAAGTAAATAGTATTGTCAGAACTGGGGTTTGAACACGGGCCTCAGACTCCAGAGTCCGCTTCCAGACTACACTGTGCTGGAGGCAGGTGGCAGAAGCAGCAAGAGAGACGGGAGAAGGTTGCAGCTCACTCTGTGTTTCAGCTACTGCTCAACCCTTACAGGAGAGTCCAAAGGGAGGGCGCACAGGCAGACCTTGTTTTGTTGTGCTTCACCTTATTGTGCTTGAAAATACTGCAGTTTTTTTACAAATTGAAGGTCTGTGGCAACTCTACATCAAGCAAGTTGATTGGTGCCATTTTTTCAGTGGCATTTGCTCACTTCATGTCTCTGTGTCACATTTTGGTAATTCTCACAATATTTCGAACTCTTTCATTATTACTTGTTTTAGTGAACGGTAGTCAGTGATCTTTAATGTTAGTATTGCAATTGTTTTGGGACGCCACAAACCTCACTCATGTAAGATGGCAAACTTAAATGTCATGTGCGTTCTGAATGTTCCACCAATTGGTTGTTCCCCCGTCTCTCTCAAAGACTTATTGAACTTAATCCAAAGTCTCCTCGGGCCTTCCTGTGCCCTGACACACAACAATATTGAAATTAGGCCAATTAATAATTTTACAGTGGTCTCTAAGTGGTCAAGTGAAAGAAAGAGTTGCATGTCTCTTGCTATAAATCAAAAGTTAGCAATGTTTAAGTTTAGCAAGGAAGGTATTTCAAAAGCTGAGCTAGGCTGAAAGCCAAACAATTAGCCAAATTGTGAATACAAAAGAGAAATTCTTGAAGGAAATTAAAAGTGCAACTTGTGATCATATGAATAATAAGAAAGCAAATTAGCTTTATTGCTGCGATGGAGAAAGTTTTAGTAGAAAATTTCCTGGGTAGAAAATCAAACCAGCCACCACATTCCCTTAACCAAAACCTAATCCACAGCAAGGCCCTAACTCTCTTCAGTTCTTTGAAGGCTGAGAGAGGTGAGGAAGCTGCAGAAGGAAAGTTTGAAGCCAGCAGAGGTTGGTTCATGAGGTTTAAGGAAAGAAACCATCTCCAGGTTATAGAAATGCAAGGTAAAGCAGCAAGTTATCCAGAAGAGCTAGATAAGATAATTAATGAAGGTGGCTACACTAAACAACAGATTTTCAATCTATACAAGACAACCTTATATGGTAGAATATGTCATCTTGGACTTTCATGGCTAGGGAAGATAAGTTAATGCCTGACTTCAAGGATTCAAAGGACAGGCTGACTCTCCTGTTAGGGGCTAGTGCAGCTATTGACTTTAATTTGAAGCCAGTGTTCATTTTCCATTTTGAAAATCCTAGGGCCCTTAACAATTGTGCTAATCTACTCTATCTGTGCTCTATAAATGGGCAACAAAGCCGAGATGACAGCACATCTGTTTACAGCATGGTTTACTGACTATTTTAAGTTTACTGTTGAGACCTACTGCTCAGAAAAAGAAAAAGCAGATTTCCTTCAGAATATTACCGTCATCGACAATACACCTGGTCACCAGGAACTCTAATAGAGATAGACAACGAGATTAATGTTGTTTTCATGTCTACTAACACAACGTCCATTCTGTAGTCCATGGATCAGAGAGTAATTGCAACTCACAAATCTTATTATTGAAGAAATATATTTCGTAAGGCTATCGCTGCCATAGATAGTGATCCCTCTGATGGATCTGGGCAAAGTAAATTGAAAAACTTCTGGAAAAGATTCAGCATTCTAGATGTCACTAGGAACATTCATGATTCATAGGAAGAGGTCAAGATATCAGCATTTACAGGAGTTTGGAAGTTGATTCCAACCCTCATGGATGGCTCTGAGAGGGTCAAGACTTTAGTGGAGGAAGTAACTGCAGATTCGATGGAAGCAGCAAGAGAACTAGAATTATAAATGGAGCCTGAAGATATGACTGAGTTGCTGCGATCTCATGATAAAACTTTAACCAACGCTATTTCTTACGGATGAGCAAAGAAAGTGTTTTCTTGAGAGGGAACCTACATCAGAAGATGCTGTGAAGATTGTTGAAATAACAAAGGATTTGTACTGTTACATAAACTTAGTTATTAAAGCAGTGGAAGGCTTTGAGAGGATTGACTCCAATTTTGAAAGAAGTTATACTATGTGTAAAATGCTATCAAATTGTGTCTTATGCTACAGAGAAATTGTTCATAGAAGGAAGGGTCAGTGTGGCAAACTTCAGTGTGGTTTTATTTTAGGAAATTGCCTCAGCCACCTCAGCCTTCAGCAACCCGCACTCTGGTCAACCAGCAGCCACTAACACTGAGACAAGGCCTTCTACAGGCAGGAGATTATGATTCAGTTCATGAAGGCTCAGATGATGGTTAGCGTTTGTTGTTGTTGTTGTTTTTCAGCACTAAAGGATTTTTAAATTAAAGTCTGTACATTGTTTAGACGTAATGCTTTTGCACACTTAGTAGATTACATTATAGTGTAAACAATTTTTATATGAACTGGAAAACCAAACAATTCATGTGACTCGCTTTATTGTGGTGTTTGCTTTATTGTGGTGGTTTAGAACCCAACCTGCAGTGTCTTTGAGGTATGCCTGTAAATTAAATTCTGAACTTGGCACTGGGGTTGAATGTAACACTAAGTATGTGGCCAAGTCTCTCAGACTTCTGGGCTGGTCCCCTGAATTGCCAGCCTCCTGCTCAGTGCATATGGTAGCCCAGTGGAGAAGCCAAATTGAAACAGACTGAGGAGTGTTGGGAATTAGAACGTGAGAACTGGACCCTGACCTTTATGATGCCCCAGGCAGTCACTCAGCACAGGAGAGCCAAGGACCCTTTGACAGAAGGCTTCTTTTGTCAAGGACGGATGGGAGGAGCCCCTCTGGAAAATGATTGCAGCTGTAGAAGAGATGGGAAACCAAGAGTCAGTAACAACAGTTGCTGCAGAACAGGGGTTTCAGAGGTGAAAGAAATTCTCATTTGCAGTTAATCATTTTACATCCTAGGAAGAGGGTTAGATCCAAAAACTCCCGACACACGGTTCTGGAGATTGGTGCCTTTCTCACAGAGGCACGTACTCCTCCCCTGCTGTCACTCAGCATCATTCACTCATTCATTCACCAAACACTGCTACATGCCCAGTGAAGTCCTAGGTGCTGAGGATACAGGTAATGTTTTGCTTTGTTTGGTTTTTTCAATTTAATGTGGACAAAGCTCATGGATTTGCATTCCAAAAGAGAAGGCAGACAACAAACAAGTAAAGAAATATATAATAAAATGCTGGGATACAGTGCAAAGACCAAATAAGCAGGGTGAGAAAAAGAAAATGTTTGGAGATATTTAGTATAAACTGGGCTGGCAGGGAAGGACTTTCCGATGGATGACTTTTGATTAGAAAATCATGGGAATGAGCAAGCAGCTATCTGGGGAAAGAGAATTCCAGGCAGAGGGAAAGGCAAGTTCAAAAGCCCTGAGGCGGATACATGAGGAGTACAGTCAGAGCAGAGAGGAGAGGAGAGTGTGGGAGACAAGCCCAGACAGATAGCAGGAAACAGAGCATGTAGGATTTAGATGACAGGGAAGCTTGACTTGTATTCTGAGACGAAAACTCTCACTTCTCATTTATATTTTAATAGGATCATTTCATCCAAGATGAAGGCCAGAATTTTCGGTTCCCAAAGGAACAGTGCTGAAAAGGAGAAAAGAAAGAAGGGTAACTTGCAGAGAGTTCGTGTTTACATTTCTTCAAATTTTAAATAAACGTAATTCCTACACAATAGGGGTCTGCTTTTAAAGTCCATCAGCCCCTCTCTGCTGCAGGGATGGAAAAGGTGGAGGAATTATGACATAGGGAGTTCAAAATAAGCAGAGGTCATTTGACTAACGTTTGAGGAAACCATTTAGAAACAGTGACCCTAAAAGTTCATTTGTGTCCATGCCTGGGCACTGGAAAAAAGGAGACAGGAGCCCGATGGGTGGCTTGGGAAAGCCACTTGAGTAGAGCAGGTCCTCGAATAACGCTGTTTTGTTTGACATTGTTTTGTTATAATGTTGATGAGAAAAAAAAAAAAATTCCCAGCCAGAGCCACTGCCAGTGTGGAGTCTGCACGCTTTCCCCACGTCCGTGTGGGTTTCTCTGGGACTCCGGTTCCGTCCACATCCCAGAGTTGTGCATGTGAGGTTGGCTGGTGTGTCTCAGTTGCCCTGGCCTGAGCGAGTGTGGGAGTGAGTGGCCCTGTGATGGAAGGGCGTCCTGTGTAGGGTTTTGTTATGTTGTTTCACTTAAAGTCACAGTTACCAAGAACCTATTGATGATGTTAAGTGAGGAGTTACTATATTAAATTACCCAGAAATGGTCCACAAAACGGGTAGTCCACATGGGAGTAGCAGGTGATCGAAATGTAACAGTAACAGCAGTTAAATCAGCCTCTAGAACTTACTAAGTTATTTTAAAAAGAAAACCAATGAGCTGTGGTTCCTGAAATAGGCAGGTGTCTAGCAAATTATCGGTACAGCAATCTTGGGATAGCCCAGTACTCCCCCTGTAAAAACCTATCGTGTGCATCGTTAATGAGAAACAGCTTTGCCGCTAACACCTCAGGGTCCTCTCGTACTGTGCCCTTGACACGGAGGAGCCTGTGTTATTATATCCTTGGACCTCTGAAGCGCTGAGCTACCAGCGTGCACAGCCCTAACATGTGGGCACTTCTGTTGTTATCCTCAGCCCTGACACACAGGTGCTGAGTCTGCAGAGCCCAGACTCTGGAATCGGACTGCCCATGTCTACATCTTGGCACTGAATCTTGGCGGTTTGCTGGTTGAGTTTGGAATCACTCAGGTTTCCTCATTCGTTAAATCAGGGAGGATAATAGGACACTTGTAAGAGCTCATTCACGAATAGTGCCTAATAGAGTTCCTCACTTAGCATTAGTCATTCATATCATAGTGATATCGGCTTACAGTTTTCTTATTTTTCTTTAATTTCTTCTTTCCCTTTTTTCTTTTCTAATTCCTCCTCTTAAGACTTCTTGTTTCTTCTTTTTTCTTATTATCAACATTTTATCATGTTGTTATTATTATTATACCCAAAGAATAGGCTGTAGACCCATTTGTTTGGTGAATAATATGGTATGGTGACAAGCGAGATGCAGGCAAGGTCAGTATTAATACTTTAGAGATGATACAAAGGCTGAACACACCCAGAGGGAGTGGGTGGAGAAGGGCAAAGGGGGAGACATTGTGAAAGAGGAGGGAAGAGGGAGAAAATGGGAAGAGAGGAGGGTGAAGAAGAGCCACAGAAAATCCTCAGAGGGACGTACCCACAGTGTAAGGGACATAAGCAGGAAATCATTTCCCAGAGTGTTTTATCATCAAGATGGGAGAACTTACCCTTGATTACAACACTACTCTGGTTAAGCCTAAAATGTAAGTGCATGATCCAGGAAGGCCTTTTTGTGAATGAGGTCCTTAAAAAGGCCACCAGAAAGGCTGGTAAGATATAAAAATGGAGTGGGTAGTGGAGACCAAGAGGAGAATGGAAGCTTTAGGGAAATGGGATGAACAGGTTGATAAAGCATCAGCTAACGAGCTGCAACCGACGCAGAGAAAAAGAGTGTGAACTCACAGAAGCAGAGTCAGAAAATGCTCCTCCTTTGGGGGAGCAGCCATGTCATCTTCACCGTGACAGGTTACCAAGTGTCTTGCCGGCAGTGTGTGTTAAAGTTCTGGATGGCATGACTACGAGTGAAAAATCCTTATTTTGGTTTTTAGGTGACACCATCAACTGCAGAGAAAGAATTTTTCATCTGGAACTGGGGAAAGGAATCTGAAACCCAGAAAGAAAAAAAAAAAAAACTGAACCATTACCTGGAGATAAAGGAATGAGCCAGCTGGCTGGGAGAGGTACAGGTGATGGGCGGAAGGCCAGAATCTGAGTCACGTTATCCCGCTGAGCCCTCACGAGCCTCGTCAGCCTCAGGAGAAGAGCGTGTGCCTTCACCTCACTCCCTTCGAGCCTGACCCACGACAGCAAGCAAGTTTGAGTTCTGCCTCAGCTAACTATGTGAACTTGGGCAAATTGCTCATCGCTTCAAGGACTCAGTTTCCTGATCTGCAAAACAGGTGCTGGAAGAACGACTTTCGGGTCAGGTTAGTGTTATTAAACGGAACCTGTCGGCCGCACATTAGAGGACAGAGGTGTGGCGGGACGGGCGAGTGGGAAGAGGAGGTTTCCCAGCTTTCCACGCCCGCCCCCGGGCCCAGACAGCTCTCCTTCCGTGAATTAGGAGTTGGCACTGGAGCGACATCCAGTCTGAAAAGGGGGCGTCAGGGCTGAGGTTGGAAACCTGGTGGCTTTGGCGACCTCTGAGACCGCTTCTGCCTCTTTCTTTCTGTTTGTTTCTCATGAGGTGATATGAGAGTTTGTTGCGGTGGAAACATGACAGAATTTGGGTCTAAATAGAAATAAGTTAGAAAAATGAGTGTGCCAAGGAGACAGGGGCTTTGGCCACAGGGACCCTCAGGTCTTGCTTAGGCGAAGGTGGAAAGCTCGGCACCCCGCTGGAAGGGGCCGTTCCTTCCTCCTCCTTCACATGGACCTCAAGCAGAAAATTAACCCTTCTTGCCTCCGATTAGGGGTAAAGTCCAGGTTGCACACCCATTTCTTTTTTAAGAGTGTCTTTGATAGTCTGTAATTTAAGGTAAATCAGCAGGGGTGCTATGATAACAATAGGTGTTGCTAACCACCCTAATTGAGATACAGGCTGCAGGTCTGGTTCACCTCAGGGCTGGTTACTGCAAGCGTCCAGCTGACTCCACTTGGTACCAGAGGTTCAGATAGTAGTGTATTGCTACAAATGGGTTTACACTGATGAAATTGCTGGTATTCAAAATATGTGTGTTCTAGAAATGTTTCAAGTGTGGCAGAGATCCTGTGCTTGCATAGAGCGTAACAACCCAGGGAGCCAGGCCGTCCACACTCTTCACAGGGGCACCTGCAGCTTGATTTTGAGACTGCGCTTTGTCTAGCAGCTCAATTCGGTGATCGCCTGATTCATCCTCTGAGATTAACAGAATCTCTGCTTCCAGAACACTGTCCAGAACATTGGTTTATCCGAAGTTATGGTCACAGCAGTTAAGAGGGCAAAGCTCTAGGCCTGCATTCAGTTTATAAAGCAAGTTGTATGACTGTTTTGTTCCTTTACTACCTTTATTAAATGTTTGTGAGTGGCAGACTTTGAGGCCTGTTTCCAGTAGAACCTGGGAGCAAAGTTTTGGGGGCAGAAACTGGTACCTTTGCAACTCAAAATGTGGTGTATGTGACTAACAGCACAAATATTACCTGAGATTTTAGAAACACAGAGTTGGGCCCACCCCAGACCTACTGAATGGAAATCAGTATTTTGGTATGATCCCAGGCAGTTTAGTTTATATGCAGGTGAAAACTTGAGAGGTTCTGTTACAGATTTTGTCTACTTCTACCTTAGATGGTTCTTGGTAAAAAGAAGAATCCAGTCATCGTGAAGCATGAGACGAGCTCAGGCCAGTTTGCGACAGAAAGCCAGGAGAACTTCTGAGTATGTTAGGCCGTGGCCTTCTGAGAAGACCAGGGGAGGGAGGCAAGAGCAGCAGGGAAGGGAGGGCAGCGTAACCGAGGTTGCAGACTCAGGTGCCGCGTTGCACGGACAAGCCCAGTGAGGGAAACACGTGAGTGGGAGCGATGGGAGCTTTCGCCTGTGGACTGGAGACTTTGTGCCTGTTTCAAAACCAGCTACTGTAACTCAGCTCTGTACTGTCGCTACACAGGTACGTAGGCCCGGTGTTGTCAGACCTTCTGATTTTTTTAGAAGCCCAGGATATACATTTTAATGGAAAATTCCCCGATTTTTATTCATTGAGGCTCAGTAGACTAAATCTAATTCTATCAGCTAATAGCGGCTGAGCTTACTCAGTCACCAACTCCTGAAAAGGGCCCGTGGCAAGTCCATTCTTTCTATTAATCTATTTGTGTGTTCTTTTCATGAGTTATTATTAGGGACCATGTAATTTCTGAAATCCATTAGAATAATGATGCGCCTGGGAGACCTGAGCCAAAGGCTCCGAGAATACATTACTGATTTCAGTGGGAGATGGATTGGGGCAGCTGGCAACCTGCAGCTTTCCAGTGGGGTCTTGATATTCGGATGGTGAACCCAGGATTTGGATGACACACCACTTAACTACTTCTTGGGATCTGAAAAGGTGGCTACTGTAAGCTTTGTAGTTTTGGTGATGTACAACTGAGTTCAGAGTTGGGGTGTGGAGTGTCATTTTTCTGGGGAGACACAGGACCTTGGTAGGGAGCAGTGGGGGGTGGGAGGACTCAGAACCCCCAGGTGATGTGCCCTGGGGATGTACCTCAGAACTGAATGATCTTCAAGGTGTCGTCTAAAGGTCACTTGCACTTAAATTACTTGGGGTGCATTTTTAAAATGCAGAATCCCAGGTTCGATTATAAATCTACTAAATAAAAATACAGGGAATAAAGCCATGGAAAAGCACTTTTAACAGATACCCTCGATCACTTTTGTGTGCATTAAAACTGTAGCGCTATAGCATTTCCATGAGGTGATTTTAGGTGGTAACTGATGGTTTTCTGTTTCTACTGAAGAGAAAGTGAAAAGAAATGCACCTATTTTGCTGCAAAAAGAGTTAGGGTGTGTAGAAAGTGACAGTAGGAACGAGATGCTTGAGTGACGGTATCATGCCAGGAACAAAGCACCTCTGAATTAGGCCAGCTGTATGTGGTGCGCGGCAAGATAGTCTGGGCGGGGAAAATGGTCTGATTTGTAGTGTTTTCCTATTTCTGTAGTGCAGATACTTCTATCATGGCCAATTTCTTGCCACCAATATGTTATCACTGAATGCAAAATTGGGAAGGGATGTGAAGAATTGGCTCTTTGGAACTTGTGCCAGCTGGCTCCAGCTCACCACAAAGACAGCCCCTCACAAAGTAGTCCCAGAGGGAAATGTAAGCACAGGAAACAATAGTTATGTTACATAAATGAATAATATATATTTTTAACCAAGTAGAAATTTGTACCAAATCCCAGTATAGTGCTCCAGATAGCGAGGTTGGACCAGGTTGGAAGGCTCCTTGACCTAAATGAAGTCAGTTTATGGACCTGGGCTTCTTGAAATGTCGCTATGAATCCCCTGTGGATATTGTTAAAATGCAGGTTCTGGCGCAGTAGCTCTGGGGCATGGTAGCCAGAGATTCTGTTTCTAATAGTCTCCTAGGTGAGGCTGTTGATGCCGTTCCATGGACCAGGCTTTGAGAACCTCAGACTAGCATCAAAGCAAGTTGAGTCACTTTTCCCCTTTCCCTCAAACACCAGCTAAAGCCTCAAAACCTACTATTCCAAGAGGCTGAAAAGCCGGATCCTCACTAGCATAGAGGAAAAGAGATGGAGAGCTCCAAACATGAGAAAAATTGTCCTGGTGTTTGGCCAGCCAGTTCCACGGTTTTCTTCCTCAGGAATGGAGTGACTGGAATGAGAGGAAAGATTTCTTTTGCCTAGAGTCCAAAACAAAGGGCAATTCCCTGCCTGTGTGGGCAATGGAAAATGGGGATCATTAACAAAAATTGATTTAGAAATCTGCTTTACTAGATATGATTACAGACACGGTAAATGGATTGCCCATCTCAGACCCGATAAATCGATTGCCTATAAACGCCATATGGAACTTGCAAGGACAAGGGACATTCGTGTACATTAGAGGTTCTGCCTAATGTCCCACTTTTAGATATACCACCTCAAGGTTCCTAAAACATTGCACTGACTCTCAAGGACAAGAAAATCAACCTGTTCGTGAAACAGTAAATCTCTCCTCCCATTGTCTGAACAGCAACAGTGATTTTGAATGTTTGGGTAGTGTTAAGCATTGTGCTACACGTTTCATCTGCTTTTTCTCTAAATCTCACACCAATTGTGCAGCGTGGGTAGTATTGTCCTATTCTCAAGTGAGAACCGAGGCTTAATGAGATGATATAACATACCAGTGTCAAGGTACAAGTAAGTGGTAGAGTCAAAATTCAAAAAGTCAGAATTCAAAAGTCTGTTTCTGTATTTGCTGTGTATGTTTCGTTTTGCTTCTAATCTGTAAAATTTTGAGAATAAGGATTATGCTTTCTCTCTTTTCTTTATGTCATCATGGAGTACCCAGGTAGGGATATGTGCGTGCGTGAGTTCATACACATAAAAAGTCTGTATGCGGTGCTTGCTTCTTGGGGGGCCCTTGGAGATTAGTAACGGTGCAAGTGAAAATAAAGATTTTTTAAATTCACATTATATATTTATATGTTCCTACAAGTCATCAATGTCTTGCAAATAATTCCAACGTCATTTCATAATTGTTGCAACCGATAGAATTTACTAATGATATACAATAAAATATGTATGGTATGATATGAGAACACATCTATACTACTCAGGGAGAAACCAGCAACCCCAACAGCAGAATGAGTTGGATAAGTTTCATGCATTGTAATGGGCACAGGACTAAAGGACATTTAAACGTCTCATGAGTGCCTTGACCTAGTGGATAAATCTGAGTTGAGCTAGGTATGAGATGCCCTTCTCAGATCCACACCTCTCTTTAGACCCCAGACCTGTGGGTTCAGCTCAGGCAAGGCCCGGATGACTTCTTGTGGCCCAAGGGGAAGTCTTTTTGGCTCCCTAGAGACCTCAAACTCAAGTGCCACTCAGGAAAGGGAGTCAGGTTTCCCATGCTTTCAAGGGAGAGTCTCAGCTCCACAGGCACCAGCAGCCTTCCTGGCCACCTCTCACCTGTCCCTTTAAGAACACAGCACAGGTGTTAGAAATTGTGGGCCACAGCTCCCCAAGGAAGGGTGAAAGGCACATACTCCCTGAAATGGCAGATGTTCTGCCAACCTCTAACCTTTGTTAGTGTGTCGGACACTGTTGATGTTGGCCCAATTACTGTTCTCCTCTTCCTGCTTGGCAAATGACGGTGGCTAAAAGGCCATAGACCCACTTGCCCAGTGTCCCTTATGGTGACAGGTGGCTGTGGGATCTATTTCTGCCACATTAGATTTATGAAGAGTGTTAAGGGGCTCTGAGTAAAATTGTCTTTCCTGATGAAAAGGGAGGCTACTGCAAGGGATGTCCCAGCTCCCCTCCATCTTGCCTGTGACCATGGAGGTGTCAAGTCTAGAATGGCAGCAGCCACCAGACAAGCATGAGACAATAAGCCTGAAGTCCAGAAGCCAACATGTCAAGGATGAAGGTGTGAAGGATGGGAAGAACCAGGGTCTTCATGTCATCATTAAGCTCCTGACCCAACTCTGGGACCCAGACTTCCCGATTCCTTGTTCTGGGCGATCACTGTTATAGAGTTTTTGTTTAATCCATTGTTAAGTATTCTGTCACTTGCCTTTAAAAGAATCCTAACTGATACACAAGTTAAGTAATCTGTCTGAGCTTAAACTTTCTTATCTAAAAAGCAAGGCCAACACCACCTAGGAGAGTTGGGAATAATTAAATAATCTGATCCGTGTAGGTCATGTGACATAACATTACCTCAGAGTAGGTACTCTGTATGTTTTAGCTAAATGTGAAAAAAATTGGGAGTGTGAAGAACTGCTTTTGGTTAAATGTGAATATTGCCAAAGCTATTTGTTGAACTTTCTAATGTATTATTTTACATTATTACTTTATAAATATGTGTGTATAAAGATACATTTATTATTTTTGCATATGACCTACACACACACACACACATACACACACACACACTTTTTTTTCTCTCCACATTTTCAGTGCTTTGTTAGGAAGCCAGTGATTTCCTCCTTTCTCTGGGGAGAGAGGTTTATCAGAGTAGCGTTTAAAGGCTCAGAAAACAGTCTGTTTACTTACGGTTAAGAACTCTTTACGTCTGTCTAGCCTGGTTTAAGCCTCATCATATCAGATTTTCCTGGAATCATTTTCCAACTTTTCATGTGCTTCAGTAGCCCACGGGCTTTAACAGCACCTTGGACAGGATGCTCACTGATCTGATGTGAAAATGTTGTGAAACGCACTCTCCTCCCAGATCTGGGGGACGTGCTGGCTGGCGAAGCTGTCTCTCCTTTGTTCCCCTTCTCTTTGTCCCTTCAGAAGTGGCTGTCCTCACAGACTCTTGGGCGGTTGTGGAAATCAGCTTTATTTTCCTGCTTCTTAGGATGCAATCAACTTGTCTCTGAAAACCGTTTCCCATTGTCAGTCCAACAGTGGCTCCTGCAACCTCCTCTCTGTCTTTAGCGGAATTGAAAAGGCACTGGCCTCTTCCCATTCCAGAGGGGCAGAAAGCAGCGAGGCTTTGCTCCTGCAGGGTCTGAGCTAAGCACTCGTGTGTCTTCCTTCCTTGTCAAGAAGGAATGGGAAAAGGCTCTTCCTCACTGGGAAATTGTTCAGGGGGGTAGAGTTGGCAACTTTAATTTCCGTTTTTGCAGCAGATTGCACTTCAGGATGCAGAGACCCATTTCTTTGGTAAAGAGGCTGCGGCAGCTGGTCCGGCACAGGCTGGTGAGGTGTTAGGTGAGCTGCCAGGGACGGGGGCCCAGTACACATACCCACGTTTGCCAGGTGGGCTGAGGTCATATGATTGCAGCATCTCACTAAGGTCAGAACCCAAACATTACCCAAAATAACGTTTCACAAGTGGTGTGAACTCCCGAAGGCAGAGACTCAGTACTTACTTTCCAGAACATTCTGGAACATACCTAGTCAAGCGAAGCGGCTCCTTCAAAGCCAGCAGTGAAGCATTGTTCTCATGAGTGTTTTATGATAGGATGGCCTGAATTTGAACCTTGCTTCTGTCACTTACTAGTTATAGGTCCCTGGAGCAAGTTATTTTACCACAGTTTTCTCATTTGTAAAAAGAGGGTTTTAATAAATCTCACTGCATATTAGTATCTGTAAGGATTAGGTAAGGTATTGGATATAAACGCATGGCACAGAGGCCAATAAATTCTGTGTATTATGTTTGTAAATTCTTTATACTCTCCTTATGAGTCACTTATTCATTAAATAAATACTTATCGAGCACCTGTTATGTGCCAGGAACTATTCTTACACCAGGACGTATTCCCGTCTTGCTGATGTTCAGAGGGCTCCATCCTCCTTTGGAGGTGTGTGGTGTGGGGCCCCGTCACCAGTCAGCTTTGCGCCTCCCCCTGGCAGCTCCCTACAGAAAGCACTGCCCCGGCTGAGGAAGGCGGTCCGCCCCCTCCTGTCTCACTCAGCTTTTGCATTCGGTCACCAAACCTGGTCTGTGGGAGCACTTCACACCCAGCTGAGTGTCCTCGGAGCACAGGTCTTGCTAGATTTTTACCTAACGGAAAAAGCGCTTTGCTTGGCCAACGTATTGCTTTGATTTGCTAGATGTGTTTGGGTCCCCCTTATGGCGAAATGCCTTGAATTTGCCTGGTGGCTTCTGAGCAAGTGTGTAACAACTGGAGACAAGGAAAACTGATGAAAGAAAGTGCAAAGGCAGGAAATGTGAAGGAAGATGACGTCAGCTCTGCTTTATGTTCTTTCTCCTTGTTATGACCTTGCTTGTTCAAAAAGTTCTTTGCAGCACTACAGAAGGAGAAAATAAGATAAAGGGTTCTACATTCCCATCTGTGAGAAAGAGAGGCGGGTGGGGGAACAAAAACACAAGAAAGCGAGCAGAATACCATTCTCACGTGCTGGGGAGCCCTGGTCCCTTAGTGGTGCTGGTGATCCCACCATGTGGCAGGGGACTCAGTGGTGGCAGTGGCAGGGTTACTTAGCATTTACCAAGTGCCCGCACCACCCAGGCCCAAGCTAACAAATATTATCCTGGATAAATATTACCACATTTAATTTCATTTTTAAGGGAAAGGGTTCAGCTGATTGCTAGGGAGAGTTTAAGGTCTGAAGAGTGTAAATCTTCCAAAGGCGTTAAGCTTTTAATATCACACACGTCTGTCTATGTTGTACTTGTGTGTTCGACTCCTTTAGTCAGCGTGCCGGTGAAGAATGAGGACTCTGGAGCCAGACTGAGATTTGAACACAGTTCAGTTCCTTTCTAGCTGAGCAGCCTGGGGCAAGTGATTTAACCTCTCTGGGCTTCCGTTTTCTAGTCTACGAAGTAGGAGCAATATTTCCTATTTCATGAAGATATGCGGATTAAATGACTTACATGTAGAACAGGACCTGGCATGCAAAATCTATTATTTTTGTTGATTCTCTATGATTTCTTCTTCAAACAAAAATACATTCCTGCTTTCAGTATTTGCCTCTTTCTAAGAATGTACTTAAGGTTTCTGATCTGTAAAAAGGAAATAATAATATTCATTGCATGATTGTTTTACTAATTTCATGACTTGATGTATGTGATGTATCACCCTACATACTGTCTTCTGTCCATGGTGGGCCCCCAATAAATTCGTTTGAACTTCTATTGATAGCATAGTATAGAAGCTTATCCTAAGACTTTGATTTAGCTTTAATTTTATGGGAGCCAAATAAAATGCATTTATACACACACGCATATATATTTATTCATTAATATATAATTGTTTTGACCTTAAAAGTATCATTTCATACATCAATAATTAAAAAAAAAGACATAACTGCTTAAGGCAGCGTACAAAGTAAAAAGATCACTTCCTAATCAGTAAGAACTTAGGAACTGAAATGGATTTCAATTCAAGCAAACGCAACCACTATTGGTTTTATATCTGTGATGATTGCAGCATCATGTTGGCGGGGGGGGGGGGACGGGGGGGGCGAGGAATTGATCCTGATCCCAGGGGACTTTCTATCTCCCTAGGCAGACAAAGCACACACGTGACACCAGGACATGAGGGCAGAAGGCCGTGTGGGATGGAGCCGTGAGTCCCGAAGTTGAGAGATGGTGGAAATCAGTGTGGGAAGATGCCAGGGGCAGCAGCGGAGTTTCAGATGAGCCCTGAAAGGTTTAACCAGACCAAAGGAAGAGAGGACAGGGCATATAGGTTGAGGAAGGGGCATTGTTAATGCTAGCTTTGCCAATTCATGAGATTGACAGGCTAGAAGTAGAGCATTCTAAAGGGTGGCCATTGTAGGTGCCTGGTATGTCTCAGGGATATTAGCATTTGGAATAACAAAGAGCCAGAAATTGGAGACTGAGAGGACAAAGGTGGTAGAATGAAACAGATAGAAACTTAAAATGGCCCTGGGCAGGGTAAGGAGTTTGATGACAGAGAAAATGGCAATGAATCTATTTGAGTTTTTGAAATTCCACTGTGAGTGTGAGGAAATGTTAGTGTTGCTTTGCTGAAGACAGTTGGAGGAAGAAATGGCTTGTGGAGGGGGAGAAATAAATGATGATGAATTTACTTTTCAATCTTTATTTTGGACTGAACTTCAAGAAAAGATAATGACATCTGACATTTTTATATCCCTTTCCCTTCTACATGATCGAGTTGTTTGTTATGTAAGGCATTAGTAGATTTTAAGTATTTAGCTCTTGTAAAGATAAATTTTTCTGTTTTCAGAGCTGTTTAAAAAATAAAATCCACACGAGAACATACTATTTGTCCCTTTTACAGAGGGGAAAACCAAGTCATAAGCAAGTAGGAAAACTTGCCCAAGGGAACCCCTAGTACACAGCAGAGCTGGGATGCAGGTGGTTTGTGTCTAGGGTCCACACACTTGCCCATTCTTCAGGACTCAGCCATGGGAGAGAGTGAGAATTCTCTAAAAGCTAAAAGAGAAGACCCTTCTCTACCCACTCCCATCCTCCTCCCCCACAAACACAGAGAGTGTTGAAAAAAAAAGTAGATAACCCAACACTTGTACAGAAATCCTTCAATAGTTCAGGAAAAAATAGATGCTCAAAACAGAGGCTAGCAGCTTCAAGAAATGCCTCAAACTCCCAGACCTCACTAGGCTGCAGACTGCATTGTTACAGCCTTGCAGGGATGGGCAAAAACCAGTAACATGGAATCCACCAAGATAAGTGTCCTAGGAAACAAACTTGCAACTACTTAATTCAAGTTCAGTTGCTACAACTCTGTTTTATACTTTAGTTATTTCTCACCTGGACTATTGTTGCTCTCTTGGCAAGCCCTTTCTGTTCATCTGTCATGCTTTTACTGTCTGTTCAAAACACAGAAACACATTTATTTTTTTCTCCACCAGCTGTAATTCTCAAACCACCCTTTACTCAGGCAATTATATCAGTTTTTCTGTTTCATCAGAGAATTCAATTTAAAATTTTAGTGCCAGTGGTTTAAATACTTACTTCATACATAACTTCAAGTTTGCCTGGTTTTAATTCACATTTATGTTTCTGTTCACACTTTGCATTCTTTAATTGATTTATTTGTTAGCTACGCCATCTGTAGATTCTAAGCACTGAGGTTTTACAAATGACTTTTCTTCCCCCATCCCAAAGCTGTTTTGAAAACTATTTCCCTCACCTTATTGCAATTAAAGCTGTGCTACATTCTCATCTTCCGGAGTTGAACATTTTTATAGCGTTGCCTTATTTTATCTTTTCCCCAAGTTAGATTGTTACAGTTCTAGGCATACATAGCAATAACTTTTTAACTGCAGAGAAATTTTGTGTGTGTGTGGTTATCTCATGGGAAGGAGACCTCTAACTTAAGCTCTGTGATCTGCTCTGTAGGCACCATGAAATCTAAGTTTCCATGGAATAAAAGCAGTCCATTGCTTCTTTGGGTTGCTTGGTGAATACCCAGTTTGTGAGTGTGGACAAGTCCCCAACTAGCCTAGAGTTTGTGTATGTAAACAGCTCTCCTTTAGCTTATATTCTGTAATCTTTGAGTGAAGAGTCTTTTCTATATTGGTATACCCCACTCCTAGCCTGGTGCCTAGAGGCTGTAGGTGATCAATAAATGGCTATTAGATGAGTGATTTATAAATTTAGATTAGTTATTTATCAGTTTATTGGTCTACAAGATGTGGCCATGTTTTCCATGGAAGAGACAACAAAGAGAAATGTTCTCTTCCTTTTGACTTCATTCAACCTCTCTAGTGTCTCAGAAGTATTATGACCTCTCAAAATGGAGTACTATGCAACAGTCTTCTTCTTTCTTTTTGTCTGTTAACATTACTGACTGGCATTGTTTCTTCAATTTTTCACTTAGTGGTATGATTGTAGATGACAAGAGTGAGGGTCCTTTGCCTTTGACACCCAAGAATGTCATGTGTCCTTAAAAAATACATTTGTTTATAGTTGGGTTTAGAATTTTGTCCTCTTGAAGTTCTTTGCTCCAAATATTTAACTATTAGTGGAAAAATCAATCCTTTAAGATTCTTTCCAAGCTTATAAATCTAGAGCAATAGTTTTTACCTAGGCTGTATACTGTGATCACCTGGAGAAGTGATCAGTACAAAACACATTGATACCTGGGCAAGCCAAGGAGAAAGATCGCAGAAGAAAGCAAACTTGATGATGTTTTGTGTGGACATCTGGCCTCCAGAACTTTCACAGATAAATAAGAATGCATAAAAGAATAGGCGCATACAATCCACTGTAAAACCATTGCTGCCAGATTTACCTGTGTTTCTGATATCTGCCCATTTGACTGTTGCCCTAAAACCCAAAGAAGATTGGTCTTTTAAGACTGAATCTTAACATTCAAAAATGGTGTCCAGCTCCCGCCATTGATTTATCACTCTATATTTGTATAAGTAGCACACCAGCAATTTCAGAAATACTCTAATTAATTACGAAATGTTACTTCAATTTCAGAAAGCATTTACAACATTGAAAGAGAAATTTTTTAAAAACCCTGGTTTACCTAGAATTCTCTTAGGCCAACTAAGGGAACACACTTTAAATCCTTAGGACTTTAAAAAGGAAGGGTTAGACGTCGCAACATATGTTTGGGGCGGTGCTAAATTAGCTTAAAATAGACCAATAAACCTATTGAAAACAACTGGGAAAGTCAAATGAAATATCTATTAAAAATCTGTTTGAAGACATTGAGGAGTTACCAAGGCAACCAAAATTTGAGGGGTCAGTATCTCAGCATAATACCTGAGCCTGACATTCTGTGTTACATTTATCCATGAGCCATTTGCTAATCCGAATACTGCCAGGAAAAGGCAGAGATGCTGAGGTGACACGTTCACAGTCTTAGAAATGTTAGTAAATTAAAGTGAGCCTCAGGTCCTCATAAGGTAGAAGGAAACCAGTAAACACCCAGGCTTATTTTTTAAACATGTATTATCATTTATTGAAAATGTTTATTAATATGAATCATAAACTAGAGAATCCAAAACTAGACCCCCAAAACTAGACCTCCAAATATTTGGGAACTTAGTAGGATTTCAGAGTAGTCAAGAAAAAAAGGATTGATTATTCTCTACATGGTATTATAACAACTGGCTTGCCATTTAGATTTAAAAAGAAGCTGGATTTCTACTTCACTCCTCACCTCCAAATAAATTGCAGATGAATTGAAGATCTAAACCTAAAGTGAATAAAACTGTATACATTCTAGAATAAAATACGAATGCTTCATTTTAGTATCTCGGTAGTGCATAGAACCTACAAATCTAAAAGTAAAAGATAGATATATTTGACTATGTAAAAATGATTGTATGGTAAAAATGCCATAAAAGAGTCAAAACCCCAGTTTTGAATCTCCAAGAGGACAAATCTGAAGTGCAAGCAGAAACAGAAACACACCAGCCTCCACAGAGGATGAGTCTCAGTTTTAAATCAGCTCAGCTTCCACTGATTATTTTGAGGTGCTGCTTGCTACCTTAAATGGCAATGAGGAGTCAGAGGACCCTAGAAGAATTTCCCAATTCTTATGAAGATTTGGAGGCAAAAATCAGAGTTTATATGTGGATGAGGTAGAGGTTTATGATAAACAACCTATGCTTCTGTTGACATTCATAAAAATCAGCAGATAGGTCGAACCTGAAGTAGAACACCTCTCATCAAAACTCATAACTCATGACTTGTAAAAAGATATCCAAACGGGAAAATGGTATATTCTCAATTGGTTAAAGTAATTTGCAAGTAATAAAAGCAAGTTCTCTTTGAAAAACAAACAAACAAACAAAAAAACTATAATACTTTCTACCCGTTTCTTAATTTTTTTTCTCCCAGAAGAAAATATGCTCCCATTTATATACCTAGTATAGGCGAAGTGCTCATATTATAAATCTTTGGAAAACTGGGCAAAATATAGAAGGAAATGTACTTAGGTGTTGGATACCTAAGAGCAGGGATATTCACAAGGTGACCCCATATTAGATTGACCTCTCCGATGGGACAGTTCCCCGACTGTGGCACAGCAAGTTGAGTCCCAGCAGGGCACCGTGTTCTCAGTGCACTGAGGGAGCAGAGGAAAATTTTCTGGAGACAGGAAGCAACTGGCTTCTGTGGAACTTTGACGTTGGAAAAAAAGGATGCAGGTGGGGAACCAGAGGTCCTTTCTGCATCCCTGAACGACAGCCTGGCTGCTGAGGCCCAGGCAGATCCTCCTTGACGCTTGTCAGAGAATGGCTGATTGAGAGAAGAACAGGGGTACCAGTGCTTGAGCAATTCTGGAGGAAGATGGAGATCTGACCCCAGCAGAAATGAGAGCCCACATTAATACTTCTTTGATACTCAAGGTCTCCAGCTTAGACACAAGAAAGATCTTACCTTGGGGTAAGAAACATGACATGGAGTAAATTCTGCAGTAGCTCTTACCCCAACAAAATTTAAAATTATGCCTTGAAAAGAATTTTAAATAGGTTAGATGTAGGGCTTTACCAAGATGTAACTTGGGAAATATTAGGGTTTCTACATATTTGCAGCATCATACATCCAAGGCTACAGAAGCTCAGAATGAATAGCCTGTAACAGAATTGAAATCTGATATAAAAATAAAACCATATCTTGACTATCATGGTTGGTATTGCAATGAGAATGGGGTGCAGATGCCTCTTTGAGAGATTTCATTTTCTTTGGACGTATACACAGCGATGGGTTTGTTGGATCATATGGTAGGTAGTTCTATTTTTTGGTTTCTTGAGGAATCTCTATGCTGTTTTCCGTAATGTAAGTGTCCACAAATGGATGAATGGATAAAGAAAATCTAATACACACACACACACACACACACACACACACACACACACACACACACACACACACCTAAAACTGAATGTTATTCAGCCATAAAAAATAAATAAATCCATCATTTGAGACAATGTGGATGAAACTGGAGTGCATTAGGCTAAGTGAAATAAGCCAGACAGAAGAATAAATACTGTATAATATCATTTATATGTGGAATCTAAAAAATAAAGTCAAATTCATAGAAACAGAGAGTATAATGGTGTTTGCCAGGGGCTGGGGATTGGGAAAAAGGAGAGAGGTTGGTAAAAGATCATAAACTTTGTTACAACATGAATAAATTCTGAGGATGTAATGTATAGCATGATGACTATAATACTGTATTGAATATTTAGAATTCACCAAAAGAATAAAGTGTTCTCACCAAAAATAAAAATATGTTTAAAGGTAAAAAATAAACACCACCACCCCCCCCAAGAAAAACAAACAAAACAAAACAAAACACAACAATTGATGTCTGGATCTCACCCCAGAATTCTGATTTAGTTAATCTGGGGAGTGACTTCAGCATAGGGAATTTTAACATTTCCCCAGTCAATTCTAATGTGTAGCCAAGTTTGAGAACTGCTGATTATAGAATATTATTTTTAACTCATTTCCCATTTGCCTGGAGAATACTCACCAGCGGTGCTTGCAGCTGCAGCATTTACCCCGAGATAACTCACAGGTTACAGTCCTAACCTTACCCCCAAAATTTGCCACAAAATATCTCACTTCTATTATTATTTCTGCATCGCTCTAAATATATCGATAGTCTTTGGAAACAAATGACATTCTATTTATAGCATTCTGTTTTTAGCAGTGGTATTTCCATTCACAAAATATAATTTTCAAATCTGAAAATGTCAAATCCTAGAAAACGTATCCTACACATGATGTTAACACCTTTCTCAAACAGTTGTTAGCCAAAGGTTCATTTAATGAATCCAATTTATGTATACATTTCTGTTACATTAGGATTAGAGACAAGTTCTGTTTGGAAATAACTCTAAGAACAGTTTTTATATATTATTTTCACATTGAAAACCAGTCAGATTTCCTTCATCCTCAAAGAGCATGTTTATGTAAAATTAAATTAACGCTGGCAATGAGCGGTACTTTTTTTCCTCAACGGGAAATGGGTTAAATACTCAAAAGGCTAGAATTCTAAATATGGCATAATACATTGTATTTTATATCAGTACTGCGATATTTGAACAGTTTTTCATGTTAAAATGCTCATGATGACTATTGCATAGAACATTATTTATTCATTTTAGTGACAAATCACCTGGAAAACTTGTTAAATATGCACATTTTTAGACCCCACCTCAGAGATTCCGATTCAGTACATTTGTGGTAAATCCAAAAATCTGCATTTTAAAAAGGGTTCCCAAGTGATTTTTTTAAAAAAGTTAAAACAGGTTTAGGTAGTTCTTAGAAGAATCACACCACTTGGTGATCTTGTGATCCAGTGTCATAGAATAAGACCTCAAAGTATAGAGAAAATAAGGTTTACACTCCCTTTGTAAATTTTCTAGCAGTTCTTGGAAAGCAAATTGCACATTGACGACCATAAGAGTTTTTTGAAAAAAGTGTGCATCAGTGCATTCCTACATTTTCCGGTGTAAATGTGTTCATGCACAGTGTCGCCCCTATGTGAAAATATGAACTTAAACAGTATTAACTTAAATCCATTCATTCTAATTCTTTAAGTTTAAAAGTGTGAAAGAATTCAAGACTGCTACCATGTTTAAAGATGTATGTACCTCTAGAATATCTTTCAATTGGCCTTTAAAAATTTAGTCCTTCATCCATTCATGTTTTAAAGGAATAGAAAAATTTTTAGGGCATCCAGTTGTGTTGGACAGACTTAAGAACACTCAGGATTACAAACTCTTTGAGCTTTAGGACAAGCACACATTTTATTTTAAGGTTGAAAGACTCTTCTGTCTAGCTTAAACTTCCTTGGGAATTTAAGAAAATGAATTACTCAAACTGGAGCTACATCAAAATGTCAAGTTAACACATTTTGGCTTGTAATGGCGCCAAGGGATATAATGTCTAAACGATCAGGGCCTTAGGTTTCCAAATCATTTTAAAGATAATGTCATTACTAGGATGCTGGTGCTTTCATTCTTTTTTTTCCCTCAGCTCTTTCCTATCTGTGCTTTAACTCAGGCAGACCAAGACCTGACATGATCGCATTGCAGTAAATTGAAACAGCTACAAGGACAAACAGAAAAACCTAACAGCTGCAAAGAAAAAAGTGTCAACACAGAAGTCCACAAATTCAGAAAAATTAAAATTAACAGTTTTCTCATAATAGTCAGTGATGCCTCTGGTTTTCTGTAAACTTTCCTTGGGCTTTTGAGAATTGAATAACTCGCATCTGAGAGACAGTGTTATAACCAAGAACATCGGTGGACTGGTTGCCACTGTTAATGTTTTTCTTGCATATGTCTCTGGTTGGTGCCCTTTCTTCTAATTATGTTTGTTTCCTGGTCTGGAGCTTTTCCATGCCTCCCACACCCAGTTGCTGCCCACAGAGATGGGCTGGTACCGTAGGTTTACGTCAGGCTAATCATAGTACCCATTCCCACAACAGTTGGTCAAAAGGTTGGTTATGAGACTCAGGCTGTGTTAAGCAGGGTCCATTTGAGTTCTCAACTTAGAGTAGGAGAAGCAGCCCAGCGTCTGGGGCCAGTGGAAGGCCATCTTTCCCACAGTTTAGAGAAAGCTTATCTGCAGTAAGAATGGAGCAAAGAGAGAGAAGCAGAAATTAGGGGTGGGCATAGAGAATCCTGGGGCATTAAATCTTGGTTCCAATTCCTGCAGCCTTGGTTCCTGCAGCTTTTCTTTGATTCTGTGAGCTCTTCTCTAACATCCTTTTTTGCTCCAGGAACTAAAAAAATCTCCCTTTTTGGCTTAAGCCATCTTGAATTGGGTTTCTAACATTCATAACTAAAATTCTAACATAGAATGTAAAAGCAGTTAATCCCACCTATCATTGTAGACAAGAAAACTGAGATTAACTTGCCCAAGGGCACCCATCATGATTGAATTTTCTTTGCTCTTCAATCTATTGGCATGCTCTGTCAAGAAAAAGCTGAAGCTTTTGAGTTAGTGGGGTCCATGTGTTTAATAACCCTGAACACATAATTGGTCCCAGGTAGACTTGAGTGACTCAGTAAACCAGTGTCGGTTCTAAGTTCTCCCAGAATTTGGGGCTACAGCTCTATAGCTGAATGTAGCTGCATAGATTATTGCTCTACAGTAGAGATACTCTCTATAGACTGAAGGCCCAAAAGATGCAATTTCAACATTCCCTCCAAGAGTTTAGTTTGTGACACCTTGAATGATCTAAGGAGTTGAGTGTGACAATTAAAACAACATATTACTCAGCCATTAAAAAAAAGAAATGCTACCATTTGCAATGACATGAATGGACCTAGAAGTTATTATGCTGAGTGAAGTAAGTCAGACAAAGATAAATACCATATGATTTCACTTAAATGTGGAATCTAAGGAACAAAAAGAACAAACTAATCAGAAGCAGACTCACAAATATAGAGGACAGTCTGGTGATGGCCAGAGGGGAGAAGGTTTAGGGGCTGGGAAAATGGAGTGAAGGGTTAAAGAAGAAAGAATTTAGTAGTTGATAGATGGTCACAGGGATGGGGAGCACAGCATAAGGAATGCAGTTCGCATCAATGTACTGGCTAGGTGGAGAGCCTGAGGGGAGAAAGAGCAATTAGGGGGATCGTTTTACAAACTATATACATGTCTAATCAATGTATTGTATACTTGAAACTAATAATAAAATTAAATAAAAATTTAAAGAGAAAAACAAAAAGGTTAAAACATTTTTCATAACTGCTTTAGATGTTGTCAGTACCCACTCCATAATAGTAACTAGCAACCTATTATGCACAGAAGTGAACATCTTGCCTGTTGAGTTGGTGATAGGCTGAAAAACTGTAATACCCTCAGATACTGCAGACCGCTGGGGTTATTGGTCCTAGTTCTTCTCGCTGCCATGGCTTCATGTAGCTTTACCTTCTCTCTTGTAACTACATTGCTACCACTGTGGCAGTCGATTCCCCCGTCCAACGAACACTGGGCTTGCTCAGGAGAGTTTGCTCTGATGGAGGCGCAGTTAGAGAGCCCAAAGATGCCCGCGTAGTTTGGCTTGTCTTCTTGTGATTCTGCCAGTTGTTATAGGTGGGGCTCTGTATAACTTTAAGTGAAGTTTTGCCAATTTTTTTGAAAAGGCAATATTTGCACATGCTAAAAATTCCAAAGGTACCAAATGTTATACAACTATCCATATCCTCTCCCCAGAGGAAGCCATTTCTTGTGTGACACTGGTTTTCTGTGTAACCTGCCAGAGAAACTTTATCCATATACAAGAACAGTCAAGTAGCAGTCTCTCTTAAGAGAGCCAGAACCCAGGCCAGACAAGTAATGGCTTCTGGTTCAGGCTGGAAAAGTCCTTCCTGAGAAGAATCCGACTCTCTTACTTGAGGACACTTTGTTTATTATCTGAGACACCAGCTCCTGTAGACCTGTAAAGAGGACTGCTGGACTACTACAAGTCTACGAAAGCACTTGTTATACAGAGCTGTCTCATTCAAAACTCTTAAAACATAGTTTCCAAAATGTATGAGATTAGGGTGTATCTGAAAAATCAGATATGGGATTACTTCTCAGCCTAAAGCAGGTAGCAGATCAGCACACCGTTGTGATTTCAGTTTGTGCCACCCTCAAATTATTTGTTTCCCTCCTTTTAGAGACAGATCCTTCCAATTAAGACCACTCGACAAACATAAAAGTGACTTTTGTCGACTTAGAGCAACTTAACTGTTTTCTCATTTTAATTTGTTTGGGACTCAGACTGAATTTAAAAAATTGGACTGAAATGGTAACTTATATGTTTAATTTCAATCAGTTTGTATCACAGATTGATATTTTCATATGCAAAAGTGTTTACACTTTTAATTTTCTCCTAAAAATGTAATGAAATGAGCAAAACACTGATGAAATTTAAAAATTTATTTGCAAAACTTATTTTGCTTTTATAAAACAATTATTCAATTCATGAAGATTAAGCAAAACACAAACCTTATCAAAGTTTATTACAATAATCTTTCACAGAATCAAGAGCTTAAAAAAAAACTTGCCAATGAATACTTTAATGTAAAACCACATAAAATAGGAACTTCAATTCTAGTGACTAGCATACAAACAGATAAATAAGCTTCAAAAGGAAAAAAATACTTGAGGGAAAAAAATGGTATAACGTGTAAAGCAGGAAATTTAAATATCAGTTTAGTTCCTCATTGCCAACATGGCATTTATATCCCAGATGAGATTTCGTAATTGATCCATAATTTGCTTCAGCTGTTGATTCTTCTGTTTGAGTTTCTATAGAAACAAAAGAATTTATCAAAAATGAAATACAGACCATGAAGTTAGTTAGAAGATTAAAATGTCGCAGTTAAGATTCTAATGATCCAGACAGAAATTAAGTAAATATTTCCTTCAGGCAGAAGGTCTCAATCTTTTTCTGGTCACACGTGTTCACTGAAAGGCTTACTGAATTCAACAGCTTGCAGAGGCCAGGGCACCAGCCCCCACCCCCCTTTACGGCTCCACTTCCACCATCAAAGAAAATAAGCTAAATATTTAATCGTTATAAAACCTAAATATGTAGGTTTTCAAAGAGGCAGTGTAACAAATGGTCAAGAGCACACTCTCCAAACCAGATTCTCTGGGTTTCTACTCAGCTCCTTCACTAACTCAGTGTATGATGTTGGCCAAATTACTTGCCTGTCTGTGCTTCAGTTTCCACATCAGGATAATGGGGACAATAACTGAACCTACCTCATAAGAGCTGTTATGATGATTAAAAGATTTCATTCATGTAAAGTGTTAGAACTGTGCCTGGCATATACGTAAGCATTCAGCAAATGTTACTGGTAAGCACAGAACATAAGCCATCAATATAGAAAATACAGTATAATAAAGACGCAATGCCTGATGCAATTGGTCTTTCAAAATGTGGCAGAAGTCACTGCTCACGCATGAACCGATCTACTCTTGATTCTAAAAACTTAAGACAAAGAGCACAGTCCAGGATCTAACCATCTTCACAGTTGCAATTTGCTGGGTGCCCTGACTGCACATGGCACATGTCTCTGTATCTATAAAGGGTTTCTACTAGACCACAGTCTATAAACTTCTTTTTCAGTGTCCTTTCTTCAAATCCGATGTGGCAAATGTCTGCTTAGGTAAAACAGGATAAAAATGAGAACGTGTGGTCAAAGTGTTACTGGCTATTGTAATAATAATCACTATTCTTCAGTAACCTTTGAGAAGCATTACATTTGAAAATAATATATTTAATTAGATCATTTTAAAGATACTATATTAAAATACTTTCAGATAAAGTAGTAATGCACATTATAAAGAAGCCAAAGAATCTTAATTTTGATCTCGTTAAAGAGCAAACCAGGATTAAGTAAATGCTCATATTACTACTATCTAGTTAGAGAAGTAACAGGAAGTAAGTCGCTAAAAGGTAGGACTAAAATTCTTATTGGAAAATGAAAAGCAGTTTATAGACACTTTAATGTGTAATATTAAATTCAGTTCGTATTTGAAAAGAATACAACACAGATAAAACATATGGCCATACAGTGTACAGGGCATGTGTACAGTATATAGTATCATAAAGCTCACATGAATGTAATTTGTTGAGAAAAGATACTGTCAGCATTTTAGTTAGTCTCCTTGCTTAGTTTTCAGGTGGCCTAACATCTAAGTGTTGTTATAAGTATGTGGTAGTTTTTTAAGCAATTGTGTATATTATCTAACCAAATGGACCCAGTTAACTGGGTGAGATGACAAATGATTGGATGACCAGTACCAAGCCTTTTTCATACCAGAGACCAAGAAATTGACACTTCTACCAGAAATGAAGGGTAGCATGAAAACAGAAGAATATAAGAATAAACAGACTGGGAGGCTAGACACCTCTGTCCCAGTTCTGACTTTGCCTCTAACTTGCTCTTGATCATACACAAATTCCTTATCCTCAGTTTTCTTGTCTATGAAATGGGATTATACAATCTATTAGGCCCTTGCTGATTCTACGTCCTGTACTCCCATACATAATATGACAATCAGTTGCATAGACGTGATGAAAACCGTTAAGCTTAGTGAACTAATTACTGGCTTCAAAATGGTTCAAAGTCAGCTGCCCTTTACCAGAGCCATCGTTTCCCTAGCTGTGGGAGACTTCACCTACCACAATTCCCCTCTGAATTTTTCAGAAGGGAAGTGGAGAAGAGCTACTGAGTAAGAATAAAAGGAAGAGAAAGAATGCGAGTTGATTTTTTAAAAAACCTTATTTGGATCAGTCCCTCTGACATATTTTGCACATTAATACTTTTAAAGTCTTCAGAACTTGTCATTGGAGCGGAATTCTCATATGGTAACACATTTTGTTCCATAAATATTAGCACTGGGTTAGACAATGTAAGGGAGAAAAATGAATATGAAATAATCCCTTCCTTGAAGAAATTCATCATGAAGGAGGAGGAAGATAATGCCCAGACGACTAGACTGTAACCTGGTAAGGCAGATGGTAGAGGAAAAAATGTCAGGTGCTGTGGAACCCCAAAACAGAGAGATACCACCTCTGGTAGGGGCAGTAAACAAGGAAAATATTTTTAGGGGTGTCTAGGAAAGTTGGTGGTGAGCAAAGGGTGAAAGGAGGATAAATTTAGGACTAGTAGTGAGTAATGAGATCTATAAAAATTCTTGAAGAAGTGTGGTTTAACCTGCAACAAAAAAAGTTAACTGGTCAGATTGTGTAGGATGGATTCTCCTAAAGAACTTCAATGGTGACACATTTATGTCCATGGAAAAGAGACAAAGGGAGGATTTAAATTTTGAGAACAGCTGAAAACCATTCAAAGGCCAAGTCGGGTGAAATAAGCTCAGTGATCACATTTTCAGTATAAATTAAGAAGTAATTAGAAATGATAAAATTACATTCTTGGGTAGTTAAAGATAGACTTTAAAACAGAGGGTACAGATAGCTGCCATAATGCTTGCATCACTGGAATAAATGCATAGCTTAGCAATGTGACTACTTACAAGAATACTCATTTAGAAATATCAATTCTGATATACTTTTTAAAAAATAGCCTCATTACTTCTTAAAAAATAATGTAAGAGAACTAAAAAATGTAGGATATTTTCAAGGTAATATTCAACTCTAGGCAATAGTGAAACAAATTTTAAGTAAATCATAAGGCAATTGGGTAGTTTTTCTCAAAGATGTCAGAAAGTTTTTAAAAAATCAGCATACAGATACCTGGAGCCAAAACACATCATAAAACTATCAACAGCAAAGCTGACAGTTGCGCTTATTAGTAGTTAAATTGTAAATAAATTTTCATGACGTGATACAGAATTTAATATATACAACCTTGCCACTGATTGATTTTAACAGAGGTTGACAGCTGCTATTATCAAAATCCATCAGCTGTGCCTAATTTGTTACATTAACAGGTGAACGTGTGAGTAGATACTTAAAAAACAGGTTTGTGCTAAGTCACGCCATGTAATTTAATACTCATATAAGGACTGTGACAATTGGTTAAAAATGTTTTAATTTCTAAATGCATGAACTGAGTTACATGTCAACTCTATAAAAAACGGATATCCACATTTCTCTTTTGATTTCATTTTAGCATCAACAGAATAGTTTGAAGCAAAATAGAATTCATTCTGTTCTTAAAACATAATCTCAAACAGGTGTTCATCCTTTACTTGGATATTAGGATTTATGGATTCCAGAATATGAAAAGAAAATAAAAAGTATTTAAATAAGCCAAAAATCAGTGGCTGAAACTAAGCCTTTCTGTCATCTGATGATGTATATCAAATACTGATCACAAATTTTGTGCCCCAAAGTTTCATGGCACTATCATAGGCATAGGTAGTACATACATTGTTAGAAACCAGAATGACCATGTAGATTAAATATTAAACACCTCATCAATATGTTCTATATAATTTCAGGTACACAGTGATATAGTAATATTTTGAAAATGACTGAATGAGGGTCAACTGAGGGGTATATAAAGCTACTTATTTTATGTAGTTTATTTAGAATAAAAAAATAAAATATGCATTATAATAAAATTCTGAATATTTCTGACTGCTAAGAATATAATTTTATTACTGATTCTTAGGTCCATAAAACAACTTATCCATTAAATACAAGCAAAGGCCAGTATATTAAAAACATGGTCTAACATTTTTGTTTTCGTAAATATCTATCACAACATGAAATGGGTGCTACTTTACTCCCATTAGAGACCTGTGTCCTCAAGTAAAACCTACCTACGCCTGTGAAATGTGCAGTGGTGGACAACATGTCCGACTGGTCACGGGAGACACTCCCACACTGAGAACAAAGCCTGGCACAGCACAGAGCTGAATATTTTAATAGGTAATGGAAAAATAATAAAAAGCCAAATCAAAAAGCTTCCCAAAAGCCTAGAAGAGAAAAAAACAAACAGCCAAAAAGTAAATTTCCTAGCAGCTATTTTGAAGCATGTTCTTTTTTTTGTTTTTCAGTTAAATATGGTCTGCTAGTATTAAAAATACTTATGGCTATTATTCATTTTAATATTTAATAGCAAATTATGTATGTGCATTACTAGCTAAGGTTGCTATGAACCATAAAGTCCTCCTACTACTACCTGATAACTATTTAAAAATTTTTGCATGATAGGAAAGAACAGATTAAAATAATAGACAAAAGATAAAAATTAAAATTTATGGATGTTTATAAGTAGTTGAAAATTAAATCAAATTAATGAATTTAAACTTTTTAATATCATCTATGTGGTTATATATCAGGGCAACATTTTACTGTCTGTAGGTAGCTATTAAAAATAAATGTATTTTTCACAAACACATTCTTATGCATGTTATTAAAGAAGAAAAACATATTAATCATGAGCTTACTCAGTGTTTTAAATATTTTCAATTACATATTTTAATCTTATATTCTAGAAGGGAGATTCAAAGTTGGAAGAAGTTGGAGGAAAAGAATAAATGTTAGTAGCACTAATTATACATAATTGTTAGGAGCCAGAATATGTGTTACATTCAATTTACATATATTATTAAGGAATGAGTTAAAAACCTCTTTGGGTTAAAAAAAGCCACTTTTCCACATGAGTAAAATTATGTTGTTTTTGTCCTTTTCTGTCTTGCTTATTTCACTTAGCATAATACTCTCAAGATCTACCAATGTTGTCGCAAATGATAATATTTCATCTTTTTTATGGCTGAGTAGTATTCCACTGTAAGTATGTACCACATCTTTTTTATCCAGTCATCCATCAGTGGACACTTAGGTTGTTTCCATGTCTTGACGATTGTGAATAATGCTGCAATGAACGTAAGGGTATGTATATATTCACAAATAATTGTTTTAATATTTTTTGGGAAAATACCCAGAAGAATTGCTGGATCATATGGTACTTCTATTCTTAATTTTTTTGAGAAACCGCCATACTCTTTTCCATAGTGGCTGTACTGATTTTTATTCCCGCCAACAAGGTACAAGGGTTCCCTTTTCTCCATGTCCTCTCTAGCACTTGTTATTTCTTGTCTTTTCAACAGTAGCCATTCTAACAGGTGTGACGTGCTATCTCATTGTGGTTTTGATTTATATTTCCCTAATAGCCAGTGATATTGAACATCTTTTCATATATCTGTTGACCATCTGTATGTCTCCACTGGAAGTGTCTATTCAGCTCCTCTGCTAACTTAATTGTATTGTCTGTTTTCTTGTTCTTGTGTGAGTTCTTTATATAGTTGAGATGTTAACCCATTACTGGAAGCATCATTTGTAGATATCTTCTCCAATTTGGTTGGTTGCCTTTTTGTTTTGTTGATGGTTTCTTTTGCTGTGCAGAAGTTTTTTAGTTTGATGTAATCTCATTCATTTATTTTTGCTTTTACTTCCCTTGCCTTTGGTGTCAAGTTCACAAAAATCCCTGAGACCAGGTCCATAGTTTCGTGCCTGTGCTTTCTTCTACTTATTTTATTGTTTCAGGTATTACATTCATATCTTTAATCCATTTTGAATTAATTTTTGTGTATGGTAAAAGACAGTAGTCTAGTTTCATTCTTTTGCATGCAGCTGTCCAGTTTTACCCACACCATTTATTGAAGAGACTTTCCTTTATCTATTGTATGTTCTTGGCTCTTCTGTCGAAAATTAGTTGACCATATGTGTGTGGGTTGAATTCTGGGCTCTCAGTTCTGTTCCAATGGTCTGTGTGTGTGTTCTTCTCCAATACTATGCTGTTTTGATTAGCTCTGTAGTATAGTTTGGAGTCAGGGAGTGTGATACCTCTGGTTTTGTTCTTTTTAATTAGCATTGCTTTGACTATTCATGGTCTTCTGTGTTTCCATACCAATTTGAGACTTCTTTGGTTCTACTTCTGTGAAAAATGACATTGGGATATTGATAGGGGTTGCATTAAACCTGGAGATTGCTTTAGGTAGTATGGACATTTCAGTAGTTCTTCCAATCCGTGAACATAGAATATCTTTCCATTTCCATGTGTATTCTAAAATTTCAATAGTGTCTCGTAGTTTTCAGTGTTCAGCTCCTTCGCCTTCTCTAAGTTTATTCCTAGATATTTTAATCTTTTTGTTGTGATTATAAATGATATTGTTTTCTTCATTTCTCTTTCTGAGATTTGTTGTTAATATATAGAAATGCAACAGATTTTCATATATCGATTTTATGTCCTGCGACTTTACTATTTATTGTTTCTAATAATTTTTTGGTAGTAAGATTTTTTTTTTTAATTTCACACTGTCAAGTATTACCATATTCTGATTATATGAAAGATCTTTTAAAAATAATCAAGAAGAAGTTATTTCTAAACCATCAAATTGGATAAAAAGAGGAACTGAGAGAAATCAAGTTAAATGAAACATGTTTAGAAAAAATTTTTCTGAATTTACACAAGTTTTTATTTAAATATAAAATCTTCTATGGTAGAGAACAAACTATATTTATGTCACATGTAGACTCTGAAATTAAAGTTATTACAATGGTGTTTTATTTATTACAGAGAAAAAAATCAACACAACATTGATTGTGACTTAATAGATTGTCAATAGAAAAATAACACTTGTTAATAAATCAATGCCTCATCTCTGCACTACCCAACATCATTTATTCTTCATGATCTAAATTAAATGTTCCCAGTCCCCTTCTTATCCCCTACTAATTTCCTACTATGAGTTCTTTATGCTCATTCATTACTGTCAAATTTGCTGGAAATAGTCTTCTTAATTTGTATTTCTCCTTTTAAAAACAAAAATAAAGTCTTATTTTATAGAATCTACCCATCTTTTTTCTTTCTCTTTAATTTCGACGTACATTTTTCTTTTAACTTTTCAATATTTTGTTTTGTAGGTCTTAATTTCAACTCTGAAATTCATTTTGACATATGATATAAAAGCAAGTTTAATTTTCTCCCAAAGTTTCTATTTTTAAAGACTAATTTTCCACACAATACCTCTTCTGTCATATTAAATTCCCATAAACAACAGGGAGACTACTTTTCTGGCTATTTTACTAATCGATCTATTCTTGTGTCAGTATTTCAAAATTATTGTTTTTAAACTATGCTTCATATTACATTTTAATTATTAAAACAAAGAGTGCTGTTTTATTACTTTTGACAGTATTTTCTTTGATATTTTAGTATACTCTGAAGAAAAAAATTCCCATCTGGATTTTATTTGGATTTGTTTTTTTATTGGTATTGCACTAATATCTCATTTTTGTGTACTTTCAAGAGAATGCCTATTTGGATTTGGATTGTTACTAGATTATAAAATAATCAAGACAGTCAATTTTAAGAACATTTACTGGTGACACAAGAATTTTATATGTACTTTTAATTATTTAAAACCTCTTTTATGTATAGTCACATGTCACTGAGTTAATTCCTAACTACTTAATATTTGTTGTCGCATTTGTGAATAGGATCTTATAACCTAATTGGTTTGAGCATTATAAGGACAGTATCAATCTTAAGCCTTTTTATCACTCTTATTGATTCTAGTTGTTCATCAACTGAGTTTGAGTTTAACAAGCTTGAGTTATACTATTATGTACAAGCTTTTATATAATATTGTAATCCCTGTTTCCTAAAATTTGTTTCTTGTCTTTTTGTGCTGTCTATAACTTCTAAAATAATATTAAACATAGTGGTGTAAGGCATCTTATTTTATGCCTGAAAAAAGTATGAAAAATGTTGGCACTTTATCAGAAATAAAAAGACTAAAAAAAAAAAATCTTATTAATAGTTTTAAATGTTCTTTATAAAATCAGCAACATTTAAATTTTATTAAATGTCTTTTATATATGAGGAAAATAATTTTTCCAACCTAATCCAATGATACTATGTATTATATATGTGCACTGAATTATCCTCATATACCTCAGAAAATACTCTGTGGTGGACTGTTAATATCCTGTTGAATTCTATTAATTGGAATTAAAATTTCAAGAGAGGATGGGGTGGGGGGGTTGGGATTTGTACACGAAAGTCTGAATTTAGTCGTTTTATTTATTGTGCTGTTGGTTAGGTTTTGGTGAGTCTGGGCTATGTTTCCATCACAGAATAAACTGACAGCTTTCCCTACTGCACTGTATTTCATGAGAACTATCTTAACATCTTCTGTGAAGTACTGCAAGTATTCAGCCAATAAATACATTCGATTTCAGAACTTTTTTGGGTGGGAGAGTAGGGTAAAGTAATGGTTTGATAACTCTCACAAATTTCTTATTTAGGTGTTGAGACATTCACATTTTGTATTTGTAAATTTTTGTAATTTGTTGCTCCAAATATGCTGTAAGCTAGAAAGCTAGAATTTTTCCTAAAAAGAAGAAAGTAAATGGGTTGTGACGGAGAGCCTATGAAGCTTTTCTAAGAGCTTTACCACATGAATCCTGTGATCTCTCCTCTGACTATTCATATGGCATTTCTGCTTACCTTTTAGTTCTTAGTTATACTCTACATGAGTTAAATTTGCCACAGAAACCACTTCAGGTAATTCTATAATTCAAATTATGTTTTGAGTTACATTAGACTTCCTTGTAAATTTTATCAATAATCATGAAATATAAAAATGTACAGACTGATAACTCACTTTATTTACTTCTGCAATTTCTCGCCTCTCTTCACTAGCAAAACGAGCTGGGCCAGCCCGATCATCATTCTTTGAGCCATCATCTTCCACATATGGAATAAGTTGCTGGGAATGACAAACAAAAGTTAAAGGTCAAAACATGATATAACGTTTTCAGTTACACTGGTACAGATGAGTAAGATTAAGGTCAATTTTTATACTTCTAATCGTATAAAAATACATTTTAATTCAGTTGATGGTCTAAAATACATTAAAAATACATTTAAATTTAGTTGATGGTCTAAAATAATAGTGTTAGAAAAGTTCATCATTTTAGTGCATTCTGTACACTAAATTTTCAGGTTTCTTTTGGCAGCACTAGCTGTCACATACCATTAAGTAACAGCCTACTCATTCAATCAGCAAATATTTAATTGCCATACACTGGGTAGCACACTGCAAAAATGACAAATAAGATGTGATTCCTATACCTAAGAAAACCATAGTCCAGGGAGAAAGAACAGGCTTTCCTTCATCTACATGAGAAAGAAAGGAACTTCACGGATGTACATTATTATATAAATGTCATTTGCTTGCTATCCAGAGTGTCAGTGTCTATGTGAATTCCTAGATATCTTCTTTCAGTTTGGGGAAAGCTTTTTGGTTATTGTTGTTGTTTTTTTAGGAGAAAAAATATTATATAGCAATAAAACTTCTGGCAGAATTATAATTAAATATGCAGAGTTTGTGATGATAAAGGCTATTTGATGAAGCCCCTTGTGGAGATGACAGACTTCAGGAATCACCATCTCAACCATCTCACATGACCAATGCAGACACAGGCCAGAGGTAAATAACTGGTACAACCAGGAGTCATTTGATCGAACTTCTTCAAATTATTGGGACAAATATAAACTTACCCACATCCACAACCACTCTTTCCTCCATTCCTCTCTCCTGACACAGAGCTGTCTTTCCTAAAGATGATTGGTATCCATTCCTGTGTGCTGAGATTCCTTTGCCCTCCCTGTCTTCATTATTTATCCCCTTCCCTCCAACCTTTCCCTACTGTTTTCTTCATCAATCTAAATATGTTCCAGTCTCTCCCATTTGGAGGGAAAAAAACAAAAAAAATCCCTTGACTCCATCTCTCTTTCCATCTACTGCTTTCCTCTCTTGCTTTTTACCTAAGCTGCTTGAAAGATGGATATCCACTTGTCGGCTCTTGTTCCTTATATCCTGTTTAAATCTTCAATCCACTGTGATCTGACTTTGCTGCTACCATTTCACAGAAGTTCTGCTCAAATGTACCAAGAGTTTTCTACCAGCAAAGTCTACTGGACAGTTTTCATTCCTGATTTTCCTTGACTTCTCTGCAGCATCTGACAATGTCAACCCTATCTTCTCCCCACATCTTTGACTTCTTTTCAAGTAGTTTTGAGTTTACTCTTTCTTTCTTCATCCCTTACATGGTGATCACTCAAAAAGGAAACACTGACCACATGAAACTGTTCTTCATATGTAGTATGAAAACATCCACACCTTCCCAGCTACCTTTGGTGGCAGAGATATAACTTGTCAACAGGAAAGGGCCATTTATAAAACTATCATGTACCCAATTAACTAAAATATATCTATAATCCAAGATTAAATTTTAAAAAGCCACTTGAAAACTAGAATGCTTCCACTAAACTAATAATGATGAAAACATAACTTTTATCTGTAAAGAACTTACATGAAAACCATTTAAAAATATTTTATAATACTGTTAAAACTCTTAACTAAAAACTGTGCATGAGTTTACTTAAAAGAAGACACAGACAACCCTCTCCTCTCAATAATAAAAATTCAGTAATAAGCCTGGATGTTAAAATCTATAAGAAATTATTAACATGAAAATACAGGACTCATTCTACACATGTATCTTTTCATTTTCTCTAGTCAGAAATAAAACTGATAATTTAAAATCTAGAAATACTGCAAAAATAGGAGAAAGTGAGAAGGGAAAAAATTACAAATGTTTTGAGACTGTCTTACATCTTGGATTCATCCTCCCTCTACCACTAAAACTTGCCTCTGCTGGAATGGGGTCCATCCCTCCGCAGTTCTCATTGCATTTGTCATACACCAGTCTCAGCTTCCGGAAGAGAATGGAAAGTTGCCGAAGATGATCCTGGAGCTTTGTTAACCGATCTTGATATGTTCCAGTATGGTACGTGACACCATTTGGCAGCTTATCAGGTGAAACAAAACAATAAACATATAAAGTAATGAAAATCAAGTTTTTCTATAAGCTAGTAAACAATTTTTAACTATTGCATAAAAGCAAATTGTTCCTCACAGTTTCATCAAGTACAATTTTGAGAATTTAAGAGTAATACATGTTCATTTCGTAGCTCATTAGCATACTGTTTCAGTGTTATAAAACAGACCTAGAAAAAATTTGTGATAAGCCCCTCTGATAAGGTGAAATACCTTTCCCCTCTAATTTTTGAAGTATAACTTTAAAGAGAATGTACAAGTTTAATATTACTAAAGACAGCAAGCTGCTCAACTTAACCAGGAAGTTAAAAATAAAATACAATTTTAAAAAAGGAAAGAAATGACAGAACTTCAGCAGAAGAAAAGTAGTAGTATGCTGCTCCTATTGCAAAATTTTATCAAAATACCTTAACTCTAATAAGATAATTAAGATGTTCTAGGCACGCATTAAAATATAAAGCTGTCACCAAAGTTTTACTTTAAAAGGAATATATGGCAGGAGATATAGGGAAAAATCAATCTGAACTTGAACATCATTAATAAATTACTACAAGTAACTGCTGTGATCAGAACTCTGTCTTGGATGCTTATGCATTTTTAATTCAGGAATTTAATAAAAGCCAAATTTATGTATTGAAATGATGATAAAATCACAGATAAATGGGAAGTGACTATTATTTATCTAGAACTTATAACTAAATAAGTACTTTTTATGCCTTGCTGAAGCTCATGAACAAAATCTTCCTTTCTCTGTACATCCTTATATTTTACTCCCACAACTGGATCTGTGAAGTCATCTTAATGTTAGCAATAACAACATTTGCACCATGTTTTCTGGTATATAAGGCGCTTCCATTATAAGCACTAACCTGTATACTTATCTCAGGGATTAAAGTAACAAAACTATTGTGTAATAGTTAGATCAGTCCAGTCTTTCTAAACTTCAGTTCATTATTTTTTCTTTTTTAAACAGATAGAGTAGAAATGGGAAAAAAAAGTATATAAAACAAGGGAGAAAAAAGAAAACAAGACACACTACCATTATAAACAGGTAAAACTATAAACATGAAAAAAAGACTCAAAAGGCTTATTTATATATATAATTGATTAAAGATATCCTAGGGAGATAGGCTTAAATAATTTATTTTCTTCTGTTCTCACTTCCAAATTTCCTATAACATAATGGTGTATAAGATAAGGAGGTGGATCCAAACTTATTTGAAATGAGATAGGATTTTCAGAAATTATCAAGCATTAAAACAATCTGAGGACTATACCTCAAAGAAATGTGATAAATAGCTCAGGCTGTAATAATTGAAACGGTTTAAAGGGGAATCATTAAAAGTTCACCACCCAACACAGTGTAGGGTTTCTTCACTTAAGCTTTCCAACTGATGACCTTTCACAGACTCTGACAATCAGAGGAACAGTTCAAAGGAGCCCTGCTTTCTTGTTTGGGTGAGAATGAGGACTATAATGATTGTATCTTTCATAAAGAAGCACTCTGTGCCTTTATTATGTATGGCATTTACTATGTTTAATAATCTGCCTATGTTTTCTACTTAACGAAGACTGGAACTACATTTGTATCACTGTATTTAGTACAATACACACAAACAGAGGTTTTAAAGTATGGTCTGAATTATTTTACTTTAGTGAGTTATTTTACCCATAAATCTATACTTAAAATTCACTTTAAAAGTGTGTGTATTGTAAAAGAACTCTTAGTAAATCTTTTCATATAGGAAAACAAAAATCCTTTTGAAATGCAAAGAATCACCCTCCTCAAATTCACTTACTTCGTAAGTTTGGGTGATAGTTTTCACATACATCAGCTTCTCAAAGACAGGAACAACTAATTCATTCAAAAAATTATCCACTTTCCGGGTGTGAAGCTCGGTTCTAGAAACATGGGAGACAAAGTTCCTATACCACAGAGTACGAGACGTGTTAGTGCCTAAGAACCCTTGGTGTGCACTGGTGTAAGATGTTTAGCTGTTAAGTATGTGACCATACCCCTAGATGCTAAAAAAGCATTCAACTAAATATAACCTCCATTCTTAAATATAAAACTCTTGAGAAACAGTCCCCAACATGACAAAAATACATTTATCTCAGTTAAAAAAGGTCAGCACCATGAATAATGTGGAAACATTAAAAGCATTCTCTCTGAATTCAAGAACAGAAGAGGACATCTACTGAGACCACTAACACGACCAGTGCACACTGTTCTGGGGGACTGGCCAATGCATTAGGGGGAACACGAGAAAAAAAGATGAAACATTAAAGAGGAAGGGGTATAACCATCGCTACATGATATGATAAAGTGCTACTATCAATAAAAGAATCCAAGAAAGAAGTGGGTACAAAATATAGAGAAAACAATAGCTTTGCTTTCATATATAAAAACAAAAGAAAATGAGAAAGGAAAAAGACCCAATTTACAGTAGTAGCAACAATCAGATATCTAGGAATAAATTTTAAAAATTCCAAGATAAAAACAAAAACTTAAAATACTCATAGGGACACAAAAGGATATTCTTAGTTAAGACTCACATAATACTGATGTCAGATCTGAGTTAAATGAACCTATTAAAAACATGAATAGCTTTTTCTCAGAACTAAACAAGCTGATTCTAAAAGTACATGTGGAAAAATACACTAGCAAGAACAGCCAGGGCAATAATGAAGAATAAGTATAAACACACTGTAGAGTCTCAATAAATATGTTTGGTATTATTACACAAGAGACAGGCAGCTATGTGGAATAGAACATCCAGAAATATATTCATTTGGTAGCATATGAAATCAATGGGGGAGGAAATGAATTATTCAATCAACTTTTTGGAAAAAGTAAGGTTGGGGTCATATCTCATTTATTCTAGGCTAAATCCCATATAGAGCAAAGTTTTAACTGTAAAATGGAAACAAAGAGAAATATATATGATTTATAAATATATGAAGACAAACTCATTCAGACTAGGAAAATGTAAATAAAATGATCAAATATCCAAAAATATAACTCATTGTGTTAGAGCCCAATTGTTGGTCAGGACATGGTAGCATAAATTGGTACAACTCCCATGCAGGGCAATTCGTCAAAATATATCTAATTATAGAAGCACATAGCTATTTCTAAGAACTTACCCTGCAGGTATACTTGTGTATTTATGTAGGAGGTTATTCGCTGTAGCACAATAGCTGGAGATTAAAAGCAACCTAACTGTCTTTCAGTAGAGAACTGGTTAAATAAATTACATCTCCACGTAGTAAATTATTATACACTTTAAAAGGAGGAGGAAGTACTCTCTGTATGGATATGAATAAACTCCAAAATATACCAAATAAAAAAAGCAAGGTGCAAAACACTGTGTATAACATAGTATTATCTGTGCAAAAGGGAAGAAAATGAAAGAATATACATATACATTTGCTTAAATGTGCATAGAATAGCTGGAAGGATACACAAGAAAAGTAATAAAAATCATTAACAATCACTGCCTATAGAGAGGGGTTAGATAGCAGATAGGGATGGGAAGGAGAATGTTCACTGTAATGTCTTTTTTAATTTCTGAATTCTGAATGTATTATATATTCAAAAAATTGTTTAAAGATGTAAAGAATAGTAAATAGAACCAAAGCAAGACTTTCCTACACAGAGAGAGAGGGAAGAGAGAATGTTCACTGTACTGTTCCTACACAGGGAGTCTTACCCTGGGATCTAGAGGGCCTCAGTGAGACATCCAGTAAACCACCCCCTCCTGAAATTTTATTCAGAATACACATATATGCATTTTTCTCAGAAGAGAGTCTGCAGTTTTCACTTGATTCCCCAGAGGCTAAAGGACACCTAATAAGGACCCACTTCTCTAAAACAAATGCTTAGAAGTAATCTCAGTAGTTGGTATTTCATCTTTTTTGATTAGTAATATAGAATATAATTTTAAAAATCTGAATACTTTAAAAAATGTGTTAGTAAATAAATTACATGTAGTCCTGTTTGTACTCCTACTAGCTTTCTGGAAATGAAGAAGCACACTGTTGTTTCTTTTTTAGCCAATTATGCCCCAAAGGGCCTTAGATGAGTTAAACCACAGAACTCACTTAAAAGCCACAAAGAAATAACGACCATAGTCGTCTACAAATTGGTTTTGAATATATGTCCACATGTAATCTAGTTATTGATAATACTTTTTGGAAAATGTTTAGTTCTTTCTGTGCAGGTCATGGATGTTTATTATATCTCTTTTAATACTAAAAACTGTTTGACAGCAAATTAGTATTATAAAGAGGTAAACAGGAAGAATCACTAGTCAGGTGTGATGTTAGGTAAATTCTCTCTTTAAGCCTCAGTTTCCTTAACAGTAAAATAGGGATAACAAGATTTCTTAGAACGGCTTTTAGGACAGTGCACATGGCCAAGGAAAGCACTTGGCAAATATTGGCTATTAGTGTTCCGGTCCTAATTCAGTACTTTGCATGCTGCATGTTAAAAATAAAGAAATACATTTCAATTTGCTGTTGGAAATTTACGTATGTGGAAGGCAGGCTTAAGTTATATTTGGATTTTCGACTGCATGGGTTGTGGGCACCCTTAACTCCCATGCTGTTCAAGCGTCAATTGTATTTGCTAAATTCTGAGATCATTTAATCCATACTTTAATCATTTTAGATATTAATCTTTTAAATATTGCCAAAGATTTCATATCTTCTCTTAAATTCTCTTTGTATTGTTTCATACTGACCTGTTAACATGGTCTTAAAAGACTTCTACAGAACTGAATTACTTTTAAAATCAGGGGAGAAAAATCCCAAGAACTTAAAAAAAAAGGCAATAAATCACATGCTTTAGTGCACCCGCAGAAATAAGTATTGTAAAAGTCTGAAGACCTAGTTTCAAATTTACCCTAGCATGGACTAACTCTGGGCAAGTTACTTTACCTCTCTGAACCACAAACTCCTTATCCATAAAACAAAAATGATATCCACATCACGAAGCAGTAACATGAGCAAACATTAAAAATGGGTTAGCGAAATGGTCCTAGAATGCAAAACAAAATGCACTTGGATCCATACCTATCATTATATAAAAAAATTAAGGTAGATTATAGACCTAAATGTGAAGCCTAAAACTATAAAACTTCCAGAAGAAAACAGTAGAAAATCTTTGTCACCTTCAGTTAGATAAAAATTTCTTACGTATGACACCAAAAGCAAAATCTGTAAAAGGACAAATCCATAAATTGGATTCCATCAAAATTTAAAAAGTCTGTTCTTCAGAAGGCAACCTGAAAGAATAAGACAAGCCACAGACTTGGAGAAAGTATTTGCCAAGCCAAGCCAAATAAAACAAAACAAAAACCCCGACAATAACAAGTGTTGAGAAGGATGAGGAAAAACTAGAACCCTCAAACACTGCTGATGGGAATGTAAAACAGTGCAGCCACTTTGGAAAGCTTTCTTAAAATGTTAAACATCTACCATATGATGCAGAAATTCTACTCCTAGATTCTGTCTATGCAAGACAAATGAAATATATGTTCACAAAATCATTTGCAGGGGAACATTCACAGCAGCGTTTTTATAATGGCTTGAAAGTAGAAACAACCTAAATGTCCATCAACACAAATTGTGATATATTCATTCAATGGAACACTGTATAGCAATAAAAGGAATTAACTATTGATACACGCTGAGTAAAAGAAGCAGACAAAAACAGACTACATAGTGTATGATTCCATTTACATGAATCTCTAGAAACTGCAAACTAATTTATGGTGCCAGAAATCAAATCAAAGTTTGTGGATAGAAGGCTGGAAGTGAAGATTTCAAAGGAGCATGAAGAAACTTTTTGGGGTGATAGATGATGGTTTCACAAGTATATACATAAGTGAAAACTTTTTTAAAATGCATTTTGTTGTACGTCACTTATACCAAAATAAAGCTGTTTAACAAAAATGGTTAGCAGGATCTGAATTCTTCAAATCCTTAGACTCTCAGAAAAGTATTTTGCTGGTAAAAGATTAAACTTAATCAAAAGCGGAGTGCGGCCCACATATACTTTGAAAGGTACAAGAGTGCCTAGTAACTACAGAACCCGTTCGAATCTAGACAATGTGGCTTCACTAGTCCTGAAATCCGGTCTGGAAAACACCTTCACATCGCAGACTCTTGGGGATCCACACAGCATTGAAGGACACTCCTGAATGTAAATGAGGACGACCACTATACTTGAGGGTTGCCCAGGGCAGCCCTGCTGACGCCTAGAGGCCCCACGTAACGACTACATAAGCTCCCCTTTCCGTCGCATCCCGCTTTCTCCACGCACGCTCAAGAGCGGCGTCCGCCCTCCTTCTCACCTGCATATTCCTCAAGAGCTGGAAGATCTCCATGGTGCGGTACACGATGTCCTGGACTGTCTCCTGCCCGATCCGGCAGAGCGAGGCGGTGTTGACCTCCCGGGCGGCCTGCTGAGCCTGGGGCCCGGCAAAGGGCCCGGGCGCCATTCCTGACGGCGCCAACGGAGGGGTGGACATGGCGCAGCTGTGGCCTCAGGCTGGCGGAGCCGGAGAAGGGGTTTCAGGAGTTTGCCGGCGTTGGGTTGCTGCGAACCTCGGCGTGTGCAGGAGCTTGAGAGACAGCGGAGGCCTGATTTCAAAACAGCGCCCGTGACTTCCTCCCGCGTGACGTAACGCGTCACTTTGACGTCATGGACACTGCCCACTCGGCGGACCCTGGGAACTGTCTCGGCGCAAAGATGGCTGGGATTGGGCCGGACGCTCAGGAGGGCGGGATTGACGGATTGAGTAGCCAATCACCAGCTGCACTTCGGTCAGAGGCGGTGTTGTGCGTAGTGAGCTTTCGCAGAGTTCGTTTCCCGCTTTTCAGCCTTTCCTTAGAATTCTTTTTAGAACTCTTTTATGTTAGTTTCCTTGCTGATCTTTTTCTCTTAACAAGCCTTAACAAGAGGTTTTTAGTATTAGGAGGCTGGCTCAGAGGGGCTGGATTGACTTGTTTAGTCGCATACAGCTTGCAACTGGTAACCTGCGATTTGAATTTGGGAAACGAAATTCCTGATCTTGCTTGCTTCCCTGTGACCTGATTTCGACAACCGAATTGCTTTTGGTCCCTGCTCAAAGGTCGGTTCATTCAAGAAGTTTCCTGATCACTCAAAGTATTAACACTACACACACTCCCCTTCTTGACGTTAGCTCTTATTACTATGTTCTACATAATTTTCGGTTTGTTTACTTTCTGACTTACCCTCACCTTATACACACACACTAGCATGAAAACTCTGTAAAAACAGATACTGCGTCTATTTTATTCATTTATTCTCAGTGTTTAGTGGTTGACACATAGAAGGTGTTCAATAAATACATGTTGAGCGGTATTATAAATGTAAGAAAAATTAAAGCCGGTCTCCTATCTACCTCTTACTGCCCATTTTTAAAGGGGACAAAAAAGTCTAGAAAGTGGAAAAGAGTGATGGGCACAAAATTGTTGCATTTTAAAAAGTCTCTGAACACTCCATTAGTAAAGACTTTACAGGAAATGTTTGTTAAAAATGACATAAGCCATTGTAGATTTATAGCTCCTTAGTTAACCATGTGACAAGTATTTCCTGAGCACCTACTATGTGCTGGTTGCTAGAAATGGAGATGGAGTAGTAAACAAGTCAGGCAAAAGCCCTACTCTCATGGGACAGACAGAACCCTAATTATTGTGATGAGTGTCTTGAAACAAAGTTCAAAACCCTAATGTCAAGGTGCTAACAATTTAGGAGATCAGGGGCGATCTGAAGGGAATAAGTTGGGCCCTGATGGTGACTGGGAAAAGGTGCTGAACATTGCAGCATTTTCTACGAGGGAGCATGGGACAAGGAAGGCCAATGCCTACACCTGAAGTAAGGTTTCAAAATGCTTTTCAGGGTCTGAAATTTAGTATAAGTGTAGGGAAATAATGCTGAAGACAGGGACTTTCTAAGACACGTGAAACAATTTGGGCTTTGTTCTGAGTGAAATAGCCATTGAAGAGTTTGAGGAGAAAGGAATAAACACCAGAAATACTCAATTTAGAAGGATTATTTTGGCTGCTAAATAGAGAATGACGGATACGTACTCTTCTTTCATCCTGAAGAGAGATGGTGATGATGGTGATGATGATGATTTGTAACAGAGAAATAGTACAATGGGTAACTTTAAATAAATATTTAGTAGGTAGAATTTAAAGAATGAGATGTTGACTGGTTGAGAGCATTAAGGAGAAGAAGGAATTAAAGGTGGCACATATTTCTGCCTTGAACAAATAGCTACTGTTTATGCCATTTACCAAGATGGGTTCTACTGAAGAAAAAACAGTTCAGTGACATTATGACTTTTATTAGCTTCCTATTGCTCCCCTAACATTACCACAAACTTAGTGACTTAAAACCATACAAGTTTATTATCTTACAGTTCTATAAGTCAGAAATCTGAAATGAATCTCAGTGAACTAATAGCAAGATGTTGGCAGGGCTGTGTTCCTTTCCTATTAGGAAGAATCTGTTTTCTTGTCCTTTCCAGCCCTAGATGCTGCCCCCATACCTTGTTTTGTGGTCTCGTCCATCATCTTTAAAGCCAGCGCCAGCCGGTCAAATCTACTTCATGATGCCATCTCTCTGGTTCTGAATCCATTGCCTCCCACTCCCATTTAAGAACCCTTTTGATTACATTCCCCCCGCCCCCACCCCTTGCCACACACACACACTCCCCAGTGATATAAGATAACTCTTTATTTTAGCTGGTTTCCTACTCTCATTCTCCCTTGCCATTAACATAACATTCTCACAGATTCTGGGGATTAAGACATTGGCATTTGGTGGTGTGGGGGAGCATTGTTCTGTCTACCACATTCTTCTAGTCCAGCTGTATCTGAACTTCAGACCCACATACCTAACAGCCCATCTGACATCTTGAGTTTAATGGCTAATTGGCATCTAATGCTTAACATGTCCGAAAACAAACTCCTGATCCCCCAACCTTTTTCTACTACAATTTTCCTATTTCAGTAACTGACACCACCATGTGCTCAGTTGCTCATCTGACTTCTTAATTTCCCATCCTGATTCCAAGCCATCAGAAAATACAGTGGACGCTAACTTTCAAATATATCCTATATGTGACCACTTCTCATTACTTCATCTTTTCTACCCGAGTTCAAGCTGTCTTCTTCTCTTATTTAGATTGTTGAATGACAATCAAAAATGCCTCCTAAATGGGTTTCCTTGCTTCTACTCTTGCCCCATTCAGTCCAATCTCATCACAGCACCCACAGGGAGCTTTTTAAAGTATGTCAGATTGTGCCCCTTCTCTGTCAAAGTATCTTCCCTTGATGCTTATAAAATCCAAAGCTCCATGACCTGCAGAGCTTCCCATGTGCCAGCCCTGGGCCTCTCCTGCCATCTCCTTGCTTCAGCCGCGTTGCCTTCCTTGCTATTCCTCATACATTCCAAGCTCCTCTCATTTCAGGGTCATTCCTTTTGGCTGGGGAAGCTCTTTCCTCAGATATTTCTCTAGGTCTCTCCTTGGAGTAGTTTCTCCCAACCACCCTACCTAAAATATTCTGCATTAGTTTTCTATTCCTGCCATAACAAATTACCAGAATTTTGTGGCTTAAAATAATGCAAATCTCTCAGCTTATAATTCTGTAGGTAAGAAGTCTGGTTAAGATCTTGCCAGGCTGGCACAAGGTGTTGGCAAAGCTGTGCTCTTTTCTAGAGACTCTGGGGGAGAATCTGTTTTCTGCTCATTTAGATTGTTAGCAGAATTCAGTTTCTTGTGGTTTTAGGACTGATGTCCTCATTTTCTTGCTAGATGTAAACTGAGGGCCCTTCCTAGATTCTATAGTTTGCTTCATTTCTGGACTTGTAGCCTCTTGTAAGTGCTCAATAAATAATTGTTGAAAGACCGGTGAGTTTACTCTGGGGCATCTTGAGTTTGAAATGCTTATGAAATAGCCAAATAGAGCTGCCCAGTAAGCAAGTGAGTATATGCATGGGGCTCAATTTGTTTTTTTGCGGGAGGAGGGTAGGAGGGTGTGGGGGTGGTATAGTGGTAAGCTCAAAAACTGTAAATTCAGATGTCCTGGAGTAAAATCTAAACCTGGCACTGCCCCACTGTGGACAAATCACATCAATCTCCATGTAAAACAGGGGACTAACCATGGTATCTACCTTTGTGGTTGTTGATAGAATTAAGTGATAGTCTGTGTATAAACTGCTTGTATTCCTTAGCATATAGTAAGTATTCAGTAGATATGTTCTATACCTCCTTTCACCACGTGTAACAGTAAGAATGGGTAAAGTGAGGAATGGAGTTGTTGCTCAAGCACAGATAGGAACACTAGGGACAGAAAGAAAAAGAGGAGGCACCAATAACAACAAAAAGTAATAATAACTAGAGAGGTTGGAGGAAAATCTGGACAGTATCATGCCGTGGAAGTCACAGGAAGCATAGATTGTTTCAGGAAGGAGTTCATGGTGAACAGTCTCAGATAGTGCTGAGAGGTTAAGCAGAATAATCCACACAAAGGAGGTATTATTTTAATTTTAATAATAATAATATTCATCAGAAAATTCTTGCCTAAAGTTTCAGATGTAGTGGAGGAGTGAAACAGAGACTACAGTTTCTATCCAGTGTTGGCTCTGCCTTAGCAGTGGAACATCTGGTGTTTAGCAGGGCACCCAGGGGAAAGGCTGTATGTCTCAGCCTTCCTTGCATGTTGGCAAGCCCACTTCACTAAGTTCTAGCCAATGGGCTATAAGTTTGAATGACATGTGAGGCTATTAGTGATTGTCTTTAAAAGATGGGGGCCTTCTGTAAAACAAAAGAAACTATAAATAAAATGAAGAGACAATCTATGGAATGATGGAAAATATTTGCAATATTAGATAAAGGATTAGATAAGGGATTACCATCCAAAATATGTGGGGAACTCATACAACTCATTAGCAAAAAAGACAAAGAATTTAATTTAAAAAATGGGCAGAGGACCGGAATAGACATTTTTCCAAAGAAGATATTCAGATATCCAACAGGTACATGAAAAAAATGTTCAACATCACTAGTCATCAGGGAAATACAAAGGAAAACTACAACAAGATACACCTGTTAGAATGGCTATTATGAAAGACAAGAGATAACAAGTGTTGGTGACCGGGTGGAGAAAAGAGAGACTTGCGCACCATTGGAGAGAATGCCAAATGATGCAGCCGCTGTGGAAAAGAGTATGGGTAGTCCTCAAAAGATTAAAAATATGACCCGGCAATTTCACTCCTGAGTATACATCCACAGAATTCAAATCAGGACTTCAGGGAGGTGTCTGTACTCGCATGTTCATTGTGGCATTACTTATAATAGTCAAGATATGGAAACAATTTAAATATCCCTTCAGTAGATGAATGGATAAAGAAAATGTGGCATCCGTATGTACCTATAGGGCACATGCCAAGACATTCGGTGGATGCCTGAAACCATGGGTAGTAGTACTGAACCCTGTGAATACTGTTTCTTCTTACACATACATACCTATGATAAGTTTAATTTATAAATTAGGCAATTTCATGGATGGAAGATTTGTTCTTATGTAGATCTTAGCCACCTCAGCATACGATTCCTTTTTCTTTCCATGTTAAGTTGAGAATTTTCACCTTTTTACTAGAAGGAAGCACTCTTTGGCTTCTCTTTGTCATATCCAAATTGCCAGCATCACTACTCTTGCACTTTGGGGCCATTACTAAGTAAAATAAGGGCTACTTGAACACATATGCTGACATTGTGACAGTTGATCTGATAACCAAGACAGCTACTAAATGACCAACGGGGGTGGCGTGTACAGCATGAATACACTGAACAAAGGGATTATTCACGATCGAGTGGTGCAGAGTTGGATAACACAGGATTTCATCATGCTATTCAGAATGGTGCTCAGTTGGAAACTCATGAATTGTTTATTTCTGGAATTTTCCATTCAGCATTTTTGGACTGAGGTTGACTGTGGATAACTGAAACCGTGGAAAAAGAAACTTCCAATGGGGAAGGAGTATTACTGCACGCACATGCACACACACACACACACACACACACACACACACACACACACACACACGAGAATCCTACCTTTTGCAACAACACAAATGCACCTGGAAGACGTGCTAAGTGAAATAAGTCAATTACAGAAGGTCAAATACTGCATGGTTTCTCTTGTGTGAAGCATAAAAATAGTTGTGGAGAAGCAGACAACAGAATGGTGGTTAGCAAAGGGATAAGGAAGGGTGACATGGGAGTGGGTGTTCACTAGGTGCAAATTGCAGTTACGCAAGATGAGAAAGTTTCAGACTTCTGCTGTACAGTACAGTGCCCGTATTTAACAGTCAGGTACTGTATACTTAAAAACTTGTTAAGAGGGTTGATCTGATGCTAAGTGTTCTTAACACATACATGCAAAGAGACACAAGGAGATTTGGAGATGGTGAATGTGTTTATTACCTTGATTGTTGTGTTGGTAAAATGAGTATATACATATACTCATTTTAACCTCCAAATTCTGTATCTTAATTATATGCAGTTTTTGGTATACTAATTATATTGCAATAAAGCTGGGGGGAAAAAAAGAAAAAAAACTAAGAGGGCCTGGCAGTTTCTTCTTCCAACTAGCTGGGATGCAGATGTCACGGCTGCAGCTCAAATCAGCTCTTATTTAGGGATTTTCTGTCAATGTAGCTTAAGCTAATACTGCTGAAGTGGCAAATTTGGAATTTGCCCTGAGCTACATGTGGTTCTTTCCGATACTAGAGTAGTTTCTCTTAACTAACGACTCACCACCTCTGCTTTCAATGACCCAAAAGGCAAACTGGAATCCCTCTCAACTGCTCCTCCTGATCCCCAGCAGCGCCCCAGGCTACTGTGTAATTGTGGGATTGGAGCTGCTTTGTTTCTGTTGTCATGGAAAGTGCTGGCCTTTGCATTTTCTAGCACCTGGGAGACATGTGAACAATTCTGGGATCTTTTTGTGGAGTCCCGACAGTGTGGTGGTTGATTCAAAGGCTGTAGGCTGCAGCTGTTGTTAGTCTAAACCTAAAAATCAATATTTGGGGACACACTGAGTAGAAAGCAATGGGCTTTGGGGGTAGGAAAGGAAAACATGTAGATTACAGAAAGATATAATGGGGTGTAATGGAATGAAGACTCCCCTCAAGTGAGCACAGTGGGTATCAGACTTGCTTTGTCTTTAAATTGGTGGTCAGGGACTGGCTTGTAACATAGGCATTTCACTCAAAGCCTCTTGGCTTTTCATTGTAGCACACATGCTGTGGGAAAGCTTGAAACTCATCCAGGTACCTATGGAAATACCACTGCGTGGGATCTAGTGAAGGGAAGGGGTATGCATAAACCATCACTGCCTTGACCTTGGCCTTCCAGTAGTTGTATTGAAATACCCCAGTTTATGCACAATTTATTCATGACTAATAGCCTATATTTTTCAGTTTAGCCGCTAGTGTTTGGAATAGTCCCTCTGGACATAGAATTATTGAATTTAAACAAACACTTATTGGGCACCTATAATTGTTCAAACTAACAAGCATTTAGACTGATTTAGGCTATTCTTACATCTAATTAGTATTCCAGTTTAACAAACTGTGCTAACTGGTCCCTGGAGGTTCATTAGTAAAGGTTTCTTTTGCTTCACAAATGCTCACTTAGAATTCCATTCTTAAGAAATGCATGAATTAAACCATAACTTCATGCTCAAAGAATGGTTCCTCCCCCACATTTAGAGACTTTATACGCCCCGATTAACTGTTTTGGACCATTTAAGCACCTAATGTCTCCTTTCCATAAGTGTCATTGCCAGCTAAGTCCTGTATTCAGAAACACTTAGCTGAGGTCAGGAGATATTTATAAACATTATTAATGAGGGCACAAAACTTTAATTAAACAAACATGGTTTGGGATGAAAGGAGTCAAACTATATTTGTTTGCGGTTTATCATCTCACTACCACGTCCCAGTGATGGATGTTCCTTTATTGTGCCAGAATTAAATTTTCCATTCGTTTTTAAGTTTTATAGTCATCGAAATAACTAGTAGAAAATTATTTTAAGGACTTTGCAATTACTGATACTTCAAGGTGAGTAGTGATTACTAAATAATTCACCTGCCAGAATTACTAGCACCCTACTCTGCTACAACTTCTCTTGAAGTTTTTTTCCAAACTTTTTAGTAGACTACTGCTGAATGGAAATAAATGTCTTCTGCGTTATTGTTAATACCTAAAGAATAGTCTTCAGATTTTATAATACATTAGAATGATTGAATATTTGTTCAAAAATAATATTATTGACTACACCCACCATGCCCCAACCTACACAGTGTCTGCTGCTTCAGTATGTAATGGGATGATGTCTGGAAACCTATTTCAAATTATACCCCTTCTCTCTCCTCCCCACCATCCCCTTTCTCTTGGCCTCTCTAGTACATTTGCATTCTAATATTATTTCTTTCCTCTACCTCCCACCTCACCCTGTTGAGAGCTGCTAATCTGAAAAACAGAGTATGAGGTCCTTTGTCGGGAAAAAAATGTGTGATTGCTTTAGAGGAAATTTTCTTATAGCCATTTTTGTTGAGTTAAGATGATGATGTAAAGTGAAGAATGGCTGTATTGTAAAAAAATTATATACATTCTGAGGGGTAAACATAAAGGTATGATAAGTCATGGCATTTCTCTTAGGGGGACATCATATACACACTGAATTTTGAGCAGATTTTTGAAAGAAGAGTGACAGGTGAGGAGGAAGAAGAAGCCATCTTAGGTATTGGCAAAGGACCAAACAGACAAATTAAGGGTGAAGAAATACGAGCGTTCGGAATAGAGATAATGTTGGGGGAAAGAACTGACTTGCCACTTGCCAAATTTTCAGAAAGGACAGATTGTGACAAACAGCTCCTTTTTCTCACTCCTTCCCAAGATAATGAGACTGGGCCCAGGAGATAGATAGATATAGACATATAGATCTCTCTCACTCTCTCCCTCTGTCTCTCTGTCTCTGTCTCTGTCTATCTGTCTGTCTGTCTGTCTGTTTCTCTCTAGCTAGCCCTTCCACAGAACAGTGTCTTCGCCTCCGTACCCTCAGGTTCTGTCCCCACCCTGCCTGGGACTGGAAGTCAGTTCAAGGGGAAGGCAAAGCTAAGCCAGTTCTGTAATCTAGCTTTATCAATAATAAGGTTGATATTTTACCTTTATCCTTTAGACTTTTATAACTATTTCTTGTCACATTTGATCTGAGAGGTTAAAGAAAAGCAATATTATGACCTTCAAATCTCAATGCATGGTCTTAATTTAAAAGATAAAATAAGCTAAGCATACCTGTCTTTCTGAAACTCCATTTTCATCACGTTAGTCTCTGTTTATCTTCACACGATTCCAATCATCTCCATGAGAGTCTCAGTTTCTCTGACTTTCAAGGCCTCCCATTTTTTACTCCTGCTCTACTTGAATAACCTTATTTCTCACTGTGCTGAGCAGATAATTGTGTTACTTGCCATCCTCAGGCCCTTTCTAAAAGAAACTGCCCTTCCTACTTAGACAGCAGTCTTAGGTAGCCATTTCTGTCCCACATGACTCCCGGTCACAGCTAATTGGATTAGGAATGGTCATGTGGCCCAAAAGCAACCAATTTATAAGCTGACCATCGATGTATAACATGGCCTTGTACATGAAGCTCTGCCCAAGCAGGAATGAAGGTAACAAACTGGACTGATCAAATATCTTTTCTCAGTATTTTGAACAGGGAAAAAGAGTGAATCAGGCATAGTCAGAGGGAACAATGATTGGGAACGAGGGAAGAGAATCCAAAGAGAAGCAGAGACCAAGCAAGAGAGGCTGCTGGCAGGAGGAGGGACGGAAGAGGCAGCCTGCTTTTAGGAACATGGATGTAACTACTCTAGTTTATTTGACCTCACAGGGCATTTTTTTTTTTTACACCAGTTGGTCACAACATTGTACATAAAATCTGGAACGCTGAACGTGCCTCGGGGCATCCTGCATGTCCTGCCCATGTCTTACCTTTTTCAGCTCGTCTCTCTCTTACACCAGTGCACTGTACTTGTCCTATTGTCCTTGAAGCTTCCAAAGGTACCAAGCTCTTGCCCTCCTCTGGGTTTTCATACAGGTTCTTTGTGTGGTTCCTCTGCCCATCCACTCACCCCCCAACCCTACTCTCCCTGTCTGGCTTCCCTTTGTTTAAATCCCAGGTGAGATGCCACTGTCTTGGACTTTCCCAACTGGACTATGATCCCTGTTTTAGTTTTAGTGCTTCATTTTCTATTTCTTCATAGCACTAATCATTATATTTTTATTTTAACATTCATTTATTTGATGATCGTTCCTTTCATTAGTTTGGGAGCAACATGTGGGGTAAGGATTAAGTGCATTCTTGTTTACCATATTTTTAGCATTTGGTTCAGTGCCTAGGACACAGTAGATTCTTAATATCAATTGAACGATTGAATAAATGAATGATAACAAATTATCCTCCACTTATGCTCATTCCCATCCACCTTTCTCAATTCTAGACATAAGACCCTTCACTCCCTTCTGTTTCAGTGTTTTCTTCTCTCATCTTTTAATTGCATTTATAATTTAACCACTATAAGTACATTTGGCATTTATTATTATATTATCTATTATTCCTTAATTGTTTTATATATGCTAGGTTAATTTTCATACTGATGAAAGCAAGGACAGTGACTCATGCTGTGTATCCTCTCCTTTCCCAAAGTGCTTGGCACAGTGACAGACCGGCTATGAAAATTTAATAAACACCTGACCTAAAACAAAGCATTTTTCAGTGACTGCACCAAAATACTGAGGTGCACAGGGTGTTATGAAGTTCTGGAGGCTTATTTTAAGTCTGGCACATGAGGAAGAAAGCTTTCCGTCATCGTCGTCCTGCTGGTTGGGAATCAGAGGCCCAGGGGTGCGAAGCTCCGGAGGAAGCACTGGGCAGTTCTCTGTCCATATTTAAACGTGTTTCAATTAAAACTTGAGCAGACAGCTACGATCTGCTTTGTGCTTTGAATACTAATAATCATATTTATTGGTTAACTTTGCACGAACAAAATCATCAATGGTGAGTAGGCTCTGCTTATTCATCTAAAAATTAGACTTTAAGATTCACTAGCTTAAAATTCAAAATGATTGTCTTTAACTCTAATTTTGGACTTACTCTACCTTATTTTTTTTTTTAATTTTACTGTTTTTATCTCATCTCCATATCTAGATTATAAAAATCTTTGAGAATAGGCACCATATCTTTTTTTTTAAAAAAACAAGTAGCATCTATTATTTCAGTTTTACTTCTTACTGAAGTACAATATATGCATAATAAAACTGCACGTATTTAAAGTGTACGGTTTGATGAGTTTTGACATATATGTTGATACCCTAAAACTGTAACCACCATCAAGATAGTGAGCATTTCTAACACCTCTAAAAGTTTCTGTGTGCCCTTTGCCCTCTACTTTATTCCTATGCCTTACAATCACTGATCTACTTCTGTCATTATAGGTATATATACATTTTATAGACTTTTATAAAAAATGAAAACGTATATACTGTTGTTTTAAATATGTCCCACATATGCACGGTTAAGGGGTCATCCTGAACCTTTTAAAATTTTTATACATAGAATTAGAAAATACGCTCCTGGCTCTCTCCCTCTGGGCTTCCCTTCTCACTCTCCAGGGCTGGCTCTTGTTGCCCAGGCTTTCCTTGGTTCTTCCAGCCAGAAAGATGGTGGGGCCTTCTCTCACAGTGTTAGCTTCCCATGCTGCGTTAAAACTCTGCAACTGAAGCCCAACTTTGGGGCAAATCCATGGGGAAAAAACTCAGCCCATGCTTGTTGCCGCTCCAAATTTCTACTTCCCACTGTAATCGACCTGCTTTTATTTACCCTTCAAAGTTCTCAGGTTTGAATTCTTTCCCAGGGTCTGTAGTTGTTACGAGTGGGAGGATTGGTCTGTAAGGGAGTTACGCTACCACCCAGAAGTGGTCTCCATCAAGTGTGCGAGTATCTCTTTTATTCCT
>CM053511.1:12095736-12148017 GCA_028627145.1 Eidolon dupreanum
ACTTCTCCATAGCCATGGCCACTGCCTTAGCTCAGTGCACCATATCTTTGTCTGGGTTGGCTCAATATGCTCCTGAATCATCTACTTGACTTCTTTTTTTTTTTTCCTATTCTCAGTCATTCTACACCTGTTACCAGAGTTATTTTTCTAAAATAACATTTTCATTCTTTCCCTTTTGGAAATTCTCTCAAGTATAAGATGGAGTCTAAAACTATTCAGCATAATGGATGCGACACTTCATGGTCAGCAATAGTCTATTTTACTCTCATCTATCACTACTTTCTCCAACACTTCCTTCAAGCTCACTCATTGAAGAAATTCCTGAAGTCCTAGAAACATGCATACACATCTGTGCACTAGTTCTTTTGCTCATATTTTCTCTGTCTGGTGAATTTCTATTGTCGCTTTAAGCCTTAGTTCAAACATTACTATCTCTGATGATTTTCTTCTCTGCTCCAGATAGAGATAAATATTCTAGGTTTTCTGCTTTTTAAACTATTTTTAAACTATTTTTCAACATCCTACACTGCTATTTGTTTAGGCAGTGTCTGAATCTTCTACTAGATAGTGAATGTGTCTCTAAGAAGACGTCCATTGATCCTCACCTCCAGATAGCCATGCCCTGCGTAATTACTCTGCTTGAGTGTGGGCTGTACGTATCAACTCACTTCTAATGAATAGAATGTGGCAGAAATAATGCGAGGTCACTTACAAGATTTGGTTATACAAAGACCTTTGTTTCTGTCATGGATGCTCACCTTCTATTGCTTCTCTCCTTGCTCTGAAGGAAAAATCATCTGCCATGTAGTGACTTGCCCTGTGGAGAGGCTCACATATCAAGGAACTGAGGATGGCCTCTGGCAAACAGGCAGTGAGGAGGTGAGGCCATCAGCCCAGCAGCCTGTGAGGAACTGAACCCTATGAATAACAAGCAACCGTCCTTTAAGAAAGACTGATTTGAGGTCTCCTCCCGTGGCTTATCTAGGCACTAAGCTAGACAGTAGTTTAATAATAAAAAGAGACAGAGACCCTTTGTTCTTTTCCTGTCTTTCTCTCCACAACTACCTCCTGTCTGTCTACGAACATGCTGAGGTCTTCCCTCTCCTATACAAATAAACATGAAAACTCTAAGAACCCTTCCTTCAACCTCCATACTTTCTCAAACTATTATCTTCTCTCTTTTCAAAACATAATGTGTCCTTAGATTAAGAAGCTTGTACTGTGACTTGGATATAGTAAAAATGGGAAGAGTACATGAGATGGGGTCAGAGGAGAAGGCATAGAAAAATTCATGTAGAGCATTATAGGTCAAGATACAAAACTTGGTTTGGTACCAAATGCAATGAGAAGACGGCATCATTGCTGGTAACTGAACAGCGGTTTTAGCCATGAGGCTCTGCAGGCTTCGTGTCTCCATGAATCCACAAGCTTGTCAGTGGCTTTTCTAAGATATGAAAATAAGTTCATTGGCTTCAAAATGAAAACAAATCTGGAATATCAGAATTGATAAAAGTATAGTTAAATGTCTACAGAATGTCATATTAATGTCAAATAGTTAAGCACAATTTAATTCAACTTTACTTAAATATAAACACAACTTTAAATCACAAGAACACAATAAATAATTTATCTTTAAGAAAACTCAAATTTATAAAAATTATGAAAACCTTTTAAAATACTTTTTGGAGAAGTTATGTTTAACATGTGACATGGGTGTATTTATGTGTTTAAATTATATGGGGTGGGAACCTCCAAAGCTTAGAATGCTGGGGGACTAGGAAGGGCTCATAACAGCCATGGGTCTGCTTGCTAATATCTAAAAAGAGCAGAGTATCCCAGCGGATGAGAATAAATCAAAATGTGAATAATCTTTATGTATATAACTATCAGTAAATAATATCCTGTAGTTCTCCAGAATGGTAAAAATGTACATATTTATAATATTGAATATTAAATATCAGACATTCTATATATATATATATATACACATATATATATATACATATTAGGCAGCTGTTATTTTTTAATTTCAATATAAGAAATATGGAATCAAGACTTCGGCTATAATATACGTCACTAATATGTAATCCTTGCCCCTTGAGTAAGGATCAAGTTTATATTCGCTGTCATAACAAGATGTATTTGGCAGTTCCTAAAACCAGACCCAATAAATATTTACTTGATATTTCCCTTGACAAGTGTCTGAAAATTTATTTCCTAGCAGACGGGGTTACTTTTTCCCTTTGTTAATTTTTATATCACATTGATTAGATATACACAAACACACATATACTCATATACTCAAATACACACAAACATACATATAAACACACAATTATAAAGATCAGGATGTCATATCTCCGAAGAAAATTGAAGATTTTTGCTTTTTCTTTATGTTTCTAATATAACCTGGAACCCTGCCAGCCATACCAGAATTGGATACCATCTGTAAAATTAATTTGAAATGCACTAAGTTTAATTTGCTTGCTTCTAAATCAGCCATGGCATCCCTCCAAATATATTTTTCCAAGTTTAGATTTTAATTATATTTCAAAACCCTTCTCCTGAGTATATTTTGGTCCCTTTCACTAGAGAATTGTCCATTTTAACCATTAACCATTCATATATCCTATCTTCCCAGTATTTGAGTTAGTAGTTTGAGTCTCAGACTAAGTCTCCCTATAGTCAAGAAGGAATGTTTGTTAGTTTAGCAAAAAATAAAAAATTGAAAACCTTTAGTTGCTGTTGTCAAGAAATGTTCACCCTGATTTGGAAGTCGTGCATGGCAGGGCAGAGGAAGGGCGAGGAATAACTCGCAGAGCAGCCTTTCTTTGTCTGTCTGTCTATGTCTCTGTCTGTCTTTACCCCAGAAAACCCTTCAAATAATTTTCAGATCTCAGAGAATTCCTATATAAAATTATTATATCTACAGTTCTTTTTATATTAGTATGATTAGTAAGTTGTAGATGTAGTAATTCAATAATAACTCTTAATGCTCTTTTAAATGTGGATATTTTTCTGTAGGTCCATTTACTTGGCTAACCTTTGAGACACGCTTTGTGTATGGTTCTCCCTTCTCACACTCTAATACTAGTCCATAGTGAAGGTGGAGGAAACATCAGTTCCTTTGGTTTTTAAGTTCCTGATTGATTTTTTAAAACCTTACCCAAGTAGACTTGAAAGTCTTATCACTATTTCTACCACACAGTTGCTAAGGAGCTATTATACGGTTTTAGTCCTACTTAAGACTAAAAATGTCTTTGTCGCCATACTTAAAAAAGAATCAGGTAGGTAAGCTCAGTTCACCTGTTTTGAAATTATTCTCTTCTTTCTATTAAATATATATTTTAAAACTCTTAAGTGAAAGATAAATTTCTGTTCAATAACTGACTTAAGCCAAAAAATGGTTTTCATTTGTCTAAATGTAGGCTTGGTAGATTTTACAAAAGTTGCAAATAGAGTTTAGTAAATGTTATTTATGATATAAAAATTACTGACATCATAAATACATTGACTTATTGTGATGGTGGAGCCTTTTCAACTTCTGATACTGTATAAGTCCTAGCATTTTTACTCACTTGAATGTTACATGCTGACATTGTTACATTCTTAACAATTGTGTTATCTTTACTTTTCTAGATAGTAAGTACTACTAAATAAATTTGGCTCTTAGCCCATTTCACTAAATACTACTTATTTATTTTTAAGTAAAATCTTTATTCTGTTTTGTGATTCCAATAACCCTTTAAAATAATCATCCCTTTTACTTGTCAAATGGAAAAGATTTATAGTTTTGTCCTTTTAATTTTACTGCAATCCTAACTTGCTGGCCATAGAAGATTTACAAAACAAAATGGAACAACTTGGATTACCAGCCCATTTAAAATCATTGATAAGTAGCTTTCATTGTAGTGCCAGACTTTGTGTGTGTGTGTGTGTGTGTGTGTGTGTGTGTGTGTGTGTGTATCTTTTTCACTAGTGCAGTGAAATGACTCAGAAGATTCTAACTGTTCATCAGTAGTGTGGGAGAGGAACAAACATTCTTCTACCCTTGAGGTTCCTCTGGCTGGTTTAATAATCAAATAGAGGTGAGACAGATTAGCAAGGGAAAATAACCAAATTTAATACATACGAATATATGCGAATCCCACATATGTGAGAGAGTCAGAGACCCTACATACTTGAGAGGTTCGGAGATAGAATGGGAGCACAGGTATATAAGACATTCTGAGCTAGGGATGAGGTAAGGTGCCTGCGGGACTTCTAAGGGTCACTACAGGATGATGAGAAGAGCAGACATTTAGTAAATAGCGGTTTGTCCTGCCCTATAGATAGGTCAAAAGAAGTAATCTCTGATAATCTCTTCTTATGGACAGAGCCCCTAATTCAAGTTCCTCTAGGTAGTTAAAGGGAGGGGTAGAAGTCTCTTGAGCCTGAAGCTAAGATGCCTTTAATTCAAAGTATCTGCATTCTACTAAAGCACATCTCGGGGTGGCTCATTCTGAACCCCCACAGTTGCCATTTCAGATTTGTTTGTAGGCCAAGGACTAGATTCTTTTTCATCTTATACTTGCCTTAGAAACTCACCACATTATATCATCAGTGTGTTTTTAAAACACAAACATTAATAATATATAAAACATAACGGCATTAAAAAAAAAAAAAAAACAACTAAGTGAGAAAATCAACCGAAGCATGAAAACTTCACGACACATTTGAGTTTGAATTTACACAACATATTCGGCAGTGTTTACAACAACAACAACAGCATGGCAGGGGCAGCTAAGCCAAGTCATGTAAAAACTCCCTCCTCGGGATAGAAACTTGTCATAAATCAGTTGGTGGCACGTGATGGGAGGTTGAGAGAGATAAGCTGACACCATCAACCTCCTGTCCTCTCTTTTGTGCAATGAAGTGCTCACCAATTATCAGTGACCTCCTTCATCCTGCATCAAAAACTGAAAGCTGACTCAAGCAAATGAACACGGTCCTGTTGGGCCCTGTCGTACAGACTGAAAGACCGCGATCAAAACACCTAACAGGGCCGGTCAATCACTGTTTGCCGCTGCAACTACTAACTTTGTGTGGAACATTAAGTTAAAAAAAAGTTTAGTATGTTTCTTTTTAAAATCACAGTCTGTTGGGGGACCCCTAGCCACAAATATGTAAACCCTAGGGTTCCACAGAACCACTGCTGGGAAACAGTCTTATGACTGAACAGTCCAACCTTTCCTTCTCTCGCCGTGAAGCAGTTTTTGAATGAGATTCTCCACTAAAAAGTCCAAGACTTTTTGTGCATCTACTGACAACACAGTACAGCGATTACCTTGGGATCTAGAGCTCGCCCTGTCTCCCTCCTAGGGCATGTGCGTGAGACGCTAGGTTTGGCAGATGTGGAGATGTGCTGCTAGTTCCCCTTCAAGGCAGGGCTTTCTGCCCCGCTGTCCTTAGCTGACAGTCTCCAGCTCCTGATCCACCTCAGCCTTTGAGCCAAGGTCTTGCTATTCTAGAGGCAGCCACTGAGGGCCAGGCCACCACTGTGCAAGTCGTGGCTCCTCCAGTGAGCAGTCTCTGCTCCAGAGCTCACCTTAGGGCGGGTAGAGACTTGTGAGATTTGTATCAAAGTCTAATGGCTCCCCCTGCCCAATCCTGCTTCTGTCCTTTTCTTTTATAGGAGTTTCTCTCTTAGAAACTATTTATGTTCCAAGCTCATCTCAGAATTTCCCTCCTGGAGAATCCAAAATGCCACAGTCAGTACTGGGAGTAGTCTGTAAAAGTCTGTAGGTGGTAAATGGGATTTTGACGTTGGACCGCTTACTGGCTGGCTGGTGATAAAGGTCCTATCCTTCACAGGTCGCCCCTAGCACCAGGTGATGGTCCAAAAGTTAAAGTATTCACCCATGGTGAGCTGGGATATTGAGCCAGGATGGCATCCTCACAGAGGGGTATGTACTAACCAGTGCAGTAGTTCATGGTTTTAAAAAGTAGTGAGAAATAATAAAGATCAAGACAAGGGAATTGGATGGTTATTACTAAGCTGCATTGAATCTCTTTGTTAACTGAGAAAGAAACCCTTGTCTTATGCAGTGGAGGAGTGGAAAAAGCTGAAGATCAGGCACAAGAATTACTAGAGTGGCTGAACTCCAAGGATGATCGAATGTTCTAACGAGGCAGGTAGTTATTTCAAGACACTGGTTGGGGAAACCCGGGACCCTGATGCGTGGGATGAGGATATTGGCCCAAAGAGTTGATTTCTCAAATTTATCTGATCTTCTGGGCCCAGTCTTTCCCTTAAGAGCTAACATCTGCCTCCCCTCAGCCCCTTGCCAAGCCAGGAAATAACAGGTATCCCACCTCAGAAGCTACTCTCACCAGTTTTCTTGACTCCAGGCCTGTAACTGGGGTAAAGTAGCAGCATAGCCAGCCAGAGGTGAACTGTATCTGATAAGGGAAAACGAGATTGCACTCTGAAGGAGCCACAAGACCTAGCCAGCATGGACCAATAGGAGCTGGAGTGGAACCGTGTGCTGGAGGCTGAGGTTGCTAGATCAAGGGAGTCCAAACACGAGATCAGTTATTGGAGAGTTTGTTGACTTGGGGATACTTGTTTGGGGTATAGCATTCAATGCCTTGGCAAGGGCCCCAGGGGGTGGAGCAAACTTGTGGCTAGAATGACTCTTCGCATTGCCTAGTGAAATACATTAGAGAAAGGAATTAAAAGACTAAGTGAAGGGAACATGCCAGAATGGTTATATTATACGAGACCAGAAGAATCACCAGAAGATTATGATCCATAGGAGGGTCCCCAGACTAAACTTTCAACTAGGCCATTAGGAATTCACTAGTGAGAGGGACATTAGCATCACTACGGAGTTCAGTGTTGGGCTCTCTTTTGTGGACCAGAGCTGAAGGTCAAAGAAACTGTTGTAGAAATTGGCTCACTAATAGCAATGAAGATATTCGGGTTCCAATGAAGTAGAGGCTAGGAAATAGTTCTTAATACCAGAAGCCAGGAGATCATTCTTCTCCTGAGCATGGATAAGATCAGAGTGGCAGCCAAGGGAATCTAACCCACAGAACACAGTGAAGATGGTTAATAGACCATTAATGTGTCTTGCCATGGGTTGCCAAAACAATCAAAAGAAAACAAGAATTGCTGAGCTGGAGTCTGAGGTCTATTGTCCAAATAAAGGCAACATTTCCTCGCTTAGTTACTGGACCTGAGCCAGTTTGCAGAATAGCATCTACTGACCTCAAGAAGTACGGGGTCCACAGAGGAAGGACTCTGTTAAACACTGTAATGGTTCCCCCAGTCCTTCAAAGGAGCCAACAGCCTACTTGAGTGATTATATATTGGGGAAGGGGTGACACCCAAATACATATAGGCCAGTTGGACACAGGATGTGTTCTGTCAACCAACATTTAGTGACCTGATGCCTCATCATGCCTGCTCTGTAGATCGGGGCATATAAGAAGCAGGCAATGCAAAGAGCCCTGGCCAAACCAACTGTGGTTGGTCTAGTGGGTCTGCAGACACACCCAGTAGTCATTTCTCCATTCCCCGAATGCATATTTGGGATTGACACACTTGGTTTTGTGGCAACTCCCACGCTGCATCCTGGTCCTATGAGATAAAAGCTATCATAGTGGGGAAGTTCAGGTGGAAGCTTTGAAACTTCCCTCATATGCCTTAGCCAGGATGGTCAGCCCCAAACAGCGTCACATTCTGTTGGGGATTAATGCTGCCCTTGAGAATCTAAAGGATTCAGTAGAGGTAGTTTCTATCATATTTATAGTTAATCCCTTTTCCCCATCCAAAAACCAGATGGATCCTAGAAAATGACTATTGACAACCACAAAATCAACCAAGTTTTAGCTCTGATCGTAGCCATCATACCTGATGTGGTTTTATTGCTACAGTAGATTAATAAGGACTCAGGTACCTAAAATAGAGACATTGATTTGGAAAATGTATTTTCTCTTCTATTTAAATCAGGAAAGAGAAACAGAAACAGTTCCCTTTCACTCTTTTTGTTCACTGGAACAAAAAACACCGTTTCATTTACTGTTTTGCCCAAGACAAAACTCGTACTCTCCGTATGGGCATCCTGCAGATCATCACGTCAATCCATCATGTGGGCGGCATCCCATCGACGACATAGAACAAGCGAGAGGGGGCCGCATGCTGGAGACCTTGGAAGGACATGTGCTTTCCAGAACGTAGGAGACAAATATCTTGACGATGAGGGACATGCCATTCACTGATGATTTTAGATCCTTTGGTTGGGACAGAGAGCACATGCGGTGAGGAAGGGAGACTAGGCAGGAGAGGCAGGGGAATGGGCCAGTCAGGGGTCGAGGGCCTTTGGTGCTCTTCTGAGGAATATGTTTGTTCTCTAATAGGCAACAGGGAACCATCAGGTTTGTTTGTTTTGTTTTTGTAAAAGAATAGCTTAGCAATAGAAGTTTCTGGAGAAAATTTGAGAAGATCGAATCTACACAGTGGTCTAAAAGGTGCTGCGTGCTTACCAAGAAGACAATTTAGTCTTTTACATTTTCTTGTTCCTCCCCCATCTCACCTCAAACGTGCTCATTCAAGACATTTATCTAAACTAGGGCTTGGGAGAAGAGGAATGGGAGTGAGCTGTGTGCACGACACATTCCATTTTGTCCCTGCTCGATTTAGAGCTAACTTTTTTCCTCACTTGCTAGCCGGCTGCACAGGGGCTGTTTCATTCCTTGCTCCAGAAGACTGGAAAAGTCATTTCTATCAATGCCTTCATTACTACACAAATCCACTACAACCAAATTGTATGTCTTGAGGAATTCATTACAATGAGCTTTTACCTGTAGAGTGTAAGAGCTACATTGCCTCTAAAGAACCCTTCAGTTCCTTGGGAGAATAAAGTCATTTATTATTATTATTATTATTTTGCAGCTCTTTTAGAACCTCTTAAAAGTGTTTGATTTCCAGCAGACTGAAAATATTTTCTAGCAGGGAATGCAATGAAGCTTTCTCGACATAAAAAAAACAAAAACAAACAAACAAATAAAAACACTTGTAATAAGCAAGATAATCGAAACAAATAAGGTCTTGAAATACAAAATTTTGCTTCCATGATCAGGGTAATTGAGTTAACTCTTTAGTTCACTTGCAATAATTAATATTTGTGAAACTAATATATTAGTTATATCTTTCATATTGGAAAACACTAACACAGTTTGCCAAATATGCCTTAACTGAGGCCAAAAAAAAAAAGAAAGAAAGAAATTAAATTTGCTCTTTAAACTCTCTTTTAATGAAAATCTTGTATTGAAGAATATATAAACACAGGTCTAGAGGTGGTCTTATAGCTTAGTGCTTCTTTTTCTATTAAAACAGCACACGTTTATTATCTTACAGTTCTGTGGGTCAGAAGTCCAAAATAAGCCTTAACTGAGCCACAGTCAGGGTGACTGCAGGGCCGGTTCCCTCTCGAGGCTCTTGACTGTTTCAGCTTCTGGGGATGTCTTGCACGCTGTGGCTCCTTCTTAACATCATCCCAACCCTTTGCTTCTGCCTCTCACCTACTTCTTGCATCCTTCTTAGGCGCAGGTAGTTAAGAGTCAGGAGATTCCTTACAGGTTTCAGTGTTTTCGCCTCAGAGTAAGGCCACGTTAGCAACTTGAGTAAGAGCTCCCTCCACTGGAGTCTGAGCTTTAGAACTCTTTTTAAAACTACCTTCCAGAAGCTTCCCTTCCTACACCCTTCTACTACTGCTGGCAGATTAAACCAACAGAATCCTGAATCATGTCGTTCAGGAAAGCTGCAAGGAAGCCCATTTATCAATCCAAGGAGGCCGAACTGGAGAGAAAAAGAAAAACTGGTACAGCAACTACTGTCATTCCCGAATCACATCGGCTCCGCAGAATATATGTTTGGACGCTTAGAGCATAAACTGCTTGTAATCAAATGCCTTCAAGGTCTCAGCCTAGTTTTTCATCAAATGTACCTTTTGATGAATTATTGCTTTCAAGGAAAACTTGGAGATTTACATCTCCAAAGCTCTACCCCAGGGTCACTCTGTTCTCTTTAGGAAAGTTTACAAATTTGGGCTGTATTTCTAAAATGAACACTTTGGATATTTTCTATTGTTTTAGAGTATCAGGTTAATCAGATATTATGGTTAATCCGAGTGACCCCTTTTGTCAAACCTGGATTGCATATTTTCAATAAATTGGAATAAAATAAGACCAGATAATTAACACAAACTCTACAGGTCATGTTCAGCCATTCTCGTGTGGCCTAGGTTCACCGTTATGAATATTCATTACTAGCTGTGTAACCTTTATAAAATTATATAAGCATTTTGAAAAGTTTCTTCATATAGTAATAGGGCTATTAATACTTTACCTACCTCAAAGGTCTGTTACAAACGTTAAACGAAATAATGAAAGTGAAAATGCTTTGCAAACCATGAAACCTGTTATAGGAGATACAGCCATAAAGCAATGAGATAGATATTTTCAGAGCAGTGGCTGAGCTTTATAAAAACGTCTGTGAATGAGTATCATATGTGGAATTAATGTCATTACTATAGAGACACACTACAAGTACCGCTCAATAGTACTGGCTGCCCAAATAACGTTTGGCCCAACAGAGATCATTACCTTTTCACACGCTAGAAACACATTAATAGTTTTTTCCTCCCGTTGTTATTTTTCTAAATCCAGTCCTTTTTCATTTAAAAAGAAACGGAGAAAATGAAATTTCATCCTGAAGCTTTCATTGTGGACCTCTGTTTCGAGTGAGTTAATATTTCTGACTTAACATAGTTTGACAGGTCCGTGAAATTTGAGTATCTTTGCATAAATTGCACTATCAGAGTCAACATAAAGCATTTGATATATATAGTCCCCAAAGTAAGCTGGCTTGTGTGCTCACAGCATCACACAGGTGTGTGCACACACTTCTTGTGCTCCTTTTCACCGGTGTCCACTCCTGACCACATCTCTCTCCCCGCCGTGTTGCACACTCAGTTACATTAGCAGGAGCTCAATAAATCTTGATTGAAGGTGGTGGTTGTTATACTTATGTATGGTAGATCTATCAGGCAAGGGTGTCAAAATTAAATAGTATAATTTTCAAACCCTGAAAAAGGCCCGAGTTGCCTTGCATGTGACCCACCCGAGTGTACTTTGGGTATTTTTCCATGGGGCGGATACTGCTTATCAACTGGAAATTATTATGTACTTGGCTCAGTGAATGTTTGCTGATGACTCTGATATTGAATTATTTCTTCAAATTAATTTTGCTTCCTATGACCAAAGAAGATGAGAAACGATCTGTCCTTAGAGGTTCAGATTTAATTATAGTTGTGTGCTTATGACAGCTGCATCTCATTATCTCTATCTTTTTTTCTTACCTTGTCTTTCCTGGTAGTTATGTGTTTCCTTCCCTATGTTCAAATGATTCTTTGTATATTCCACAACACATTGCTTTTTTTCTCACTTCTTTCAAGGACTTCAAGGACTCTGAACTCCTTGAAGGTGTTTTTTTATATCTTTAGTACCCTGTGTCACCACCATAAAGAATCTCAATATACTATTATTACGTCATGAGAGAGTACCAAAAGAAATTGCTTTCATTCTCTCTCTGCCTTGTTAAGAGCCATGAGATGTGACAAGGTGCTATCCTAGGGAAAATATTCTTAAATATAGGGGCAACTGCTTGCTCGATTTAACAATTTGCCTATAAAGTCTACTAAAAAAATCTGAACGTCCCAGGGGGTAAAAGTAAATGATAATTTTTTTGTTGGTTAGGGCCGGAATATTTAAAGTGAACAGCTGGGGCTATATCTTCCTTGCACTTTGTTCATACATAAGGAGAAATGAAAATTCTGAAAAGACATCTGTATTGTAAATCAAAATACATTGCCGAAATCAATGTTGAGTTGACATTCTGCTTGCAAATATTCTTTTGAGATTGGTTCTTGTAAATCTCTTTCCCATCTGGTTTTTATGTCTGCTCTGGGACTTGCCTGCACAGAATCGTCTCAGATCTGCTCAGAATGTTGAAATAAAGTACGTGGTTTTTAATAAAAGGATAGCTGGGAGGGGAAGATACCGTCTTGGTTGTATCTAAACTGCTTATATATCTCGTGGCTTGGCTTACTTCAGGAAACTTTGGGAAGTGTCTTCTTGGAATAAGAAAACTTATCTGAGGTCATGAAATCATTCTACCCTGTGACTTATATCTTTGTAAAGAACGCTTGCTGGAAGGATAATTTTTTATTTTTAAATGCAGGAAGAGCAAGCAGCAGAGGAGATTTGGAGATTGTAATTTCCTCTCTTACTATAATTGCACTACTTCCATTAAATTAATGATGGAGAGGAACAATTGTTGATATAAAAATTTATTTCCTTATTGAGTTAGTTAATTTGGGAATGTTTACCTCCTCTTAAAAGACAAATTCAATGATGACAATGATGACAAAGAGATGACACATCTCTTTCTCATGAGATGTGTCATGAGAAAGAAGCTTGTAATTATAACTTAGCATCTGGAACCAATATTTTTCCTTGAGTTTTATGAGAGAAATGGTGTTCTGAATGGACTCTTTCAAGTGAGAATGTAATCACCACCGTCATCATGTAATGTTTATTCAATTCCAGTCTCCAATTGCAGGTCGGGAGCTAATCTTTACACGGCAACCAATCTTGGATATGTACAAAGAAAAAGAGACATCATCTTACCCCTGAGAAGAATGAAATGGACCCCTGCTCTCTCATTTTCTGTGTGTGTGTGTGTGTGTGTGTGTGTGTGTGTGTGTGTGTGTGAGTGTGTATGTGCACACACACGTCAGAGAATCCCAGAGGCAGATGGGAAGAAAAGGAAGCACTGAAGAAGTTCTGTATGACCTTGAATGTCCCCCAAATGAGGAAATTACTAAATAGAGCTCCTGGAGCTTTCTCTCTGAGAATAAGGATAAGGCTCCTGACTTCATTTTTTTGTCATTTTGGGGGTTCTTTTTGACTCAAATTTTACAGACTAAGAAATCATAGAAGGAATCAAGGGAATTGAAACTTTCCTTCCAGAGCTTTGGGGACTGTTGTTGTGTTCATTGGAGATATAAGGGAAGGATAGTAAGTCAACTGCAGCATCTTCCACCTTCCAGCAGAATCCCTTCATCATAATATTCAATGTCCACCCCCCACCTAAGTTCTCATAGCAACAACAAATCCACAGATACACTGTTATATATTAAAATTTTAGATTTAATTTTAAAAAAGAATGGGCAAACCATTTAGCAAAGTGGAATGTTTTAAAATTCTCTACTGATCCTTCATTTGCCACTAGGGATTTCAATAGTTATCTTAAAAGTAGAATGGCTTTCAGGCCTTAACATCTGAAGTTAGCATTCTCTTTTCTTTCTTTAGTGTAGATCAGTCATTTCCAAACTTTGATATGTATAAGAAAGATTTTTCAATGGTAATTTTGTCTACATATGCTTTTTACTTATTGACTTAAGACCCTCACCTCTGCTTAAACTATAACTCTTCTTATTACACTCCCTGAGGCCTCTATATTTAAGGGGCAGTTGTTAACAGCATATGGGCTCCGCGTTTGTCTTCAGGAGGGATTTTCTCCCATGTGGGGCCAGGTTCCTGTGTAACCTGGCAGCAAACTCTTGTTTACTGACTACATGGGCATGCCAACACTAGGTTTGCCCAAGCTCAGCAGCAAGCCCAGAGTGTAGTGGGCACTCCGTTCCTATGCCTGAAGACAGCAGCATCACTGCACACACCACAGGCCTTACGACTAGGTTATAAAAACGTCAGTAATACGTAGGCGCTGTGAAGGTACCGGTTAGATTACTAATGCTTACAGTTAGGACTCTCCGACATTACACAACACTGAACCAAATTTACAAAGTGAGGCCAACCTGCCTTCCTTTCCTTCTCCTCTCCCTCCCTTCCTCCCTCCCTCCCTCCCTCCCTCCCTCCTTCTCTACCTTCCTTCCTTCCTTCCTTCCTTCCTTCCTTCCTTCCTTCCAGTCAGCTTGTGAAGTAACTATGTTTCCTTGTGGTTATGGCTGCATTCTAAATTCCCCTCACTTATCTATCAGTCTTTCTTCAACTTCAGGCTGTATTCACCTTGCCATTCTCCTACGCTTCCATCAACCATTTCAGTGTGGAGCTTTCTTTAACGTTCCTTATCTGTCATTAGACAGCCATCTGCTCATTGCCTAATAATTTATAGCTAAATATGGTGACACCTGCTATGAAATAAAATAGTTTTTTATTACTAGTCATATTACCATTGTCTGATATAGTGAGAGTGCTCATGAATTTGTGCTGTAGTGAGTGAATAGTTACATGTTTGTGAGCACGTGTGTGTGGTGTGCAGGCACACTGTACAGTAGTGTGCCTCTGTTGGTTTAATTAGTGATATTCTTGACAGATTCTGTCCCTGCTGGTCTCAGAAGTCATTTAGAATGCAGTTTGTACTAACAAGCCATTTTAATGCCAGACACATTTCTTTCTATTACACCGCAACATAGCCCCATTACGATGGCTATAAGACAAGAAAGGCTACCTTAATATAGATCATGTCATTTCTGAAGTGGTCCCAATCCAAGATAATTGAAACCTCTCTGGCCCATTGGGAAGAACCATCATGTAGTATAAATTATGTCAGAAGTTTACTCCTCTTTAAAAACTTTTTAAAGTGCATTTTATGCAACAGAAACACAGCCTCAAGTAAGAAGATATAAAAGCTTGTTTATAAACGGATCCTTTTTGTTTCTAAACATCTGAGTAAATAGGTAAATATTCTGCCCTATTGAACCTCAGACATCTGGGCAAATGAGCAGATTGGCGAGAGACACTAAAAAATAAGCAATAGGGTGGTTGTTCTGTCCAACAGGCAGTTTCAAAGGACAGAGATTGGCATCCAGTGAGTTATGGCTATCACAATATTTATTTTGAGATAACAGACTAATGGTGTGGAAAGGGGCAAAATGGAGAATTTATGAGTGTTTCATTAGACATATAAACAAGCGTCAAGGAAAACAACATAAATGCAGGGCAACTTTTTCACATGCTTGTTTCAGCAGATGTGGCTACCTCTATCAAGATTCTATTGGTGAAGATGCAAAGGATATTTTTTTTCCTGTAGATTGATCTGTATTTCAAGGAAAAATAGAGCGCAGACAACCTCTGTAATAACTTCTGGAGAGGCTCATTTGTTTCATGTCACAGAGCATGGTCTCTGTGAGAGAAACAGAGGTGAGGAGAGGAGAGGAGAGGGGAGGAGAAGGAATCTCTCGATATTCTTTAGCATCATGGCCTTTCGAGGTGCTTAGGATTTTTCCTTTTGTATGAGATTTTCTAAGCCCTCACTCAAGTACACGTTAAAAGCTAAGGACAGATTATTTTCCTCTCTCTCTCCCCCCCCCTCCCCTCCCTCCTCTCTGTGCATACACACACACACACACACACACACACACACACACACACACACAAGTACATACATATGAATTCTAAAAGGGTTTGGATCCAGGCTGTGAAATGTGTGTCCAGGTGTGCTCACACACGTGCCTGTGAATGACAGTGTGTGTACAGATAGTTAATGCCCTATGGATTTTATAGTTCTTAAGATTAAAGAGAAATAACTTTTTTATCTACCTGTTTAATATACAAAGACAAATATACTTTCTAGGTTTAGTAAATTTAGTAAATTTAGGGCTTTAAGACTCATATTAAAAAATTTGATCTTTATAAGAGATATACAGTATATTTAAAGTGTTAAGTTGGGGTGTGAAGTAATCAGATATTAATTTTAATTCTATACTCTGGCTGCTGAGTAGGATTGGAAAAGGGTAAAAGAAAGTGAGGCAGAACTGTTAGGAAGTTCTTTGGGGATGGTGGTGGCTTGATCTTGGGTGATGGAGTAGAGATTCTGAGAAGCGAATAGTTGTGAGAGGTAAGAGGTAGAATGGACAGGCCTCAGTAATGGGTTGGATATGGGAGTAAGGGACAGGAAGGTGCCAAGCATGGTCCCCACATTTCTGGCGTGAGCAACTGGATAAATGGTGTTGAATAGTGGAGAAGGAGTGTATTTGAAATTGGGGTGGGTGTTTAGGAGTTCAAGTTGGGACACATTCAATTTGAGATACCAGTGAGAAAAGATTAAATTGCATTTTTTAATTCAGAGATTTTAAGCTGGTTAAATGCCTAGAGCTGTACTGAATGCTATCATATGGCCTATTGTCACTCATCTCTAATGAGATCCAGTGGCAGTTCTTGCCCACTTGCAGTGGAAGCGGTCATCAAGGAGAACTGGCAGAAAGAAGGCTGATAGCTGTTCAGAGTTCGATATCAGATCTATAGTGTGTCTGTAGACAAGTGGAAGCCCAAGGCTAACGATTTTTATGCCATATTTACATAAGCTGATGTAAATCCACACTTGGATAATTTGGCTCAATAGAGGAGAAAAAAACAACACACTTCTTTAAGAGATGTCTATGCATAAATATCTCTGTGAGCCAAGTTCATGGTAGGGCCTAATTTGCATAGCTCTGTAGGCTATGGTATGCATATTATATATACAAATACTTTTTTTCAACAGGAAACATTTGTTTATGAAATCCCTGAGGACACAGGACACTTACAAAGAAACAGAGAAAGGGACCAGGAGATCTGATGTCCAGAGTCTTGGGGATTTTAGGATTATAATTCTAAAACAGAAGAGGGATTATATACAGTGTTCAGGAAAGGATTCATAATTATAACCAACCCAAATATGAACTTTGGGATACAGGCAATGCTGACTCCTGGAGATGAATGAAGGTGGTTGGAGAATGTTTTCTGCCAGAGAAGGAAGAATTATATCTTCATTTAAAGCCAGAAGAAGCTCTAAATTCCCACTTGATTAGACTTTGTAGAAGTCAGTTCAAATATTGAAACAACACATAAATTCCTTCCTTTCAAATTTTCCTAACATAATCGTGTAGCCAGACAAAGTTTTAGTTCTTTTTTTTAAGTCAAAGACAGTGACATAAAATAGAGATATGGGTGTTTCTGTTATAACGCCAATGATTGTGCTATTGAAAAGCTTTACACTCTGCAAAATTGAATACTAAACATAACAGGGCCCATGGTGAAAATAAAACAAAGGAGACCACTCAAAGCTGTGGGATTTGAAGAGCAGAGCACTAACAAAACAAAACGATTACTGTAACACACACACACACACACACACACACACTGTTAACCCGCTAACTGCATTTGCACCTGGCTTCAGTGTAACTTGGTCATTAGCAGCCTTAAGTCCTGGAGCTCCTACTTGTTTCTTTGAGATATAGATTTTCCAATGTGAACAATTTTTATCAAAACTAAAAATCTGATCTAATGTGTAGCCTTTTTCATTAATCTGTTGTTTTAATACAGGGATCAATGTCTTTGCAGCTTCCTAATCTGTGCTGGCAGCTTCAGCAGCAAGTTTAACAGTTGCACGTGTCGAGATATTCTTGAAGCACTAAAGGAGAGTGCTTTTATTGATTTTTAAACTTTCTTCTAAAGAACTTCATACATATCCTTTTTCTTTCATTGTGACGGAGCTTGCTCTGGATAACTTTAAAACATGAAGCCACTAAGAAATAGTATATAAGAACTAACATTACTTCTGAGATAGGAGAACACCGTTTTCTATTTACCAGTCATGTGTGGGAAAATTTACATCAAAGAACAGATTCTGCTAATTCATATATGTAAGATTCATGTAATGACTGTTGGAGTAGTCTATATAAAAGTCTGTCTCACTGACTATATTCAGGGCTTGTTTCATTTTAATCCTTGCCAGAGTTTTAGAATAACAATGCAGTAAACAAGATATTGCTTGTAGACTAGCAGTGTAGAGGAGGCATATATGGTGGATGTGGACCTTAAGGAAGGGTGAAGTGAAGCCTTGAGAAAGAGGAAAAGAAACAAAAGTACCTCTATAAGTCTAACAAAGTAGTATTAATTGTGCTGGTACATTTGTTTTAGGTTAAATTGTCATTTACCTCAATGTATCTTCTCCAATTAGATGTTTTTCCTTCTTTTTTTTCCTTGCTTTTACTCCTTCATTTTTTCATTCTTTCAATCATATTTTTTATTTGTCTTTTTCCCCTGTTTATTTACTGCACATTAAATATCTGACATACATCAGGAACACTGGGTTCTGGAGGTGAAATGGTGCATAAAAACAAGTTTAGGGTATTGTGGGCAGATAGGCATTACACACACAATCTCTCAAACAAATGAAAACTCAGAGGTGATATATGTTACCAAGAGGAAGAACTATAGAAGCCCATCAGCAGGGAAATATGCCTTCCTCAGATGTCACAGAGGCTTCTCTGAGGAAGAGGACTCAGATAAATGAGTGGGATTAGCTAGGGAAGGTGGATGAGAAAGGCATTCCTGCAGAGGGACTTTCTTGTGCCCTGACCTTGCAGCCCTAGTGACCCCAGCGCTTATGAGGGGACTTGGAGTGAGCCAGATCATGCCAAAGCCTGGCTACCTTGGTCTGGGATATCCCTAAGAAACGGGAATCATTAAATGTTCCAAACGAGGAGGTGCATGATATGATCCGATTTGCGTTTTGAAAATATGTCTCTGGTTACAGTACAGTCATGCTCCGCTTAATGTTGGGGCTACGTTCTGAGAAATGCGTCGTGAGACAATTCCATCGTGTGAACGTCATAGAGGGCACTTACACAGCCCTATCTGCCATAGCCTACCACACACCTAGGCTATGTGGTGCAGCCTGTTGCTCCCAGGCTGCAAGCTTCTACAGCACGTTACAGTGTAAGACAACACGAGATTAAATCAAGCGCAGAGAAAATGATGCAATCAAGAGGGAAGTAAGTGCAAGATGGAAAAGGCTGCTGCTGGTCTAAAAGGGCACTGTTTCACAGCAAACTTTTTTTTTTTTAATAAGTAGAAAGAATACATTAAAATAATGACAAAAAACATAGTATAGTAAATACATTAACCTGTGACATTGTTGTTTATTATCATTATCAAGTATTACGTACGGTACATAATTGTATGTGCTGTACTTTGATACGACTGGCAGCGCAGTAGGTTTGTTTATACCAGCATCGCTACACACGGGACTAATGCATTGCACTGACATTGCAAAGCCCACGAGGGCACTAGGCGATAGGAAGTTTTCAGCTTGTGGGACCACCATCACATACGTGGTCCATCATTGACCAGAACATCATTATGTGGCACATGACTGGATAAAAAGATCAATGTATAATTTTTGTGCTTGTTACAATTTTGCATCTTTAAACTATCCCTATAAAGGAAGAGCAACCCTGATATTTGTATTTCCATTTTGCAGATAGAGAGACTGAGGGCACAAAGGAGGAATCTTCCTTTGCCTAATTTGGCCTGTTCTGTTCCTCACATTTCTTCTAAGGGATAGCAGTGTCACATGGGATGACATCATAGGTATGAAACAAAGCATGTAAATATAATCGTTTGATGTTTCCTTTTTTTGATTTTTGATTTTTATTTTTTAATTAAATTTATTGAGGTGACATTGGTTGAAAAAATTATATAGCTTTCAAGTGTACAATTCAATAGTACATACTATGTATATTGCATTGTGTGTTTACCACCCAAAGTTAAATCCCCTTCTGTCGCCATATATTTGACCTCCTTTACCCTTATCTATCCTCCATCTCCACTTTCCTTCTGATAACCATCATACTGTGGTAACATGGATGGATCTTGAGATTATCATGCTAAGCAAAACAAGTCAAACAGAAAAAGTTGACAACCATATGATTTCACTTATATGTGGGATATAAAACTAAAAGTAACAAATGAACAAGACAAACACACAGGGACTCATGGACATTGACATTTCTTTAAACATAGGTCCCAGTCCCTCATTTTTCCTACTTTCAATCCAAAAAATAGCTTCTACTACAGCCTGAGCTCATATTTATAAGCTACTTCTATTGGAGGTATTTGCAGAGTTTTCTGCCACATTAAACATACACATCTTTAGGGATCTTTCACCCAAAAGGGAAGTTTGAAAAGATGACTGGAATTAGCAAAAGAATAAGAGAAAAAGAAGTTAGAGCTTTGGCAGTAAGCTCTCTACCTGAGGCCACATTCTCTTGACAACCAAGCTCACTATTAATGGTTTTAATAAATAATTCAAGTATCTCATTTACACTCTGCATAATCCTTCTTAGAGCGGCACCAACACAGTAATTTATTGAGAGGTTTCTGGTTAGGCTGGTCACACTCCCACCTCTCCATTTTGCACAAACTATTAAAGCACAGTAGTAAGAGCTCCAGCAATGTGCTAGGTTTTGTGTGGAATCTGAAGGAAAGACCGAATACTTCCCAGCTAATTACATCCAATTTGCCACCTAAGCCATTGCTCTTAACCTACTTTAACGACACGTTCTTCCCCTTAGAAAACAAAGCTCCTCTGAGAGAGCACCATCTTAACAACTGTTGGTTCTGTACTTGGCAGATTCTAGCTACAGAATTACTGCCTGGGGTGAAATTATGAGAGGTGGGTCCTACACCAGAAGCAAGAAATTGAAGGAGATAGAGCGAGCTGTAAATTTTTCACTTTTGTGAGGACTGTATTTTTAGGGTCAAGAAATGGGGTAGCTGGTAGGGAGAAATTGCATTATTACAAAGGTGTTTGAAGCAAGAATGCTCCCTAGTCTTTTATCATGATCAAATCTTCAAAACTCCCAGAGGATAAATGGGAAACATGTAAATTTACGTAGGGCCCAAGCACTTTGAATCTAAAGTATGATCATAGATAGTCTGATGACATTAAAAAAATTATCACATCAGAGCTAAGATAGTTCTACACTATACACAACCACACATTCCTGGCATCAATCTCCTGACATTGATATGTTCACTAAGCAACAGGTAATGAACTGCCACGGGAGGAGAATGAGCAGGCTTGGGAACATTTTACAATTTCAGAAAGTTATTTTGCCTCCACTAAGACATTCAATGACTTGGAAATAGAGATGGAAAGAAGAAAGAAATGAATGAGGAGTGGATGGGAAGAGAAAATCCAAAAGAATGAGAAACAGTGAGAGGGGAAACATACCAAAAGGATGCTTCTTAAAGCAGCTAAGAACCTGAGGAACTGAGACCATAGAAGTCTCCAGAATAATCTTGGTTAGGAACCAACTAAGAATGTTTTGTACTATATATACACTGTATTTATGATACAGTGTTTGTAATCTGTTTATCAATGTGAAGTATGTAATCCTTTCTAGAATGAAGTACAAGTAAATAAAAACAGAGTTTAAATGACTTATGTTAAACTATACCAAATATTGCTAAATAAAAAATAAAGATTCAAGAAATAAAGTGAAGTGAGAAGTATTCATGTGAGCTTCCTACTATGGAACTATATTTAGCTCTGGATTCCTGTATTATAAGGCAGAGGGAAAAGTGATTTAATGTCGCTGGATTAAAATTACAAGAGCATCAATGACCAAAATAAGCAGCCTAAAATTTTATCAGAAGTTTAACACTTTTTCTCTGGTACTGTAAAATAATTATTTATACACCAGATAAGAAAAAGGGAAATGTTTTCATTATGGTTTTTAAGAAAGGAAGAAAGAATCTTATAAAAGTATTTTATGTTATAATTTATCACACACCTTAATTATTTCACGTGACCTTCACAAACAACACTGTTACTTATATAAGGCACATACAATGATCATTTTACAGACAAAATTTAAAAGCTTACAAATAAAACACTCTTGGTAAAATTGATGGACTGTATACTAATACTCAGATCTTCTGACTATTAATCCATTTCTATCTGCTACTTTGAAAAAGCTGAAGATAAACCATTAAGTCAGTGATTCTACTAGCTGTGTTCCCTCAGAATTAATTATGAAATTAAAAAAAAAATAGAGCTTGTTTGTACCCAACCTCGACCTCCTGATACAGATCTCTGCTGTTGAGATCCAGGCATGTTCATTTATAGAAAGCTGCAGAGATAATTTTCATGCACATCAAAGGTTGAGATCTTCCTTAATTAAACCTTAGGTTAGTAAAGAATTTGTCCATGAAACTAACATCATCCAGATGAGTTTTTGTCTGTGATTGGACTTAATACAGATACAGAACTTGAATATATGATAGGAATGTCCCTCAAGCTCTTCCTTACAAGAGTCAGATGTTTCAAGGTAGCCTTTGGCAAAAATCAGAAGTAGGAGTCAGTTCACAGTGCATACCTGACATGCTGATATGCTAAATTGATTGTTAAAAATCAACCCACCCACCCTGTTGCTCTTCATCTGATGTTAACAAGCAAGCTCCTACCAGAATGGCCCTTCTGCAGATAACTGTAGATTCTGTATAAAATGCAAAAAAACCACCTCGGGGTTCTAAAGATTAAACAGGCAGATTCTGAAGGGGAGTCGATACTTGCCAGAAAGGATCAGTATAATGTGTTTCCTATTTTTTTTTTTTGGCCTAAAATTGTGAAGGGTGACTAAAATTGAAGTAGAAAATTTACAATTTTCCCATCTCGAAGGACCAGGGAAAGTTCGAGGTAACTTTTTGGAAAGTAAGATGTAAAAATGAGTAAGCTGGAGAGGTGTAGGTGTGGAGTCAGCTCAGACTGTCTACATAAATTAATTCAAAATCTCTGGCCATCCTTGAGCCCTGTGTGTTGCCGTGGGCAGGATGCAGTCGGCTCAGCTAAAATTAAAAGAACTGAACTAGGATCTGAATTGCCACCCAAAAGGCAGAGTTGACAGTTTGAGTCTAATCAAGTTAGTTGCCCGCTAAAATAAAAGTTTCAACACTATTTGGGGGAATATGATGAAATCTAGGGACTCCTCAACATAATATTCACAATGTCCAGGATACAATTAAACATTTCTCAGGATAAAATAAACCAGGAAAATGTTATCTGTTCCTAAGAGAAAAAAAAAATCAAAGGATGACCTAGATATCGGAAGAATATTCCTAACAAATACTCTAAAGCAGGTGTTATAACTGTGTTCAATAAGACAACAGAACATAGCCTCATAATGAATGGAAAGATTGCAAATCTCAGGAGAGAAACTGAGACTATAAAAAACAAATTCGAACTCCAGAAATCAAAAATACAATATCTCACATAAAAAAATTCACTGAATGAGCTTAACATCAGAATGAAGATGACAGAGGAAAGGGTCAGTAAACATAGAAGTCTAGCTAAAAAAAACCCAAGAGATAAATTATAATGGAATTCTAAAAAATATTCAAATAAGCTAAAAGTAGGCAGGTAAAGGGGAACAAATAATAAAAGAGGAGACAGACAGAAAACATCAATAATTACATTAAACATTAATGCACTAACATCTCAGTTAAAAAGGCAGAGATAATTAGAATAGATAAAAAAGCAAAAATCAGTAATATGCTTTCTAAAAGAGACATTTTAAGTACAAAGACACAGATAACTTTAAGTAAAAGGATATCAGAGTACTTTACTAATATTGGATAAATTGGACTTTAAGACCAGTAATATTACCAGAGATAATAAAGCAAAATATTATTATTATTATAAAAGGGTCAATTCATTAGGAAGACAAAAATCTTAAATAGAACTTCAAAATACATGAAGCAAAGTTAATAGAATTAAAGAGAGATGTAGATAATTCCACAAATCAGACTAGATTTTCCACTCTGCTCTCCGCAATTGATAAAGGAAGTAAATAACAAATAAAGACATATGTGACCTGAACAACACTACTACCCACTTTAATGTAATTGATATCTTAGTACACTTCATTAAAATCTTAAAATCACACATCTGTTCAAACATCTTTAAAGAGATCTATCTGGGACCATAAAATATATCTAAGAAACTTAAAAATATTGAAATGATATAGATTGTGCTGAACATAACTAATTAAACTAGAAATCAGTGCTAATAAAATATGTATGAAAACTACATATATTTGGAAATTAAATAACATACTCAAGTAATTCATGGAAAATATTTTGAACTGATTGACAATGAAAATATCAGTTATCAAATCTGTGGGATGCAGCTAAGTAGTATTTAGAATAAAATTTATAGTGTTTAATTTTTATGTCTAAAATTAGTTATCTAAATTTCCACCAATAAGAGGCAGACAAAAGAGCAAAGGTGACCAAATTAAGGAACTGGGGGATGGGGCAGAGTAACCATAAAACTACATTAATAAGAAGTTTGTAGTACAGACATAAAGATTTACAAATAATCAGTAGAACAGAATACATAGCTCAGGAAAAGACCCCACTTATATGGTTATGTGATTTTTTTTTCTTTGAGTGTGTATTTTTTTTTTTTATTGTGGTAATAACACTTAGCAGGAGATTACCCTCTTGAAATTTTAAGCACTCAATATAGTATCATTATCTACAGGCACAATGTTACCTAAATTTTGAGTAAGTTGTCAATATTATCTAGTAAAGAAAGGAAAACCATTTTAATAAATGATGCTAGAATAACTATTGAAAAAATGAACTATGCTCATTACTTCAGATAATATACAAAAAATTAATTAGAGATAGCCCTAAATGTAAAAGCTAAAACCATAAAGCTCTTAGAGGAAAAAAAAAATAGGAGAATATCTTCATGATTTAGGTATAGGTAATGGCTTCTTATTCAGTTACAGAATGAAATAATCATAAAAGAATAATCAACAAATTAGACTTCGTCAAAATGAAAAAGTTCTGTTCATCAAAAATCACCATTAAGGATATGAATAGGCAAATGACAAGCTAAGAGGAAATTATGACAAAGTGCCTGTTTAACAAAAGGCTGGAATTCAATGTATACATAGAACTCAAAACTAGAATAGATAACTAACCTTGTGTAAAATGATGAAATATTTTAAAAAGTCATTTTATAAAAGAGGTTATAAGAATGGCCTATAATTAAGTGAAAATATGTCCAACATCACTAATCATGTAATGCTAATTAAAATTATAAAAAGATACCACTGCATCATCACCAGGATGGCTACAATAAAAAAAAAAGACTAAGTACCAAATATTGGTGAGGATGCGAAACAGTTGGAACACTTATACATTGTTGTGGGATTCTAAAATTTTACCATTACTTCAGAAAATGGCCTGGCAGTTGCTTATGAAATGAATCATAATGCATTTTATAACTCAGCAATTCTGCTCCTAGATATTAACCCAACAGAAAAATATATCAACAAAAAACTTGCATTAAAATGTTCACTGTAGCTTTACTCATATTAGCCTCAAACTGGCCCAAGTGGTCATCTATATGAGAATGGGTAAACATAAATTTCAAAATTTCACTCAGTGTATTTAAAGGAATGAATTCTTGATACATGAGAAAACGTGACTATATGTCAAAATAATTATGCTGAATGAAAGGAGCCTTACACTGTATGAAATATATTACATATGTATATATTGCTCCACGGTGTCATTTATATGAAATGTTAAAACTGGGAAATCTAATCTGTGGTAGAATAATATCCGGGCAGTGTTTGCCTCTGGTCATTGAGTTTGTCATTTGTCAAGGAGCAAGAGAGAATTTCCCTGGGTGATAATAATGTTCTATATCTTAATATAGGAGTTTCAGTTATACAGGCCAAGTCATTTGTCAAAATTCACTAACAATATACTTAAAATTTGTGCATTTTATTGTATGTATTGTATTTATAAAAAGGAAAACTATAAACAGATATGGAACTCTTGTTAATGATATGCATATTATTCAGATGTCTGTAGTTTGCTTTGAAATCCACCAAGAAATAAGGTTGATAAATGGATAGAAACATGCATATGTGATGAGCAGGTATAATAAAGTGTTAGTGCTGGAACGTGGGTGGTGAAGATGAGGGTGTTCAGTGTAAATTTTTTTCAACTTTTCTGTGTGTATGAAATTTTTCATAATACAAAAAGGAAGATCAACTTATCCGCTTTAGTTACTGGATGTGCAGGAGGAGTGTTGATACCTGACATAACCTTTGCCTGAGGGGCAGGCATTTCGGACACTGTATGTGAATGGGCTCAAGTGACTGTTAGAAACTGTGCAAACTTTTGGGTTAGAGCACAGCCCTCACTCTGTGGCTCCTCACCAACATTTTAGAGGAAACGTTACTGGTTGTTTGCCTCGACAATGAACTTGGGCCTCCTATTTAGGATTGTGATTTTGAATAGCACAGGATGAGTTTGCCACAAAAACGTCTTTAAGCATTTGAACATTTCAAGCCCTTAGATGAAGATATATGTAGGTGTTTATCTGATGAAGACAGTGATTTTAATTTTGGTTTATCAATATCATAAACTTATGTACTTATTGCGTGTTTTTCTTTCTCCAAGTCTGCTTCCAAACATAGCTGTAGGTTTGTGTAAAAATCTAGGCCAAGGTAAAGCTATTAGTTCACTTAACTATTCTATCCATTTTAATACTTACTTGCACAACAATTTTTTTTTTTTGCAGTTTTTTGGTAAACTCCTCTGTGAATCGAGGCTTATGATCTCTTTCAGATATTTATAGTCTTGTGAGCTGAGACCTTCTCTGGTTCGTATGTTTCCATTTCCTTGGTGCCTAGAATAATTCGTGGTTCATAGTAGATGACCCTTAATGCTTGTTGACTAAGTTCATTGCAAAATAAATATTTAAACATATTAATTAGAAGTTGTTAGTGTCCTAAACCCTCTCCTTTTACAGAGGGCATTTAAAAAATGTGCAGTAATTTTAGATGACAAGTTTGGCAAAGGCTACTGGATATCATAAATAAATTAGCATTGCTGAAAGGCCAGAAGTTAATTCATGAGCAGTGTCCTTCCATTCTTGGCCCTGGATGGCATTTGTTACATAAATATTCCTGTGCAATAGAGCAAATGTTACCAGTTAATAGTTGAGACAATAGATGCTCTCTAAAAATAAGTCTTTTTTAACAGTCAGAAATATAAAGGGCAATACCAGGCTTAAGCAGGAGTCAGATTTCCAGCAATCTCAAAGCTGTCATAATTTCCTGAACTAAATGAAGTAGACTGCAAGTGGAGAGAAAAAGAGAAGACATTGGCTGCATTTGCTTTTCCATTTGAAGAAGGCTTGGACTATGTAATGGCAGTTTTTGCTCTCAAAACAAGAGCTAATATCTTATACATGGCATAGAATAGCCTCCATAACTTGTCCTCTGTCAACTTCCCCAGCATCCCTGTTAACCATGCTTCACCTCACACATAGTGCCACGTTCACTACCAAATTACTAATACTGTTTTTCTAACCCCTGGCCTTCCTCTCTGCCTCTGCTGCCTGACGTGCTTTTCTCCTTCATGGCCATTGGCAAATGGCCTCTCATCTTTCAAAATTTAGAGCCCATGTCACCTTCCCTTTGAATACTTTTCTGACACATCCTGGATGAATTGCTCATTTTCTTTTTTGTGCCACACTGCAACCTTCTAGATTTCTATTATGTCACCTACAACACTTCATTGCATTTGTTCGGAATTGTGTCTCTTTTCCTGTTAGACTGTAAGCTTTTGAGAATGCACTATATCTATCTAGTTTTTGTTTCTGTAGCGCTTCAGACAGCGTCAGTTACCATACAAATCTTCAGAAAAGGGTACGTGAATAGGAAATTGGGAATATAGAATTTTATAATGGTCTTCAACCATTCTCTTCTTTGATTTGCATTATCTCCCAGAAAGTTAAGGACTGGTTAAGGCTGGCCAGTGTCTTCTGCTCTGTCTTTATATTCAGAAGAATCTACTTCTAATTCTTCACCCTCAGTGGGCACACAATTAATGTTTATGGTTTACAGAATGACACTTCAGTTGCACATTACATTTCTTTCTCTGTTAATCTCAGACTACATGTCACAAAACGTTTGTTGTGAGAACATGCTGATTTAGACCCTGATGTAACTAAAATGAATACTGCAAATTAGCAGACCAAATTCTCATATAATTGGCATACGGTCAGTGTACTGGATTAGGTCAATTTTATTGATATATTTCATCTCGTTATGAACAAATGATCATAATGAAGATAGCATATTTTAAAGTTTATAGAAAGACTTGAATTAAAATTTCTGGTTATTTTTCAATAATATTTCCCATGTTTTGTTGCAATGGAAAAATCTTTGAAAAAATAGAGCCCTTCATTGCATGTTTCTATATTTAATAAACTTGAAGGGTAGTTTGTTCTCACCCTTATCTATCGTTTCCATTTATTCCTGTAGGCCTGTGCTTCCACCTGAGATGATTTCTTGTATGTAAGTCTGCTGGAAATAAATTATTTCAGGTTTCGTTGCTTGTCTTTCAGCTTTTGTTCATTTTCACTTTTCTTTTTTGTACTTGCCTTTCTTTGAAGGTCATTTTATGGTATAGATTTATAGATTGGCAGCTCTTTTCTCTCAGCTCCTCAAAGAAACTTTCGTAATTTCTATTCAGACATCTGCTGTCACTTTTGTTGTTGTTCCTTTGAAGGTAATATGCTTTTTTTTCCTGCTGATTTTAATATTTGTTCTCTTTTTAGTGAACTATAGTAATTCGACTATACTGTGCCTAGTTTTTTTTACTTATTTATTTAAAAGAAAACTTGCATGAAGTTTGCCGAATATCTTGAATTTGTATGTTGTGGGCTTTTATCAGATTTGGAAACTTTTCAGATAACTGTTATTTGAATGTGTAACATTTTCTCCTTTCCTTCTGGAACTCCCATTATACTTGTGTTAGACATTTTCAGTATATCTTACATGTGCCTTATGCATTCTTCTGGTTCAGTTCTTCAGTTTACATATTTTTCTACTAAACATTTTCTAATTCACCAATCCTATGTTCCACTATATTTAATCTTCTCTTTAATTATCCAATGAGTTTTAAATGCCAGATATTATATTTTTAAGCTCTGAATGCTAATGCAAATTTATTTTTTATAACATACTATTGAAATATTTTAATTTTTCATCCATTTTTGCATATTTTTTCTTTTCTATTATTTAGCATATTGGTCATAGTTATTTAAAGACCTTGTCTGCTAACTCCAGTATCTGTAATATCTCTGAGTCTCTTTCATTGATTGTTTTCTTCTCCCTTGATTAATATTTACTGTTTCTTCCTCCTTCACTTACCTGGTAAATTTTTTGTTTTACATTCTGGACATTGTGGATAATAAATTGTAGAGGCTCCAGGTTATGTTATCATCCTCTAAAGAGAGTTATGTTTTGTTTTGATAATCATTTAATTATCAGAGGGTTACCTTAATTCTGCTGGAACATGCTTTCAGGCTTCTTTAGGCTGGAATTATGGTACTTTTGCTTTTATTATTAGAGAGTAGACCTTATTCTTCCCCCCACCCCTAACTCTATTGAGATATTATTGTCATATCACATTGTATAAGTTTAAGGTGTACAGACTGTTGATTTGATATATATTGCAAAATGGTTACCACCCTTACATTAGCTAACATCTACATCATGTCACATAATTGCTACTTTATTTTTGCGGTGAGAACATTTAAGACTTATTCTCTTCCCAACTTTCAACTTTCAACAGTACTGTATATTATACAGTACTGTTAACTATAATCACAGTGCCATTCATTAGATCCACAGACTTCTTCATCTTATAACTGAAAGTTTGTACCCTTTGCCCAGCATCTCCTCAATTCCTCACCCTCCAATCCTGGTGATCACTGTTCTACTTTCTGTTTCTATGGGTCTGGCTTTCTTAGAATCCACATGTGATATCATAAAGTATTTGTCTTTGTCTGTCTGACTCATTTCATCCACTTTAATGCACTCAAGATACATTTATGTTGTTGCAAACAACAAGATGTCCTTTTTTCTCATGGCTGAATAATATTTCATTGTGTGTGTATATTTTTTCTTTATCCATTTATCCACTGATGGAGTGTTTAGGCTGTTTCCATACCTTGTCTGTCACAAATAATGCTTCAGTGAACATGGGAGTGTGGATATCTCTCTGAAATGTTATTTCAATGCTTTCTTCTAGGAGTTTTATGGTTTTCAGGTCTTATGTTTAAGTCTTTAATCCATTTTGAGTTAATTTTGTGAGCAGTGTAAGATAGTGATCCAATTTCATTCTTCTTCATGTGGTTAACCAGTTTTCCCAGCACCATTTATTATTGATAGACTATCTTTTTCCCATGGAATATTCTTGGCTTTCTTGTCAAATGTTAGTTGACCATATATATGTGGGTTTGTTTCGGGGCTTTCGATTCTGTCCCATGTTCTGTATGTCTATTTTTATGTCAGTACCATATTGTTTTGATTATTATAGCCTTGTAGTGTAGTTTGAAATCAGGATGTGTGATGTCTTCTGTTTTGTTCTTCTTTCTCAGGATTGCTTTGGCTATTTAGGTCTTTTGTGGTTTTCTACACATTTTACAACTGTTTTATTTTTGTGAAAAATACCATTTGAATATCTTAAAAAGAAATAAATAATTCCATTCACAATAGATAAAAAAAACAATAAAATAGGAATAAATTTAAATAAGGAGGTGAAAGATATGTACACTGAAAACTACAAAACTATGATGAAGTAAACTGAAGAAGACACAAATATATGAAAAGATATCTCGTGTTAATAGATATGAAAATTAATATTGCTAAAATGTCTCTGCTGCCCAAAGCTATCTGTAGAGTCAGTACAATCCTTATCAAAATCCAGTGGTATTTTTTTTACAGAGTAGCCCTTACTCCTAGTGCCTGGTCACTGCTCCTGAAGCATGATTCTTCCATGGTCTCAACTAAATCCTGAGGTGGTCACAGAGATCTTTTATACTCTGGCTGGGCCTGAAACCCAATATTTTCTCAGCACTCTGAAGCCCCTGAAATCTCAGCAAAGCTCTCCAGCATCCCGGTGGTTTTTCTTTCTGTGGTCTTTTTAAATCTTACCATCTAAACATGCAGTTTAGTAATTAGCCAAGATTCCTAGGGGGAGTGTTTAGACAGATTTCGGTGCTCCTTGCTTTTGGCTCCTTCCTCTGTAATAACCTGCCTCCAAACTCCAATGTCTTGGAAGCCCCAAACTTCATTCTCCATGTATGCAACCCAGCGAGGGTGCCACTCTTCCTGGGCTTTATTTCTCTGTGCCACAGTTTAGAAAATGCCCTCAGGAAGAAAGCCAGGATAAATGTGGCACACTCACCTTCGTGCTCCCGTTGAGTCAATGACCAGGGCCCTGCATTGCTTGTTAAACAGTGTCATATTATAGACTTTGTCCACCTGTTATAGTTGCTTATGGTGGAAGGTAAGTTTGATGCCAGATACTCTGTCATGACCAAAACTGAAAGACCCCACCAGAATCCTTTATTACCACAGTCACTCCCTACCTGTGCCAGCGTCTCACATTTTCTTTCCTGCTATTCTTAACCCTTTCCTCGTTTTTCATTTGATTGCTTTTGCTTAAGAACAAACGCATTCTCCCTGCTTTTTCTACAAATAGGTGACCTTTGACTTATCCTCTGTGACTCTTGTTTTATTTATCTGAAATGATGGGCATAACAGGCAATGTTTCTCACAGTGTGTTCTACATACTACCTATCTCCTAGTTTTCTGGGGAGGATTGCTAAGCATACAGTTTCCTGGGATCCTGCAAGATCTTCTGAAATAGAATCTTGGCTAAATAGACCCTGGGAACATGCCTTTTTATTAAGCCACATGGATGGTTCTCACATAGACTAAAGTGTCAGAACACTGTAATAGGCCATTTTGAAGACTAAATAAGTCCCATTTTGTGAAGTACCTAAAACATAAGTGCTTAATGAGTGGTAGTTTTCATTTCGCTATCTTCCACCACATACACTTTAGAAAAATATTTAAATAGATGTGCTAATATATGAAATATTTTGAAGCTATTCAAAGAATGGAATTCTACCCATTCAAATTATTGCTATTATTAATTAAATTAATATCAATTAAAATGATCCAGCTTTTTTTGCTATCTTTTGGACTGCTTAGTAAAAGAGAAGTTCAGCTGTAAATTTGATGTAAAATATAGAAGTGAAAAGTCTTTCAGTAGTTGAATCCATCAAAATATTTCAACCTTGTGAAATATGTTGAAGGGTTACTATTTCTTCTTTTCCCCAGAAAATCTGAAAGGGAAACTAAATTTCAACAGGCACATATGTAATGTGTGAAATAAATGGAGCCAAATATACTGCTGTTCTGACTTGTGGTTTATCAAAGTGAATACAAGTTAAAGGAAGAAAATATCAAAACCGAATGAATGCAGTGAGGTCCAACTCCACAGTTCTACACAAAGCTAATTGTCTTAATTGTTATAAGTGATTTAGAGGTTCTTAGCATTAATTAAGGTAAAATAAAAATGAATAACTCCCTCAGTAATATCTTCCTTGGTTTAATGACATATAGAATCAATTGTGTGCAGCTTTTAACATGCATTTTTAGGAAATTGGCTTCCTTTTCAGAAATGGCTTCCAAAGTATAGCTGCAAGGCAAATGCCATCAATTATCTGATTACTTCTATTTTAGTATAATTCCCACTGGAAATAGATTATACTGTTTGGGGTTTAGGGTGAAAATTAATCATGCCTCTTCTGCCTCCAGTTCTAGTTTGAAATCACATGAGAAAATTTGCTAGGAGGAAGATGGACAGGGATCAGAATTCTAGCCTTATTTTTAGTAAATGTAGCTTGGGAAATGTTACTTGGATCTACTGCCACAGCTGGCCTTTCTACTATTTTTGCCCCAACTGAAACAATGTAGTTGAAGGAGAATGTGGGTGTGCCACGTAGGCTCACTCACCCAGAAATGTTGCCCTACGTCTGTTGAGTCCTGTTAGTGGTGACTGAGAGAGACGAGCCTGTGGACTTGTATCTAGAAGAACTTTCTTGGTCCTAAACTATGTGTGCTTGTCTCAGGGATGCAGGAGCAGAGCACGATTCACTCCTCATGGGCAGGAGTATGAATAAAGAAAATGAGGTGGCACTTGAGTCATACATGTTTGGTTTTTTTTATCAAATTTTATGACATAAAATTTTACTTGAGGGTCAAAGTAGGAAGTTGGGGTGTAAGGACAATACTTTATAATACTTAGGATAAAATATGAAGTTTTTATTTTTTTAGGACAGAGTAGTATACTTATTTGACCACTTCTCTACTTCCTGTAGATCTGTCTACTCTACTGCCTAGTAGAATTCAAAACAACTAAGAAAACTTAGAATAAATTAATAACCAAATGACATCAAAATACACAAATACTAATGCCTATATTATATACCATATTTGGATAGATTTAAATACATGTTATATTTCTAAAGCCCTCTTACATGTACTATGTATTAAATGTGTAACCTAGATATGAGCTTATCTTTGAGTTTCAAATGAAATTGGCTAAAATCCCATCTGATGAACAGCAGCAGAGATTCTGCATGTGTGTATGTTTGATTGGGCAGTGATGTTGGGGAAATGATGTCTGTATTAAACTGATTGCTCTGGTGTTTAGATCTTGCTTCTGATCAATCAGTTTAGTGTTTGCATTAATCTGTTCTACCAAGTGTGCTGTTTCCATTTCATACTTCGTACATTAAACACAACCTCTTTTGCCTGTTTCCATCAAAACTATGAAGATGAAAACATTCTCATAAGGTGTGTTGTTTTTTTTTTGTAGATTCTTTTGTGAAGATAGGGATGACTTATACAGTCAGAAAAATAAAACAGAATTGAGTATTTGCTCTTTTTCTTTTACAAAACTTTCTATTCTCAACACTATGTTACTTTCCTTTCTCCATTCCCTTTTCTCTCTTCCCAAAGTACTTCCTCTGAGGAATAAACTCTGACCCTCTCAAAATTATTTTTATTGTTCCATGCAATTTTCTCCAGCATCCATTATGAAACTCATCCCCAGGCGTTCAAAGTCAAAACCATGGGCCACCTCCTTATGTCTTATTTCCCTGAGCCTCTGCAAGAATATTGGAGCAGAGGGACCACATCAAGATTTATTTCCCCAGCGGCAGGAACTATACCATAAGTAGATGGAAGCAGATTCTACCTCTTTTGATTTCAATATTAATTGTTAGAACTTTATTATGTATAAATTGGATATCTATAGCTCTCTCTGTCTATTATAAAAAGATTATAATTTCCACTTGTACAGAATTAGCAATAGCTCTATAATTTCATAAACGTAGTCACAAGCCCAGAAAGTCTCCATAGGACCTATTGCTTATCTAGTTGTAACTATATGCCTAGCATACATTGTATGATTTCAATGTATCAGATTGCCTCATCCTTATGGGACAAAATGACAAAATATGTAAAATGACAAAATATGTAAAAACATATTCTTTCATTTTTACATTTTACAGTTTGATCCAAAATCAATAATTTGGATGCAGACATATAGTAAGCTACCTGAGAGATTTCTTAAGAAGACTGACAGAGTAATTTTCTAAAAAACCTAGCACTTTCTGTGTCTGAGAATGCAGACGAGAGGGAGCTTTTCTAATCCTATCCTAAACAGGATGGGAAAAATCTTCCTTTTGAATAGAGAAAAAGATTAGTAAACTTATAACACACTTGGGCAAGTTTTAGCTTCCCAGTTGATTAGTTACATGACTTTGTTTTTAATATATGTAGACATCAGGTAAGAAAAACAAAGAAACATCTTTGGAAATTTTTAACTACTCAATGGGATTCTAGGAAGAAAACTTACATTTTTCTATTAAATGTTGAGAAGTAATTAAAAAGCCTGAAATGAAAGACACTGAGATGTTTGAATATCGATTGAGTATTAAATATATATATATATTTTAAAGCCTGAAATGAGCAGCTAAAAAATAAGTAGCACAAATGCTTAAAATTCAAAACTAGTTTTAAAAGTTTTTTTTCTAAAGCTCCATTCTCCAAACAGCATAATGTTAAAAATCACCTGAATGCTTATCAAATATACAGATTTCTGGGTTGTACCCCAGACCTCCTGAATCTGACCTTCTGGTGAAAGGGCCCAGGAATGTGTGTGTGTTTAACAAGCATTCCAGCTGATTCTTTTCACAAGGTAATTTTTAAATACACTTTATGGTTGAGGGGTACATAAGAATCTCTTGGATGGGTCCCCCAAATAGATTACCCCTCAAACCAAGATACTGATACATATTTTCCCATACCTAAGCAAACCACTGTCACTCATTTGATATAATATATCCCTCCTGTGTTTTGGGAGATAAATTTAGGAAGGCAGCCTTTACTGAATAAAATTAGTATTAGAAAGAGCTTAAAACACACTAGAGATTAGTGAGGAAAATTGTCTTCCATATTTTTTCATGACGTTTATTTTGAAGTACCAGTGTTAAATTTAGCATTTCTCCTTTCCTTCCCCCATTACTTTCCAATTCCTTTAAGAGTAGAGATAGTTCCCTAGTCATCTTCACATCTCCAGCCCCATTGCAAGGTTTGGTACATTTATTATTGAATAAGCGGATGATTTAATATACACTAAAACTGCCCCGTTAAACAGTTATAAAAAAATCTTTGGTGCATAAGGATGGAATGTTCTTAATATATATTCATAAATAGCAAGTACACACCAAGTGTGAAGGCATTATAAAATTGAAGCTCAAACTGCAAAAAGGAAAGTCACAAGGTGACAGTTTTATGACAGTGGCTATACACGTTTGATTCTATTGCTTAGACAAGTGAAAATGTCCCCAGCTGGGTCTTTACTTCAAATTAACCTTAGTCTCTAGCAGCAGAAGCAATTATTTGGACCTGCATTTAGAGACAGGAAAAGGAAAAAGATTCTTTTCTTATGCCTCATTAGGCTACAGAATAAGTAACACAATACAAATGTCCCTGAAAGGATTAACGATAGAGCTCAAGATAGCTACTATTTGTTCTAATTGGAAATACGATCATCGTTTCCTCTGATCTTCAGATCTAGGGATGAACAAGGATCACAGTTTAACAGCAAGAAAAAAGACAACTGGAGAAAGATGAAATCATCCCAAAGTCAGCTATTATCAGTTTGTCCAGCACTTCTTCTCAATTTTACACCTCCGCGGAAGCGGTAGCTACAGGGCAACATGGAGCGGTTCCAATATCATTGAATGCTATGCTGGTGTCCTAAAGATTGTGAGTTCTGTGGGTGTGTTAATAAAATCTTGCAGGTGGCCATTTGGAGATGATGAGAACCTAAGCAACTGTGTAGATTTTGGTGAAATTGTTCTTGGCCAATACACTCCAAGTCCTAAAAAATTCTCCCTATTTAGCAAAAGAATTAGAGGAAAGAACTTGTTATTTGAGATAATCTATTTATTTTAGATACATGTAGGGAAATTCTGAATGTGATACTGTTACTAACAAAGAATGTAATATTGAGAAGCAACTCTAGTTATCTGTTAGTATCCAGTTACTTTCTATCACATCAACCTATTGTATAGCATAGTGCTTACAAGTATTTCTGAGAGCCAGGTTGCCTAGGCTTGAAACTTGCTGACTCCACTACCAGCTGTATACCTCAGGGCAAGTAACTTCTCTAGAAAAATATTTCCTGCTTCATAGGGTTGTTAGGAGAATGAAGTTAGTGAATCTATACAAAGTGCTGAGTTATCTGGTTCATAGCATACACTTCCCATATGTTACTTGTTATTAATTCTCTGCATAACACATAACAGTAAGATATTTGTCTTGTTTGCTTAAGTTATTTGCTTAATTGTTGTCTATACAATGTACTCCACTGGAATGTAACCTCTAGGAGAGCAGGGACTTTGCTTGCATTGATTACTACTATATACCTAGAGTTTAGACTAGTCTGATGGGGAGTATGTAGTCAGAAAATACTTGAATGAATGAGCTGGGTAGGACCATATGAAATGCAGATGTTAACCATTATCAAACTGCAAAGTAGTGGCTTTGTGGTTCAAATAGATAGAATGATTGCCATGGACTTGGAGACAGTCAGTTTTGCCTCTGCCACTTAATAGCTATGTGACCTTGATCAGTTTTCTTCAATTTTCTAGTTTTAGTTTACAGATGATATTTACCTAATTCCAAGTACGGTTAAGGGAAAAATAAATTAATAATGCACTTGAAAATAACTTATACACAGTAAGTAATGAATTTTTTTTTTGGAAAGAAAAGTAACTTCCAACATTAATATAGCACTTTAGAATTCTCAAAAAGCATTTGCAAGTTTTATGTCATTTGTTCCCTATAACAATATGAAGTGGTGCAGATGAAAGAGAACCTTATCATGCCAGGATAGTTGTTTGCTAGGAGAGAATCCACTTAAAGCTGCAACCAAAATTTCACAGTGGGGTTTCTATTGAGACTTTATCTTGAAAAAAAAATAGAGTTAAAGTAATGAAAATAATGTTTTTCTAATAAATATAATAATTTTGGTTATAATGACAAGTAGGGCTAATTATTAAAAGTAGTGAATTATTATTATTTTTAAAATATGCCTGGCAAAACTGTATTAGAGCACAACATAACAGCCTTTCACATTTAATTAACTTTCAAGGCGCGATTACAAAAGAAGGTCATTTTTGAGAAATATTCAAGGTTTTTATCAGTTTCCCCAAGGATTTTTATTGATATTTTGATATTAAAATGTTTCTCCTTCAGAATATCTGCCTTGTCATCTACCTTGCTTTTTCTGTCTTCTACAGTTTTGAGCTGCTTTATATGTCAGTGGCTTTGTGTGTGATTCGCACTGTTCTGCAGTACTATTATTCTCTTTCATTGCTTGACATTCTGAAACTTTTCTTAGATTAATAGTTTTGCTTGGCAAAGGATTTGCATTATGTTTATAGAGGAATGATCAAAGACATTGATTTAATGGTTAGAGATAGATACGAATCCTAAGAGAGAGAGGACGTAGAGAGAAGACTAATTTTAAAAATGATCAACTCATTAGACATTAGAGAATATTTCCATGTTGTGATGACTTTTGCTTTCCTGTGTAGTCTCATTATTGTACAGATTTGGATAATAAAACAGATAATAAGGAACTTCTGTATCTTTACTATCTTTGTTTTATTAATGATTAAAATGCAGCTCAGAGAAGTTTAGTGACTTAAGGAAACACAACAAGTAAATACTCTCCCCCAATCCATGCTCCTTATGCAAAGGAGCAGATAAAACTGGGGTTGAGTAGCAATTTGGCTCCATGTTTTACTATAATGAGAAAGTCTTTTCACAGGACCAATTACTTTGTATAGATGTTAGTATTTCTGAGTAGTCTAAGATTCCAAAATCATGTCTTTTTTTCTGCAGTCGATGTTGGTCTCTATAGGAAATGAATGATCCCATGTCTGTGAATTCCCCCTTGAGAAGATTGAATGAAATAATGGAAGGAGGTTTGAACTGAGAATCAAGATTTATGAGTTCTAGGTTTAGCTCCAATGCTGATGAATTGTTAAAAAATCAACTCTGACCTCAGGCAAGGATATTTCCCATTCTGAGTCCTGGTTTCTTTAACTTTAAGATAAAGATCCTAAACTAATTGATCACTGAAGCCCTTCCCTTGTCAAGATTCCACATGTCTGCCTACCACCTGTAGTCCACTACAGGCTAGGCAGGATGTCCTACTCTGCCATGAATTTGACCTCTGAGGTCTGACATAGGTGGAGTGTAACTGCAGCTCTCTGCCTTCTTTTTCCCTGTAATTCTCCTTATTCCTTACTTTAAACCTCAAGCTTTCTGGCAGCCGGCATTTTGGTAAGAACATGGCCTCAAGAGTCAGACATACCTGGGTTCAAATCCCAACCCTGTGATACTAGAAAACTCTCTGAGTTTGAGCTTCTTATTTTAAAATTGAAATATTGGACAAATACTGGCTACCAGTAATTATTAAATTTGTAAATACAGTAGCCTCTCTTATCCATAGTGTATACAGTTTTAAGACCCCCAGTTGATTACTGAAACTGTGGATAGTATCAAACTCTATATATTGTATCTTTTTTCCTATACATACATGCTTATGATAAATTTAATTTATAAGTTAGGTATAGTACAAGGTTAACAACAATAACTAATAATAAAATAGAACAATTAGAACAATATACTCTAATAAAAGTTATGTGAATATGGTCTTTCTCTCTCCCCCCTCTCTCAAAATATCTTATTGCATTGTATCACCTTTCTTCTTCTTGGGATAATGTGTGCTAATAAAATGCCTGCATGATGAGATGAAGTGAGGTAAATGACATAGGCATTGTGACATAATGTTAGGCTACTATTGACCTTCTGATTGTAGGCAGAAGGAAGATTATCTGCTTTGGGTGATTGTGGATCATCGATCCATGAAGATGTCATGTAAGAAATGCCCAAACCTGCAAAAAAATTTTATAAGTTTCTTTGAGCCCAAACTGATGACAGTTGCCACAAAGCAAGATCTCAAATGCTTCAGGAATGACAGTTTTGTAGTTTCTTTCATGCATTTGAAATTAAGGAGTGAATGTAAGGAAGAGTATACAAAGGTGGGAGAAAGCAAGGCAGGGATTGGATTACAGAATAGTAACAAGTTTACGTGTTTTTCTTGAGGGTGGTTTTTTCAAAGATGTGTTAACCTAGATCCACAGAAACTATGGACAGGGCTTGCTTAGGGCAAAGGCAAACCTTTTACTAAAATAATTATATGCCTGGAATGTGGCTACCTACAATGACCTGCCGCTTTAGGAACTTATGATCAGATCACCCTGGGAGGTTACTTCCTGTTGAATCCCTTTTCCATCCACAATGACAGTCGTTGGCTCATAGAAGCGGATGATGTTGGTGGTTGGAGATCCTCAGTAGGTTAAGGTTCTCTGACCAGCAGGCAGGAAACGTGGATACACTGGACAGTGGGATGATTCACAGCCCTAGTGAGGCAGTGTGACATTCCATCACTTACTCAGAGCGGCACATACTTTAAACTTATGAATTGCTCATTTTTGGAATTGTTCATTTAACGTTTTTGGACTATGATAGACTGCAGGTAGCTGAAACCCTGGAAAGTGAAAGTGCAGTACTGTATGTGTGAAATATTTGGAATGGAGGAGAAACTCAGTAATCACCAGTTCCCTCTGTTCCCCTCCAAAATAAAAGATGTAAAACACTTTTGCTGTAGGGCCACCACACCTCCTTCAGTAGGAGAACATAGAGATACAAATGGTTGAAAGAAAACAATAAACCAATTATTAATTGAAATGAGCTAAGATATCTACTTTTAAGCAGTGCTTGCTTAAAAGGGTGAATCTTGAGACTGTCAATAGCTGTATGTGTGTCCACTTGGAAGTCCATGAACAAAGTACAGATGTGGTTACATCTAAGTCAGCATCTTCCTAGCGACCTTGGATTTCAAGGAATTGCTTCTCTCTTTTGCTAATCAAAAAGCTTGGTGTTTTTATTCCTCAAAACCATGTAGGGGATCAGATCTGCCTTTAAAAGATTTTCTTAGTGTTACACTATCTTACCTCTTTCAGGCAGGCCAAGCTGAAGATTCCCTTAGGTAGACTGGATATGTGTTCTTTTGGTTAATGTTCATAGCTTCCTCCAGACTTCCTTTAATATTTAATAGCTAAGTCCCTATTCTTGCTTTCTTCTTCATTCTCTCCTTCTTTCCTCTCCTTTCCTTCCTTCCTATCTATCATCTATCTATCTATCTATCTATCTATCTATCTATCTATCTATCATCTATCTATCTATCATCATTTTTCTTTCTTTCTTTCTTTCTTTCTTTCTTTCTTTCTTTCTTTCTTTCTTTCTTTCTTTCTTTCTTTCTTTCTTTCTTTCTTTCTTCACCTATTTATTTATCTATATACCTAACTACCTAAGTACCTATGACTATACTTAACACCGATATGAAATATTTTTTGATTTAGGACCTGTATAGAATGCTCACAAACAGGTTTTCAGGGTGAAAAAATTACTTTAGACCCTTCATTCAGTTGTTTTTCAGAGTATCTAAAGTAAATTCACTTTAATGAAATGAGTTCCTGCCATGTGCACTTGCCTATGATTTCTTCTGAAGAGATCCCCCCCCCCCAAAAAAAAGTCCCATCCTCAGAGCTCAAATTTGAGTTGGTCAGAAAATGTAAAGCTGTCAAGTGGAAGGCAAAGCCAGGTCAGGCTCTGAGGCCACCCTGCTCCACTTCACCGTCTCTGCCGCTGTCGTTCTGGGATTCTGGCTGCAGCATAGTAGGGATTTCCTGGTAGGATTTAGATAAAAAGGCAGGAGTCCTGCCTCTGGCCAGGCAACTGAGTGGTTTAGGAAACTGCTTGTCTTCCAGGTTTGGGGTAATGAACAGAAACCTAAAAGTGGTCAGGAGCAGAAGGGGGCATCAGGTTGGAGAGGCAGATAGAGCTAAGAGGAGGAGGTCAAACTGGAGTAGGAGTTGGGCAATCGATAACGTTAATTCAAGATCCAGATGACCAGAGTACAGAGTCTGAAACTGGTGTGGATCGGAAGCTGCTTTAATCTGGGTGCTTCAGACAACCGTCTTTGCCACTATTTCCTTTCTTGCTCACATAATTAGGGACTTTAATGTTATTACATGATCATGGTACAAAATAATAGTAGCTCCTGATAATGGCTGTTTTTCTATTTGTCATCTATAGCAAATGTCAGATATCCCCCCACAGTATTTTAAATGATCATCCAAAGGCAGAGCCATTTTTCTCTTTCAAAGAGACACATCTTTGACACACTCATGGACTTGAGTTTAAATCATCACATCCCTACAATGAGTGAGAGAGTCCAGAGAACAAAGATGACATTTCCTTCTCCTTTAGATGCTGTGGTCCCCGGCGTAGACCCATCGACCCCAGCTCATGGCAGATTCTCTGTACACATTTTTTTTTAATTGAAATGAATAGGTCCAGATTGTTAAGAACAAATCAGATCAAGTTATTTCTGTTATGAAACGCTGTTTTTTTCCTTAAGCCATCACTTTCTCTGAATTGGAACCTTTACTTGATCAATAAAGACTTTTCTGAAAACCATTAGTTCAGGACCCCATAGAGCAACTCTTGGGGCTGCTGGGCACTGCACATCTGTCACTGCTCTCTGACAATCTGCAAGGTGTGACTGCAGCATCTGTACAGCGTGGGTTAAGAGCTCCATCCTGCTTTGTGTGAGAATCCCCAAGGTAGAATGGGAGGCTCAGCACCGAGTCTGCACACGCTTAGCGTGCTGACTGGAATTAAATGCCTTATTTGAAAACCAAGACACACAAGGAAGGAAATGGAACAAATTCCTTACTTTTAGTTGCACTGCAAATAGGACTAAGTGAGGCTTAAGTGTAGAATTCTGCCTGGGTTGTTCAGAATTTAAATGGTTCATCTCTTGCAGGACAGTGGTTGAGTTACTTTGATGTTTGAGACCAGGTAGAAATATCAAGTGTGTCGTGTACCTTATTCTTACATTCAACCACTCATTTACTAATTTTCCAAATATCTATTGGACACCCAGTATGTGCTACCAATGAAGCAGAGATTATGACAAATCCTCTGTCCTCACGGAGCTTACATGCTGGTGGAAATAGATAAATATAGTACATAATGTCAACAGTGAATAACAGTTAGTAAGAGTAGGCTCATACAGTGGTATCATAATATGTAGTACAAGATATGATGACAGTGGCAGATAATGGTTAGGGATGGCTTTCCTGAGGAAGTGCCTTTTGGGCAGAGACATGAATGAAGTGAGGGAGAGGATCATGTAGATATATAGGAAAAAGGTTACTGGCAGAAAAGAAAGAGAACAGTCAAAGGCTGTGAGGTAGAAATAAGCTTTGCATTCTGGGCACAGCAAGACGATGGGTGAGACTGCATAGAATGTAGTGGGAGAGGGTGATGGAGGGTAAATAAGGGGGTAGAAATGGGCAGCTCACAAAAAAATGTGTTTGCTGGATGAAGGTTTTGGATTTTGTTGTGTAAATATCAAGGCAATGGAGGATGTATAAAAGGGGAAAATAAAATCTGACTTACATGTTTAAAGATTACTGTGTGGTGGGCAGAATAGTGACCCTCTAAAGATGCCCATGGTCGGATCCCGGGAACCCTTACCTTGCATGACAAACAGAAATTAAAGTTGCACATGGAATTAAGGTTGCCAATAAACATCTGAAGGTCAGCTTGGTTTGTCCAGGTGGTCCCAGTGTAATCAAAATGATCCTTAAAAGTGGGAGAAGGTAGAAGGTGAAGTCAGAGTGATGTGATGTGAGAAGTACTCAATTCACGATTCCTGGCTTTGAAGATGGAGAGATGGGGTCACCAGCTCCAGAGACTGGTCAGCCTGCAGAAGCTGGAAAAGGGAACAAAACAGATTCTCTACTAGAGCCTCCAAAAACGAATACAGCTGAACACAATCTTAGTTTAGCCCAGTGAGAGTCATGTTGTACCTACAGAAGAGTAATACGATACATGTATTGTTTAAACCACTAAGTTTCTGGTGATTTGTCACAGGAGCAATAAAATATTAATACAGTCTGGCTTCCATGTGGAGGATGAATCGTACAATCTAAGAATGGAAGCAGGAAGTCCAGTTGGGTTGGTATCGTGATTTTAGAGTCTGGAGGCAGCAGTGGCTTAGGCTGGGGTGACTATAGTGGTAGCAGTGGTAAGTGACCAGATTTGGAATTTATTTCCAAACTGACAGAAATCATCTTGAATAACTCCTGGGATTTTGGTCTGAGTCACTGAGTCTGAACAACTGGGTGAGCAGTGGTGCCATTTACTGACACGGGGAAGACACGTTCTAGGTGAGAAAGTGAGAACCCTGTTATAGGGCTTTACGTTTGAGATCCCTCTCAGGTATCCAAGTGGAGATGTTGATTAGGCAACTAGATAAATCAGTCTGAAGCTCAGGAGATAGGTCAGGGCTAGAAATATAAATTTTGGATAGCAGAGCTGCAAAATAGAAAAGACTTTTGTCTAAGATATTATGCCGCCTCCTTATCAGCCCCAACTGCTTGTGCTTGAAATGTTGTATGAGGAGAAAGGATAGCTCTATCCTGTAGAGACTAAAGTTTTGGAATCTTATGGGAGTTGAACTGGTATCCTAACTAATCTCCCAAATTGTTTAATCACTTTATATTCATCGTAATTTGAATTACTCAAATTGCCCAGGTTAAGTCCAGAGGACAATAGAATGTAGCTTATTTTGTCACAGGTTTGGGGCTGTAGCCATGAATATTTACGGATCATATTTTCTTGTCTGTACTTGCTGGGGAAAACTGGATGACAAAGACAACTGTGGTTTCAGTAGAGTGGTGGGTATAGCCTTTAGCTGCAAGTTGAAAATATCTCATCACAATGTTGACTTTTAGAGTAGCCTGATGAAGAAAGAGATGGAGAGGATTCACTACTTCCTCTTTAGGACATGACCTCGAAGTTGCACACATCTCGTCTACTTATATCCCATTGCTCAAAATTAAGTCCCATTTATTTATCTATAGGGAGATTTTTAGTCTGGATAGCCATGTGTACAATTGAGATTTCGGGGTTCTATTACTAAAGGATGGAGAAGAAAGGAGATACTGGGAGATAGTAATTTCAATCCCAGTCTGTTCCTCTTATCACCCTAATAGTTCATACCTCCTTCTTCCTGCTCCTAGAACACACTCACGCCCTCCCTGAGGGTCACACACTAGTTGTTATATCAGCCCAAGCACAGTATCTGCAGGTGTTGGCTGGATGTGGCCACTCATGGCCCAATGAGCTATAATGTAGAAGGCCAGTTATTTGACCCTTTATTAATGTAAAGCAGCAGATTAGGTACTCTATAGCTGCAATTAGAACAAACAAATACCTGTACACGCAACCTCCCATTTTTAGAAAAAGGAAGAATTACAACAATACAGAACTCACTTTATAACAGTAATCAAATATTTCTGTGAAGGAATACCAAAGACTCCTGGATTAGTTCGCTGGAGCTGTTATAACAAAGTATCAGACTGGGTGCCTTAAATAACAGAAGTTCATTTTTTCACAGTTTGGGGGCTAGAAGTCCAAGATCAAGGTGTCAGCAGGTTTGATTTCTACTGTGGCCTCTTTCTTTGGCTTGTAGATGGCCACCTTCTCCCTGTGTCCTCACGTGGGCTTTTCTCTGCACATGGATCTCTAGTGTCCCTTTTATGTGTTCAAATTCCTTCTTCTTCTAAGGACACCAGTTAGATTGGTTTAGGGCCCACCCTAAGGGCTCCATTTATAATGAGGCTGTCAATCACCTCTTTAAAAGCCATATCTTCAAATATAGTCACATTCTGATGTATTGGGGGTTAGGACTTCAATATACGAATTTTGGGGGACACAATTCAGCTGATAACTTCTTTTACGGGCAGTGGAGTAAACTCCTTCTTTAGCTCACTTGGTATTCCCGGTTCTGTTTTCTGGGCAGAATTTTCTAGATTAATGCCCTCTGTGTCTCTTTCAGGATCTGGGTTAGAGGGAGGTGAGGAAGGCATTTGCACAAAATTTAAGGGGGCACACAAAAAAAACCTGAGTAATAAAGACAAAATATTTTAATAAAATATTTTATACAAAATGAATGCAAAAGATCTATGAAGGACAAAATATCAATTTTTAATAAAGACTGGATTAATTACTGTGTTTTCCTTTTGCCCCAGGATCTGACATAGCTTCCTATGGCACTCTTACTGTAAAGAATTCTTTACACTAATTTTGATTATTCAAAATATTTCATTAAAATCCTATTCACAGTGATTACTGACTCTTTTTTTGCAGCCTCTGCGGTCACATCAGTTCCTCACCCTAATCCTGCTCCTTCCTCCCCATCCCCTGGCTTTTTCTTCTTGTCCATTGTATCATTTACAGATTGAATTGTAGATTTAATCTCATTCCAGAGTATGGAATTAATCATTCTCAACAAATCCTTTTGTCGTCTTTGTAAAAATCCCGAGTTAAGCACCCACCACAGGCATTATCGTGCATAGATACTTAGAGTAGTTACACTGTACATATTATAGACCCGTTGTCCCAAAAGGGAAAACCCAAGTAGGCAGCTCCCCTGTAAACTTCTGATCAAACGTGTTACCCGAGGAGCTTAACGTTTTCAAATCACCGAACAGTTTAGGTCACCATGTTTTTTCACCCACAGAAGTTCTGACATTCTCACTGATGTAGGAAATATGAACTATTCAAAAACATGTCAACATCTTAGAACTTAGAACATCCATGATCCTCTTGGCCAATGCCCTTATGCTCTAGCTGAAGGGGGAAACTGGTGTCTAGAGAGAAAAAGTGAGCTTTCCCAGTTAATGATGAGTTATTTGCAGTCCTGCTTGGAGTTTTTGTCTTCCACTTCTTGTTCTTCTGTTACATTCTACATGTTATGCTTGTTTCTATATTTAAATCTTCCGCGCTTCTTTCTAATTTTTAAAAATATCTAAGTAATAATGTGTTGCTAACTTTTAAAATATTACATTATAGATAAAGTCCATGCACTATTAATTTTAGTTGTTTCTTTTTTTTTTTTACCTTGTCCTAAGAAATGACCACTCTATGGATTGAGTATCCATGCTCTTTAACATACATATCCATGTCTGTATATACTTCCCATACAACACTTAGAGTTTTGCTTGTAGATTTTTCTTTATGTAGATGAGATCATTCTATACATACAGTTTGGCAATTTGCTTTTATTTGCTCAATAATATATTTTTATGATCTATCTGTATTGATACACAGATCCATTTTTTTCATTTTAACTAATGTATGGTATTCCATCATCCAAGTAGGCCTCATTTTATTTAGCTATACACAGTTTTGTATCTTGCTTTTTGCTATTAGTATTATATCATCATCATTTTCTCCATGTAATAGTCAATAAAAAGTATTTTTATGGCTACATAATATTCTATTTCATGAGATGTTTCAGAATCTCTTTAATCACCTATTATGGAACATTTAGGCATTTTTACTGCTACAAATTGTGAGTTAAACATTATTGAGCACTCCTATGAGCCAGGTATTCTGCTAAGTCTTTTATATTCACTGACACGTTAAAGATTCATAACCGCCTTTTGTGGAAGGTGCTTTTATTATACCCATCTTTTAGGTGAGCAAACTAATGACTACAGAGTTTGGTTCCTCATTCAAGATCCTGGAGCTGGTAAATGTTAAAGTCAGAATTCTAACTCAGGTGGTCTGTCTCAAGTACCTGTGCTTGAATTATGAATATGATCATGGTAAATTCTCCTAACACAGAATTCTTTGTGTATATTAATACTTTCTAATAAAAAAAAAAAAACAGTGGAATTACTGAATCAAGGGATAAACTTAATGTCACTTATTCTTCATACTTTTTCTTATTCCCTGCTCACCTTAAATGTATTTTAAGACCCTGGGCACTTGCCACCATTCTCTAAGCATGTGGGACTAGACCAAGGCACTCTCCCTTTCCCAGGCTTCTCTCTAGGTGGGTTTGTGTGGTTTCAGTCAGCACGATATTTTGGAAGAAAGTTCAGGAGTCATTGATTTTTTCCTTATCTTCTCATGAAAATGTTTCATCACTGTTCCATCTGGAAGCTCCTAGAATCCCACAGATGAGTTCAGAATTTTTTGCCACAAGAGTGGTTTAGGGAAGATTATAATTAACTGGCAATCTACTAGACCCTTGATTACTAGCATCTTTGATCAACATAACATTACTATGGCTGAAAAAATACTGTCAGATAATGAGAGCTTGTTCTGGTTGCATATCCCAGTCCCCAAATGAGGCCAATGGATTCTGTTCCCCCACCAGCTTTCATTGCAATTTGTGTGAATGTTGTTTTTAGCATAGTCTACATTTCACAGATGACCATATGTTTTTTTTCCATTTAGTATCAACACAGCTTTTAAAGTTAAAAATTCTTTGGCATATTAATATGCCCCAATAAATCAAGTACATATGTCTTTAAACCACAAACACAAATTCCATTTGCCATTAAATTTGTGGATACTTTTTATCTTATAATATTTTTTCTATTTTACTTTGACTAGAACTTGCCAACTTGCCTTTTGAAGTTTGCACTTATGGAAAAACTACATTTAATGTAGAAATGATAAAACCTGGAGTTTTGGGGGGATGAAGAGTGGCAGAAGTGGGCTAGAGGTTTTTAAAAGAGAAAAGAGGAGGAAAGGAAAATTTGAAGCTAGGGTATCTTTGGGTTTATGGCAATCTTAACATGATAGAAAAGAAAGAGGTAAAGACACCACAGGAAGTGAGGGGTTGAGGACGTGAGGAGCCAAAAATGGGAAAGAAGCATTGGAAGCAATGGGAAGGTTCAGAAGAACTGATGGAAAAAAGGGATGGTGGTAAAACAGTTGGCAAAGATGAAGGTCAACACTAAAATGAAAAATCATTAGCAGAAGAATAGAAATACAGAATTGAAAAGAGAGGCCACACACCTCTCCAGCCTGTAAATTCCCCCTCTACCTTCAGGAGCAGTTTGTAATTTAACAGCATCTTTCACAGCCAGAAAACTTTATTAGACAGAGGGGAAGTGAGCCAGAAATGAAATTGTTTTTGCTGACCAGATAAATGCTACGATTCCAATAGCTACTATGGCTCTTTTAATGAAAAGATTGATTCCAGATTTTGGCAGAAAATAGTCTGGCAAAGCAATAACAGTTCTTCGGGCTTGGCATGAAACTCCACCACTTTCGTGCCTCCCTCTGTCTGTCATATTTTGCCAGGCCAATTCCATGCTTATAAAGAGAGACAGAAACTACTGCTTATGCAGGACGGAGTGTTTCTGTTGAAAGCAGAAGGAGAAATTGGAGAGTCATGATTTAAACACTTATTTCAATTTGTTATTTAATTTACTCGTGCAATGAATACTCATTGAACACCTAATAAGTTCAAGCACTACTAGATTCTAAGAATGAAGGACTCATTGATCTTTAAGGAATCACAGTGGGTTAATTCAAGGGTCAGCAAACTATAGCCTGTGGACCAAACCTACCCACTGCCTGCTTTTGTAAAGTGTATCGGCCCATTTACTTACCTATTGTCTATTCTCTTTTTGTGTTACAGTGGCAGAGTTGAATGATCAGGAGAGGGACTCTATAACCTGCAAGAGTAAAACATGTTTATTATCTTGCTCTTTATAGAAGAAGCTTGCTGACTACTGAATATATACAATTGTTACAATGGAGTTATAGCGGAGTTTAATAAATTACAGGAGAAGGAGCCAGGGCTGTTACTGAAAGCCGCGAAGAAGAGTTAACGTATGACATTTGCTTTCAGTTGAAAGATATAAAGGAGTTTCTGTGCATGAAGAAATGAGAGTGTGCTGAAGGAACAGCAGTGACAAAAATAGCACTCTGAAATAACTTGTAAATTTTAGGAATCTGCCCTCTGTTTGTTCTGGCCAAAGCACAGGTTGGGGTGGGTGATTAAGAATGGGAGTTCAAGGCTAGAGGGTCCAGTAAAATTGAATTCATGTATGGAAGGGCCTCATATTGAGAAGTTCATATGTACACACTCAGTATGCTATTAACCATAAGTTAATAGCATATGATCTCTGTCCTCATGAAGATCGACCTCCAACAGGATGTCTAAGACTTTTTAAATAAAGCACAGGACAGAATGAGATACTATAGAAAAGTCCAAGCACAATATACTGGGAATTTTTTTTTCAGTAAGGAGAAATCACATCTGATTGAAGAGATCATAAAATTAAGTTCTGTTAATGTTAATAATGTACCTTAAAGGATGGCTATAATTTTGTTGGAGGTGGCATTAGGGCAGATAAGCACAGGTCCATAAAAGAGCATAAAGAGATGTAGACAAAAATAAATATTAAGAGATTTGAGAAGTGTCTTAGAGCAGAATTCCCTAAAAAACAGAGTCTGAGATCAAAGCTTTGTGCTAAAACTTCATTGGACGGTACAATACCAAGGAAGTGGAAGGCAGGGATAAAAGGTAAAGAGGCAGAAGTGGAGGAAGAGTGTCCCACGTAAGGATGCATTTCTAGGCAGGCCACAGCTGCATAACAAGGACAGCTGATTGCTGTGACTCGTGGGACAGCTTCCTAGAGACTAGATGAATTTCCACATCTTAGAATAGTCCACTTGGTAGAGTAGAGGGAACAATGAGGAAAGAATTTATTCATAATATCCTTCCCTCCCTTTCTCTGTCCCTTCCTGTCTCCTCCCTCCTATTCCATTGGCCAGTTCACTCTTTGGAGAATTAACCAACCTTTGCTGCTCATTGTGCCTCCCAAACTCTCCCAGACAGCTACTAGGAAAATAAGACTCTCCCATGTGTTCCTTCTGGCCAGATGAGTGTCTCTTTGTCCTTGCTAGTCAATGCCATAGGCAGAGCTCCTTGGTCTGTATTGGTGGCAGCAATAATAGTAGCAGCAACAGTGACCTGGCTCCATGACCTTGGGGACAGTACCAAACTTTCCTAAGGCCCCTCCAGCCAGAAAGTGAGTAGGCAGATTTGAGGTGGGATGTAAGCTGAGTCCAATATAGAGAGCATTAAGTTACTTGTCTGGAATATAGGGTAGGGAACTAATGGGAGCAAGCCAAAAGAGTTGAGATGCCTTACGGAAGACACTGGTTGTTGGATGGGGACCATGCAGTTTATTAGCATGTGGGAAACAATGGTTTTCCAAAAAGGCGATGACATGATCAAAGATATGTTTTTTGGAGGGCCCCTAATCCGGGAGTGGTATGTGAGATGGATGTAGAGGGTGCAGAAATTGGAAGCAGGTCTCTTTGTGAATGATAAAGAGTCTTAGCAGAAGAGTCAAATGTCTCAGTCCTATATTCCAGACCTTTAGAATGGGCTGGCGGACTTCTTAAAGAGGCCCCTCCCCAGCTCTGCAATATGAATCATCTTCCCTATTGAAGGAGGTTGAATAGATAAATGTGTCTTGCTCCAGAAGACAAAACGACCCTCGGTAGTGTCAATTTCAAGGCAGCATGTGGATTTTACATTGAAATATTTCATTTTTAAAACCAGAGTAATTAAGCACTTATTATTCAGACTGTACCTGTATAGGTAAATAAACCTAGTTCCCATTTTGTGATATAGAACCTGAGTAGACAAAGGCTCAAAATCCACATCCTCATCTCTGAGAGAAGGTTGACCTACACGGGTAGGCGGGAGAGAAGAAGGCAGTCCTGTCACTGAGCATAAGCAGACTCTGCCCACTTCTGCTTCTTCAATGGCCTCGCCTCTGCTCAAAGGCTTCAGTGAATGAGTCGGTCAGTCAATCAGCAAGTAAATGGTCAAGGGCGTACTGGATGCTAAGATGTATCCTAGGCACTGGGGAAGAGGAGGGCATATTTGGAAACAAACTATGTGGTCTCGGGGGAGAATGTGGGGAATAGCAATTTGGCAAGGTCACAGCCATTGACCGTGGCCGTTCCTGAGGCAATGCCACTGGCGTACGGGGTTGGGTTCCTTCTGCGCCATGGCCAACATTGTCCTTTTAGAATAAAAGACAGTAAATATTATAGAAGTTCAAACTGTGGTCCTGGAGCCAAAATGCCCGGATTCAGATTCTGATTTCATTTTCCTTTACTAGCTGGCCTGTCCTCGTTTTCTCATCTTTAAATAACTATGATAGTTGTCTCTTAACAAGGCTGTTGAAAGGATTAAATTAGTATATGAGTAGAGCTTAGCATAATTACTATCACTTCTTATCAATATTACTATAGGACAATAAATCTCATATTTCTGATTCTGAAATTTAAAAATCACTGACAACTTAGAGTTGTTGTTTTTTTAACAACTTCTAGGACAAAAGATGCCTAATGAATAACAAAAATAAGAGGATATCTTGAGGGTAGAGGCCATAATAGGACTAGTTCATTACAAATATAATTATCATCCTTTAAAGTGGTATTTATGGTGCTGTTTTGGAGTTGACTAAAAGAGAGAACCTAGTAGATCTATACATTGTGGAAAGTATCGATGGCATATGTTGGGGTTTTAAGCAGCTAATAGAGTATATTATTTTGTTTCTTGACTGAGTTCTATGCCAAAAGAGACAAGCCTGGTCCATTGTTGATGTAATTATTGAAAAATGAAGCTTAGACATAAGGTAACAATGAGATTCTTAATACTTAATGCTGTTAATATAAAGACTCAGTCACTCAATGTTAGATAATGCTGGTCAACCACAAGCCTTCTACACAGAAGGTCAGGGCTGCTGTTGAGAAACTCATTGAACAACCAAGAATAGAGCAAAGTGTATACTCCTGAAATCAGATAGATTAAAAAAAGAGAGAGAGAGAGAGAGAGAGAGAGAGAGAGAGAGAGAGAGAGAGAGAGAGA
>CM053511.1:12148117-12175294 GCA_028627145.1 Eidolon dupreanum
GTATAGACGGCCTGGAATCAAGCATTTATCATCCAAGGCAAAATTTTGGGGGATATTCTCTTATAAAATTACACTGATTGTCAGCGAGTGTAAGTATAGGTGCCACAGAGTTAAACCTCCTCTCTTTTAGTCACTTAGCACTGTAGATCACTGTGACATACTTTAGGATATTTCGACCTTAAATTTCAGTGGTAAAATCCTAGGTTGCAGTCTACGTACACCACATACATTACTTCGTCAGGTACCATGGTAGCGTGAGAGAACCTTAGCCAAATTTGGCTCATGGAGCGAGAGTGGGAGCTTTCACCAGGGCCCATCGAAAAGATACATGCAGTTAATGGGAGAAAGACACATCATTGTTTACACTGCCGGATTACATCTCATTCTCCCAGTCTGAACACGACTGTAATGAAAGATGGTACCGAGGAGTCTGGTTTCTGCTCTTTCTCAGGAAACATTCTTTTCTACTCTAACGTCAAAACCACATCAACAAAATCCCACAGCAGAATATCAAATTCAGTGGAAGAGGGGCACACTGATATTTTCTAGGTAATACCAGCATTCTCACTTGGTTGAACCATCTCTGGACAATCCACATCATATATTTGAGGCTATTACCATGGAAAGTGATTTACTCTTTAGCACCATGGAGATCTGTCTCTAAGGGTTGCATGCCCCCTTTTCTGGCTGAAAAGAGTCTTTCGTTGTGCAATAGAGAGTGAAAGAGAGAGAGAGGGCACATAGAAAAAAGGGACATGAAAAATTTAGTAGATTTAAAGTACTAGCAAAGCCAATGTGTCAAGTTTAACTGAAAATCACAAGCAACATGTCTGAGAGCGATAAGAGGTCCCAGAGAAATACCATGATCAGAGAAGTAATTATTCTTCTTCAGGGTAGTTTTATTGCTCATTCAGGTGGAGTGGAAACATGAAATAACACACAATTACACACAACAAGTCTGTCGTCATAAGGGCATTGCTATACCTCTCGATGCCATTGTTCTCTTGATTCAGAAATAACAAGCTCTATACAGGCATACATACCTTGGAGACTGCAGGTTTGGTCCCAAACCACTGCGATAAAGCAGCTCATAATCCTTTTGCTGGTGGAGGGTCTTGCCTTTAATTTGTAAAAAATGCAAAAATCTGCGAAGTGCAATAAAGTGAAGCACAATAAAACGAGGAAAGCCTATATTTCATTGCATAAACAAAATTCCTGTACTTTCTTGCTGCATAGTACTTTAAACATGTTATAGCTTCTTAATAGATAACATTCCAGATCTCGACTACCAGAAATGCCATAGCCTTCTACAGCTTCCCATTTGTATTTTCTAAAAAAAAAAAGAAAGGATATAGTATTTAGTCCAGTGCCCAATATACAGTACATGTTCAGTAAATAGGCGTGACTAAGCCCCATCCTTGAACTCAGGCCCCTCCCAGATCCTGAGACAACCCTGACGAGTATGAGAGGTATGTTGCAGCCTCACCCTCTCTCCCCTCTACCCAGTGACCCTTGGAATTAAGTCTTACTTCTCAGACCCCAAACTCATTGTCTGAGTTGTGGTTGATGGGATTTCACATGCCCTCTGAGTCACCTTAATTCAACTTGACTCAGGACCCTGTGTACCAGGAGTGAGCTCTGAGCATTTGGAAAGCCCTTTACTGTCATCTTTTCTCTGTTTCTGCTTCATGATCCTAGCTATGGTTCTTTATTTTTATTTCCTTCTTCATGGTTTCTGCTTAGTTTCCCTGTTTACTACCCCCATTCAGCTTACAGTATTTCCTCTGAATTCTAGCAAGCATCTTGTCTGGTTCTTGGGAACCTTCTTTCCCAAAGCTGAATTCTGATCCCCTCATATTTCTACCTAATAGTGAGACATCTACATGGACAAACCTAGAGCCAACTGCCGTTCGCCTCTCCCAGGGAGCATTCACCACTGGGATTGGCATCGCCGTGTGCCACTGGACGGATGGGCATGGCAACTGCTTACACCGTCTCAGGGTCCAGTGCCCCTTGGAGATTCTGTGTCTGAGATGCCCCTGCTCGCATCATTCTGTATCCTGGTGACATCGATGCTACTGAAATGTGGTTTCTCACCTCCCCACAAAAGACGTGTCAGTGGCCCAACTTGCATCTCACCTCACCTTGTCTGTGACAGCACTAATTTCCCAGACAGGGCTACAGAGTGACTGATTTTCAAGTACAGAGGATGGGGCCAGAAGAGAGAGAGAGTCATAGGCTCATCACTCAAAGATGTTTATGAGCTGAATCCTGGCCCCTCTAACCCAAATGAGCTGAGGAATTAATTTGTCCTGTCTTTGGCTTTCTAGAACCACAATTCCTTCAATATTTTATTCATTAGATTTACTTCCTCATTTTTTTCTGAGCTCAGAACTTCTGTGCAAGACAGAATGAGAAAACAGCGAAGCCCTTCAGGCCACAAATCAGGAATTGTTTCAATGACTTCTTTTCTTGATGAAGCCCAGGATATAGGTCCTGATGAAGCTATATCAGCACTTTTTCTGTTTTTCTTACAGAAAAAAAAATTGCTAATAGGATTCCTGTTTATGAGGGTAGGAATTGCTTGTACAAATTTCCCATAAGAATTCTGACAGAAGCTTCTCTCTGTTAAGACAGAAGTCTCCTTGTATCAGTCATCTGGGGCGTGCAGCCAGAATAAGCCTGAGATCACTTCTGCTTACCAGGATACCCTTTCCCAAAGCTGTATAATCTGATTGGTTTGAGAAACATAGTTCATTTCTGTAATTATCTCAGAAGGGAGAAGTGTAAGTCTGCATAACTATGGTGTTCATGCATATTGAGGATTTTGTCGAGGTGAATGTCAGCAGGGTGCCCAGGCAAGGGCCGAATGGTGAATCGCAGTGCTGAGGCCACAAGCAGGGTGGTGTGGAGGAAGTCCCGTAATGACATGCTAAAGCCCAGTTCCATGCTGATCAGTGCAGGTGTGGAAGGCTGCGAAGAGCAGCCAGCAGCATCAATGACAAGGCCAGCCATCCGTCCTAGGCTAAGGCACTTTGCACAAAAGTAGGAATGAGGAAGTTGTGAGGTGGCTTCACTGGTTAGAACGGTGACAATCAGACTAAAGAAGTCTTCACGTGTGGCAAACAGTATTCGTGAACAACAATAGCTAACGTTTATGCATTGACTATGTTAAATGTTATGTATACATTTCATCAGCAGTTTTTTTTTTTAAGTGTCTTCTCACTGCCACTGTTCTAGGCACTAGGGATTCAGCAGTGAGAGGATAAACTAGAAAATAGAATTACTATCCTTATGGATCATCAATACTCATAAATGCTCCCAGAGTATTTCAAAGTCTGGGTTCTTTCTGCTAAGCCATGCTACCTCCTCCTGGTTAAAAAAAATTGGCTTCACAACCAAGCAATGTTCTGGAACCATCGGTTTTGCCAGGTCACATGGCTCAAGTAGCAGAGCAGCTAACACCACTGCCTAGAACTGTTACAGAGTCTTCTCTTGCTCTGGCCCCATTTGAAACTTGGATTTTCAGGCCACCAAATAAACGCATTGGAAAACAATTCCCAAATGCAGTCAGAAATATAAAAGCCAAAGAGGCACACTAAATGCTATGCCTCCTTAGTAGTTGAAGGTACAAAATAAAACATAGCCATCATCCTAGAAGGGATATTTCAGAATGTCTTACACCACTGGCCCCTTAAAAATGTCACAAATGTGGTAGGCAGCTAATTTTTCACAGAGTTTGCCACCAACCATCTGACATGTATTTATTTTGCTAGAGATCCAGAGTACTTACAAGTTCCTGTTCACCAAGTCTAATTTGCACAAAATCATCAATATTGTGGATCAGTGTGATTCCTGAGGAATGTCAAATATGATCAAGGTTTCTGCTGACCACATTGTGACAGAGAGCAGACTTAGTATAGCCCCAGGAAGAGAAAGTGACCTTCCTACATGAAGAGAAATGGTCTTCGATCCTCCTTCCTGATAGAATTAGAGAACACATTCAGAAGAGTGGTGGTCTCGCACCCAGCAACGAGATCTGTGTTGTTCTGTTTCATAACAATTTCTCCTCTGGTGCTGCAGGTGAGGTGGGATGACAGTTACACTTGGTGAAGTTTATGAGTCTCTTGTCTTCCACAACTCATAGGCTTTATATTTTCAGGGTCTATGTAGGTAAATTTAATAAGGATATGTAGGGACCACCCTTCCTGCAGTCTTTAAGTCTGACGACACAACCGATGTTCAGGTTTGTTCCTGCAAAGAAGTATTATGCATGCTTAAGTTTCTTGGCAAGGGGGGAGAGGCAATTTTAGGAGTTTTCTATTTTTTTTACTCACATCTCATAGGTCAGGAAATAGTGTGCCAGCTGTTAAGTACATCAGCCCCAGTTATGCACGTGAGAATTGGAAAATGAGTCTGTGGACTCAGTGAACCTGTGTGGAATGGACGTGGGTGAGAACTCTGTTCATGGATGGCCTGGCGTTCATTAGCCTCCATCTAGAGCTCTTGGATGGTATTTGGGGTCCTGTGTTTCAGTGCCAGCTCAGACTCTGTATATTCAACTGTCTTTGGAAGGTCTAGGTATTCCACTGTCTTTTTGCACAGTTACTCTAGTAAATCAGTTTTGGAGAATGTTTGTTGTGTATACATATTATGGTGGTGTAGGATCCTTCCTCAAGAGAAACGAGCCTCCTTCCAATTAATGACTTCTGGGTCTGTGAACTAATTTAGACCTGGAATTTGGGTGAAGGACTGCAGTTTTTCATATTTTTGTCTGACATCAGCCATCTTTTGATTTTCTCTGTGTGGAGGCAGATGGGGTTACATTAATTTAACTTGAATAATACCTTTGTGGGCTTTCCATCTGTCTTATTTCCTGAAACATTCTAATTTATGAGCCATTACCATAGAACCCTGTAGGAGAAGGCACCTTGGTTGCCACCCTGGCTCTTCCCGTTATGATAATCACATCTGCTTTGCTTGTGAAGGTTACATGCTGCCGCTTGGCCTGAGATCCTTTCATGAGCCACTGATACAAAAGAGTCCAATACCAAGATAGCGCACCCTGCAATCATACCAACAGATGCAAGTCTCCACTGAGCTTCTGAGGGCTGTCCTTCAGCACAGCCTTCACTGTGGCCTTGGTGAAGGAGTATCTACGGGTCCTTCCAGTGAATGGTCAGGTAGTGGGATTTTCTGGTCTCACAGAACATAGTCTCTCTAATATTCTCACCTCCCTTGGTCTTTCGGCCCCTTCTTCACTTTCCCGTGTAGGCAGTTCTGGCAACTCCACCTCGTTTACTGTGAACCAATATTGTGCACAACCTTCAAGGAACTCAACAGTGCATTAGAACTGGTTGCAGGTCTCTTTGCCAGGACAGTAAGTTCTGGATGTTTGTTTAGGCTGCGCCTCAGACAAGGCACAGGTTACTGGTCTGGGCAGAAAGTGTTGAGTGGTAGTAGACCTTGAGGAGAAAAAGCAACACCTTGCAAGGTGTTCCTCCTCAGGTAAGGAGGAGGAACTCTTCATTCTGGGCAGTTGGAAGCTGCTGTTCTCCAAGGAGGAGAAGTTCTTTCTGCCAGCGCCGAGTGTTTAGGGGAAACTCAACTCAAGGTTTAAGCTTCTTAGGTCCCTGCACTTATTGTGAGGGACGCCCTGGGGCACCGATTTTCCTTCACTTGTAGGGTCTGCATGAGTGCAGAACACGCTTTCTCCAATTCACTGTGCCACCATGTCACAGAAGACTTGGGACAGCAAATAAAAAAAGGGTGGTATGTGTGTGTGGTGAGATGTTTCCAGTGAGTCAAAGGCTCTTAGGACTATTTGCTATAACCATATTTGCTTGGAGTTAGAAATGAGGCCAAGAGAATGTGAGACAGTGCACAGAGGTCTGGAATAAAGGGGAAGAAGAGGGGGAAAGGGAGAAGCAGAGGGGGAAGACTGGCCTAAGTTGGGCAAATTGTCCAAGTTGCAACATCTCTGCCTGGCAGACTTGGAATTAAAAATCAGCCTCTCTGTCGACCCATCTCTTGACCACTGTTGCTTTTTCTGGGCAAATCAAATGGAAAATGAGCATTTTGACATTCAAGTAGGAGGGCAGAGCTTAGCTCAGCAGCCATCTGTGAATGCTTCACCTTTAGCTTCCAAAAGAGTATAGCTGCCTTAAAACTACTGACCCAAAGTCTCAGTGCCACCGAGAATTCAGAGCCTGATAAGCACTTACCTAACACAGTGAAATTTTAATTCCCTAGGGAAATGGACAGTCTTTACAGCCCTTCCTAATCAAGCCTAAGTGTGTGTTCTTTAACACTGAGCTTGCTACCACTCCAGAGTCTTTGCTCTTATTTCTGCCAGGAACTTGCTTTCCTTGTCCCTTTGCTTGATGGATGACTTCTTACCCTTCCAGGATCAGCTCAAGTTCCATCTCCTCAGAGAGGAGCAGACATCACCCCTCTCGGTCACCCTCCGCACCGTTCCCCTGGTCCTGTTCTTCACAGCACCGTCACGGGCTTCAGCTACTTGCTATTTGTTTATAAGCTTCTCATTCCACTCCCTCACTAGAATGCAAACCCCTTGAGCATAGACACTCGATCCAGTCTATTTACCATAGTGTCCCTTGTTCTCGAATTGTGCCAACCGCATTGGAAATGGTCTAGAAATATTTGCTGGTAAAATGAATGAAAGCCATTAAATAATTTTTTTTTTTTTTGCTTACTATCTATGTATGGCTTTCTAGGAATAACCAAATCTCTTAGAGACCCTGGGGACATGATAGCATCAGTGGACCAGGGCCAATATCACCAGTGCACTGCACAAAATGCAGAACAGGCTTTATCCTCTACTACATGTACTTCTATCTAAATATGAGAAAATATTTAGCAGTTAGACCAATGATAATATTACCAAATGTACAGACAAAAGTTCAGAAGCTTAACAAAGCACAGCAGCTTTTCAGAAATGTGATGCCAATTTTTCATTTTTCCCTTCCTCTGGGGAAGTATTGAGGTGGCATTGTCCATTAGCAGTTGACAAAACTGAGTTGCACGCTAAGAGGTTCAGAGGGTTCTTCTGTACCTTACTTTGAAAACCATTTATACCTCCTTTGACATTTTTCCTTGAAATTATTGGTCCTTTTTCATTCTTTATTGGTTTTCTCTTCAGTTCTTGCTTTGACCTGATTTAGAAACTGGCTCCAGATTGTGCTTCGTGACTGCCTTTGAAATCCCATAGAAATCTTCAATGAGGAGTAACTCTGAGCCTCAGAATCCAGCTGAAATTCCAGTCCACTCTCTGGTGCCCAGTTTCACAGAACAGAAATGCAGTTTGTCCTGATAAATAGATGCATATTCTAAATCTGCAAGACCCACGCAGTGACTGGAGCGCTGAGGGTCTCACGCAGAGATGGCCTCGCCCCACTGACGTGAACAGGAAATTAAACACTCATTAGATTGTTGAGTAAACACCAAATGGAGAAGGGGAGATTGTCATTCAGGGTCAAAAGGACCAGAGTGCCAATCCAGGCTGCCACTCATTAGCTATGTAAACTTGAATTTGGGCTTAACCTCTTGAAATTTCAATTCCATCATTTATTAAAAGAATAGAGCAAAAATAGTGTCATCCTCATGAGTGGATGAACTGAAAAAATGCACAGAAAGCCCTTAGCACAGTGTGTGACCATAGAAAGCACTCGATAAATGTTAGCTATTAATGATAACAATAAAAATCTGCTTGGAATACTTTTCTCTAGCTCTCCACCAGAAAACCTTCCTTTCATTCTTCAGAACTGTTCAGAGTTGTTTTGCTCCGCTTCCCCCACAGATGGCCTTCCTCACCTTCCTCACTGTGACACCATTGTTCATACTTCCATACTCCTGATGATATTGTTATTCATGTCTGTGCTACAGGGACGAGCCCATGATAGTTATTCAGTGAGTTCTGACTGAATGAATGCATACCCTCTGCACACATTACCCTTGACCTCACCTGAATCCAGCAGCAGCTTATTGCAAAGTGAGGTTTTTGAAGCTCTCAATTGCTAGAGAAATTACTGCTTTATAGCAGCCAGAAGCACACAGAAAAGCCTTCACACTGGATGCCTGGACCAACTCTGTTTGTTCTCTGGGCTTTGTAAGGTTGGGAAGAGATCTCAGTGTTCAACCCTAAAATCAGAGTTTTAACATTGTTAACATGCTTTGAAAAATGCTGGCCCTGGAAATAAAGACAGGATCTTAGATCCACTCTTACTAGATGCTTCTGCTTGAAATCTGAAAAAACAATTACAGGGAAAGTGCCAAGAACTGTAGGAGATAACTAAGGCAAGCATTTTCTAAAATACCTGCTGTTAAAGTCAGCCTGTAGTTCACTCATTATAATACTTTTAATATTTAATTTAATCAATTAACCGCCTGGCTGGTAAACATCTTCTTCATCCTAAATCTGTTTTCCTGGGCTGCTGTAGAGTCTCACAGATTCAGAAACATAAAATTTCTCACTCCCCTCAATGGTCAATGCAGAGTGAGGGCTGCGTGGCTGTTAGGACTCTCCCAACTCTGAGAGTCTGTGATTTTGAGATTCCTTCAACCAGATAAAATTGTATTAGTTTTTATGATCACACCAGGATAAGAGAGGCCATCTTACTCATTCAGGAGTAAATTGCAATGCTGTTTGAAAAATGTATTGAGTAGTTCAAAAAAAGATGGCATAAAACTCTTCAAATTGTGCAGCAACAGCAATTTTGCCAAGAGGAGGATTCTAGAAGGTCCCAAACCCAAAAATCTAAGGGGTTATTGAAGCCAAGCTTTCTTCCCCTGAATCATCTCGAGACAAACTCCCTTTCAGTTTGCTCAGCTCCCCAGCTTTGCAAACTTCTCATTTCAACACCACCATACCTCTCTTTAGACTATATATTGCCTAGAAATAGCACCAAATGAATGATCAACAGCAAATAAATCTGATGAATCACTTTGATCTCTTTCTCTCTCTATGTTGGTCTCTTTTTTTTTTTTTTCCCTGAGAGATTTTATTTCTGACAGTCTCCCTAGGAGTCATCTCATGAATCATGTTACTTCCTCTGAGAATATCTGCTCTCAGAGGCTGCAAACCCTCCGGGGAAAGCTGTTTCTGGCTGAAGTGTAGGCTGTGCAAATCGTGAAAATGATTTAGCTTTAGCTGAGGAAGCACTGCTCAAACCATAGCATCACCTCTTTCTTCGCTATAGTTTTCAGCTGGGGCAACTTTGCATTCGTTCGTTCTGTACCTTCATTCATTCTTTCATTCACCTTTTACACACACTCTTTCAGTGAGAGGCCAGCATTAAACAACTCCAGGATATTTCGCTTCCTACATTAATCAGATTTACCATTTTGCTTAACACTGGGTAATCAGTTTAAATGATACACTTCTGCATCTTAATCTTTTCCAGATATCACACTACTAATGTATCCGATTAAAATATGAAATATATGTGCTTTAGATTGGGCCATAGTTGGGATCATAACCAAGAGCATCTTACTGTGCCAGGTACTCTGCTCGGCCTTTTTTTTTTTTTTTTTTTTAGGCTCTCCTTGATTTCCACAGTAAGCATATGAGAAATGATTGTTATTCTTTGTTTCCTTATTACAAACTCTGGCAAGAGTAAGATCATGCCTTGTACCTCATCTCATCCTAGATGGCTGCACCCAGTGCCTGCCAAAAACTAGGTGCTTATTTATTCATATGTGTGTTCGTGAAAACATTAATGCACCAGGCACTGTCCTGGCCCCTGAGGATGAAGCTAAGTGCAAGGTGGATGTGGTCCCTGTTTTTATAGAGCTTATGCTCTCATAGAGGAGATAATAAATATTTGGTGAATGAATAAGTGAATGCAGAGACTAAAGTGAAGAGGAGTTAAGTAACTTCTAATCAGTAACAGAATTATGATTCACACCCAAGTCTTTGTGACCCCAAGTCTGTGCTCTCTTCAGGGCACGTTGTATGGAATAATTTTAGGCAAAATACTTGCCCTCAAGGAGCTCACAGTCTAATGCAGTGGTCCCCAACTTTTTGGCACCAGGGACCCATCCTCCTATGAGAATCTAACGCCTGATGATCTGAGGTGGAGCTCAGGCTGTGATGCTAGCGCTGGGGAGTGGCTGCAAACACAGGTGAAGCTTGGCTCACTTGCTCGCTGCTCACCTCCTGCTGTGTGGCCTGGTTCCTAAGAGGCCACTGGTGGTACCTGTCTGTGGCCCTGGGGATTGAGAACCCATGGTCTAAAGAGGAGAGGTAAAGTGTAGGAGGAACAGGGGAGGAGTGTGTAACCAAATATTTACAATGAAAACTATTTGACTTAGCTAATCCCTGCTGTGTACCAAGTGAGATTTGAATGGCTTTATGAATATTGACCTTTTTAAGTCTTAGGAAAATCTTTGGGGCTGGTAGTATTTTATCCCTATTTGGAGATGATTAAAAGAGGCACAGAGAAGTTAAGTTTCCTGAGATGACCCAGTTAGTAAGTGGTAGGATTTGAATTCAGGGTGTCCGATGCAGTAGCGTGTGCTGTTTCTGCCATGTTATGTTACCCTTCTCAGTGTGACAGTGTGCTAGGAGCTGTGCTTGCCTCGTTGGATTCAGACAGGTAAGGAGGCCATCATGATTCTGTGTCACGTCAGGAAGACCGGATTAGATATTCCCTCCATTCTTTATTTTTATTTTTTAAACTTTTATTGAGGTATACTTATACAAAAACATTGTGCAGATTTAATATGTACATTTTGATGAGTTTGGACTATGCATGTACCTATGATATGATCACCACACACACGGTAATAAACATATGCAATACATCCAAAAGATTTCTTGCATCCCCTTGCTTTATTTCTTTCTCCCCCCTCCCTCCCTCCCTCTCTCTCCCCCCTTCCATCTCTCTCTCTCTCTCTCTCTCTCTCTCTCTCTCTCTCTCTCTCTCTCTCTCTCCACACACACACACACACACACACACAGAAACAGAGAGAGAAAGAGTGAGCAAGGGAGCGAGCATCGGAGGACAGAGATGTGTTTCCTGCTTTTATTTCCCCTTTTCCTTCATCACCAAGCATCCGGGAGGCATGGCTCCTTCTCAGGTTGTCCCTTTCACCATGCAGAAGTCTTGCTTTCCAAGACTGCTGCCTTGGGTCCTGCTTACATTCAAATCCCTTCCTATTTATTTATTTGTTTGTTTGTTTGTTTATTTATTTTGATTTTTTTTGTAGCCAGAACTCTGACCTACCAGATTTTGAGCTTGTTTTCAGTGTTTTCCAGCGCACGGTGGGGATTTCGTGGTGAGAATTGCTTATCAGCAGTTCCCTTTGGGCTCCATGTCCCTGTGGTCCTGCTCCTCTTTCCTTTCATCTCTTTAACATTTGTGCCTGACTTTTCCTCAAAACTTGATTAAAAAAAATGTTTCCTACTGACTAGTGCTTTGGTATATTTTCTGTTTCTTAACTATACAGAAAGCATAGATTATGGGTGATTTAAGTTGCTGTTCCTGTATGTCCGAATGAGTGTTGGGGGAATATGTGAAGAGCATCAGATTTAGGAGGCCACCACGATGCTGTGTCACGTCAGGGAGACCGGATTAGATTTCAGGCAAAAGGGTGTCAGAAGTCGGTTTTGGAAAGATAAAGCCGTGGCAGAGCCCAGAAATGTGTTTGATGATCTCAGATAAAGGGGAGGTGGGAGCCGAGCGGCCGTCTTCCTTGCCCGGGTGTGAGCATCCTCCGGGCACCTGCTCTCACTCAGCACGGTCCTCCTCACCTCGCCCTGCGCACAGAGGGTGCGGCAGGGAGCTCCCCCCGGGAGTGTTTTCCGAAGTAACAGCCCTGCTGTCCTCAGCCTGACTATGCAGTTTCCCACCTGAACACATTTCCTCTTCCTGAGATAATATCGCCCTCAGTTTTCTCAGGTTCTTTCAATGAGCGAATTTTTATCCACTTTAAGTATCTTCACTGACTTACTTGTCCTTTATTTTACCCTCTTAAGTATCAGCTGTTTGGGGAAGCCTTCTATGACTTACTGACAGCTGGATTTTGGGTCTTTCCTCTGAACAATGAGAGCAAACCATACACATCGCCATCACTGACCTTGACGTGTTGTGCTGCTTGTGAGTGTGCCTCTTCCTGTGAGGCATGGATGCTTCGCAGTTCTTTCTTCATCTTTGTGTTTCTCCGGTGTCTCTCACAGAGCCTGACATTTAGTAAATGTTCAAGAAACAACTGGTGAAATGAACTGATGGCTAAAGAAATGAGTATAACTCTTCTAGAAGTGCCTGCGTTCTGCACGGCCCCAGCCTACAGGGAAAGACCTCCCTAATGCTTTTGCTCCATATGGTCGGAGGGTCACTGGTCTCTGCAGAGCCATTTCCTATGCTCGTGTCCCTGACTCAAGGTGCTTGGGCATAATACTGACCAGACACCCCACTTCCTCGCCCCCCTCTCCCCGCAATAGCCTGAAAGCATGGGGCAGTTTGCTGAGTGAGCTCTCAGGCGACCTCCTTTCTGCTCGTGTCTCTAGCCAGGTCCCTTTTGGGGCCCACAGATGAACATCTCTTCTCTATATCAAGTGAAATCCGTCCTTCAAGTTCTTCCTTCCCTCAATTGGTCTTTCACTGTATTTCAGAAGAGTATTTGATAAGGAAGGACTACCTGCTTTTGTCCCAGATCATTATAATTCTTGGAATTCAAATGCCTGTTTCTTTCCCTTTCTCTAGAGATACCTGAGACTATGCTAGTCACTGAAGCATAGAATTTAGGATTCAAAGAGACCTTGTGATACTTGCCTTCTCAACTGTAGACCTAGTTAATGGTAGAATGATTTTAATAGTAAAATCAAAGTTTCTAAACTCATAGCTTTGTGTTCTTTACACACATACTCTCTTTCTCTCTTCCTTCCTCCCCCTCCCTCCCTCCCGCCCTCTCTCCTCTTCACTCCCTCCTGCCCTCTCTTCCTCTCCCTCCCTCCTTCCCTCTCTCTCTCTTTATTTGTCTACCCTCCTGCGCTCCCCCCAAAACCAGAGGAGGCCTCTCTCTTAAAGCCCCTAATGTATTCTGCTTGGCTAAGTGGTCCCAAGGGGAAGTTTTAAACCACTATACTACACCATTCAAGCTCAATATCATACATATAAATTTATCCCCTTGTCACATCCCACCAAAAATTTGGAGAACTTTATTCTTTTATTTTATTTTTGTTATGAACAAGGAAATAAAATATTCTTTAAAATTGAAAAGCAAGGATTACGTTCAGTTTTTCTGCATTGTTACATCATTCTCCAACAGTTATAGTATCTCTTCCAAATTTCCCACTTAGGAAGGCAGGGTTGATAACTGATTTGGTGTTTTTTGGGAGAATTTGTTGTCTCAGAATACCACCATCTACTCTTTTTCCTCTCTGTTTTCTCATAAAGGAGCAATTCTACTTTCTTTGAACATGGAGAAGAGTAATTCACAGCCCTGGTTTTGCCACACCCCAGAGTGTCGTCAGCCATAAAACAGTGTCAAGAGATTGTCAAAACAAAATTAATTGAAATTGAAACAATAAATTCCTGCCATATAATGTCTTCAGAAGGTGAAAGAGAAGGTTTGTCTCAGAATAAATCAGAAAGAGAGTGCCCCGAAGGGTAGGAATTGTTGGTCCAAAGGGTAGGTGAAAAATCTTTTACTCTGGCATCATCCATGTTTTTAAAACCCTGCAGGTGTTTAGAATGAGGAAAAACCAGAATTGTCAAAACAAGAAACCCCATCTCCTTACAAGTCAGGGCCCTCCACAGTATATCTGACAGTTTGAACACCAGCTAAGGTTTTTTTCTAACACCAAATTTAACATGCACAGGCATTTCAGATCTGTCACTAGAAGCGGGATGATGTCAGTGAGAAAATCTGGTGTTGTTTCATTTTCACAAGTTTCTCGGGACCCGAAAGGAGCTGTTCGTTGAGCGTGTCACTGCAGAAGGGGTAACGGTGATCTGAGAAACATGGCTTGTCATGAGGCTAAGAATCAGAAGCTGCTTATTAACAAGGGAAGGGCTGTCGAAGGGAGGCAGGCAGTGAGACAAACACGGCACATGGCTCCTGGAGGCTCCGGTTTGTTTAGAGGCTTTGGAATTCCAGGCCTAGACTCAGAAGCTGCCGCTTCGCTGCAGTCATGCTTGAGAAACGTGTCCTGAGGTGGGGAGTCTTTTCATCTCAAAGCATTTGCTCCTGCCTTTCAAATGAAGGTGGCTTCTCAACTTTAAACTTTTAATGGAAACACGTACGAAAGCTCTGTACTGACAAAGACATTTTTGAAATACAGAAGGCAATAATGAAGTTTTTAGGAATCTTTCATATTCTGTGCCCATTTGGTTCTCTGCTTCAAGTTAAGGGGCAATTTTCTTTTCTTCCCTATTAAATTTTCTTTGCTCTCATTTAACATTTAATTATTTTAAAATGGCTTCCTGTCTGTTAGTCTGCTGTCCTCATGAAGAATTTAGAGTTTCACATAATTTCACTAGTATCTTTCTCTGTAAGAGAAAGGTTGATGGTTCCTCAATATCCATTTGCTCCTTTTCATTAGTAATAGAATCCAAGTTTTATTTTGGTAGAAGTGATTCTGGTTAAAAGGACACATCTCCCAGATTTTTTTTTCCCCAGCTTAATGTGTCCATGAAATTAAGTTGGGCCAATGACATTAAACAGAAAAGTTGTATGAAGGTAGAGTAACGTTTCGAAAAGGAGTTAACTCATTCACAAATGTGCTGATTTCATTCACCTTTCTCTTCCTTGCAATCTGGTATTGAGTTCTGATGGTTGGAGCTCTGGCAGCCTATGTATTGAGTTGATTTTGAAGGTGGAAAGCGTGCTCTAGGACAATATAGTGAAAGACAGAAGAAGGCTTGATTTCTGACAATTTCATAGAATCACCATACTAGCCTGGACTGCTAAACTCGGGGGCTTCATGTTATGTGAGAGGATAAACAACTAATTTGTTTAAACATTGTTAATTCTGCTCTCTGTTACTGGCAACCAGATGCAATTCTTAATTAATATACTCCTTGTTACTAGCACATAAGCTCAGTGAAAGCAGGAAAAAACAATTTATACTTCTTTGTTTCTCTCTTCCTGATTAGTACAAAGCTTTGCTCAGAGTAGGAGCTCTAGAAATACTAGTAGAATTGATTATTTCATTCAACAAATATTATCAAGGTCCTAATATGTGCCTGGTATTAAGCTAAGAGAAATTAAAGGATGCGTACTAAGAGCTGTCTCAACCATCTTGATGGGTTATCCAGTGCTCTCCTGTCTCCTGTAAAGCGTCAGTGTCAGATGCCCTTGGCAATCTTTGTATTCCTAAACCTTGTATTCCTAAACTCTCCAGTGTGGCCTTCTGCTCCCACGGGTTGAGTTTTATGCTTCAGAGTCAGTTTTGTTTGTTACCAAGCCTAAATATGCCAGTTTTACTTGTTATTGTAATTACGTTATTCTTATGTAACCAACAAAATGTACACGTGCAAAGAAACAGAATTAGTTGTATAAAACTAAGCTGAATACTCTGAAAAGCTAAATAAATGTATCGCTGAAAAAATGCTGGCAAATCAAGTGGGTGCCAGTTGGCATTTAAAAATAGGGGAAGGGGAGAAATAAAAACAATGAGGGAAAAACTTAAAAGTTTCAGAAGAATTTTTTACTTATATTGGTTTGTAATTCCTTTCCAGTTTTTGGTTTGTTTTTGAAGAAATGGAGACTGGAAATCATAGAAGATGCATCTTGGGTGTGGTTTATGCAAGAACAGCCAATCATTAGGCCTGTTCATAAAAATAAGGCCTTATGCATCAAAGGATGGGCAAATGAATGTACATTTATACATTTATAAAATGTATCATTTAAAAATACCTCCTTTTAAATGATTTTAAAAATTCTCTGACTACCAATTCTATTTGCATCTGATGTGAGCTTTTCCCATGTAAACTTCACAATTTTGATATTAAGACATTTGTAATTCAGTGTTAGATTCAGTTATATGTGTGTGTGTGTGTGTGTGTGTGTATATATATATATATATATATATATAGAGAGAGAGAGAGAGAGAGAGAGAGAGAGAGAGAGAGAGAGAGATGAAACAGACTCCAAAATATTTGCATTAGGACCCTATCTGTTGGAAATATAAATAACCTATCTTAGACCCATTTAAACTGAAAAATAATTTATTGGCTCACATGGCTGAGAAGTTCAAGGTCAGATGGACTTCCAGCATGGTGAGATCCAGGTCTCCAGGCCGTATTATTGGATATAGTGTCATCATCTTCTAACTCTGCTTATTACTGTTTTTTTTTTCTTTAAATCTATTGGTTTCATTCTCTCTTGCTACAGAGAGACTCTTTCTGATGGAAAAATTGGCTGTAGGCAGTTCCCCAAGCAGGCATTATTGTCGCTCATGTTATTGAGGAAAGAGATGTCTGTCCCAAATTTAATTGGTCCCGAATGGCTCCTGTGCTCTTGAACTAATCAGTGTGCACAGATCTGGGTCATCACATCTCTCCACTCTGACTTATAGTCCTAGCAGAATCACTTGGAATGAGGGGACGGTCAAGCAACCCCAACCTCCCCACTGTTTCAGGAGTCTGTGTTCTGGGCCACGACCTCAGAAACACAACTCTGTCCCTTCATGATCTTGTTCCCCCAGGATACAGATGCCATGTGGAGTTCTATTAGCTCATTCTAGAGCCAGCAGAAGGGCATTCAGCTGCATGACAAAGGGCCTACGGGAGAGCCTGGTAATTCATTAAATGGCTTTGTACCCTCAAAAGTTACTCACTCTTTCTAGGCTTCAACCTTCTGGACTGTGAAAGACATTGGACTTGATACTCTTTAAGATCTCTTCAAATCCTAAAACTTTACAACTATGGATCTACAATTTTGCTCAAACCATATATTCTGTTCTAGAAATATTTTTACCCTTGTGAATGTACATGTATAAACTCTGTCTTCAATAAATAGCTTGGTACCCTGCATTACCATAGAAAGATTCTACGAATGTTTTTTGGTTTTTTTATTTGGCCATTTTTAGTATTTTAATTTGAGAAAATTGATGCCCCTCCCCTCTATAATAAAACCTATTTTATCTAAATGAATCCAAATTAAACAGAAAAAAAGTCAAAAAATGAATCATTACAAGAGATGACAGCAGAGGTTTTGGTGAGTGCGAGAAGGAAGCTAGACTGGCTAAGGGTATGAAGAGATTTGATCAATTGTCAGGCCCTCCACTTTAGAGAAAGGATTTATTCATCCAAAGACACTCAGTTTAAACATTGAGCTTTTATGAAGTAATAGAAGAAAAATTAAACCTTACTATGTACTTTATGCCAGGCACTGTATTAAGTTCTATTGTGTGTTTTTTTCTCATTTATTTCTCATTATAACTCCAGAGGGTAGGTTTTTGTTTGTTTGTTTGTTTGTTTTTAATCAGAACCACTCAGAGAAGAAAAAGAGGTCTTCAGTGAGTAAGTGACACGAGATCAATTAATCCAAAAATGGGAACGTGGGTTCAGACTTGGGGGCCTGACTTTAGAAGCCGGTCACCACTCAGAATGATGTCATGGTTAGGAGCCTTTTCCATCACATTTTCTTCCTCTTTTCCTGTGCCTCCTGGTGTTCGCCTTTGGAAAACAGTCCCACACTGTCCCGTTGAAAGGCAGACCTTGAAGCATACACATAATTAGAAAACTGAACTTGAAGCCTCGAAAACATGTGGCTGCTTCTAAAAGCTAAAGAGAATTAATGAGTTCACTTAAATGTCTCCAGCCAAGGGCAAGAGAAAGGGGGTCTTGCCGATGGCTGTGTGCTCTTCTTAGAGTTTGTTAATATTTATTTGGAAGGAAGAAGGAAAGAATGTATCCACTAGGTTTGCTCCCTACCGTAAGGTCCATCTGGTATCTCAGGTATGTATGCCAAATTACGTGATTAAAATAACACATCCAAAGGGCTGTTCCTTTTATAAGCTAAAAATCTGTCTGATTTTTCACACTCTTACCAAATCAATGTCTAAGGAAGAATTTTATAAATTAAAAAATATGTTCTCTGTTGCTGCTGCTTCAAGTTATGATTAAATTAATCCTAAATCTCATTTGGAAGTTTTGTAATTTCCCCAGGTAGGATTCTACAGACAATAGGAGCTAAGTCTGTCTTAAAGTTGGACATTTGTGCCTTTTCTCCTGCAGATCAGTAAATTCTTCTGCTGTTCATCCTATAATCTGTTTTCTTCTTTTAAGATTCTCAAGGCCATCTCCACGATCCCAGCTTTTCTCCTTTTTCTGGACTATTTTCTGTTGTTACACATGGCACAAGGTATTGTCTTGACTGTTCTTCCTCAGGGACTGTGAGCTCTTTGCGAAGAGGGTCTGCTTCATGTTCATCTCTCTACCCCCAGAGTCTAGCACAGTGGCCGGCAGTGTTCGCTGCGTTGAAGGGATTCTTGGACACAGCTGACCTCCAGAAAGGGTAGAGTGATGCGTGGACAGTGCTGTGGCCGCGGGTCTGATTTCAGAACCGATCCTGGGAACCACATAAGAGAGAATGGCTACACCAATGTCAGTGAATTGTGAACTCAATTCGGCCAATCTCCTTTTACAAAGCCTTCACAGCTGACAGGAAAGTTCGCGAAGGCACTTCCTCCGTTCTGTGGTTCGGGCACTTGGGGATGTGGTGGCAGGAGGAGAAGAAATGAAATTTTATATAAACACGGAGCCTGGTTTTTACTATTTTTGTTTGATGTGATATGTTGAGCTGGTGAGTACAGACTTGAAAAGATTCAAGAGATTGAGCCAAACCACAGTGATTTTGAAATTTCAGTTTAGACAACTGTTTAAGCATCGTGCCGGGAACAACCTTAAGAACAGTTTCCCCCGCGTTATTTCAGGGCTTAGGATTCGTGTTCCACAGATGCAGCTTTATGTCACGAAATAATATTTACAGGCTGTTTCCCAGACTTCATGTTACCTCACGATGTATTTGAGGCTAATTTAAATGTCACGATAAAAGAAGTTTTCTGTTTTGTTTGATTTTGTAAATGTCGGATGCAATTACAACAAATACCAAGGAGCAACCATTTTTTTGAAATAATGTAACTTTTTCGTGAAATGCATTTTCTCTGGTAATAACCTGTTTAATCAACTGACTTCTGTCTCTGCCGTCTTCTAAGTGATTAATCTCAGGGAAATAATATAACTTCTGCCAACCTCAGTTCCTTTGTGTATTAAATATAGTTTTTACGATAATGTGAAAGAAGATATGCAAAGCCCATGGCATCGTACATAAAATGTATTAGAAACTCAGTAAATGTTACTTTTTTTCCTCTCATAAAAAGAAAAAAAAATACTTGGAACAATTACTATATCACCCCCAGGTCTTCCCTCACTTTAACCAAATAATTCCTTTTCAAAGTTCTTTCAGATCTCTACAGCTCTTGTTATTCCATTCCATCTTATAGTACTTTTTTTCCTAGTCACTGCAAAATTACATAATCAAAAAAAAAATTAAGAGAGCATTTTCAGTATTTATGACCATTTGGCTTTTTGTAGCCAAAATTGGAATAAAATAAAGTGCACAGGTGGTCACATTTGAAGGGAATTGATAAGTGTCGATGAAAGTTACAGCATTTGGGAGAACTGAACAAACCATCTTTTTTCTAAACAATAACAACAATGAAACATATTGTCTGAATTCTAAATTCAAGTCATTTAGTTAACTTTTTATGCCTCTCCCTAAATTTGGGTCACAGAGGGCCTACAAAAGAGACAAGCCCAGAAAAATATGCTCTTCCTAGCCTCTGGCTCATAATGGCAAGGAGCACGAGTGTGTGTGCGTGTGCGTGTGTGTGTGTGTGTGTGTGTGTGCGCGCGCTTGTGTATGTGCACGTGTGTCCTAGAGTAGAGACCAAATCTGTAGCCAGGCCTTTCGCTACATCAAAACACTTGTGACAATGCTAATGGTTTAGCCGTATTCTACCTCAGAGATGCTCCAGCCAGTCACCAGTTCCGCAGAGGCTGTCAACAGGTACGTTCAGTTTACCCTTAGGTTTGTAAGGATGTTGGAAAATAAGAGTGAAAACGCTCTGAGGCACAACACTTTGCTTCCTGTGTTGTGATTCCTGTGACTTTGGTAGATTTGAGATGACTTGGTAATTTAGGGAGTCTTAGTGAAATGAACATTTATGCTGAATACCAACCCTTCCTACTTGGAAATTAATATTGTGTAACTTTTTGTCATATCCCTAATAAAGAAAAAGATAGTATTCATTAAGGAATAAAAGCAGTTGATAATATTAGTGTCGATTGAAAGTTCCAGGTATTGTTTTGAGAGCCCTTTACATGTCTTATATAATTGAATCCCCCACAACCCCGAGTTACATTACCCCATTTCAGAAGAGCAGAGAATTTAAATAATTTTCTCACAGTTATATAGTGATTAAATAATAGCCTTATAATTCAAACCCAAGTAATCTGACTTCTTTTTCTATGGCAATGTCAAATATTCTGTATAGTTTTTCACTGCATGGATCTAGGACTTCCTGTGCTAACTCAGGAGTCAGTTAGATTCTCACAGGAAAAGAATTGCAGAGACCTCTGTCACTTAGCTCCAACATAGCTTTCCAAACTTATCTTTTTATAAATCTTTTATGAATTGGATGCTTTATCTGAAGTGGGTCACTGACTTTTTCTCAAATCCATCCTAGGCCTTTTCATATCCATTCATTTTCTAATGCTTTTGGCTCTATTTTATATGCTTTCTTTCTTTCTTTCTTTTTTTTAACTGTCTAACAATAAAATTCTACTCCTATCTCCAAACCCACTTTAAGTACAAATGCTTCTATGAACTTTTCTGGGTCTTTCTTTCCAGATAAAATCCACTTCTCTTATTTTGCTTTGCTTGGGCCTCTCTTGAATCTATGGTTTATACTTGTACTCCTGTCTTATCTGCTTTGCAAGTTTACAAATTCTGTAAAGCCGAGCTGCCCCTTAGACATAGTAGTTACCTAATGACTATTTATTGAATTGACGCCGAAGACTCCAGCTCGTGTCTTAGCAAATGAGTCACAGGTTGCTCTCCCATTTCAATGCCCAGAAAACAATGTAAAATCCTAACGTTGACAGGCCAGGTGCATTTCTTAGTCCAGGGAGGGCTGTTTCCCTTCTCTGTTACGTGCATAGTCTACTTCCTTTTCTTCTTTAATGCTGCCATCACCCTTTCCAGCCTTCTGGGTTCTTATTTCACCAAGAAATAATGTGATCTCCCTAGACACTATCATCTTTGCTGCACCAAAGACATGCTTACAGTATCTTTTTTCCTTTAAAGATTTGTCTACTTATTATTATGGAGGATACAGGTGATACAAAAAAAATGTGAAGAAATTAAAAAGCTTAAAAAGTCTGTTGCAGCGTTTTTAGTGTGGTCCCTTATGGGTCATTTCTTTTGCTGAGATTAAAGACTCAAAGTTATCTTGGACTTTTCTCAACCTTTACTCTTGGGGAGATGTTTCCTGAGAGAAATAATCATGATAGAAGGTAGAAGTCTATTGAGATACCCATCCACATCCAGGGAAGCAGGATGGCGTAGTGATGAGAAGTATGTCTTAGGGTTAGCAGATCTATGTTTAGGTCTTAGCTCTGCCACCTTTGCAGATATGTGACACTGGAACATTAATATAATGACTAAGACTAAAGGTCCTTATTTTTAAAAAGAAAATGATATTGTGCTTACATCACTCGGTTGTGGAAAGTTTACAGGAGAAATGTAGGTAGAAGGCTCTGAGTAGACATTGATACTCTTACTGTCACCTAGTTTTCTATTTCTAGGCACCGGGGATATTTGCATTTGCCAGTGCCCTTGACACTAGGAGTGGTCACATGACACAGTCAATGGCATGTGAGCGTAAGTAACGTGTGTGGCTTCTAGGTACAATATTTAATTGATGGTGCTGGTCTTTACAGCCTGTCTTTTCTTTCCTGGGCAAAAGCACATGTTAGAATGATGGTACCACAAGGGTAAGGAGCCTGATGAAAACCGAGAAGCCCGGAGAAGGCTTCGTACGATGAGGAGGTAAACCTCTGTTGACTTTCGCTTCTAGAATTGTGGCGTCAACATTACACAGCGTGTTCCCATGTCGCATTTACCTGCACAGAATGCCTTTACTTCAGTAAGACAATTAGAAGCCTGCGGGGCAAACGTTTTTATAAGGAGACCCGGTCATTTTTTCTGGCACACACAGGCCGCCGACAGCCCTGCTTATCCTACCTCTTCTGGCAGCATCACTCCACGTGCTCTCAAATTTAATCTTTTCTTTCTTTCTTTTTCGTATGAAAAAGCCATTATGTGTCTGCTTGCCACAGACATCCTTAGTAGGTCATGTGTTCCATTCTTCTAGTTGTTGAAGATGATATTTTTTAAATCCCACAGAGTTCACAACTAATACAAGCTAATGGGTTTCATGACTGGAATTGGGGCACTCTCGCCCATGAGCAGTCTGGATGGTAATTCCATAATGAAGTGTGGGTTCGCGGGAGCACTGGTCTGCTTCTCAGTGTCGGGTTACAGGCCCGAACCTAGCCTGGCCTTACTAGGTGACTTTGACCAAGTTTCTTCCTTTTTTGAGCTGCCTAGATTTTTTTCTCTTTGGATTGTAAAAAGTCTTTAAAATATTTAACTCTTACGTCCTTATATTTGTTGCAATTTCCCATGCACATGTACATACACCCTGTGGTTTCCCTTCTAATGATGTTCATGTTTTTGTAGATACAAATCTTGTTTCACATCCTAGCTCCGCCTCTGCTGACATATGTAACCTAAGACAAGCTCTTTTACCTCCCTGAGTCTTCGTTGCTCCATCTGTAAAATGGGGATAATGATACCTGACTCACTAGATTAATGGTAAGGTGGATGGCGTGACACTGGAAATTAGTGTGTATGTAGCCAGAGGTCAATGCATAGTAGTTTCTCTTCTCTTTGTTTGGTATCTCTCCTGGGATATCAAGATTCGGAACTTCAGTATTCCATGTGGTCTAAAGAGGATGATTATGAGGATTGTTCAGTTAAAAAGAAAAAAACTCGGCCATTTCTCACTTCAGAAAATGTAGGTAGACTCACCAGACTCCTACATACGTAGTTCTCACTTTTGCGGTGCCTCGCAGTTTGCAGTTAGGACATATTCTATTAGCCGAAGTCAGCCAGACTTTTTCTACATCAAGATGCCAGTTCTCAAGGCAGTGCTATTAATATGATAGTATTGCTACTAAGAAAAAGAGCCGGCATTTATTGAACATAGACTTTGTGTCATATACCATTCTAAGTACATTATATAAAACTATATTTATATATGTGATATATGTAACATAATTATATATAGAATTGTTTAGAGATCTAGAGCATATTTTATATGTGCATACACACATGTATATATACACTAACAACTCCACGAAACAAGTGTTGTTATTGTCACCATTGTATCAGTCTGGGTTCAGTCAAGAGAGTTATTTATTTTGACACAGAAAATTTAATAGAAGGTATCAAACCAAAAAGGTGACACTGAGATATCACACAGGTAGTAACTGCAACTTTAGTCTCTGGAGAAGAGAGAAGAGAGGAAGTCAGAATTATTAAAACCTTTTAGGAAGGTCCCTGTGGATGAGAGTCTCAGACCTCTGTGGAGGGAACGCTGTCTGGCTTGTATTTTCGTCCTGATAAAGTCCAGTGAGGCTGATTCTAGGAGCTGGGAGAAGCACAAACTGTTATCAAAGACCCACTGCTGCAGGGACACAAGAACGGGAAACGAAGCAGGAGGGAGCCGTGCTTCCTCCTCCAATCCAGGAGTCCTCCCGCTAGCATCCCTGTGGCAGAGTCTGGTGGAGATCTAGTTGGCGAAGGACAAGCGTGGCGTACAGAGTTCCAACTCTTGCACCAGAACACAGAGTAGAGAAGCTGAGAGACAACACACTTTACCCCTTTGGCTATTAACAATCTATAAACACCTTTCTATATGTAGTTAAATTTCAATACAACAATAAAACAGCTGGAGGTTTCTGCTGAAGAAGATGCCACTATCCCTTTATATAGATCTTACCCTCTCAACAAAAGGAAGAGATGCGAAGTTCCAATAGTTACTGTTGCGTTTCTGGGAGGCCGTCATCACGGCCACCTCTGAAGTTCTGAAAAGCAAGCAAGGTGATATCCACTGGGCACCTGCACAAAATTTCCGGAAAAGGATCCAGTGAACTGTGATGGGAAGGCAAATGTTTCCTCATGATGATTTTCCTTGGCCCTTGGCTGGTAGATAAGTTTAAAAGTTCGGCGAAGCTCCGCAGCCCACTCGTTTTCACACTTGTTTTCAGCAACGTGTTGTCTCCAGCACTGTCTTCTCCTCTCTCCCCCACTCTTTCTTCTCCGCTGACCCCTCCTTCTACTCTTCCTCCTTTTTTTTATATTTGCATATTTTTAAAATCAACTTGAATTTTTTTTCTGGAACGTATAAATATACAGAACTCAGAAAAGTTTGCCATTCCCCACCCCCTGCCCCTCAGAAACGTTCCATGTTTGCATGCTTACCTGCCTAACTGGGATAAAAAATGTTTCTCTCACCCTAATCCTGTCAATAACTTTTTTTTCATTTCTTTACTAATATGATGTGTAGATAAATTGTATCTCCTAATTTCTATTACTTTGATTATTAATGAAGTCAAACTTGTTTAAAGTAGATTCCATTTATCTCTTTTTCTCTTATAGAACTTTTATCTTCTTATCCATTAGATACTCTTCTTCTGAGATCCGGGTTGGATTGTTCTTACTAACTTTTATGAGTTCTTTATGTATGAGAGACATATATCCATCATACCATGGTTGCAATTTGACACCTAAATTTTATTTCTCTTAAAATCGTGATTTCTGCTATTGGATTTGAGTCTGGGTCAATCAATGCAGTTGAAATTTCTCAAGAAGCTATTGCTGAGCGCAGCGGCAGGATATGGAATAGGTTAAGGATCACCAGCCAGGTTTTCAGCTTGTACTGAAGACTGTCAACATGCTGCTGCCGAACATGTTAACCATTCCGATATAGTTTTCTAAGCTCTTGGTGACATTTTACCATATAAAACGAAGCTTACATATGACTCTGTGGCTTCATCTTTTAGAGTGATAACATAGCAACAGCTTTTGTTAGTCTGCAGGATCCAGAAACAGATTGAATTCTTGGCAAGACAGAAGAAAAGAGCTTTCACAGACTCAGCTGGTTATGGTGCTCTCTGTGCTGCGGGTGCTGCTGGAGGCAGACCCTGGGAGAGAGGCTTCCCCCGCTGTGCCCGGCGTATGACCCAGCAGCAACCGTCTTCCCATGGGTTTGACAGAGAGAGCAGAACGTGCCAAGGTGAAGACACTAGGAATGAGGGCATTAAACACTGCCAATTTGCTTTCTTTTCAAAATGAAACACTAAGGAGCAAGCAATAAAAAATAAACATCGAATCACCACTTTATTCCTGTTATTGAAGGTGAGCGAATTTAACAACAAGGCTATCCACAAAACAGAGTGTCTGTTTCATTGCCTGCCTACGTGTTGGCCGAGGTGAAAAGAAGGTGATTCAGGTTCCAGATCAGGGCAGGCCAGCTCTGAATAATATTGACAATGAAGTTACGTGGTTTGGTTTTTCTTTTGCTGACAGCCATGGTTGCCTCTGTCAGGCTCGGTCAGGGCTGCCCCTTTTCAGTAGTAGTATATATATATATACCTATTGTCACTCATTCCTCACCTAACATTTATTTTCCATCTTAAGTAGGTACTTACTGTGCCAGGTATAGAGGACTCAGTATTATAGATGCTGTAAGTGTGAGAAACCCAACTCAAACTCTCTTCTCATAAATATTTATGACTCTCATAACTTGGAAGCCAAAGGAATTGAGTTTGCTTTACGAGATAATTCCAGGGTGACATTATACCATCAAGATCCTCTCTCTCTCCTTCTCTCAGCTTTTCTTCCTCCTTGTAGGCTTCCATCTCAGGAGGTGTCTCTCTGTGTGACAGCATGGAGACTCCTGGAGATTTCTGGCTTATATGGCCCATGGAGATTTTAATACCATAAGGAGATAAACTGTCTTTAAGTGGCCAAATTTTCTAAAACGGGACTGTGATGGATCCTGCTTACAGCATGTGCCTACATATCCATTGGGAAAAGTGGGTCTGTGTGATGGAGATAACATCTCAGAAGAGAGTATGGGAGTTTCCAGAAGGAATTTATTGAACAGTAAAAAGATTATACCTTTAAAAGGAGACAGCATCCTTATGCTCAAGAAGAGTATAGCCCAACAGAAAGGAAAGGGGAGACATAAGTGTCTGTGGTCAAGTGTGATAAGTGTTGTGATAGAAATATTTTTTAAAAGCTGGAAAGCATTTCTGTTTCTCGTATGGTGGCATAAGCCCCAGTGGGATGTGCCTTCCTGTGAGTGACACTGTAAACTCTGGCCAAGACACAAAAATACCTGGAAGGACTAAAGAGTGAACAAAAGCAGGAAGACTGACTATAGGAGAACCTGAACTTGAAAGAAGGGAACAAAATGGGATGACATTCCCATTATTTTACTGGAGCCTAAACCTCCAATAAAAAACAAACAAACAAACAAACAAACCAAACAAAACAGAAAACAAAAAACAAAATAGACGTTCTGGCCTGGAGAACCAGAGGACACAGTGCAGGGGACCCACAGCAGCTAGAAAGTAAGGGGGTGGTGATAGAGGTCCCAGAAAAAGAAAGAGTTAGAGAAAGAGAGAGAGAGGGAGCCACAGATTTTGTAAATAAATCCTACCCAAATCTCTGGCTAACCATGGGATCACACATACATGGGGACAGAATTAAAGCAGCCCAGCCAAAACACAATGGAAGTGAATTGAGATTGGAGCTATTCCCCACAAGGTAGATTGCAGCTCGAATCCAGCCAAGTTATTGTCTACTAAAACAAAAATGTCTGTTCTTTGGAGGAACGTAACAGCCTATAATATCACCTTTTAAGATATAGAAAATTACTTGACATTTGAAGAGCCAGGAAAATATGATTCATTCTTAAGACAGTCTACTAAGACCAACTGGAATCAGAACACATGGATTTTAAATCAGCTATGTGTAATGGTGTAAAGGAAGATAAAAATTACGGGGGTG
>CM053511.1:12175794-12242201 GCA_028627145.1 Eidolon dupreanum
AAAAACCCCAAACATAAGTAGAACCAAGAGCTGATGCAGAAATGTCAGTTTATTAACTCCCTTATTTCTCTAATCTCACCTTGAGGTAAGTAGTAGAAGACATGAGAAATCTATCATGATGCATATACGTAAAGTAATACTTAGAATATTATATCTTGCAATCCGTAAAACAAGTACATACAATTGTAAAGGAAAATAGATTTGAAACATCTTGAAACATTGACGAATGTTAACTTTGTGGTTGTTTTTCTTGGAATTGCCTGTTGCCCCTTGACTCTTTAACCAACTCAGGCACATACTCCATGTTTCAAGGTGGTGATTATTCAGATAAATAGAAAAAAAGGAAAGTTTTTCTCAGCTTCTGAGTTTGAAAAGTCTTGGTCTCTCAGATGGTGGAAAGGAAACAGCCAAGCCCTTCAGAATCCAAGAAATGAGGAGAGTTCAAGGGAAAACGTTTGGGCTCCTGAGAAGCATTTGTACATCTTTCCATAATTTCACATTCGATCCAGGAGGGAGAGGAAGGAATGGCAGAGGCTGCAGAAAGGCCAGAGAATCTAGTTGCAAAAGGGAGCTTTGCCCTCTTCTCTGTGAGAACCTGGAGAGGCAGAGCCTGAAGTGAGACTGTCTACCTGGTGCTTCCAGACAGACAGGTCCAAGACAAATGCCTTGTATTCCTCTTTACTTCAGAGCGATCCTTGCATGACTGAGAGCAGCTCTGGGTATCCTTCAGTTGAGAATAATCAATCACAGGCTTCCAAAACGAGATTAGCCAAGAATGAATCAGACCTTGGATCCTTCCTGACGTGGACTGAGACAATCCAGCAGAGAGTGACAACCAGGAACAGTGGCGTCCAGATTGTCCCTCCCAGCCCCTTGCGCCTCCTCCTCATGCCCTATGAAGAATCTCCAAAACCTCAATAAAACTCTGGAGGGAAAAGAAACCCTGAATTAATCTAGAGGTTTTTCTGCGTCCCAGAAGAATAGGGAATTCATAATAAAAGTAATAAAAAATAGTTTCATCATAACAAAGTTAATTTTCTTATACACCTGAGTTTGAAAATTAAGATTTAGATGAATAATGCAGCAGGAGTTTCTGTGAAACACTTAAGCTTACTATATTTTGAGCCTAGTCAGTAATATTGGCATGGCAAAAGATATTCCTTCAATAATGCAATTAGAATTTAGACAAGGAATGTGAGATGACAATCTGTGAGATATTGCAGCCTAAACTAATCTACCTCAAAACTCAGTGACTTCAAACAACCAGCATGATTACCCAGATGTCTTCACGCTGGATGGACTTTGGGTGTTCTGGGCAGGACTTGGCTTGGTGGCGCTGCAGACGAGTGGGGCAGCCCTGCTCCGAGTGTTTTACCTCCTTGGACCAGCAGGCTGGCCAGTGTTTTTCTGTGTCGAAGATGGAAGTCCCTTCAGGCTCAGTCTCAGGATGGGCACACTGTCACTTCTGTCCACCCTGATGGGTCAAAGCGAGTCCTGCGATCAAGCCCAAAGCAAGGGCTGAGAAAGTGCCCTCTGCCCAACATGGGTCATGGCAATGGTGTAGATTCACATGGCGGTGAGGAATTGGGGTCATTCAACTGACCACAGATGGGAATGAATATTTTTTGAGCATCTACTGCTGGGTGCTTTCCATTTATGCACCTAAGTCTGTAAAACAGTATTGCATGGTTTGCATTTTTTTTTTTTTAGTATATAAAGAAACTGAGGCTCAGAGAGGTCAAGTAACTTGCCCATTACGTATAGTTAATTTGAGATGAACTGAGATTCTAACCTATTTCTGTCAGAATCCAAAGCCTGTGATTTGGAGGAGCCGTGCTTAGGGGCAGGTCTCTGGTTCCTTGATGTCAGTCAAGTCCCCTTTTCCCAGAGTGACCTTGACTCTAGATTAGATAGCTCCCAGGTTCCTCCTTTTTCTTCTTTCATGCTCAGTCTTCCTTCCTTTCCTTTTTGACTTGCTAATTAGTTCAATTACGTTTCCTTGATTCCTTTTAGTAGGTAACACCATGATTGATACCAACTGGAGAACGTTTATCCAAGTCCTGAGTGGAAAGTTTCACAGAGTGGGAGACATAAAAGGAGACCCTCAAGAAGAGCTGGGCCTGCCTCAGTGATAAACTACCAGCCCTCGGGTTATCTGCCAGGAGCTCTCCCTCCAGGTTTGGGAGCTGCCCCTTTCCCGCCGCAGTGCCAGCTGTGTTATTTACCACATGTTCAGTAAAACACGTGCCCTCTGAGTAAAGCGGGAGGGCGGAACTGCTAAATTTGCATACACGAGCTTTCAACAGAATTGTTTCTGTCCAACTGTCTCAAGTGCCTTCTCCCTGGGTAACCATGCTTCATTTTTAGAAGCCCAGATTCCAACAGCTGGAGGTAAAACTCCCAGTGAAATAGAAGAAAATATGTTGATATTTTTAATTGGTCCCTGAAGTGAAACCCAAGGAACGATTTAGTGGTTGATGGATTTGAGGCTTCCAAGCCTGCAGAGCTGTATAGCGTATGGTAAAGATAAACACATTGGAAATTGGTGGCTCATTATTAGAAAGGTAATTTTATTTCATTAAGGATATGATAATCAAGTGAAAAGTCATTTTAATTAATTACTATCAAAGTTAAGATGCATCTGCTTAAACGTAAGCATGACCACCTGCATCTTGGACCATGCTGTGGCTTTCCACCAGTCTTGAATCCTCTGAGGGTCCTGAACCTATAGATTGAAATAAGCAAAGCTTCTATCCCCAGCCACACAATTCCACTGCTCAAGTAGGAAAGATTTGGTGAGGCTGAGGAGCTCTGAGAGCACGGAGAGGCTGGCCACCAAAGACACATGAGAACTTCAAATACTACACACCTGTAATATTAGTCAACAGTTATTGCAATAGCACTGCAGAAATCAATTCCCAAACCTAATGGCTTGTAACTACAAACATAGCAAGTCCTCAAAGTATTTCTTACTAGTGAATACGTGAATTCATTTCTTGCCCACAGGACTACAGGTCAGCTGGGCTGGGCTCTGCTCCCGGTTAAAGGTCAGGTTCATGTCAGTTCCTTGTACCTTTCCTTCCAGGACCCAGGACCAAGAATAGCAGGTATGCTCTTCCCATGGCAAAAGGTATGGAAGAGACTTGCTATATTTTTTTAAAGCCTCAGCTTGGAATAGGCACTTCATCACTTTTGCTCACATTCCTTTGGCCAAAGCAAATGACATGGCCTTATATCAGTGGACCATGAAAATATACTCTACCCTAGGGGAAAAGGAGAGTGAATAGTTGCTGAAAAATAATTCAATAAAACATTCCTTTATTTTCATTTTTATAGACTATGGTCTTTGTTTTCCTCTTCTATACAATTTATGACAATTGAGAGTACATTAGTAAAAGTATATGCATTTGAAATAACTTATGAAGAAATAAATAAAATAAGGAATGTGTGAACATTTTTGTAAATTGTGAAATGTCATGCAGTATTACAAATAGGGAACCATTTATTAAGCACCCATTATGAGTATGAGCCTTTATTATGAGTATTAGCTATGGAATGTAAAGTGTTGAGAATAAATGTTTCATGCAAGTCGTTCAGATTTCCAAAGCTTGCTACTGCCTACTGCATAAAGAATTAAAAAATATAGTTTCAATAATGAAAGTCCTAGTGGTAAGAGCCTTATAGTTATCTCCTTAATCAGAGGTTTGCTGACCCATTTATAAACAAACATTTATTGAGATTTACTCTGTGTCGAGGTTTGTGCCAGACGTTTCTTGGTAGTGTTCAGGGTAGGTTGTGGGACCAGTTGAAAGCGGAATGAGGGGGAATATAAAGATGAATAAAATGTGAATTCTGCTCTCTGAAAGCTTGAACCTAGTAATAGAAATAAAACGTGTTCATGAGAAATTATGACTCTTCCTTTCCTCCCTTCCTTTCTTTCATCCTTCTTCCTTCTTTTCTTCCTTTCTTTCCGTACGACAATGGGAGCATAGTATCATGGTTAAGAGGACTGAATTCTTGCTCCATTCGTTATTAGGTCTATATCCCTAGGTGAGTCATTTAACCTCTGTGCGCCTCCATTTCCTCATCTGTGGAGTGGAGAAATTAATTGTAGTAGAAGTTGTCGTCTCATCACATCCCCTTAGCATTCGCTTTACGTGCCTAAGGCTGCTTACTGTAGAATATCTCTGCCTCTCTGCCAGAGAACTCTCTTTTTCTGGTCGTAGGGGAATGCCCAGGCCACCCAGTGGTCCCTCGGAAGGAGCCTTCAACCAATGATAGATGTGGAGCTGGTGATAAGTACTTCAGCTTCCTCATCTTCTAATTTGGGATGACTGAAATTTATTCTGCTCATATCCCAGTGTTTCACAATGAGTAAGTTCCAGTTACATATTATACTGTCTTAATAACCCATATTTTATTATCTTCTATACTTCTGTGTTTTACTTCCCAACTCCCTATTGTGTTTCCTGGGATTATTACCCAAATAAAGTACCTGCACACAAATTCTTGTCTTAGGGACTGCTTCTGGAGAGTCTAAACCAAGACAATAATTGTACTCCATTGTATGGTTGTTACGAGGATTAAATATGTTAACAAATATCTCAAATTCTTAGACCAGAGTCTAGCACTTAGGAAGCACTATACAGGCAGCATTAGCTATTATTTTCCCACTAGAATGGAAGTTCTATGAGGAGGGAGAGCTTATTTTTTCTTCTTTCTTTATTTTTTTTTTAACTCAGATTTCCTATTTTTTTTTTTTTTTTTTTTTTTTGGAGTGAAAAGACTCTTCACCATTACAGGATTTTTTCTGAGTTGAAAAATTCTCTCTCCATCTTTTTCCATGTTACATTCAGACTTGGCTGCCACAATCAGACAGAAAGCCGAGGACCATTTTTTTTCTTGCATTTCTAGTGGAAACTTTAGCAGCATATAGTAACTGCTTCAGGTCTCTCATACAGATACATTTTTATTCATTTTTAAAATTTTCAACATCCTTTACCGCCTGATTCATAGCAAGTAATCATAAATATTTGATAATAAATTTAATTACTTAAATGCCTACTAGGCTTTGGGGATATGAAAAACATTAGAATAAGTACATGTCCCAGAGCGTCTTGATATCTAGTCAGGGATAGTTATATAAATAGAAAAAATTATCATAAAAGATGAACATGTCGGTAATAAAGGTGCAAAAACAAATAACTAGAGAGACTATGAGAATGAATAGAAGTAGATTAAATTTAGATAGGTAGGTGGAATCACAAGAATTAAGGAAGATTTACTGAAGGAACATTCGCACTAGCCTGGGAATGATGGATAGATTTTTATGTAAAGAAAGAAAAGCTCATTTGAATGTTTACAGTTCTTTTCCTTGTCCTATGCATGTCAGTCATGTGACTTGCTGAAGAAATTTGCATTTGATGGGATCTAATTGCAACTTCTCCTGAGTACTTTTCAAGAAGTAAGTTACTATTTCAGTCCAAATGGTCAGTGCCTTTAGGGACCAGCAGCTCTGCAGCATTACTGACAAAGAGAAAGAGCAGCATGGAAGAATCCTATGTGCCTTGAACCCAGAAATTGTCAATTTGTTCCCAAAGGGGAAAACTTTACAGTGAGTAAGAACCTAAGAGAACAACTGGCAAAAAACTTAGAGCCATTGTCAGAGGGTTCCTTTTTGCATGAGTAAATACAAAATAACTACAAAGAACTGTTTAAGAAAACACAGGATATTTAAATAGCCATGCCTCAAGAATCCCAGAAATATCCTATTAGTAAGCCAGAGACCTATGCTAAAAAAAAATCTCTTGGAACAGAATTCATGATTGTGGCAAGAACACTAGTTGATTCAAGTACTTGTGAGACAGGCAGAGATCCAGATGAATAGATCAAAATAAAAAAAAGAAATTTAAAAAGCAAAATACAAGTGAAGATAACACTTTGGAAAGCAAGGTCCATAGATCTCTAGAGGAAAAAATTAAAGAAACTGAAAGCTTTGCTGAATCAGGCTTATCCAGAGAGGCAGAGAACTAGGTAAACAAAAATACCATGTTTTTTAATGCTTCTCTATAACCACAGAAGAGGGGAATTTCTTGAAGTGTGAATCTGGAAATGCTTTCCTGGCCTACCCATAACCTCTGTAAGAGAACTTTCTTCTAAGAGTCTTGTTTAAATAACAACAAAAAAGTAATTTTGAGGAGATATTATAAGAAGAAAGATGAAAATCAACTAAAAATCTTCATGGACAATAAAAGCGTTTTTAAAAAATCACATTTTTGTCTACAAAGAAAATTGAAATTGAAACCAGAATTTCAAATTCAATAGACAGAAATTAAGAACATGAGCAAAGCAGTGAAAGAATAGCAGAAACAATACTAAAAACATTTCAGAAATGAGATAATTGGGTAGCAGAAGGAAATAAGAAAGATGAAAGAAACTAAGCATGAACTAGAAAAATCCAGGAAAAAAAAAGACTGAACTAAAAGTAATACAAAAGCAGGTAGACATTATATAAAGTGTAATGTAGGAAAACAATAAAAAATAATAAAGTGGAAATAGAGACCAAAAATTATTCAAGAAAATGTGCAAGATAAATAGAATAGAACCAACATAAGTGTAATTGGAGTCCCCAAATGAGCAAAATAATCAATAGGGCAGAACAAATATTTACATCTATTTGTCAAAAAACTTCCCTGCCTGAAATAAAATAAATGACAAATCTACTACTAAAAGAACACTCTACAGGGGATATAGTCTTTGTAATTTGAGCCCAGGCAAATTAATTGTCTATGAGAACAGAAGACTAAACTCAGAAGTTCATTACAGAATTCAGAGTTGCTTCAAAATATTTCTTAAAAGTTATAGTTTGCAACTAAAATAGTAATTATACAAAGAAATAGGGAAGTGTGAACCCATACTTAGGAAAAAGGCAGTTTGTAGAAACATCTTTGAGAGGGATCTTTTTGGATTTAGTGAAAATTAAAGCGTCTGTTTTAAATATGTTTGAATAAGGAAAAGAAGACCAGATCAAAGCATCAAAGGAAAATATAGTCTTGATGATTGAACAGGTAGAAAATATCAACAGAGAAATAGAAACTATAAAAAGAACCAAATGAAAATTCTAGACCTGAAAAGTAAATTTAAAAAAATGAGAAATTAACTAGGTGGTCTCAGTGGTTTGGAGATAGCAGAAGGAACAGCCAATGTCTCTGAAGATAAATCAACAGAAATGATCTGATCTGAAGAACTGAGAGGAAACAAGTTGAAGGAAAATTACAGAGCTTCAGAAACCTTTGGGACAATATCATGTTCCAATATACATATAATTGGATTCCAGCAAGAATGGAGAGGAAAGGGGCAGAGAAATATTTGAAGAATTAATGACTCCAAACTTTCCCAAATTGTTCTAAATTTACATATCTGATAGTTTCACCAAAACAGTAAAAATACAAATAAAATTATACTTAATTACTTCATAGTCAAACTGTTGAAAGCAAAAGGTAAAAAGAATATCCTAATGATAATAAAAGAAAATCATTATTACCTATAGAGGAACAACAATGTTATTAATAGATGACTTCTCATCAGAAACAAAGAAAGCCAGAAGACATCAGAATAACATATTTGATGCTGAGAGACAAAAATTGTCAATCAAGAATTCTGTATACCAAGCTATTCTTCAACAATGAAAAAGAAATAAATATTTTCATATAAACAAAATAGTGAGATTATTCATTGTCACAAGATCTGCCCTAATGGAAATGCTAAAAGGAATTTTTCAGGGGAAAGGAAATGACATCAAATGGTAATGAGGTTTATAAGAAGGAAAGGAGAACATCCAAAATGGTAAAGATGAGCATGAAAATAAGACATATCTACAGTTTTTCTCATAATCACATTAAAATATAAATGATTGGTTAAAGCAAAAATTAAGATTGTATTGTAGAGATTATAACATTGATATATTTAAAAACTATACAAGGAATGGTAGGGGTAAACAAAATATTTTTTCAATGTTCTTGTAGTATTTATTGAAAGTAATTCACTATGTGTTGAAGGCGAAAGGAAAAATGAATGAAGAATTTCTAGAAAATAAAATTAATCGAAACTGAATTATCAGTGTCTGGGATACATCTATAGTCAGCAGTAGGAAGAAAATTCGTAGCATTAAATACCAAAATCAATTAAAAAATGCATTAAACATCCAATTAAAAAATCAGAAAAAAGAATAAACAAAAAGTAGAAGGAAGAAATTTTAAAAGATAAAGGAAATTCATAACAAGACAAAAAATACAGTAGACCTAACAATAAAACACAACATAAATATTTAGAAAATCAAGAAAATAGGCAATCCACTTGTGTTTCCTAGTCTAACTAGAGGGAGAGAAAAGAGATGATAAGGGAGAAAACTCTTGTTTCCTGGTAGAGGAACGGGGGATATCAGTATAACGCTCCTGACCCTATGTCCCATGGAGAGGGACGACTTGCCTTATTGGTGACTTTGGAGAGAGAACTCATTTTATACCACTGGATTACCTAAGCACTAATCATTACTGTGAAATTTAATTATCAAAGGAAGAGAATTAAACAATTACCTTGTCTTTCTGACTTGATCTGTATTTCAGGAATTATCACATAGCTTTCATGGACACAGGAAAGTTCTCCCATATAGAATAATTTGCACAAATAAATGCAAACCAAAGGATAAAACTAGAAAGTCATCATTTTACAAGCCCAGTGAAATAACTGATTCAGACATTGGAAATCAATGATTTCATGAGTGGCGTTCAAATTGTGTTCTCCTGTGAAGCAGCATGAACATCACCCGAGAATCTGTTAGAAATGAAATTTTTTTGGTCCCCAGCCTAAACCTGCTAAATCAGAAACACCGCAGGCAGGCCCGAGCAGTCTGTGGTGACAAGTTCTCAGAGTAACCTGTGCACATTGAAGTTGAGAACTGCTTTACAGCACGCTGGCTCACACATTTCATTCTTCAGATAAGTCAAAGACGATCGGGGCTGTTCCAAGGACATTCAAGTTTTTACCCAAATCCTTGATTTTACTGCTTGCTTATTTTGGCCAGGGCAGAGGTTCAGAGGTGATAGAAATTTCTTTGTGCTTTGGAGATTCAATGATGTTATTATGTTTTTCTTCCATTGACTCTGACCCTTCAGGTAACATAGTGGGTTAAAAACAAGTGCAGAAAGATCAGAAAGATCTTTGTCATCCAAATTGACTAGTTGAACTATTTAATAGTAATTTTGATTTCTGAAGTTTTCCTAAGGAACTGGGACAAATCGAGGTAATCAAATTTTCTATACTGCATAGATTTCCCTACAGCCATAGAGACCTGGCTCCTATCATTTTCAATTTCTGAGCTTTTATTTTTGTCAAGAAAATTGGATAATATATTTATATTCTTAAAGCAGCTTGCAATCCTCTTAGCAGAATGACCTCTATGTAATAGAAATGTTGCACCAACAATCTGTGCATTGCTTTGAGGTTTTTATTTGGCTGTTAGAGTGTATACAGTTATTCTTAATTTGTATATACCCCTGGAGGGCTGAGTCTGAATTGTGCGGTGTTCCCTTCATAGCAAGCCAAACACTGCATTGCCATCAGGTATTAAATTAGTGCATTTGATGATCAAGCTGCTGTGAAGAAAATAGAATTGTTTGAAATACTTTTTTTGAGGTGTGCATTTTACTTGTAGTCCTTTATGCCCAATGTCCTTGAGGCAATAGTGTTCAAAACACTTGCAACCTGAATTTCTCTGTTCATAAAAGGTAAATCATAATAATATAATAGCATTTCTTCTTACTTTTCCCCAAATGCTTTGCGGGGATAACTGCACGCTATACCTCTATTACTTTCAAGTAGTTCTGAGTATCCCCAACTGGTGTTTCACCTGTAGATGATAAACCTTGCCCTCTTGTGTGCCATGTGGGATCTGCCATTTATTTGTCTAAAGTCTGACTCCAGCTCCCTGTGACGATGTCTCCTGGTAGAGTGGATCCCACAGCAGCAGCAGCTAAGTTGAATGGTTTAGGATAATGGTGGAAGATGTCAATCAACATAGCCACCCCTAATCTTTGCTCTCCACACCTGTGCTGCCAAGGAAGGGCTGACCGTGTTGAAAGGGTGGCATTTCCCAGTGCTGCCCAGTGCCCCCAGGGGCGAATACTACACCATATCATGATTGTTTTAGTGGGCTGGCTTTTCGTGGTTTTTCCTGGCCCACTGGCCCTGAGACGTTGGTGTGGGAAATGATCAGAACGACTGATTCACTACTCGCGATCTTGCCCTCCTTCTATTCTGGCCAGTAGCCTTATATCCAAACTCATGTACTCAGATCTCAAGCTTTGAGATGCTATTCTCAGATTCACTTCACCTGACCTTCAGATATGCCCAGACGTACCCGAATACTAGGATAAACACATTTTGGGGGCAACATTTTTGTCCCTAATTTAGATAAACTTAGAAGGTAATGCAAACTTCATTTAAGAACAATAATGGATATGACTCCTTGAAAACCATCCAAGGGGAGAAAAAAAAGCAATGCAAGGAAGGAGTGTAGTGGCAAAGCCCCATAGTCTTTAGAGACATGTCTTCGTTTATTTGTTCATTCAACAGTATTTATCAAACACTTACAATGTTCTAGACCAGAGATTGCAAATAGATTTCATTTTTTTTTTTTGTAACAACCCAGATCAATTGGTTTTTGTCTGTAGCAGACTTGAGTGTGCATGTGGGCTCAGCAGGAACGCATCATGAGTGATTAGAGATGTCAGCTCTGGAGGAAGAACTAGGGGGAGTGGCAGCAGACACACCAGGTATTTGCTGTCCTTTTTCCAGTCTCGGAGAAGCAGCAATAAATAAGCCACATGCATGTTTTTTAGTAGCTAAAATATCCTGGCAACAGAAATTCACAGGATTTTAATTTAAAAATTTTCTTGGCTTAGAGTCCCTTTCCAAGAGACGTCCTCAGTCACTCAAGCCAGCTCTGCCCACGCTGGCATGCACTTGCGTTTATCTCCTGCCGATTCCTCGCTTTCATCTGGATGTACAGCATCTGCAGCCTGTCACAGCCTCAGTCCTTGTGGTCAGTGCACAAGAATAGTTCATCTCCTGCCCAGAGGAATTGGAAATGACATATCAAAGAAAAATTGCCCCTTCCCCGCAACTCAAGAAAAGTCTGTCCTGGAACAATCTCAAAAAGTTCAGCTCCCTACAGTGTGATACAACCTGACATCCTAATTGAAGTAACCACTGTGGAGAGTCTAAGAGGGAAGGAAAGCAAGAGATTCACGTTTCAAGCAGCAAAAGAAAACACTTTAATTGACTTGCATACAGATGAAAGAGACCTCAGCCCCCGAAGCTAATTACCTCCAGCATTAATTCAAGATGTGAGAAACAAAGGAAGCACCTTTGTAAAAATGCCCAAGACAGGCAACTGAAGCAGATTTAGTAAAAGCAAAGCTGGTGGGGATTGTGAGCAGGGAGTTGTGAGTCACAATGTCTTGTCAGTTTCCCAAAGAAATTGCCAGCCTGTGAGTTCTATAAAAATCAATTAATCATCTGAAACCAGATGTATCTTATATTGAACCTGGCTCTTCCTTATTAAATATAGTGATTAGAGCCAGAAATAAGGAAATAATACTTAGAATGATCTATCATTATTCCTATATACTTTACTGCTAATGAGGCAAAAATATCTTTATTCAATAGGTATTGCGATAATCAAATATAAAAACATAATGTCTCTTCAATTTCCTGATACAATTAATGGATAAATACAATGTTCATTTAAAATCAAGGCTTTCCTTCACCTCCACAATCAAAGTAATTAAAGCATCTGGGTTGCTTTCCTTTGGTTCTTAATAAGGAAAAAAAAATCATCCTGGTTCTGTAGATGGCAAAGTTCCATATCACACTTGGTCTGCTTTATGAGAAAAAAAAAATGCCTTTGCTAATGAATATGTGTTGTCTGTGTTATGTCATCCCATTGTTTGTTCAATGAAAATGCACTGCTTTGTTTTCCTAACTTCTCTTTCCTTTCCTCCTGGGACAGCCCCCTCCCCCCCACCCCCACTCCACCACCTTTTCTGGGAACTGTCCTTTTCTCCCCCCATTTCAACTGTGTGATTTCTCATAGAATGCCCATATTCAGACATTATTCTGCTCCCCACTCCTCCCTGTAGCCCAAGGGTGGCGCCAGACCTAGAATTGATTGGAGTTCTTTCTTGATATTTTAAAACTTGGAAACAGAGAGATGCGGGTTGTCTTTTCTTACTGGATGAAGTTTTTGCCAGACATGTTGCCCTCCAGGTAATATGGCAAAGCAGGGATAGCTAACACACAGAAAGACACAGAGGAATGAGAAAGCTTGAAATAAAAGACAGGGTGTCCTGACCAAATCCCATTCTCTGCAGAAGCCTAGCAGGTGCATTCCCATGGCTCAAACACTTAATTCTTGCATGAAATGCACCAGTACTCTTCCAGATAATTTCTCATTTTGATTAAGCTAATTCAATTAGAGCTTCCATAACAAAACTATTGAACTACCCACCAACCGTGCTAACATCTTATCTGGTATTAGTAATGCTGAGTTGTTGGGACTGTTTCATTTAGCCAGTGGGTAGACAGTGACCATTAGAAAGACTCTAAGGAATGGTGGTGATTTGGGAATGTTCCCAGGGGAAGCTGAAATGGGTGGAGAAGATAGGGCAAATTTTGCTATAAGCATAGCATGACAGTTGGCAGTCAAATGACCAAAGCCCAGACCCTTGCCATTTCAGAACTATTAGGGAGCCCCTTGCATGGGATTTACATAGCCAAGACTTCGGATCATTAATCTCCTCTCCCTTACCAATTGCTTGCTGTCCATGCCTCTAAACCTGGTATCACGTATTGGCTTTAACACCCACCTCCCTCCTCGGCATCCCCTTCGGTCCAGGCTTACCTTTCCCTGACTTTCAGCTTCCTGGGTGAATTCTCCCCAATTTTCATGCCCATAGCATTCATCCATAGCCAACTGACCTTTATTCCAGAACAGCTCTAACCAATATAGTGGCCAGAAGCTACATGGGTCTATTTAAATTTACACTTTTATTAAAATTTTTAAAGATTTTTAAAAAGAGCTTTTCAGTCAGATTTCGGTACTCAGTAGCCATGTGTGCCTGGTAGCTACTGTATCAGACATTTGCAACATGGCAGAAAATTTCATTAGACAGCCCTGTCCTATCAGGTAGGCCTTGCTTGACCAGACGACCATTGGTTACTCTCTCAGCAGCAACTGAGAGGAGAAGCAGGATAGAATAATGAAATACAGCAGTCAGAAGGTCTCTTATCTCTCCTAGGAATAGCGAATAAGAACTTCTGTGTCTCACCTGTCCACCCTTGGCACACATGGCTGGTTAATCATAGCACTGGTTCCCACTGCTCCAAGATGTGGCTTTTGCAATCTTTCTGAGCACCATGCTCCTGGAAGCTTCAAACAAAAATGATCAGGCTGGGTATCTGAGATAAATCCTTTAGAATCTGGATCTAGTCCAATCCCTTCATTAGGCTAAAGAGGACATCAAGGTCCAGTAAAGCAAATGAGTAATAGAACCTAGACCAGAATCCGGGCCATGTGATTGAAAGCAGTGTAGTGTGTTGGTAGGCAAGTAGGTGCTGGAATTAAGCTGCTGGGGTTGAAATCTCAGTTCTAGCTTTTAATATCAGTATGTTCTTATACTTACTGTCACTGAACTCCAGTTTCCTGATTTATGAGTATGAGTGGGGAATTTTAGTAATTATACCTTCCTCATAGGACTGTCGTGGGGAGTTAATGTGATACATACTGTATGGGGCCTGGCACACACTAAGTACCAAATAAGTTATAGTCATTATCATCACTGTGTAGCACCAAAGGCCCCACTCATTATTTCCATCTTAGAAGTGAAGAAGCAGAAAACCAGAGATAAGACTACATGTCAGGTTCACATAGCTAGCTCACCACAGAGCAGGGCTTCTTACCTCAATATTTTTATTTCCAGTCCAGCACTCTGACTGCCGTATATATGTTCTCAAAGTAATTCCTGCTTCTTTAGATACTCTAGAATTATTTTTTACCCTTCCCGTACAGGGTACTAAAAAAATCCGTCTTTTTGTGTCTTACACAGCCCTTCACACAGCTGACAAAGATCCTGACAGATAAATTGGCTGTGAACTTGCCCTGTTATGACCTTCTTGCCTGAGTAAGCTTTTCCCGCAGTTGGTCCGTCAGCGAGTTAAGAGCAAGCATTACATCTGAATCACAGTTGCTTTCTCCACAGCTTCCCTGGTCCATGAAGGTTGCCACTTGCTAGGTAGAACTAGTGAAACTGCTGATATTTGGTAGTTTTTCACTTACAACATCAGCATTTCTTAACCTAATGGTTATTGTCATTTTACAAATAAGGAAAACTGACTCAAAACACAGGAATTTGCCCCATGTCAAAAAAAGTGGTAGAATTGGGATTCAAGCCTAAATCAGTCTGACAGGGTAACCACAGTGGGCAACTGTGTGAGCCATGGGGGCTGAGCACAGAAGCCTTAGGATATCATGGGGCAGGGGACAGAGTGACCAGTCTTGGCTGCAGAATGTAACCATTCCATGATCACCACCCCCATCACTGCAGAAGCATTCACACATCATGCCTGACAGCCTATTGTTGAGAATGCCTTTTTAATTAAATTATATTTTAAGCCACTTGTTAATTACCTGCTATTGCGGAATTAACAAAGGAGCCTAAAGCTTTCTTGTATTTGGAATTTGTTATTTAGGCAGCATTTTTCTTCCTTTTTATTTCCCTGAAAACCTTAATCCGATTTTTATATTCGTACTGGAATTTTGTTCTGTCGTCCACCACTTAGTGGCATGCACTATATAGCTCTTTAGGAGTAAGGCTTTTTAAAGACTTCTTCCCTCTGTGATAAACGTTCGATTTATCTTTTAAAATATGAAACTTTCTCCATGAAGGTGTTTTGTAAGTATAAGTGCATTTTAAACTTGAATATCATCCATTATCTTTTTTTTTTTTTTGTCCAGAAAGATAAAGTAATTTGTCCAAGGATCATGTATTCTTACCTAGCTGAATGATGAGAAAGAAGCCTTTAGCTTGCCCCTAAATGCCTCATCCCTCAGGCAGTTGCCAACCAAAGATAGCTCTGTATGATATAAGGCTGTGCCAACACGGTAAAATAGTTTATTTAAATTTTTTAATGAGCAAGTGAATTGATTGTTTTTATATATCAAACACCTGGATTGGCTGATTTTTTTTTCAGAAACATGTCTATTTTTTAAGCTCAATTTATTAGTTGTTGTGTCTCTTAGACAGGACCCACCCCCTTTACATGTTTACCTAAACAGATAGCAAACTCCTTTCAACACAGACTATAAGGGACACCAGGATCTTGGGAAGTGACCAAGCGGGAGTCTGTAAATGTTAATCTGCTGTTAGCAAGTTTCAGCTGATGGTCACATCACAGCACTGGACGTACATAAACTGGGAGCATTTAGAAAGAAAGCAGTTTGAAAATTAGATACAGGATCTCCCACTTGTTCATTTATTCTTGCCCTCATCGCTTACTCTAGGTATTGGTTATTTTGTTGAGGCCTGATGTAAGCTTTATATGTACACATAGAAATCTATCTTTTGCCTGAGAAATTCTGTTTTTCTCAAGCTGGTGGTGAAGCCTCCAGTCGCTCCTGCTGATTGCTGCTGTTGTCTTCAGAATCATTTCATGACCGACTTCCTCGGGCATAAAGTGTGCGTGGGCAGGGTCTGTGTCTTCCACAGGTCGATGTGCTCAGGACAGCGGGACCTGCCCCAGTTCACTGTCCCAGAGCAAACAGACTATTAATATTTTAATGGGTGACACCATGAAAACAGTCCTGCTCCCTGAAGCGTTTTTCTTGTTAAACCTCAGCAGTGTCATCTTTGACTCCTTTGGCACTTGTGTGCTGAGAGTAGCAGAGACTTCTTAGCTTTTTCTTTCAGTTTTGAAACTCTCTAGTTCACTGGTGGGTAAAAATAATTTCTAGGCAATGTTTGCAACACATTTAGAATCATTTGGGAGAAGTGAAAAAAAAATTCAACCCGTGAAAAACTGAAGTCATTTCGTATTTCCCAGTGAAATAGAAGCTAGTTTCAAATGTGATTTTCAGTTTGACTGAGTTCTAGGGTGATACAAGCCCTCAAGTTTGTATTTCATTGAACACTGGTTAGATCTGTTCTCAAAAGATCACAAGTGGACAAAGGGATAGAAATAACACTGTGGTTCTCTACTTGAAATCTGATTACACTTGGGCACTATTTTAAGTCTGGCTCCCGGGCCTGGTTCTGCCTTTGCTGAGTTTTCAGCACTTGAGATCCACTCCTGCCAAAGGCATTTTGGAGAGTGTGAGAGAACCACTAGATGGCAGAAGTGCACTGCCCAAAACCAGGTGGGCAATTAAGCTGCTCTCCCGAGCATCTCCGGATCCTGGCCGTGAGGGGGTGGGGAAGAGGAAGCACTGGCCATTGACTGATGTGACTTCTGTCTCCTCCCACTCTCCTCCAACTCTAATTGGCATCCCGCATGCTGGCTCAGACGGCTTCCCAAGCACTTGGCCAGACTGGGTGGCTTTTTGACTTACTCTGGACTCCAGCTAGCAGGTCTGCAAGATGACAGTGCAGCTTTAGTTTGAGGTGGCCTGAAAGTCTTTTTTTTTTTTAAACTCTCCCCAGCACTGTGGTCCTAGCGGCTGTTTGAAGAAGGTCCTAAAATTGCCTGGAATTAGATTCTTAGCTTCTGTTGGGAAAAAGGCAATAGGTAAAGAATGCTACTTTTAATAAACAACCCTCACCTCTGCCACACATGTTCGTTCACTCATTTTCTCTTCCCTTAAATGTGTATTTAATTCCTACCATGAACTAGGCACTAAGATGCAACTCTAAATAAGACATATTTAGGCCCCGTAAGGAGCCCACAGTTCAGTTATGAAGACACATAGGCAATTAATAAGCAATTAAAACTAGAGATAATTGCTACAGTAAGGGTGGACACAGGACGCTGTTCCGTCACAGATGAGCTTTCTGGTGTGAGTGAAGACTACAGCGAGATCTCAAGGACAATTAGGAGTGAGCCAGGCAGAGTCAGGGGAGGAAAGATCCAGGCTAGTGTCTAAAATAGAGATAAGGATCTAACTGACCAAGATGGGAGAGTGCTGTCGCCTGGAGACTTAAGGAGTTGTGTGGCTGAAATTCAGAGTGGGACGATGACAGTGGAGGTGCAGGGGAGGTAAGCAAGTACCGAGTTAAGAAGGGTCTTGCATGCCCTGCCACAGCATTTAAGTTGAATTTCCTTTATCTGCGGGGAGCCCTGAACGGTTATATAAGAGGCAGTGTCCTAATCTCTGCTCTTGAGAGAGGCCATTCTGGTGGCCATTGGAGTACATTGCGATGGGAGGCAAGAGGTGAGCAAATTAAGATGAGCATTTCTGATAGTCACAACAAGGTAGTGGCAAGGGGACAGAGGGAAGCGAGGGATTGGTTAACGAATTGTGAGGAGGATAGAAAAGGCATTTAGATTTACTACATATGTGGGTAAGGGACCAGTAGGCTCAAGAATAACCCCTTGGCGTTTTTCGGGAATAATTTCAGAGACTGTCGCCGTTAACCAAGTGTCGTGCTAGGCAGACAGTTAATACTGAACTCCAATGATGTGAAAAGAACTGTCCTAGATCCATCACAAAACTGTAATGATGTAATATTCCTTCCTCAGTTCCTTCATTCAGACAACACTCATGGTTCGGGCACGTACGGCCACACTCCAGCTCTTGTGTGTTTATTGCTTTTATTACACATTTTGGATTTTGGCTACATACTGTATTATTTTTCAAAATTGTTTTTGTGTAAGTTATCACTTCACCTAGACTGAAAGCTGCAACCAAAACACTGATGGTTTCACAAAAATAAAAAGCATTTTGAAAATTCTTGTTAAGTGAAATGAAATACAACGATAGTTCCCAAAGCCACCTTTGACACACAGTTTGGAACTCTCCTGCCATTAGCATTGTCATGGGAGTTGAAAAACAAAGAGAGAAAGAAAGAGTTAGGTTGAGTTTCATTTCAACTACTTTGTGGTGACATTCTCATAACACAGCACGCAATCAAAGCAAACAAGTGGGACAGAAAAATAGTTCAATAACTGGATTTGGTAATATGAGAATTGAATATATAGTTGATTGTATCCCTAAAATCTGGGAGACTTTATTGTAAAGACATGTACAACAAGACCAACTGTTTGCGGCTTCAGGCTTTGAGATGTTTTATTCATTCGGCCAGTTAGACAAGCATAATGTCCTTACTAAATATTTACTAAGCTCCTATGTGTTAGCACTCGTGATACAAGGGATTAACAAAATAGGCACAGTCCTTCTTAGGATGCTAAAGATCTACTGAGGCCAACAGACCTTAAACAAGAAAACACAAGTATAATGTATTCCCATAATAATATGAACCTGCATTAATCCACTGAGCTTTGTCTCCCTTGTGACAACACATTTATGGAGGAAATGTGTAGTTATGCTTATGAGACAGGGAAAAACTAACTGGGTTATGAGGACCTGAATCTATTGCCTTAGTCATGATTATAGAGCTAGAATTCAGTTGTTTTCATGGTCAAATGAAATAAGCACCTAATGCGAAGAGACAAGGAGTAGCCTAGGTCCTTAGCAAGAGTCTCTGCACCAGAGGGGGCATACATGCTGGGCTCCATCTCCTGTATCAATTCACATTGATCAGAAGTAGCCGTCTGGAGTGCCATGCCGAGCAGGATTCAGTGGGAAAGAGGGATTGTTTTCAGATGAACAACTGGGAAGGGAGGGTGGTGACACAACACACATTTGTGCATCCTTCACTATACTATGGCTTAATCGATAATATTGACATATTTAAAGAAAGAAGGCATGGAGAAGTTGAAATGTGCCGTCTGGAAACACGGGACTCATAGAAGGAACTGATTTCTGAATCTGTGGGATCCTGACATTCAGCTCTCTGGGCAGATGAATGCTGTCACGGGTCAGCCATATTTGATCAGTGTTCGTCATGGCACTGAGACCCTTGAGAATCTATTTTGCTCAAGTCCTGTGCTCAGGAGGGCCTTCCGATTCAGCTGCCAAGCTCACCAGGCAGCAAGATAGTCGACAGGAAGTTTGGGATCACTAGAAACAACTAAAATCTGTTTTCTGGAATGGTAAGGCTGAGGATTAAGTTCTTGGTTATGGTAAATTCATCCCAAAGTTATGCTCTTCTGAGGTTTCCTGTTGGTTGTCCTGGCCTGGTGACATGTGTTACAGGAAAAGTGCCTTTCTTTTGACTTGATGAAACCCACATGAAGTTTTATCAGTTAGTTAGATAAGCTAATTTGTAAACCACATAACCCATGCAGAAAGCTGATAACAAATTATTCAAGAAACTCACAGTTTAAAAATAAACAAATGTGACAAAACGTATAAGAATTCAATTTTGATGATTTTTGGCAAGAAAATACTATTTACTTTCTCTTCTCACTGGCATCTTCCCTTGATCTACTTGTAAGTTCTGCAGAAATCTTTGTTTTTGAATGTAGTTAAATGCAAATTTTAAGTTTACCCACACATTCTGTTAATGATGTAAGAGTTCTAATGTATTTTATTTCTCACTTAAAGATGAAGGAAAATGCAAATTTGAAGAACATTGAACGGGATTTCTTTTTGCCTTTTTAAATGCCTCCAACAAGTGCCTTCCTTAGTATTGAAATACAGAGGGAAAATGCCTAGTAACCATTGAGTCTTGGCCTTGGCATTTGGCATTGTATTTCTTGCAAATGAGTATCTCAGAATTGAGTCACAAGAACTATTTGGCACATAAAAGTGCATGTAAACTAACTTTTTCCAAGAGAAAGGAAGACTTGAAAACATTGTAGACTATAAAACACTGATGTTCCAATGGCTCAACAAGCTGAAAAGTTCATTTGGAAGTAGTGCTAGAATGGAAAAGAGCTGGGAGGAGAAAGGATAAGGCAGATAGAGGCAGAGAAGAAAAAGAGTCATAATCAATCTGAGCTTCAGCTGTGATGGTGGTGATTGGGGTCGACATCATGGAATGTTTGACAAATGAGGATCTAAACTTTCAGCATCATGCTAAGAGATTAAATCAAAGGGTTAAGAATTTCAAAGCTAAAGCCAAGCTACTTGCTTAAAACATATTATACCCCCTTTGAGAGATTGTTTAACAGACATGATTTCCTCACATTCCAATATGCAAGCAATGAGCTTTTGCCATTTTTCCCATCAAGAGGTAGAGTCAAAGTCCCCATCCCATTGGCTCTGGGCTTGGTCATGCAATGTGCTTTGGAGAACAGGACTTCACTCAAGGAGAAGCTTGAAAAGTGCTTGTACAATGAGGCTGGCTCTCTGGGCATACTCCTTGAGACCTGGTACAGTCTGCGGGATAAGAAGGATGAGAAGCTATACTAGTTTCCTATTGTTGCTATAACAGATTACCGTAAACTCAATGGCTTAGCACAATGCAAATCTCTTCTCTTACAGTTCTCAAGGTCAGAAATTTAAAATGGGTCAGCAGTGCTGAGTTCCTTCTGGAGGATCTAGGGGGAGATTCAATCCATCCCCTTGCCTTTTCCAGCTTCTAGAGGCCACCTACATTCCTTGGCTTGCCCATTTTTTGTTTGTTTGTTTGTTTGTTTGTTTGTTTTGGGGGCTCACTTCTGTTGGTACATTTCCTTCTCTGACCCTAACCCTCCTGTCTCTGTCTTATAAGAGCCCTTGTGATTAGATTAGGGCCCCTTGCATAATCCAAAGTAATCATCTCATCGTAAAATCTTTAACATAATCACACTGCAAAATCCCTCTTTTTCATGTAAGACAAGATTTTTGGGGGACACCATTATTCTACCACGAAGGCCAAGTGCAGAAAAACCAAGGAGCCTCATCCCACAGTCAGCACCAGGATGAGAGAGACCCTCTTGCCTCTTCTGGCCATTTTAGAATGAAATCATGTCAATAAACTCAGCTGAGACTGGCAAAAGAACCACCCCTCCATCCTATAGGACTACAAGAAATGATAAATCATTGACTTTTAACTCTTTAAGTTTTTGGTTGATGAGCCATTCTAGGGGTAAAAACATTTTTTCTTCTTCCCTTCTAGGTTCTTCGGCTGGTCTAAATTGGAGTAAAACAGATTAACAGGAGAAAAACACATTATGGAAAGAAGCCCCTCACAGACAATTAGACTCAAAGGCAGTCAGACAATTGAGGTTTCTATTCCATTCTGAGGCTTCGAAGGGGAGGAGGGCAATTCACAGGAAGCTAAGGAGGTCAGAGGTCCAGTAGTCTGATGTTTGCCTTGCCGTGTGCAGGTAAGTCTTTTAGACAAAAAGTTATCTCTGGCAGTAGCTCTCTTCCTGGGCCAGGCCCTTTACCTAACTTTTTAAAACAGTTAAGAGAGAGGTAAAAATTTTTCCACAGTCTGCTGGGTCTTGATTGCTTTAGTTCAAAATAATACACATGCTGAAGTGCTCATTTTGAGATGGCATGTTCTGCTCTCCTTCAGCATGCAACCTTCAAAGTTTCTTTCATTGGTGTAGTTTACTGATCAGTTCTCCTACCTTTATCTCCTAGCTTACCTCTGATTTTTCTCTCTGTGAGCATGTGGCAGTTTTAAAATATGTCTACAAATTATTTGAAACCATTCACAATGAGAGGTGGGTTCTCTTTCTTGTATCTAAGCCAGCCTTAGTAACTCTCTTGTAAAGAATAGAATACAGTAGAAGAGATGCTGCATGACTTCTGAGAAGTGGTGTTTCATAATTTTGAAAAGGCCTTGTAGTTCCTGCTTTGTTGACTCATGATACTTGCTTTGGGGAAAGCTGGCCACCATGTATGAGCTTCTGACATCACCATGCCAGAAAGGCTGTATGTAGACATTCTAGTCAGCAACTCCAGCTGAGCTTCCAGCAGATACTGAGTAGCACCAGTTGCCACCCATGTGAGCAAGCCCTCTTGGCCATCCTGTCCGGTAGACTTTCAGATGACTACAGCTCCAGCCTGTATTTGATTGCAACTGCAAGAGAGACTAAGTGCCATCCCTTCCCTAACTCTCAACTGCAGCATCATGAGCAAAATAAAATAATTATATGCCAGTGTGGTACAGGGTAATTTGTTATACAACAGTAACTAAAATAGACTTAAAAAAAAAAAAAAAAAAGCTTGAGCAGGTATTCAGCTGTAGTTAAATCAATTTCCCAATCAAAGGTGACCTTGTAAGAAAACATGGTACTCATGGTTCAGGTTCAGGAAACTGTCTTTGAGGGAAGCAGCTTGTGGAGAAGAGGCTGAAACTGGGCATTGGGAGTCTAGAGTTCAAGACCAAATATCACCACTAATGGCTGTGCATATTTGGTTATATCACTAAGACTTAGTTTCCTCATCCGTAGAATAGAAAATTGAGACGACATACAAATTATGTATGGTTTCTTCTGCACTTTAAAATGTTATAACTCTAATGACTTTTGAGAACATTGAGTTAGGTGAATCGATAAAATGAATTGATATGTAATATCTTCTAGAGGAAGCAGAGAGTTTCCAAGTGGAAGAGTTCACCTATAAATTTGTAGGAAGTTCTGTCCAAAAATATTGAAAAGCTTGATTCCAGGTTTAGAAAATGATGACGTTATTGTAAAGATTTTTATTGAATTGAAAACAGTGAGCTTTTAAAAGATGACAGTAAGGAGAAAAAGCTTTCCTAATTCTATTGTCATTAACTCAGAAAGGTGTTATGTGTTACTCAAAATTACTTCAGTGTAATAGTTACTTAAATTATTTGTCATAAAAAAGTCATTCTTTTTCTTACTCATAAGATATTTGAGCCCTTTGTTTCCCAGGTGATTTCTGTTTTCTTTGGGACATGGTTTTGTTAGTAACTGAGATAATTGAGTGTGTTCACAGTGATTCACCCCCATACTCTGGGATGTAGGAAGAAGAGTATTCTTAATCCTTTTACATTAGATATTTCTATAATTTTTACAACTGCATATTATAACAAGTAGGCATTTTTTTTTTGGTAAAAAAATGTTTAAGTATACATTCTTCAGAGAAAGAAGTATAAAATAAGAATGATTTTTCATAATTTCATTCATTCTTATGACTGCATGCCACTTCATATTTCATAGACTTTCTTTTACCTTAGTATTTTATTGCCTAGCTTTATCTTACTATATGTGTGGATTAATCAAAGTTTGGTGTATAATAGCTGTTTGATTTGAGGATATTGCATTCTGTGACAAGGAAAATTATACACTGAGGTGTCAACAAAGTGCTAAGGGAATGCAGAAGAGAAGATAATTAATTTTGAGTGGGAGAATCTGGTAAGCCTTCTTAGGGGAGACATCATATGAGTTGGGCTAATAAATGGCAGATGTAGGATTTTAAACCCCCACCTCACCCCCAAACTCAAGCTCTCAGCCTTGTACTGTACAGGCTTCCCAGCCCCACGGCCTGCACGCCCCACTCTTAGATTTACTGTCTGGGTCTATCTGCAGATCAGGACTAGCTTCATTCCAGGGTCTCTATGACTGGCAGGTAGGATTATACTAATACTAATAGTTTAACATTAACAGTAAAACTAATACCTAACACTAATTAAGCACGCCCTAGATACCAGCTCCTTTATTGATAAGTATATCATATATTTTATCATCCAAACAAGGACATTTTTTTAAAAAACAACTTTGTTGGGGTATAGTTGACACACAATAAACTATACATGTTTATAAAGTATAGAATCGAATATATTTTGGCATATGTATTCACCCTTGAAGCCATAACCACAATCAAAATAGTGAGTATTTCTATGACCCACAAAAGTTTCCTCATTTTTTGTTGTAATCCTTACCTACCAATTACCTCTGAGCCCAGGTAATCCCTGATCTGCTTTCTGTCACTATGGATTAGTTTTCATTTTCTAGAATTTTATGTAAATGGAATTATGCAGTGTTTACTTTTTTTATGTCAGACTTTATTATTCACTGCCAATTGTCACATGTACCAATAGTTCATTCCTTTATTCTGCTAGAAAGTGTTCCAGTGTATGGGTATGCCACAGTCAATTCATCCATTCATCTGTTGATGTGCATTTGAGTTGTAGTCAGTTCTTGAATATTGCTAAAAAAGCTACCATGAACATTCCTGTAAAAAAAATGACTTGGATTTTTACAGATAGAAAAGGCTAGAGTCTAGAGCTCTCTTCCCTGAATGCCTCATCTCTGCCCCTCCCCCGCAGCCATCTGACAATCTCCACTTCACTCTTCATGTCTCTGCATAGACCTCCCTTTTTTCTAGAATCTCTTCTCTATCATCAGTGAGTCGGGTGCCTCACCTATGTCCTTGCAGGGATGTATTTTATATCTATACTTTCCCCCATTTTGGGACTTATGACCCGCTATTGTAATTGCTTCTCTACATATGAAAGTTTCTCCATAATTTACATTGTCTGGCTAAATATATGTTAAGTGATTGAACAAATAAATGAATGAATGAAGAGTAAAGAGTAGGATCAAAGATAAGCACAAAAGGGAATTAAGAATCTTATGTAATTAGATTGTGGTTATGGTTGCATGACTCTGAATATACTGAAAAATAAGCGAATTGTACACATTGGGTTCATTATGGTATGTGAATTACATCCCATTAAAACTGTTTAAAAGGGGAGAATTTAGAAATAGTCATCCTGGTTGAAGAATATATTAAATCAATGAGTAAATAAAAACGAGACTAGAAAGAATCCTTAACATTTCAGCATCAACTCTAAGTGTTATAGAAGATTAAATAATCAAAACTCAACTTACCATCAAGTTTTTATCCCAATATTGTCTCCTTACTTGATTCATTTACTTATTTATTCATTTTTGCTGGCAAGCTTCAATGTATGTTAAGATGAGGTTTCTAACTGCTTTTGTGTCACTTTCCCACTGTGAGTAACAATCTAACCTGGACTGGATAGCGTAATACACTAGGATCAAAAAGGAGTTCATTCCACACTTGGCCCCATTGCTCTCCAGGAGACTGGATGCAAATCAGAACCCCTGTTTCCTACATCTTGAAGGATAAGGGAGGATTTATCATGATGATAAAATTGAGAAGGATATTTGTATAATCTGCAAAGACTGGTTGGAAAGCATTAGTCATTGGATCATCACTTGAGGACTTTTCCCGTTGTTCAAGTCTATGGATTGAGGGAGGGATGGGGCAGGAATGTGAGACTAGAGAGCTAGGTTGGTGCAAAATCTCTTTGCTCTGGAAGGAGCTTTGGATTTCATTCTGTGGCCAAGGGAAGGCCAACATTAACATAAGGTTTTTAAGAGGGAATGAAGGACCAAGGGGTCATTGTGAGGATAAGTGTGATAACAACTCTGAAAGCATCTCGAACCCCTGGGAAGAGAATGCAGTATAGCAGTTCCCCAATATCTGTGGGGAATATGTTCCGAGACCCCCCGTGGATGCCTAAAACTACATATGGTACCAAGCCCTACATGTACTATGATTTTCCCTACATATACATACCTATGATAAAGTTTAAATGACTCTTGCATTTGGGTCCATTATTAAGTAAGATAAGGGTTACTCGAACACAAGACCATGAAACCGCAACAGTTGATCTGAGACCCAGGTGGCCATTAAGTGACTAACAAGTGCATCTTGTGTACAGTGTGTAGGTGCTGGACAAAGGGATGATTCTTGTCCTGTGTGGGATGGAGAAGGATGGTGCGAGGTTTCATCATGCTACTCAGAATGGCACACAATTTAAAACTTATGAATTTTCTATTTCTGGAATTTTCCATCTAATATTTTCAGAGGTAACTGAAATCTGTGGAAAGCAAAACTGTGCATAAATGGGGGACTACTGTCTAAATCAAATTTGCTTATCTAATTTGACTGTAGCATTAAGTTAGCATCTCATTCGAGCTTTCTTATGCCCACCTCCATTCCCTCGCCCGCCCTCCCTAACAGGCTTTGGTTCCAAGCATTGCGATGAGTACGTGCTCCTAAGTGCTCAGGAGGTCTTACTTTGTGTGTTTAGGATTAAGGAGGGATGTGTACTCTTGGCACTTCTCCTTTTGAGGACTATCTTTTATCAGCACAGAAATTCCACCAGGAGTTGAAGGTTATATAAAACAACCTGTCTTGAAGGGAACAATGTTTTATCCTGATTTTTATCTACTTAAACCAGCTGGATCTTAATCCATAACTTCTACTTGTTGTCAACACTTTTTTTTATATTTCATACCTGTCAGAAGGTTATATATGTGTGTGTACATTGTGTGTGTATGTGCGTGTAGGGTTGTATTCATTTTTTATTGCTCCATAACAAATTACAAAAACCTTAATGGCCTAAAATAACACCCATTTATTAGCTCACGGTTGTGAAGGTCAGAAATCCTGGCAGGCCCAGCCGGCTTCTCTGCGTAGGCTCTCACAAGACTGCATTCAAAGTGTTCAAACGGGCCAAGTTCTTAGCTGATGGCTCTGGGGAGGAATCCACTTTCAAATTCATTTAGGTTGTTGGCAGAATTCAGAACAAGGACATTCTCTTATATAACCATAGTGTAACTATCACATCAGGAAATTTAGTATTGACCAAAAACTATCACATTATCCACAAATTCTATCATTTCTTCCAATAGATCTATCATAGCTATTTACTTCCGCAACCCAGAATCCTGTCCAGAATCTTCCATGTCCCTTTAGTTTCCTTACTCTGGAATATTTCCTCGGCCTTTCTTTATCTTTTTTGACATCAACACATTTTAAAGACCACTAACTTTTAGAGAATATTCATCAGTTTGGATTTTTCTGATGTTTTTTTTTTTCCTTGATTAAATTCAAGTTAAGTATTTTGGGCAGGAATACTAGACATGCCGTGTTGAGTCCTCCTCAGTGCAGCGTATCAGGAGGCACGCGACATCGCTGTGTGCTAGTGTTGGTGATATTAGCTTTGATTGCTCAGCTACTGGGGTCTTCCAGGTTTCTCTGCTGCAGAATTTCTGTGTTCCCCGTTGTAAGTACTTTGTGAGGAATTACTTTGATCTATGTAAATATCTGTTCCTCATCAAACCAATTTTAGCATTCAGCGATGATTTTTTTTTTAACTCTATCATTGTCTCTATATTTATTAGCATTCTGCTGATCACCCTGCGGAAGGAGTGTTTACAGGTTTCACCACCGTGAGGTTACTGTCCTTCCTCCTTCTATACTGTTCTCTTTGGAAGGAAGTCACTCCCCAAAACCCACAGTGTTTCTTCTACCTGAGGGTGGAGTACCCACATAAACCATTTGGAATTCTTTCACAAGAGATTTGTCTCTTCTCCCTCATGTGCTTAATTATTCATTTATTTATATCAATGTGGCCTCATGGATGTTTATTTTATACTTTGGGTTATAATCTAATGCAACCTTATTTTGTTGCTCAGACTGTTCCTGCTTTAGCCCTGGGAGCTCTTTCAGCTGGCTCCTCTGTCCCTTTGATATGCACCTGCTAATGTGGTTTTTGTTTATTTGTTTTTGAGCACTTCCTTATTTTCTGGCATTACCAGATGCTCCAAGTTCCTTTTGTGTATTTACTGCCCCAGTAGGCTTGCTTTTCATATTCGTTAGTCATTCTGAAACTGTACTATGTACAGGCTTGAGCCAGTGAGTAATATATGGTGGGAAATGGGAGCCAGGTGTCTTGCTCTTGGAGAAAGGAGTTAGAAATATGGAAAAGAGGAAGAATGAAAGGTGCCATGTGAATTTGCATGGAAATCTAATGTTTCAATATAAATTCATGGTTTTAAATTTAGGTTTATCATTGGCAGTATTGTTTGTCTCAAAGCCTGTTTTGTCTGATATTAAGATAGCCATTACAGCTTTCTAATGCTTACCGTTTGCCTAGTATATCTTTTCCTATCCTTTCCTCTTCAAACTCTTTGAGTCTTTATTTTTAAGGTGGATTTCTTATACATGGAAATAGTTAGGGCTTGTCTTTTTACTGGAGAAATCTCTGCTTTTTAATTGAAGCATTTGGTTTGTCTCTACCCCACTCATCCCCAGCCCCGTTCCCTTGCAGTTCTGCCCTCTGCAGTATCCTGCCCAGCAAATTCCAGCCACTAGGGAAACGGGCAGTTCCGAGCTCTGCCTCCTTAGTTTAGTGAGATCCCTGCCCTGCGGGGGCTTCTTTTCCCTGTTCTGCAGCAGGGACAAAGTCTGCATGATCATGCTCCCCACCCTGTGTATTGTCCTTCTCTCGAGCACTGAAGGGCTATGCTACCTGTCATTCAGTTTCTATAAAAAGTTGTCTTGCAGATTTTGTCTATTTTTATTTATTTTCCATTTTTTAATTTATAGCTATGCTTGTTGTGAGGGCAAGTCTAGTACAATTACTGTATCCTATGTAGAAGGAGAAGTACTCAGACAATTCACCTTTTAAACTAAACACAGCAATAAAAATACCAGAAACTGTAATATGGTAGAGTCTGTCATTCTGACCACCTTAGTACATAGCTTGTGTTTTTAAAAATTGTTCCAGCTTTATTGAAGTATGATTGAGAAATAAACATTGTATATATTTAACACGGGTAACATGATGCTTTGATACACGTATGTGTTATGAAATGATTTCCCCAATCAAGTTAATTAAATAGGCTGTGTTTTGAAGGCATATTTTAATTACCTTTTCACTGCCGAATTACCTGAATACCCTCGAATAAGGTCCTTAACCCTTTCAGATAACTAAAATTCTGGCCAAAGACAAAAAAGTAGAAAGATGTCTGTTGGGATAGGAAATGGATATGGTACAAGAACATAGTTTTTACATGAATGAATATGGTGCTTTGTTCTTTTTAATTTATATTTTACATAAGTTGGTTATAAGCTACAGAAACCTAAATCAAAGTGAATTAAGCATAAAGGTGAATTTATTGTTTGTATAAGCAGTATCCCAGGGTATCTGGCTTTGGTATACCATTGGAAATACGTCCCCCTCCATTCCTCAGCTCCCCTTTCCCCTGTGTTCGTCTTGCTGACAGTGTGACACCAGCAGCTCCCGGCGTATATGCTGCCAGCTTAGAAAGCCCAGAGAAAGAGAGCTCCTCAGTCAGTCAACAAAAAATCATTGTGAGTCTGATATGTACGTAATAGAGAATTCTGTACAGTGATGAACGATATTGTCCTTGCTCTTAAAGAGCTTACGATTTGATCACATGATAGAACAAATGAAAAAAATAAAATTTGGGGCCTTGGAAATTAATATGAAAAAGATAATACAGGGTAATGCAATAGAGAGGAAATATGATGGCTAGTAGTGTTTCATCATTCAGGAATTTCTGTCTGTTGAAGAAGCATTTGAGTTAAGATATGAATTATTATGAGAAAAAGGCAACCAAGTGATAATCTAGAGAAAGAATTTTGCAAGTAGAAAGAATAGTAAGTGCACAGCTTCTAAGACGGGAATCAGCATAGTCTGTTCTAGGTATAGAGAAAAACTAATATAAAGAAATAGCAGATGATGAGATAAATGAGGTAGCTGGAAGTCAGATCACAGTGGCTTCGTGGGCCATGGTAGGAGTTTGGATGTAGTCCTGGTTACAATGAAAGTTATTTGAGGACAGCCAAGAGCTATGATGTGACCTTTTAGAATGATCATTCTGGTGGCTGTGTGGTGAATTTCCCAGCAATAAACCAGGACTGAAAGTTCTATTCTGGTGTGGACGGTGTGCCCATCCCTAAATCAGTCACCGTGGCCAGGGTAATGCGATGCTTTGCTTGGCTCATCTCAAGTTAATTTAACTCCTGAGGCCAGGTGGTGAGTTCAGCTCCATCTGAATGAACTTCGTGAACTAAAACTAGGGATGGGAGCAACCCTCTCATATTGAAGTGTTTTTTTCCAGAAGAATCATAAATGGATGCTGGGTAGATAGAAACAGCAAAACAATGTCCATCTATTATTCAACTTGAGCAAAGAGTGGTCTCCTTTATTGAAAAAGCCCTAGATCCCAGCTGTGTTCTGGGGACTGTCACTCCCAGAAGAGTTTTCCTCACCCTTTTGAGGGATAGCATCTGAACACTGGGCCAGAGTCTGAACTCTGAATGCAAATGTAAAATATCCCATTAAATAAGATGAAAACGTTTTATCATCTTTAACTTTTGTAAACTATGGCCAAAGATCACGCAAGAGACCACATTTGGGGGCGGGGGAACAGACTTGTTTAGTAATTTGTTCTAACAGTGTGAGTAGAAGCCGAAATCTTTGCATTTCTATAGCACAAGTATTCTTCATAGGAAATTCAAGTGCATCTTCGTCTCTAAGGGGTTCAGTTCTTGAGTAACTTTCAGGAACTCAAATACTGTAAATCACTAGTATTCCCCAGTATTCATCTGAGAATTCTGAAGGAAATAAACTGTGAAATAGTGGCACTGCCAGGAAGGATGCGCTACGTCCTCCTCAAAGGTTGGAGGATAAATTGCAAAGCTGCACCGTCAGGGGAGGAAGGGGAAATGAAAGGAGATTCCAGAAATTACAGACCATTGAATCTCATCTCATCATCTCAGTCCCAGGGAAAATGATTGAGGGTTTAATTAAGTCTGGATAGTTGAATAAGTACAACCAGAAAGAGTTTCACTCACAGAATTTCCATACAGCACTTGGATTTGTATAATAGAACCTGTCTTAAGGGAAAACCTGCTTCCTGGCTGGGAACTTTTATGCATTAATCATAAAAATGAGTGTCTGGCTTCTTTCATGCAGTCTCTGCTGCCGTGGCTAAGGTCAGAGCATGGATAACACTGAGCACATTTTTTCCTTAATAAACAAAGTGAGATGACAGTAATTTGGGTTGTGACATCTGCTGAAGTTCCTTGTCTATTATGAGTTTGCATTATCTAATGGTCAAGACAGATAGTCATCAGTTTTATCCACAAACATAAGTACTAGTGTGTACAAAGCACTGTGTCAGCTGCAGAGGCACTAAGAAATATTCTATCTTTAAGAAATCTGGTGACACAATCATGGCCTGAACAACCATATTGAGAGGAGAAAGAAGCATGAATGTTAGAGGTCGTGTAGATGTCATTGAGAAACTGTAATTTTATTTGGGTCTTAAAGAAATGAATAAACCTCCAGCCTAAACGTATAAGACTGGTAGGTGAATGGTGCTTTGTCATCCTTGCTTTTTTTCAGTTTTTGCATGCTTTTCTGGAATTAGTTCTTTTATTGCTACAGTTTCTAATACTCTTCATATGTGTTCATGATGTCCTATTTTATATATCTTGCCCAGGCCTCTCTCTAAGACAGATTCAAATTCTGCTTCCTGTTGCACATCTCTGTCATAAAAACCTTAATAGTATAGTCATTATGGAAAACAGTAAAAAGAGTCTTTAAAAAATTAGAAATAGAACCATCACATGATCCAGCAATCCCTCTTCTGGGTATATAGCCAAAGGAAATGAAATCATTACCAAAGAGACATCTGTGCTCATGTGTTCATTGCAGCATTATTCACAATAGCCAAGATATGGAACAACCTAAGTGTACATAGATAGATAAATAAAATTGTAATCTATATATACATAACACCATATATACATATATATTTACCCATTTATATGTTACATATTTTTATGTAGTAAATATTGTATATGTAATATGTAAAATGGAATACTATTGAGTCTTAAAAGAGAAGATTCTGTCATTTGCAACAATATAGATGAAACTGGAGGGCATTATGCTAAGTGAAACAAACCAGAAACAGATTTTTAAAAAACTGTATAATCTCATTTATATGTCGAATCTAAAAAAGTTGAGTTTATGGCAGCCAAGAGGAGAATGGTGGTATCAGAGACCAGTCACCCCTCAGTTAAGCACCAACCTCAGACTCATTCTTGCTCTTTATTCTTCCTATAATTCCCTAACTCATCACCTTCCAATTATGACAGTTTGACATCCATGTATTTCCTTGTACATCCTTCCTTTGCATTTGGTATTTACTTGCATTGACGGACTAATTACATAATGTTGTATGTAAGTGTTCACGTGTGTGTGTGTGTGTGTGTGTGTGTGTGTGTGTGTGGAGCGGGGGGGAGCAAGCTCTGAGTATAGCATATGGCTTCTAAATGTTTGATTCCATTCTCAACGCCTAACGCCACACTTAACACATGGACAGTACACAAGAAATGCTTGTTGAAGGAATTACGAGATGTCTCTTATCTATTCAATCAATTATTTCATTATTTAGCCAGCACACATTTATGGAGGACTTGCTATGTAATTGGAATTGTGCTTGCTTGATACTGAGGACACAAAGATGAACAGTAAACCATCTTTGTTCTCTGCTAGCTCACAGAGGAGAAGGAAGAAAAACACATCAATAGTAATATTGAAGCATTAAAAGTCAAGTTGCACCCAGTAATCTCAACATTTACCTTTTATAGTCTTAGCATATGTATATGAGTGTGTGTCATCTTGTTATCTGATAATGATGTCGCAGATTTTGCAGTGATTCCCATTCTCTCCCTCTCCCCCTTACATATTATTTCAATGTTTCATAAGTTAAATTTGGTGATATCTCAGGTTGAATGATCACTAATAGAGTACTTTGGAGAATAAAAATATTTTCTCCTAAAGGGTGTATTCCTAATAATATGATCTCTGCTAGAAAAACAAAGACACCATGGGATCCTATACTTAAAGGCAGTCCTGATAAAAATAAAAATTCATCTCACAGCTACCTGCGCTTGAGCATAAATCAAGATACGGCGAACTTAGGGACTGTAGCCAAGAAGCTAGTGATAAAAATCAGAGAATATTGATTGTTTCAGGTACACTGAAAAATTGGCTTAAGGAAATTAATTAAACACCTTAGAAAGGCAAAACAAACCTTAGAGCCTTTCCCAGAAATCGTCTTATCTCAATCACTTTCTTTTAAGCTGATGGAGAAGAGGCTCTTTCAGATAAGTGCTAATATTTACCCCAAAAGTTTCACTTGTTGTCTGACTGCCTCCAGATCCACTTTGAAATTTTTTCCGTGGTCAAGTAAGGTTCTAGTAGCTCTTTTGAAGTATATAAATAAAGAAAGAATGCTCTTCAGGTTAAACCAGCTTGAAGGTTATTATTATTACCACTGAAAAATTTAAAAGGTTCACGATGAGCTTCCAAGTGGAATTAGTATGCACAGCTACAAAAACCAAATGTTCTTTATGTTCAGAAAGGGAAAAATGCTATCCATTTTTATTTCAAAGACAGGTTATAGCACAAAGTAGACAAGGTACATTAGATCAGCAGTTAGTACAGTATTTCATGTTAGCACACCATTAAAGTGATTAAAAATCTCCCTGCTCCAAGCTCTACCACACTCAATCTCAGGTGACATTACCTCTTCCTTCATCCTAAAAACTGAAGCGATCGAGTTTAATCCCCCTTAACTGTCTTACCTCCCTACCTAAAACGTATCTGTAGCCACTTCTGTCTTCTTTCATTTCAGGGGCTGTGTGAAGGGACCACCACACTGGGGACTTCACTGGCCGCTGTAGAGCGTCCAGAAAAACCGGCTAAATGAGTGAGGGTGTTCTCCCCCTCATGTCATTAAGAATGGAAGGGGCATCCTGGGGCCGATGCAGAAGCTGGGCATTGGCAGCAGTGGCCTGGGCTCCTTTGATCTTTGTTTCTCCTTGTTTAGTACTTGACTTTCAAAGAGTTGCCTCATGATCAAAAAATGGTCACTGTCACTCCAGCCATCATGTCCACATGCCTGGAAGCAGGAAAGAAGAAAGAGGGTAAAAATCAAAAGGACATCTTATAGCTTAGATAGCCATATTTTTAAGGAGACATTCTAGACCCAACAATTTCTGCTTACATCTCATTGGTTACCCTTCTGTCATATGGCCAATCCTATCTCCAAGAAAAGAATGAGAGATAAGAGTTCTAAAGCTTAGCACATCACTATCTCCAAAAAGCCAAAATCCTGAATAAGTAACTTAGTCCCTGCCAAGATATCTTAAACCATTTTCTCTGTCTTCACATTTTCCCCTTGTTGAAATGCTACAAAAAGGGCACTAAGGAAAAGGAAATGAAGCTTTGGAATCAAACAGATTTTCACTTACTGAGTTCATCACTAATTAGTTCTTGGATCTTGCTCAAGTTATTTCAAATTCCCAAGGCTTCATCTCTCTGTGTATAGCATGGAGATAAAAATACATATTGTGAGCACCTGCTTAGGGAACTTAGTAAATGTAGAGCCTGAAACATAGTGACTGCTCAATCATTTATAGATATACAGGTGCCATGGGATAATGCTTTTTCTTTGAAATGACTATGCCTTCTTATTGCCTCTGTAGATGCTTTTTTTTTTCCTGTCAAGTAGGTATTGATGTGTTCACATTTTGTTCTTGGCTCCTGGCCCCCACATTCTTTGTTTCTCATCCATTATCTTGGTTTCAGTTAGCACACAAATGCTGATGACTCTCAGTTCCCAGACCCCTCCTTCAGCTTGTGAATACTCCTAGGTGTTCTCAGAGTGGCTGTAATGGGTTGAATAGTGATTCCTTAACATATGCTCACCTGGAACTCAGAATTGACCTTATTTGGAATAAGGGTTTTTGCAGATGTAATGAAGGTAAGAATCTAGAAATGAGATCATCCTGGATTAGGGTGGGTCCTAAATCCAATGACAGGTGACAGAAAAGAAGAAGACACGTAGAGGCATCAGGAGAGGGCCATGCGAAGGCGAGGCACAAATTGGCGTGATGCGTCTATGAGCTAAGGAACACCAGGAGTTATTGGCAGCCACAAGAAGCCAGGAAGAGACATGGAACGAATTTTCCCTCAGAGCCTCCCAAAGGAACTCACCCTGCCAACACCTGGATTTGGGATTTCTGGACTCCCAAACTCTGAAAAAATAATTTTATCTTGCTTTGAGCCACTAAGTTTTTAGTAATTTCTTGTGGCAGCTCTAGAAAACTAATGTAATGTCCCCAACTGAACTCCACATTTACCTCTATGAATGTGTTTCTCTGCTCGTATTTTCTGATTTCTTTTGTGGCGCCACTATTCACATAGACAGCCCAGTTTATTATATTCATCTTCACCTCCACCATCTCTCGCCTCACCCAACCAATTTTCAGACCGCACACCTGAGTAATTCTCATGTCTGGCCTTCGTTCTCCAAACCCATTGGCGACTTCTTGGGTTCACACTACTTATCTGGATCTATTCAAGAGCTTCCCAATGTGTCTTTTCTGCTTCTCAGATTAAATATGTCTGCCACACTTTTGCCAGAGACCTGGCCAAAACGCAGAATGAATCATGAACCCAACTCATGTAAAACTCTGAGATGGTGCCTCACTCATTCCCTGCAGGATAAAGCCCTCAGACCACACTGATGATGACTCCGTGCCTTTGTTCATGCTGCCCCTGCTCCTGGCATATCCCTTTGCTCACCGCCATGTACCTACCTTGCCATCTAATGCCATTCATTATTCATTACAACTCAGTGTGTGTGCCACTTTGTCTAAGAAGCCTTCTTGGACCCTGTCCCAAGTAGGTGCTTTCCTCTTAGCTTCTGTAACACCCAGGGTGTTTACCCTGAGCTGTGTGCTTTGCACATTATATTAAACTCAAGCAAATTCATTATGGTGGTAATTAAGGAGTCTCCCCGACTAGTTTGATTTCCTTGAAGACAAGGACTACTGTCCTTCACTTCTTTATCTCCAGGAACCTGCACAGTGCCTGGGGGACACTTGTGCCTAGATCCTCAATTTATCCTCAATTTATTCTCAGTCAGTGGATGTTGAGAGACTGAAAAGGTTAAATATTTCTCCTCTGAAATTATCAATTCCCTTTACAATGTTTTATCTCCGTCGTTGGTACTTGTGCTCAACCTTGAAGTCATCTTAAATCCTTTTCCTTACTGGGCACTACAGTCTATTCACCCAAGTCCTTCATTTCTTCCTTAATCAGACAGGGTCTATTCAGAGACAGGAAGGGCCCCTAAAGGGCCACCTAAGTGTACAGGCTCCAGTCAGAGGGCCTGGGGTCAAATCCTGGCTTTGCCACTTCCTAAGTATGTGACCTTGGCTGTGTTATTTAATCTCCCTGAGCTTCATCTGGCATCTGCAGAATAGGAGTGATCGTAGCGCCTGCCTCTAGGATCACTACCTTTCAGAGCCCGCAGAGAAGGGCGTGAGACAGAGGTAGAGAATGCATCGGATGGACTGAGAGCCACACAGCTCTCCTGGCTTCAGCCGTCTGTGTAACCTCTGTCACACAGACATGGGCTTTGAGCTCAATGTTAGATTTTATTAGATTTTATTATTTTTTTTCAGATGGTACAGAAATGGCTACTGTGTGCAGTATCCCTTCTTCCATGTGATCTGCAAGCCTTGTTGAGCCCAGAGAAATCTTTTGATCCCAGAATGATTTCACCAGACTCCCAGGTGTCCTACTTCCCCTTACCACGTTCCACTTTCACCCTTAACAATACACACCCAGTTTTTACATGAAGTATAAGATTTCTGTTCCAAAGTGTCATTTGGATCAGAATACCCTTCTTCAAGGAAGCAACAAAAGCTTCTGGTCCTCCATCACATCAAACTCAAAGGCTGGCTCGTAGGCTTCCAGGGCCTTACCAGAGTGTTCTTCCCACCACACTGCTCTGCCCTACTGGTCTCTCCAGCGAGGCACACTCACCCATTCTTCCCGTCAGGCAATGTGCCTGAGGGTCGTCTCAAAGCCGCGATACGTGTTTAGTCAGGATAATGTCTTGGAAAAATATGAACGTGCTTCTCCCCTTCACATTTCCAGGTTTATGGGCTTCCTCCTAGTGAGGCACAGACATCCATCCACCAAGAGGAGATCAAGTTGTCACCACAGGAAAGAACTGAGGAGGAGCAAGGTAAGGCTGAGCTTCTGGCATTCAAGATGATAATTGCCAGTAGTGAGATAGGTTTTCTGAGATAGACGGAATTGTCAAAATTCCCCGAGTTTTTATCTGTTGAGAAGAACGAAGCTGGAAGGAAGTGTGAAGCAAGCGTCTCCTGTCTAGACCATGAGATTTGTGCTCTGGCTTTAAAGAACTTATAATGGTGAAAATGGGAAGAGCCTGTTTTTTTCTGGCTCTAGCGGCTCTTGGGAAATGACAGCAGATGGAGCTAAAGCAGTCAGTCGCGTCCCTGAAGTTTAGACGTGGGTTGGAATGAGTGTACTTGATAAGTTGAGGGACAGACTGCCTTGGCTTCTGGCTTCAATTTCTGAATAACTTCAGCAACTCTGGGGTATTGTACTTTTATGCCTTTTAAATTTCATTCTTTTCCTTCTTATAAAGCTTTCTGACTTATTGGTGCCAGAGAATGGAGAATTCTTCCCAGTAAGCACACAAATCATCACTGCACTACTAGGTAGAGGCTACAAGATGAAAAATACATCAATAAAATTTGTGAGAAAAAGATGCAAGGTCCTTATTTACACCTTCAGGCAAACAAGTGTTCACTGCCTTCCACAGAACTGTGGCCATAATGGGGTGTGTGAGGAAAGACCACAGACTGGTTCAAATCTCACTGCAAAACTATGTCACATGTTTCATCTAAGAGCCTCAAGATTGAACCGAGAATCCAAACAACTATTTATGCTAAGAGCTGCTGAAATGATTATGGGGACTGTGGCCAGAGAGATTCAGTATTATATAATTTATGAAAAAGCAGAATAGGGAAAACATATTGCAATTGAATTGATTAGGTTTCTATTTGCTGAGTGTGAACTGTATGCCAAGAACTGTGCTCAGGCTAGACTCAGAGAGATAGATGTTGTTCGGTGCCTTTGCATGGTGAATATTTATGGAACACCATTCCGAATACTTCATGTGAATGAGTTTATTAATACTAGTGACAACTTCATGATGTACAAACTATCATTATGGATTTTCCCAGGTGTTCAAGGTCACACAGTTGGTAATAGGCAAAGCCAGAATGTGAACCAAAGCAATGAGCTTAGGTGTTTGTGCAATTCACCAATATGGTTTGCAGGCATCATCGGGGTATATGGCTAGGTGCATAGGGTTGGCATCAGAGAGCCCTGGGAAAACACCAGAAGAAAATTCGGGAGAATAGTTTTATGTCTTGGAATGTGGAAGGACTTTCTAAGCATGAACCAAACCGAGAAGCCATAAAAGAAAAAACTGGCACATTCTGCTCTATGACAAATAAAAACCTTTGTATAGTCAAAGAAGCCATGTATTCACATAATATGTAAATGCCTGCCTGGGGGAAATATTTGCCGTATAATTAACATACAAGAGGTTAATGATGTTTATAGGAATCCTATAAATCACTGAGAAAAAAATCTCATAAACAAAAGAGGTAAGGAATAAATTAGGAAAAGGCAGATCAAAACACAATGACCAGTAAGCCATATAAAAAGATGCTTAGTATCACTACTAAAGCAATGCAAATTAACACTTTGAGATACTTCCAACTATTTAACTAGCAAACAGTCAAAAGTTTGCTAGGAAGGAGAATTGCACAAGGGCGTGAACACACATCCATATTTGACTCAGAGACAGCGAAGGCTTCAGTCAGTGTGAGAAAAATGTGGGATTGACCCTTGTTCATATTATTCTGAATAACGAAATCTCTTGAATTTTTTGGAGGAAGATAAGAATGTCTTGGTACTTTAGGTAGGCACTTTAGAACTATTTTCTCTGGGAAGCAGAAAAAAAAACACAGAATAGAAAAAGTGAGGCATTGCAGAAAACTTTGAAAACCGCTGCAAACAGATAAGCAATCACTGTGTGATAAACACTGTGCATTTCACAGACCAGCTCCTTCATGAGATTCGCTTTCTGCTGACTCGTTCAGATATACCTCGCGGTAGAACTTCAAAATTAAAAAATGAAGAGAATTAAGGCGTGATCCCATTATCCTCCTGGGAGAACTGCTGACTTCCCTGGCATCAATCCTCTAAAGACTTATGTAAATTTTCAGTCCAGGGAGCTAGAATTCATTTTTTTTTTTTCTATAAGTATTTTACTGAGATTCTCTCTGGATAACTATCATCTTCTAACATTTTCTGGATGAGCACCTTCAAAAAGGATCAGATACGCTCACAGCTTTTATCCAGTTTGACTTTCCTCAGAACTTAAAAAAGTCACCTTTTGGAAGATACATTAACTCTTTCAGAGCACACAGGTGTCGTTAGGCAGTCATCACCATGGGAAAAGCCTCCGGAGCATGGGGTTAGAAAGCCACTCCGGGTCTCACTGAAACGTGTCGTTCACGGACACTGCCACCTGTTCCTTTCAAACCTCTCATGTTTCCACATCTCTCCTTTCCAGCTTCCGTTGTTCATCATTACCATCATTACCTCATTCCTCTCTCCCTCCATTATGCTCATTTGGCAAAGTTTCAAGTCTAAATCAAACAATCCACCCATTTTTGCCTGCATTCCTGCAGCTTAACATTTATGGAGGAAAAAAGCTAAACTTGTTGATGACCGCTTACACCTTGAAAGCATGATTTCGAATCACATGTGAGTACTCAACATTGTTCAATTTTCACATCACTTTTCTAGCTTTTCCACTTTCCCAAATCACTATTTCATAGCTATTCTCACCCCAATCCTTGCGTCTTTTCTTTCCAACATTACACTGTCAGCTAGTGACTTCGCTTCATACGGCATTGAAAAGAAATAAAATCTGCCAGAGAGGAACACTTAATTTTCCCTACTCCAAAATATACAATGCCACCTGCATCTATTCCTGCAACTTTGCCTTCCCTTTTCTTACTCTGGATGAAATGTATTCACTCCCATCAAGGCTAACCCCTCCAACTTGTGTGTTGGTTCCCATCCCGTATTGACTTTGCAAGGATGGTATGTCTGAAATTTTATACTTTCCTTCTGTATTCCCAATTCATCTCTGTCTCCCAAATCGTTTCCATCAACATACAAACCTTTTGTAATGTCATTTATATTTTCTTTTTGATGTCCTCCTGAGAACTACACATTTTGTTGGCAGCTCCCTTTGATCCCTGTATGTGCAGATTTTCTAAATGCTACATAAGGCTATCTCTGACATTTGATCCTGCAACCTTTCAAAGATTTCCAAAGCCTCTTATTCCCTATATTAAATCCCTTTCTGCTTGAAATATTTGGAGCGATTTCTACTTTCCTTTCCAAATCCTGATTGACACGTCAAACTTCATTGCCTTAGAACTTCGCTCTATCTTACCTTTCTTCTTGGAATGTTATATATTTTTTTCCCTGATCATAGCTAGTTGCTTCTTTTGTCATTTGGTTTCACCTTAAGATGATATTAACATATCATCTTAATTTAATTTGTGATATACTGTTATAACTATTTTTTTATTATTTATTTATGAGAAGAAGATGAGTGATATTTTTTTATGTGTGTATTCCCAGTCTCGAGAACAGTGTTTGGTACCCAGTAGCCACCTAATACACATTTGTAGAATAAATAAATGAAAACTGACCATCATGTAACATTTTTCTGAATACCTAAGAATATCAGTGATTGAAATTTTAGATTCCTCTGATGAACTTTAAGGAAAATCCACTAAGGACAAAAGACTGTTTTTTAGGTACTATGAGAGATACAAAGTTGAATAAGATGAGCCAGTAGGGGAAATAAGAATCACGATGCATATAAGGCCATAGTGTAAAACAGGAAGCGGTATCATTCTGCACATTTTAAAGTTATGGGAGTTCAAAAAGGGAAATGCTACTTTCATTTGGGAAGATAAGGGAAGGTTTTCTGACAGGAGTTGTATTTGGATCGGACCCTGGAGGATAATTAGGGCTTATGCCTGTGAGATGGGTGGGATTGGTACTATAGAGGAAGTGTTATCAATGGCTCAAAGTGGAGGAAAAGCAAATTCAGAATACAGGTAATTCGGGATAGTTTCACTTACCTACAAATTACAGGGTGAAAAGTGAAGCAGTATGAGATGATAGTCTATACTTAGAAAATAAAGACATCCCACCCAAATTCCCAGATGCACAGAGGATCCACTGTTTTTCATTTCACATGCAGATTTTAAATTTATTCAAGGTGGGTATTAAGTTGCAGCTAGAGAATAGCTCATCTATGCTAACAGCCTTAAGGCTCTAAGAATTCTGTTTATTACATTAGAAGCCTCACCATGTTTTACATTCTAAATACTCTGTTTCAGATTCTATGTGGTGAATCTCTGCTCTCTCTCTGAATATGAAGTAGGCTGCATGCAAACGCATTTGTTCATAATGAGCTTTTAGCATCTCTCCTCCTCTCTGAGGATAAAAATCAGTGTACATTCTGCTTCTTAAGTCACGTCAGTAATCTTCCTGGAGAGAGCAGAAAATGATTAAACCTACTCTAAATCATCACAAGTCTGTTGAAAGACATTCTCCTCTTGAACTTCTGCTTTGCTCTAAAACAACTCAGCAATTGAATTTGAAACTGTCTCAGAGTGAAGTTAAAAGAAGATATAAATTTTCCTTGATGTTCTTTAACATCTAATAATAAAGTGATTGTTGCTGTGTTGTAGCTTTATTAGTTTCTTAGACACTCTCTTACTCACCACCCATAATTATCCTTCAAAAGTGCATTCTCCTGCCTTGTCTTGCTAAACAGACTGTTATGTTACAGTGCTGCTCAATTAAAATAGTTGTTGCAAGTTGGCTGTTTGCTTGGAGTTATGGAGTTAGAACAGGCAATGTATTTTGTCTCCTGTAAGCTCTTATGTCACTGGATATGAGTCTCTGTGCATATAGACAAAATACACAACAAAGGTTCACAGATTTTAAATTAATCACCAAATATCAAGTATTCATTTAAAGAACACTTAAAATACAATATCACTCAGACAGAGGACAAATACCACATGATTTCACTTATATGTGACGTATAAAAAACAATGAACAAACAGTACAAGACAGAAATAGGCTCATAGGCATAGAGAAAAAACTGATGGTGCTGGAGGGCTCGAGGGTGGTGGGAATGGGCGAAACAGGTAAAGGGGAATAAGTGGTACAAATCTCCAGTTACAAAATAAATGAGTCACAGGGATATAATGTACAGCATAGGGAATATAGCCAATAATGTTCTAATAACCTTATAAGATGACAGATGGTTGCTAGACTTAGTGGAGTGATCACCTTGTTAGGTGTATTAATGTTGAATAACTATGGTATATGCCTGAAACTAATATAATATTATATATTAACTATATTTTAATAAAAATACAGTATCACTGGGAGCGATAATACTGGTCAAAGAATACAGGTTCTGCCCTTTGTCTAGTGCAGGGAATAGGCCAGTTGATTGTAGTTTAAGCACATACGCATTTTCTCATGTAAAGATGCAGACAGTTATACCTCAGGTTAGGGAAACGAGGGAGGATCCAGAGAAGGTGGCTACTTGTGTATGTAATACTGAGTTTCCTAAGTCCTGGGTAGACTTCTGGGGAGTCATCAATACCAACGAATGGTAGTTTCCTCCTTGAAAGCAGTGATTCATGATCTTAAAATGGCATTTTAGAGATATTTCTTTCATCACACTCCCTCTGATGCTGTAGTATAGATATACGATATCTTTCTGGAACTTTGATGATCTTTACTGATCAGAAATTCTAAGAATTTTTTTTATTCTCACAAGACCCCAGTAATAATAGGCACATTGAGCTCTGTGAAAGGGAATCTATAAAAGTCATTTATTACAGACAAGGCCTATTTCTGATGAACTCGAGGAGAAGGAAACTGACAAGATTATTGAAAGTGGAGGTCACTGTTTGGGCCACATTTTTTATTTTTTTTTAACTTGAATTAGTTGCCAACAGTTAGTATACCCAACTGACCCTTTTGCCTCATGAATGTTTGTCTGGTCCCTGCAGCCATTTTAGGTATTAATCCCTGTAATGACACTTTCTCATTTGTTGTTGAGGAACTAGATTCTTAGAGAATTCTGGTGTTTTGTTACAAGTCATACAGATGATTGTTAACTACACAAAGAATTGATTGAGATGAGAAAAAATTAATGTTTTATTCCATCGTATTCATCCCTAAATGGATACATTTCTCTATCATTTGACATAAATAACTGTGAGTTTGAATATCTATAAATTAGCAATAAGGTTGGCGTTAGGAAGAGGTGACCGCATTTTCAGTAATTGCCATTTGACATTTTCTTTTCCCAGAGGAAAACAAAGTCAGCTATTCTTTTTCAGTTTACCACAGGTCACATTTTAAAAGTGTTCATTAGAGAGACATAATGGGAAATATATGAAATGGCTAAACTATGGGAAAAGAGGTCAGCATAGCAAAAAAGATAAATAACACAGAATAAATACCTTCTTAATTCAATCTCTATTATTTTGGCATTTAGGGAAATTGGGATAAGACGACTTAAAAATGAAGAGCATCATTCTAAAAATTTCTACCAGCTGCTAGGCACTGCGAATATGTTACCTTATTCACACAACAATCTCTCAAGGGAAGTATTTTGTTATCATTCTTACAAAGGAGGAATCTGAAGTTTCAGAGAAGTTAAGAAATATCCCCAAGTCTATCCGACCAGTAAGAGCCAAGTTGGAATTGGATCCAGGTGTGAGTCCAAAGTGTGTATTATTTCTAGGGCACAATTTGCTTCTTACCAAGCTGTTTTCTTAGATACAAATTTTGTGCAGTTGAAAAGTATACATATGTTTGCAAAAAGAATGTTTTAAATAATGATGAAACAAAGAGCCAAATTTTAAATTATCCCTGAGAAAATTCGTTTTATATTACCATGAAGTTAATCTAATTTTAACAGTCTTTTTTGACTCGTGAAAGCACATTCCCTTAGGACTTTCACTAGGCACAGTTTTCTTAATCTGAATTAATTTTGTGCTGAACAGTAAATAACAAAAGAACATTTCTTTGGTGCTGAATATTCCCCAATTCAAGCTCTTCCACCTTATTTAAATTTATTCAAATTTATGATTTCTCTTCTCCCTGAAATATCGAAGTGATGATAACACCCATATATATGTTTCTAAATTTCCTGAAGCATCGCCAACTCACTCACAAAAACAAGTAAACATGACCCATTTCTTTATAGACAACAATACATTTCCTTCCAGGACTGCTGAAAATCTTTTCTTTGAAACTCCTTTGACTGAGAGCTAAATCTCTCCAGACAGGCTAGAAGGATTAGAGTGTATTCCTTTGGATAGCAGCCTAGTGGGGTCAAAAGAAGATAAAGGGATTTTTGAATATGGTTCTGATGAAGAAGGCGGCCAGAAAAAAAGGTTGAGGGACATACAACAACTAACCTAGGACACTTCCAACCCCAGTCAGACCCCCGAGGGGCTGCTTCTGCAGAGAGCTCCATCCTTTCTCAGAACCAGCTGAAATAAATTCAGTGCCCCTTTCAGAATAGATTTGAATGGTGAATTACCCTGCTTGAAGATGGAAAAAGAGTAGGGAAGCTAATCTTTTCCCGTGAGGCAGTGTCCCTTTTTATAAACGGTCATGAAACTGACACAGGTAAACTGATTATGCTAAGTCTCCTGGGTACACAGAACCTCTGAATAGTTTCTTTTGCCTGCTCTTTTGGGTTTATATAGAAAGTTGTGATTCCGGAGCTCAGAAGCCCAAGTCCCAAACACTGAATAATTTATTAACCTTTAATAAATTGCTGATCTCTTTGTACCTCAGTCTAAATTATGAAGTAATAGCATTCTTAGTAAATTGTTTTGAGAGTTCTCATTGGAAGGATAAGTAGGTAGTAATTACAAAGCCTTTTTAGCAACATTCTGACAAGGGATTCCAACATAACCCCAATTGGCCGGAACTGTTTATTTTTATTAAGCTGGAAATGAACTACATTGAAATAATGAGGAAAGAAGCATGTTCAGAGTGATATTTTTTTCCAATAAAAAATGATGTGGAATCATCTAAAAGAGAGTGTTGTACAAGAAGGCAGTATTTAGCTGTCGAGCATTTACTGTGGGCTGGATGCTGGAGTTAAAGGTGCACAAGACGCCACCCCTGACTTCACAGTCTAGAAGGGCTGACAAGCACATAAGCAAGTAGGTTAATGATAGGGGCATGCGTGCACCCAGAGGCAAGCCAGAGGACATGTCACCAGCTGGGATGCTATGACTGGAATATTATAGGGGTATATGTAAAATTGTTTGTATATTTATATCAAATTACATATAGCATATATTAAACATATATAATATGCCGTGACTTATATATTATATGATCTATAATGTGTATTAGTCTTATTTGCAATATGTATACATCATATTATATATAAATGTTATCAATAAAATGAATAAATATGCAAAAAAATGTTGCTTGGCAACCCAGCAAAAACTCATTAGATGATAGGCTGAATTCCTCACTTTTTTATTATTTTTGCCTGAAAAGGCACACCTTCTTCCTGGTTAAGTCATATACTTCCTTCCCATCTCAGAGAGCATAAGTGATGGCTCTTCCGAGGAACCTCTCAATGACTCTAAATCACTTCTGGCTGTTAGCAGCCTTTCCTCATCTCACACCACTAGAGAGTGCATGCCCAATGAGCCCCTTAATTGAGAAGCAGTCCACATTCAGGGGTCCCTAACCCCCCAGGCCATGGACCAGTATTGGTATGTGGCCTGTTAGGAACTGGGCCTCACAGCAGGAGGTGAGCAGTTGGCAAAGGAGGAAGCTTCATCTGTATTTACAGCCACTCCCCAGCGTCAGCATCACTGCCTCAGCTCCACCTCAGATCATCAGGCATTAGATTCGCATCGGAGCACCAGGCCCTGCTGCAAAAAGTTGGGGACCGCTGCCATGATCCTTGAGGACATGACCTTGAGAATTAAGTAGTGCAAGCGGGGGCCCACTCTGCCCTTTTCTAGATATGGACCGAAAGCAACTTCCTCACCTCTCTAAACCTCTTCATTTCCTCATCCGTAAAATGTTAAGAATTCTACCTATTGCATTGTGTCTTTTCAGGCTTCAAGTGTACATAGATCCTCAGCACTCAGTAAATATAGGCTTTTAATCCTTTGTTTCCTTGCACACTGACTACTCAATAACTATTTGTTTAGCTAAATCAAATTTCATTTTCCTTCAATTTTTAAAATATTACTCCCTCTTCAATCTTAGCTTTATTCATTTAATTTTGTCACCCAGAAACAGACAGATCATCAAAGCTGTTTTAAATTATTTATATTCACCTTTGAGTTCTCCAAAAAAGAAGAAAAAAAAAGCCAGCTGCAGTCAGATTTTGCCAACAGCATTCTCTTTCTTAACACAGAGCAACAAAGGCAGCTATGGAAGTTTGTAAAAGCAGGGGTTTGTTTTGTTTTGTTTTGTTTTGTTTTGTTTTGTTTTGTTTTGTTTTGTTTTCTGGTGACTCATCAGCAAAGATGAGAGAGAAGCAAACATCAAATGATAACATAAACAGTCTAAGTAAGTAAGGAACAAACTGTGGAGTTTGTCTTTCTCAACGTAGAGACACTTTGAATGAAAGGACATTATCTGCAAGAGTCAGAAAAATGAAAACTTTTTTTGGAAATTTCCAGGTGGCAATTGAAGGAAAAATGGTTGTGGGCTGTTTCAGCCCAAATCATCTATCTAAGGCCCCCAGTTCCCTTCTTGACTTTCCAGTAGTGTCTGACTTCCCTGTCAACTCAGTTTTTTACCTCTCTGGAATATCATATGATTAACTCCTATAACATCCACCCTCAAATATATCACAGTTCTGCCTAACAATCTTGCATCCTTCATAGCAAAGAATTATTTTATGGTCAAAGGAGCATGTCCTCCTCGCTACGCCTTCAAATACATCCCAGTTCCACCTCACTAACTCCAGGAAAGTAAACCAGTGCCGTCTCTGATCTGGACTTCTGTGAGAGCCTCCTGTTTCTCTTTCTACTCATGTTTACCACCACCTATTCTCCACCCAATAGCCAATGCGATGGTATTTAAAATACAGAGATGGGCTCCCCATTATCTTTAGACCGAAATACAAACTCGTTACCATGTTCTCCGGGTCCCTGCACTTCAGGTCCTTGACTTCCTGTTTGATCTCCCCTGTCATTTTTGCCCTCACGTATTTTTGGCCATTTCTCGAATTCAACAGGTAGAAGCTAAGGGCTATTAACCTCCTTGACCTCTCTGTTCAGAAGATTCTCTCCCTGCATTTTTTGCATGACTCACATCTTTAATAATTCAGATGGCTGTTCAGAGAAGCTTTCCTTGAACGGCCTAACTAAATGCCCCTCCCTGTACCACCTCCATGCCCTGTACCCTTTTCCCCCTTATGTGAGTCTGTTTCCTCACTGTCACTTATTTTCTGGAATTAACGAGATACGCATTGTTATTGTCCGTGTCTGCACCAGCACATAAGTCCTGTGAAGTTTTAACACCCAGACCTAGAGCAATGCCTGGCACACAGCAGATGCTAAAGAAATATTTTTTGAAAGAATGAAGAAATGAAATATTTATAATTTTGTAAAGGTTGATAAAGGTGTAATATTTGTAAAGTTCTATATACCGAGATATTTGTAAAGTACACAATAAGAGTTTTGGACATATAATACACACGCAGAGAAATAGTTACTTGGAAATGATGCAATTTGAAATGTAATGTGAGATCAGGGAACATGTAGAATGAGCTCCTCCCAGGGTAGCATGGCCTTGAGTGTCAGGCTGGGAAAAGTCTTAAAATGCATACGGATGGAAAAGAGGCCACTGATGGTTTATCCGCTTATTGTCATTCTGCAGAAACTGATTCCACACGGGCTCTACTAAATTCCACCAGACAAACGCCGTCACATTCTTGGATGTCGACCGTGGTTTAGACCCAGTAGCAGAGTCTGCTCATCTGTGTCTGGGATGCAGCGAGCGGTCGAGCATGGCTCCCGTGCAGAAACTGACTCGAGAGCTGCCGGCAGGACGCCAGACGCTCAGATCATCTTCAAGGCTGAGGAAAGTTTGATCTTGGCACCCAGAACTTCTCGTCTTCTGTAGACACGTCAGGGATTTTAACATCGGAGGCGTTGGGGGACAATGTGCAAAGGCTCAGAAAATCAGTTTCCGTCGCCGAAGATGAAAGAACACATTTTTACCAGTTGTGAACTACATTTCCTCTGTCGCCACCATGCTTTAAAGCTTGTTAGCCCTGACACGCATGCAGAGGCTATTATTTTAATTTGCGTTTCTGGAAGACAGCCCTGACCTAGATTTCCTTCTAGTGTAGAGTCCGAGCGAAGATGAGATTCTGGTGCCTGCTCCCTTAAGCCCCTGTATATAATTAGCTACATCTCAGCCCAAGACAGAAAAAGAACAGGTAGGGGGAAAAAGTGAAACTTGGCCTTGCCTCCTGCTGACTCTGGAAACAAAATGTATTTGTCTTTTTGAAAAAAGTGCCTCCCAAGTCCTTGGCACAGTGCTCAAAGTAGCCTTTATGTAAGAGCTGGAAGTCGTCCTCAGTCCAGGACCCGAGGACTGCGTGTGGTTCAGTGTGCGCGAGATCAAACGCAGGTGGCTGCGATGCTGAGCGTTCAAAGAGCACGCTGGGGACAGCGGGTGGGACACTGCAGGGGGAAGCCGTGCGTATTTTACAAAGGTATTGAAGTACCACTGTCTGGAGATGTGAAGCGTTTAAGGGACCGCTTGGAAAATTCCTCTCACCACACAAAACAGTGGGGCTCAGGCTCAGGATAAGATTTGTTCCTTCGGAGTTCCGTCTTTTACCGCCACTGCATCTCTTGAGAACGCTGAGGGTAAAAATAAACCCAGCTAAAATGTGAGACCCCACAGCTTTGTGAGGAGAGCTGGAAACTTCACTCCAGTAACATAACTGCTTTGGCTTCATGTTCTTTCATTCATTAAGTATTTATTCAGTCCCTGCTATGTGCTCATTTGTGGTAGGAAGCAAAAACTGGATTTCTCTCATGGGGTCTACAGTCTACTTTCAAAACGGCAAATGTGCCTGTGCCTTCTTTCCCCAGCTGTGGAGAATGACTTGATGAAATTTCATAGGAATCTTCTCCTGGCATGCAATTGACCAGTGGAGTCGAAAGCGGCAGTCCCCAATCTTTGTGGCCCCGGGCACCGGTGCTCCTATGAGAGTCTAATGCTTGATGATCTGAGGTGGAGCTGAGGCAGTGATGTTGGCACTGGGGAGCGGCTGCAAACACAGATGAAGCTTTGCTCACTCTCCCGCCTCTCACCACCTGCTGTGTGGCCCGGTTCATCACAGGCCACGGACTGGTACCGATCTGCAGCCTGGGGGTTGGGGATGCCTGATCTAAAGGAAAGGAATCTTATTTTTGTTTCTCCCTGCTTCTACTGTTACTTCTCTGGAGCACCTTTTCCCAGGTTCTTTCAGATGTCAGATCTAATGACCTTAAGGAACCTTTCCTCCTTGCTCCAATACACCCCGCACCCCCTGAATGTGCTTCAGGACATGATGGAGAAAGAACATGGGCATGGCCATTAGAAAGAGCAAGGTTCAGATCTTGGAAGTTCTTCAGGAGCAACCATTTACATGCTATGCGACTTTGAATAATTTAGATTTGCGTCAACGCACCATCCTTTAACTGTATAAATTCCGGCTGCATCCATATCGTGTTCTCATGGACTCCGGAATAATTTTTTGAAATATTTATTGAGTCCTTACTCTACACAGGCACTGGGAAAACAAAGCCGAGTTAAGACATATCTGGCTTTGAGATAACCCGATGAAGTTTTAAATACAGACGTCACTGTGATCCAGTGTGGTCTGTGGAATCGACATTGACAGAGGTTCACAATTTCCAGGTTGGCATGTAGAAGAGAATAACTAATTCTGCCCTTAGTGGGAGACAGTGGGAAGGACTAGAGCTGAGGAGAGGTCAGATCAAGACAGACTGTGTAAGAATTTATCTCATGGACAAAGTGGAGAAGGACCTTCAAGGCAGAAGGAACAAAATGGAGTAGGATATTGGAGGTTGAGCACCCTGAAATATTTGGCAAACAGTAGATATTGGAGATTGGGTACAGCGTTTACTTTTATTTCCTTAGAATTTCACTCCAGCCACTATCTTTGCAATTGTACATCTACAGGTCTGCAGTTGTTTATTGATTCGTTTTGTCAACAAATATTTGTGAATATCTGTTATGTGTTAGGCAATGTAGCAAGTTTATTCCTATTGGTGTAGTCAAATCACATGATTATAGTTATAAAAGGTAAATGAATAATAATAGTAAAACTAGGATTTCAAAGTTTTCCATAATGTTTCTACCTAGGCGATTCTATTCTAGAGGTCAAAATCATTCTAGCATATTTTAGCACACATTCATTCTAGCACAGTAAACATTTTGAAAAGTCCTGTGCCCATATATGCATTGATCAAAGACTGGACTTAACAGGGACCTTCTCCAGAGGGTTTCACAGAAGACTGACAAAATAATTATCAAGTATTTTTATAAAGGATAGAATGCTCAGTAATAGAAAAATCTCATCTTCTTACAAGTAACAGAGCTCCTTTCAAAGTGATTATTTCTAATCAGACTGTGGCATCTTTTCAAACAAAGCTCACTGAGGCCATTAGCCAATATGTCTGCTTTCTAGTCTCCCAGCGTGGTACAAAATCTCTGCAAACAAGGACCTGAGAAGTTGCTCTTAGCTCTTGCTGAGCAGAAATAAACAACTAAGGTGTAACCCTCCCGTGCCTGCAATTTTGAGATGTTAATAACTCCTTATAGGTTATGTCAGCCCGACACTGTGGAGATGATGACTAACAATAAGTTATGTGCATGCTAGAGAGATAAAAATGGCTGTCACCATGGCAATGGTTATCATGTCTGACTTTGTTATTCACAATGGTTAGTCACAGCCATCCTCTTCCCCTTCCTTACCACGTACCCCAACTCCATATATAAGGTATACAGCTAGTTCCTGCTGTAAGCTTCTCTGTAGAGCCAGATCATTAGCAGGATGTTATGCCTTGTGACAATCTGTATGGAAGTTTTTTTTAGTGATGGATATATCTTTCCAGTTATCTAGAGGTACAGAGTAGAAGGTCCCTGCCTTTAGGACTCCAAGTATTAAAAGGCAAGTGAGTTGACCTGAAGGGTTATTTAACAAACACTGAGTGGAACTAGGAGGTAGCCATGAGCCTCAGTGATGGCCCAGTGCCCAGGAAACAATTTGTCTCTTTAAACAGCACCTGCTCACCTGTCTTGCATCTAGCCAGTCATGTGATTAGTTGTAAAGAAGCAAATCTCAAGGACATGGCTCATGCAAACCCATAGTACTAGCCAATGCTCTTCAGCAAATGACATCTTAATAAGAGTCATCAAGGATTTTCTACATAGATCTATTTTTTCTTAATTTATTCATTTGATTATTCATTGTCAGCAGTCATTTACTTGTTACTTACTATGTTTTAAGCACCATATTAGTCTCTTAAGTCTACAATGATGGACTCTTCACATTCAAGGAGATCAAACTTTAGTATGAATGACCTTATGCATACGTACATCTGCAATACAAAAAGGATCAGTGCTATAATTTGTTTCAACAAACATCACATTGGTCATCTACTAGGTGGCAGACATTATGTTAGACAACGTGGATAAACTCAAAGAATTTAGTAGAACATATATTAGAAAAGAAAAACATGTTACAAGAACACCAGTAAAAGTGTATAACATATAAAATAGTATAAATGAGTAGTTGTATCTTTATTTAGAGATGACCAGAGAAGACTCACTGAAGGAGGGAACACCTTGGCTTAATAGCTGCTTAGGGATTCACTCCTGGACTATTGGTAGAAGGGGTATTTCAGTATGTGACAGACACAGATGCAGGAAATGGTTCATCTTTCACTCCACCAGTAAAAGTGGTGGAAAACACCAAACCTTCCTCATTTTGACAAAACATCTTGATTTCTTTTCTTGCAGAAAGGGAAAGTGAGTTCTTAAAAATGAGGAGAGATATAACCGTAATTAAATTTTAGAATAATCTCTCCAGTGGAAGGGTGGAAGTTGATCTGCAGAAAATATCCCTTCTCCCTGGCTACAGTAATTGGTCCAAAGGTCAAAAACAGGCACTGGAGTCTGCAGCCATGCTACCCTGAACAAGCCCGATCCCGTCCGATCTCAAAAGCTAAGCTCGGGCCTGGTTAATACTTGGCTGGGAGACCACCTAGGAAGACCAGGTGCCGTAGGCATAAAAAATAAAGAAGTTAGGGATTGTAAACTGACAAGGTCCTTGCAATCTGTGAGGTTAACCAAGGGTTGCCTTGCCTAAAAAAGAATTTTTTTTAATTAAAAAAACAGGCACTCAACTCAATGAGAACAATCAGAATCTTTTCTGGGATGTTTTTATTCAAAAGCCAAGAGAGACATCTTTTTTTTTTTTTCTCTTGCCTTGTTAAGTTGGGGTGACAAAGCTGGTTTTTATAATGTCTTCTGCTATGTGGAGCAAGGCTGTCTGCAGTAAAAGAGAGTAGGACCAAGAGAATGACAGAGATGAGAGGGAGAGGGAGAGAAAGCATACGCGCTGAAATCATTCTAGTCCCTGGATCCTGTGAAGTCCTAACCAACTCCACCTCTGTCCATAAATTCCTTTCTATTTAAATGATTTGAGTTGTGTCACTTGCACCTAAGGATCCTGACTCTTACAGAAAGGTTAGGCTCCACTGATAAGTAGACATTTGGCAGTGAGCTGACAGCACAAAAGGCATTTCAGGCAGAAAGGGCAGCTTTATCAAAGGACAGTACATGTGATTTTATACAGCTAGACCACAGTGCTGTGAAGGGGAGGGGGAGTGGCAGGTGATGAAGCTAAAGAGTTGAACAGAGATCAGGACACTAATGACCTTGTAGATCACACAAAGACCTGGGGCTTCATCCTGCCATTCAGCACTTCTCAGCCTCTTTCGGTAAAAGAGCAATTAAAAAAAATTATTCTATCACAGGCCAATATGTTTGTAGAACACATTAAAAAGAACCCTTAGAAAAAGGAAATAATGATACGAAATTCAGTCAAAATTTTAATTTTGTGATTAAGCTAACATAAAATCATCTTTCAAGTAACTATACACTTAATTTCTGCACTCACCTTGTTGCAGACTGAAAATAAAGTTTGCTGTCCAACAATAGTTCACAGGCCACACCTTAAGTAATGTGTTTGGAGATGATGGAGAGTCATTGAAATGTTTTAAACAGGAGTGTTAGAACGACTACACCCAAAATGTATAGATTAACAATGATGTCTTCAGTGATGCATTAGAAGCTCTGCTGTGGATCAGATCTGTCCAAATTTTTTCTCAGGATCTTTGGAGAAACACACAGAAGTCATCCTGGTTAAAGACTGATGACACAGTTGCTAGATCTCGCTAACATTTTGAATGACGGAGTTAGGATTTTATCTTTTTAAGTGTTACAGCTACCCAAGGATGAAATGAACTGACTTGTGAGATAGCAACTTTGTTCTTGACACTGGTGGTAGAAAGAGAAAGAAAGAGGCTGAAAGAATGTGTGCGTGTGTGTGTGTGTGTGTGTGTGTGTGTGTGTTTCATGCACATGCTTGCTAGAGGTAGACAGTGGAGCACCTACTGAGGACAAACTTGGCCTCCACAGTTCTGTTTTTGATCAGCCTGACTGGTAAGCCGTTAATCAAGTTCAAGGTGCAAGGGGAGGAAGGAAGGATGTACCATCTATGTCTTCCAGCCATGATCTAAGTGTATGTGCTATCCTCTCAGGCTTGGAAATGAGCAGTCAGTCTTTGCCTCTCTTACTTGGTTATTTGATGTAGATCCTTCCCTATGACAAAGGTAGTGCCAAAACGGTCTCTTTACAGTACATTTCCATAAAAGTTATGATTTATTTTGTGGTATACATTCTACATTAAAAATATTGTCCATAGGGCAAATAAATTCTCTGAAACCCCAGAATTTCAAAACAAAAATCATTATTAAGTGAATTTTGAAGAGATAATTTTAAATTTAGCAAGTAACAGAAAGGATTCTCTACATGGGATTATCATGTACTATCTCTCTTGAACAGGACTAGTAATCCAGAGAAAATAATCTCTTTGCCTGACTCCTCCTACTCCAAATGCTGGCTGATTTCTGAGCTACAAGCTGTCACATATATTTTTGGAATCATTTTTGAGGATGATCTTGTTTGAATTAATCAATTAATTTCCCACAGTGCTGATATTCCACCTCCCACTAAAGGCTTTCAGGAAGCACATAATAAAACTTCCTGCACACCAGTAAACCGTATTATCGCACTGGAATACATAATCTGCTTCTCAAAGTTTTTTAATTAGTGTAGTACCTGGAAAGATTTTCAGATCACTTATAGCAAGTATTTAAAATATCTATAATGATCACTATCTACTTTTTATTGGGTGTTTACTCTGAGCTAGATAGTATGTTAAATGTCTGAATATGTTAGATGTGTTATCTAATTAAACTCGAAAAGTAACTGTTAGGAATATTGTACTATCAACTTTTTTTCTACAGATAGAGAAATTCATAGACACAGAAAGATTAGGCAACTTGCCCAAGGTGAAAAAACTAAAATCTAAAAAGAAATACATTATAAATTATAAGACTTCCAAACCATTAGAGGAGGTAAATAAGTGAATTAAGAAAATGGAACATTCCAATAGAAGGCAAAAAAAGAGAAAAAAGTGAAGAAAAAGCTCAAAATGTGATGTGAGAAATAAACTCACATTGATCAGTAATAATTATGAATGTATATAAGGAGCTATATATTCTTTTAAAGAGACAATTAAATATAATGACACCCCAAATCATGAAATAAACTATTTATAAAACTATACTTGGAAAATACTAACATAGATAAAACTGATGGGACTCTTTTAATGTCATAATATAACTTAAAGGCAAAAACAGTGTTAGGGATAAAGAGAATTATATAATATTGAATTGACTAGTTCAGCAGAAATATATATCGGTATTGAAATTGTATATACCTAATAACATAGATTTAAATTTAAGAATTACTAGAAAGAAATATATCCATAAATCCACAACCATAATCAGAGAATTTTAACCCTTCTCTTCTTATTTAAATCAAGCAATCAAAAAATTAGTGAAGATGTAAAATAAAACAACAAAATATATAAAATATAGATTTGAACAGAAAAGGAAAAGAAAATCAAAAAGCAAAATGCATTAGATTGACTGACACTCAACAATTAGACAATATATTATATTTGATTCTATAGGGATCATTTTCAAAAACTGGCCAAAAATTGGTCAATGTAATTCTCAACAAACATCAAAGATCACATTCTCTAGTGACAGTGCAATAAAATTAGAAATAAATTGCAAAAGCATATCTGGAAAACTTTAAATGTACTTCTCAATAACTCATGGGATGTAGAAAATATTGTAATATTTAAAATGAAAAATACCTCTACATATTAGAACTTCCCAAATGCAGATAAACTGGTGTATAGAGGGAAATTTATACCCTTAAATGCCTACATTAGAAACTATTAAAGAGTGAAAATCAATGAAGTAAAAGTAAAACTCAATATGTTAGAAAATGAGTAACCAAATAACCTCTTTTGGAAGAGGCATGAAACACAAAATGAGCAACCGATTATGAAATTGCAAATGAAGACATGATAGAGGATTAATAAAAGCAAATTTATTATTTTCTGGAGTAATAAAATAGACACATCTTAGATAAGATTTATCTAGTAATTATAAGAAATTTTCATAAATAGCATTTGACATGAAAATAGGAACATAACAGGAGATGCAGTAGTAATAGAAAAATCCATAACTGAATATTCTAAATGCCATTATGCCAATACATTTCAAAACTTAAAGAAACGGAATCAATTCCTAGCAAAACAAAATTGGTCAAAACCGATATCAGAAGGGAAAGAACACAATCTTGATTAGATTTCTAAACATTAAAGAAGTTAAATAACTGGTTAAAAATGATTTGTCATAATTAGTTACATAATTGGTTCAAAATCTGTGGGAGATTTTGCAGGAATTTTCAGAAAACAACCTCTATTTTATAAAAATTCGCAGAATATAAAACAAGAAATTAATCTCCTTGTAAGGCGTCGAATAGTCACCCCCAAAATGTATGTGTATGTCCTAATCTCTGGAACCTGATATGGCAAACGAGCGGCTATTACCTGATGTGTATGGCAAAGGATTTTGAGAAGAAGAGTTTATCCTGGATGATCTGGATATACATCCTCATAACAGAGAGGCAGAAGGAGTTTTTAGAGAGAATAGGAGGTGGCAGTGTGACCACAGACGCAGAATGGGGTGATGTGACCATAAACCAAGAAAAGCCTGCAGCCACCGGAAGCTGGAAGAGGCAAGAACCAGGTTTTCCTCTAGAGCTTTGGAGGGAGCGTGGCCTTGTCAGGACCTCGAGTTTGTATTTCCAGTTTCCGTAACTGTACAAATAAATTTGTTCTTGTTTTCATTTTTTTCATTCCTCCACCCCCCGGCTTTATTGAGATATAATAGACATTTAGTTGCTCGTATTAACATTGTACAATTAAATGAGTTTTTTTTTTTCAATTATAGTTAGCATACAATAATATCTTTGTTTCAGTTGTACAGCATAGTGATTAGAGATCTATGTAATTCACAAAGTGATCACCTCACTAAAAGTTTCTGTTGTTTTAAGCCACCAAGTTTGTGGTAATTTGTTGTGGCACTCATAGGAAACTAATATACCTCTCCATCCCATTTTTAACGGATGGTAAAATTTGATTTCTAAATTAGACAGCAGCAGTATAGTAAAAGAAAAATTTAGGCAAAAATTCACATGAATGGAATGCAAAAATCCTAAGGAAAATATTGTGTCACTGAATTCCACTAAATATATATGTATTTATATGTAGTATATGCATGTACATACGTGTAAACTTTGTTGATTTTCATTCTTTCATCTTTTCCATATGCGCATTTAGGAAGTATTGATTTGTAGTATTTCCAGGATACATATGTGTATATATGAGTAAATATGTATGAAAATTTTTGAGATGCACAAAAAGAGGACACTGAAACATGGAAGGGAGGAAATTATTAAAATAACAGTTTAAGAAAATTTCCACAACTGAAATATATCAGTTTTTGGATAAAGGAGTCACCAGGTGTCTGACACAATAGTCAAAGCCAGACCCACATCATGGTATATTATAAAGACATTTCTGAACACTGAGAGCCAAGAGAATACTTGTAAATTTCCAGAAGAAAATAAAAGGTCATAGTCAAAAGATCTGATCAAAAGGAAGGCTGAAAACTAGAAGGTAATGGACAATAGAGAAAAATCTAAAGGGAAATTATTTTCAACTTAAAATCTGATACTGAGCCAAGTTATCAATTAAACATCAGGACAGAAGAAAAACATTTTAAGATATAACAAAGTGCCAGTAGATTAATTTTCCATGCAGCGTTGCTCTGAAAACTATGAGATAATATGCTTCAGCAAAGCTGTAGGGAAAATCTAAGGAATAAATATACCAGATATGGAAATTAGAAGCATGGGGAAAGAGAGAGACAAGGAAATTGCCTAGGATGGTAGTAAGGGATAAGGCAGGATGACAGCTATACACAGAAGGCAACTCATCCAGAAGGGAATAGATCAATAGGCTCTTAGACAAACTTCAGGAAAGTAAAATGATGGAGTTTCTGATGTATTTGAGTATCTTAGGATGAGATTTAAAACCTGAAGTGTTTGAGGTTGAATTACAACACACATATAAAAAATGAAGCAAACAAAATCAGGTCATTTATTAACTCTAGAGAAAACAAAAAGTTGTTCAGGAAATAAATCTATAGTAAATGGCTGAGCTGTGAATAGCATTTGCATAGTCATAACAGAGAAACACTGAATATTAACAGTAAGCAAAAGGATGTCTACTTACAATGAGAGAACAGGAGGAGGTAAAGGGCTCATGAAGGGTTAAAGCTCTAGAGTTTGCAAAGTCCTTACTTCCTACAGTGGTAATTCAATAGATAATAAGAAGACTAAAAATGTGAGAATGAGTAATTCAAGAACATTATTTTGAAACATGGCGATAAATAACAAAATAATCAGATATAAAGGATTAAAATCTTGCTCCTGAGGAAGGCAAAGAGGTAGGGAAGATGGCGTCATCTTTTAGGTTCTACAGAGCCACTGAAGTTTTCAGCAGGGGTGTGAATTAATCAGATTTGTGTTTTAAAGGAGATCACTGCCAGAATACAGCTGATGTGTGGTGGTGACCTGAATTAAAATAACATAGGAATAAACAGACATCCAGATGAGTGTGAAAGATGCTCAGGAATCAATCCATAGCACTGCTTCTCAACGTGTGGTCGCTAAATTAAGAGCGTCGCCAAGAATTTGTTAGAAATGCTGCTTCTCAGGCCTTATCCCAGAAACTCTGAGGCTGGGGCCAGCAGTCTGTGCTTTAATAAGCCCACCAGGTTATGATGATGCGGGCTAAAATTTGAGAGCCACCTAGATTCAGGAATCAGTGATTGATTGGATATGCGGGGTGAAGGAGTGGAAGGAAAACGAGCACAACGTCCAATTTCTGGCTTGAGCAGCCAGGCAGTGAAGAGGAAAATAAAATTCAAGATAAACAATGTGCACATACCTTGTAAGCAGAGTTATGCTCATAGTCCACTGATGCTGAGCAGGGACCAGTTTACTCTTGAGCAGTCTCTGAACAACAGAGTCATCCTTCAAAGCCTATGAACATGCTGGAGTTTTTAGATGGTCTCCCACATTTGACTTCCCCCATGCTTGCTTCTGTTGAAAGACAATTTTCATTTTATCAACAAATAGCTATGAAGCCAGAATCCTTTACAGTTCCTATTCAGATGAGAGTTCTGACACGCTACTGAGATGGCACATGGGAAGGAGTTTAAAGAAAAGCGAGACTGTTCATGACGAAAGGGAGCAATCTCTATGAAATTGATCTTCTTTCCACAGTCCATCTTGAGCCTTTAAATATGTCACCTAAATCTTTTCTGGTCCAGTAATGTTAGCATACCAAAGAATGAGAAACGTATGAATAAGTAATTTATCTGTCCTTATGACTAGCCCAAGTTTTAGATAACAAATTGCTAAAATAATTATAATTTTTAAAGCCCAGTGCAGTAAGGCACCTCTGAATAGGTCACCTCATTCCTTGAAAACTGGGAAAATCTCCCAAAACCTGGCTTCTTGCCACTTCATTCACCTTGCCCACTAATGCCAGATTAACCTTCTGGAAGCATCTGGAAGACAACTGACTCAGTAACTGAGTCGTTTCCATTTTTCTGAACACAATGTTCAAATGGGGGAGAAATATCATGTCTTAATAGTTGGTATCCCTTGATGAAAACTCAATGGGGAAAATTTAAAAATAGAATTTAATTCTTAGCACTTTTCTCTCTTTATTTGAAAAATCTGTTGGAAAACCTAAAGATTGGATAGAAAAGTGCTTTGAGATTTGTAAATTCCTATGCAAGTATAAGACGGGAGATGTGTATCTGAAAGGCAGGTCTGCCTTGGGTGAACTGGTCAAGCGTGTTGCCAAAGTGTTGAGTAGACAATGCCTGGGGTTGGATGCAAAGGTGAGGAGCTGTCCGTAGGGAGGAAAGTAGACGGGGGCCTTACAAAGTCTCTGGGCACAGAGTAAAGTCATTCCTTTTGGGGTGATCAAGGAGCAACAAGCGGGTGACTTTCAAAGGGCAGTAAATGTAGCTCCGAGGCACCGTTAGGTCATCACCATCCAGCAGACCTCAGGTGCTGCGTCAGCTTCCCCGGGGCTTCTAGCCACTGGTGACGGATGGGCAGTGCTTTCTTGGGAGGAGCCTGGCAATCTGCACATCTGGATCTCCTCACAGCTGTGTTCCTTCAAACCCGGCTCTCTTGTCTCAGGCCATCTAAGCATACACACATCTGGTTTTCTCTGATGCCTTTAACTCTGTTCTTCTCTTTCCTAGTATGCCAATTTTTTTAAAAATTTTTTTTTAATTTTTTCCCCTTTTCTCCTAGTTGAGTGGGTGGAAAGGTCTTGCTCTTACCCAAATGTTTTTTCCCAACACTTTCATCTATTTCTTAATTAATTCTCTTCTCTTAAATGCCCAGATTTTTGAGATCTAAAAGGCAGAAAATATTCTCTTTCTTCTGCTTTCTGTTAGCACATTTAAATTTTGGGGCCGAGGCAAGCAATTAGCTCAAACAAGGATAGTTTCTTGAATGAGAGGAAGGAAAAACTGGGGGAAAATAATCTTCACGTGGAATTGGTCAGCTCTTCTTACTTACAACATAGCAATTTCAAATAATTTAATATTTTAAAAACCTGTTCTTACTACATAAAGATATATGATAAATCCTTAGCCATAACTAAAATCATTATTTAAAAAATAATTAAGAAAATTAAGAAGTTTTTAGTCCAAAAGTGGGGTGTTAATTAGGGTAGAATTAATTAAAGAGAACTTTCTAGAAGAGGTGAACTTTCCATCTTAAGATGGAGATATAGGCTAATGGAGAAACTCAGGTAGGGTACGTCAGGGACAGGAATGGCTTTGGTGGGGATGTGTTGCTCCAAAGGTAGACTGGTTCCCCGAGGAAAGGGGAGGAACAAGCAGGCAGACATCTCTCTTTGGCCAGAAGGCAGGCAATCCCATGCCGTGTCACCATGAGCATCTCCAGCTGTATTAGCACCATTGTAATAATAAATTTGATTATGATGGTAAAAATAAATAAATAAATAACTTGATCGAGTAAGAAAAGGGACTTTGCAATAATTATCATCAAAAGGTGTATTTAGGCGACTGACAAGGGAGTTCTCACAGCCACTCTGGGCTCATGGCTCTATTTAAACCTGGCTCGCTTTAGCGAGCAACAGCCTGAGGAGAAGGAGCTCGAAACAAAGGCACAAGACCTGATTTTCACTCCTAACCCTCACACAGCTAGCTGGGAAAGCTTGGAAGCCTCATTACCCTTCATAAATCTATACTGCCATATCTATTGGAAAAAATAAAGACAGTATCACCTCCTCTGCCTCTCTCACAGGGTTGTTATCAGGATCAAACAAAATCATGTAAAGAGCTGTAAAAGATGCAAGTAATTTATTTATAGCAACTGCTTTTTAAGTCTCATTTAAGTACTCTGTGACTTCATGCATATTATTGATATCAAATTCAGAAAAGATGAAAATAAATTAAACTCATCTTCAGATGCCCAAGAAATGTCAATAACATTTCAATTATGAATGATAAAAGAGAGACATTAGTAAAACCTCAAATTATTACCTTAGGCTCTGACTTGATAAACATTCTTTCTGGTGGAAAAAAAAAATTCATGATAAAGTTTGCTTACAAATTATTTCTTCTCCTTCCCTTCCTCTTCCCCGCCCCTCCCCACCTCCCCCTTCTCCATCTCAATTTGTTCAGCGTTACATGAAGCCAGAGTCTAGCTTAAGTACCTTGTCTAATTCTTCACATTTAATTGTACGTTATTCTCTTTTCTGTACTCTGTTCTGTGAGCCAGCCTATTGTGCTGACTATTTATTTCAAAATATAGTTTTGTGTAATGTAAACTTGTGGAAGTAATATATTTAATGGGAAGAAAGCAGCCTATTTTAGACCATCTATTCATCCTTTTCCCCCACTAAAATCTCACATCCAGCCTGTGGGTTTCTCTAGTCAACTGAATTTCCAGGCCCCATAACTACCTCAGTCCAGCCCTGTAATGTGACTTTTCACACTCTCAGGGGAGTTTGGCTTGAGCTTCCAGGCCCAGTTCTGGCCGCCCAGGCCAGGCACTGTCCTCCACAGCTGTCCCAAGATCCCTTCAGGTGCCACTGCTGCTGTGAGGTCATTTCATAAAGCCCTGGACACAGCTCTCTCCGTGTTATTTCTCTTCCCACCTTACTTAACCTTTCATATTGGTGACAATAACAGTCTCTAGGTTGTTGAAGGCCCATCTGTGAGGGGCTAATTGATTTTCCATCATCATTCCATATTTATTTTCTTTTTCTCACCTCCAGAAGCGTGCTCTGAACTAAAGGCCATGGCAGCAGCTCATACTGGCAAAATTGTGCTTTTATTATTCCTACCCTGGCAACAATTATTTATCCAGCTTGTCAAGTGACTGAGGACATCGCGACGACCATCTGTTTCCCTCTGTCTGAATCCCCTAATGCAGTTAGTCTCCATTTTCAGGAGCATCTCACTGATGCTGCTTGCATTTTTCTCCATTTGTGTGTGCTGGTTTTGGCAGTGTTTCTTTACTGGGGTTGGCGTTTTCACTTCACACTTGTTCATTTGATTAGCATCCTTCTCTTGTGATTAACTGTTTAGCTTCCAGCAAGTGGTCTCTTGGTTAGCTTCTTTTTGCTCTTTGGAAGGGTTCCTTTCATCTCTCTGTGCGTCTGTGCTGACACCATCTTTCTTCAGAACCACATTCTGTTGGTTTAATAACTTCTTAGCTCTCAACTTCCCTCCTGTTCTCCTGCCAGTTGTCTCAGTTTAGACTCTCAACTTTTCTTGCCCGGAGGACTGAAACAGCCACTTATACTTGTGGACAAGCCTGACCTGACCACCTGCAAACCACAGCTACCAAGTGATTTTCCTGAAACATGAGGCTGTGTTCATGGTTCTGCTCTGCTCAAATCCCTCCGGGTTTTCCACAGGCTCAGGCTAAGGCCATCCACTTATGTCATGTCTTTTGAAATCTATCATTTTCTCTCTAGGAGCATATTTATTGTATTGTGTGTATGTGTGTGTATTTTTTTTCTTTATTTGAAAAACCCCAACAGTGGTTCTGAATTGGTAGGGGAGAACATTTGGCAATATCTGGAGACACGTTTGGATGTCACAACTGGGGTAAATGCAGATGCTCCTAGCATCTACTGGGTAGAGGCCAGGAGTGCTGGCAAACACCCTGCAATGCCCAGGACAGCTACACACAGCAAAGAGTTATCCAGTTGAAATGTCAATAGTCCTGAGGCTGAGAAGCCCTGTTCTAGCCGAGACCAACTGTTGGAGTCATCTGCGTGCGCTCTGTCCCCTCGTGCCTCCATATCTTTGCCCAGCGACCTTTCTCCCAGTGCTTCCCTCTCTCCCACCATTTACCTGTTAATGTCTGATCATTTTTCAAGGCTCAGACTCAAGATCCCCTTACTTTGATTTCCTGACCATGTGACGCCTTTTGACAGAGACTCACGTCCTTTACTCTTGAGTTTTGTTCAGGGGTCTTCCATAGCTCCAGCATTGACCAAATTTTTTTCTTAATCTTGTGTTATTTCTTCTTAAAAACCGCTTGTCAACCATGACCAGAATCCAAATTTCGCAGCGTTGTGTCTCAAGCCATTCTCAGTGGACCTTCCCATTTCCATCACTCCTTCCCACCCTCCGCACCCAAGAGCCTGTCATGTTACAGCCACGCCCACAGGGTTATGTATACCTTCCCCACCCCCTCATCCTTTTCAGTTTCCTTCTTTCATCAGATCCAGCTTATGTGTCGTCTCTTCTTCACAGGTTCTCAATACCCAGAGTTAGTTCCTTTATTCATGGGCACTCTTAGCCCATGGTGCTTACTTGTATCGCAGCATCCAGTAAAGAAAAATAGTGAAAAATATAGTTTCTGGAGTGTGACAGATCTGAATTTAGAAAGATCTTAATCTTTCTAAGCCTTAATTTCTTCATCAGAATATCTACCGAATATATTTCTGAAACTATTAAACCCAGCAATCCATGTAAAATGCCCAGCATAATATTAAGGACTCAATTAATGTTAATAGATATTACTATTTCTAACCATATTATAAGTTTTGTAACTGACTCTGTAGCTCTCTCCCAGACCAATTGCTTTCTCCCTGAGAGTAGAAACTGTATTTTATTCATCATTGTAGCCCAGAGACAAGAAAAGTCTGAACAGTAGCTACTTGTTGCATGTTCAAGTCAAGGATAGAGACCCAATTACAGGCGTCTCTCTGTAGCAATTTAATGCCTAGCATTGACTGAGCACTTACTAGGTATAACAATCGGGTAAGCACTTTCACAAATTGCCCCCATTTAATCCTCACTATCACCCTATGAGATTGGTACCGTTATTATTCATTCCCATTTTACAGAAGACCTAGGTACAGAGAACGAGAGATCCTGCCCAAGATTACACAATTAGCAAGTGGCGGAGTCCAAATTTAAAGGTAGGGAGTTTAAATCATTAGATCTTCACTAAAAATTAGATAAAGTCGATATTTATTGCAAGAATTCATTGATGAAGTAGTACGATGAATGCAAAGAATCTTTTTGTCTAGATGCAGATGATATAAAAACACCCACTTCTTTTCCAGAACCACCAAAATTACTTCAGTCTTCCCGAAGTCACTCTCAGTGAAAACCAGTAGGGTGCAGTTTGGTGGGATGGGGGCTGGGAGATGGGTGGGAGTATTTATCTTCTAACCCCCCAAAAGACACTCTCAAACAAAGCAGTTACACCTTTTCCTTCTCATTGTCAAGATCTTGTAAAATAAACTGTGGGAAATATGTAAATGGGAGCAGGAGGGAAATAGAGAGATGAGGGATGATGCATCTCATTGGAAAGATTGAAAACAAAAACAGTTTATTCACAGATAAATCAATACCTTCGTGGGTCCCTTAGCCGAGTGACATTATACCCTAACAAATAGGCCACCTACTTGCCATTTTTTATTGGCGGGAGAAGTATTAATAAGTGGATAAAAGCAGCCTCCACAGCATTTGTCACAGGAGGTTCCTTTGGCAGGAGCTTGTAGAGCGTAACTCAGCTACATAGAGGACCCCGGTAGATCTTACATCACCTGGGCTCCTAGGGCGTCTGCTTAAATTGTTAACTTTAGCCAAACGGGAATCATTCCTACAGCAAAGTGAGCTACTGAGTTTCACAGTTTGCTCTTAGAGAAAACCGTAATCAATCCTCCATAAAGTCATTGGGATGTACTAGCAGTATAGAGAGCGAGTGTTATTAAACTTTAAGCTTTTCCCGTGGGTTAATAATGCTGCCACCTCATTCTAAGACACAGTTCTGGGGTTCGGGCTGTGGGCTTGAGTTACAGGTGACCCTGGTCTAACGAGGTCCTTCAGGCTAGCCGGGTGGCTGACTCTCCCAGCTTGGGGGAAAGACAGTTCCGGTATATCCCCACACCTGCCTAGAAATTGCAGAAGAGGGGATAGAACCTCGACGAGATGCTGTGGAACAGGCCGAAGTGTCTCACGACCCTGTTAACTCCCTTCGTTCTTTACTCAGCTGACTGAGGACAGAAAAAGTTGTAGAGACCCCAGAACACCACAGTGGAAATAATGGGCTCTCAGGAAGGGAGGAGAGAGGATGGCAGGGGTGAAAAGAAACCGCGTGGATTATGGATTTGAGGAAAACATTGCCCCAGTGGCCTCAATTTGATTCATTTGTGGGGAGAAAGAATGTGTTGAAGGGAATTGCTTGACCTGCGAACAATCCAAGAGGAAAAAGAAATAAATTATTTGTAGAAGCTATTTGATTAAAAATATATCTTCTAAATATATATTATTTCACTTCTTGCAATAGGGAAGAGTAGTTTCCCAAAGATGAATTTGTGTACTATTCACAATAAGAGGGCAGTCATACTGGGCAGGCAAAAGAAGCAAATGTGCCTTATACAAATTACATATACTGAATCATACATATCATTCAATATGTGGCATTCAATGAATAGGAGAAACCAAATCCCACCCTGTCTGTATGCACAAATCTTTAAACAATTAAAATATCCTTAACATGGGAATTAACTGAACACATTTTGGTATTCCAGGTTCTATCATGCATAATGAAATTTTCTTAAATATTTGTGGAAATAATGAATGAATTTCTTAAATTATTAGAGATTGCCTCATAATTTAATTGAACCAATAGTTCTTTATTATAACCATATATACTGCATATTACTTATAACGTATTTAATTTTACTAGCAAAGCACCGATAAGCATACATTGTATATATAATATATATATGTTATATATATATTATATATATTCACAGTATATGATCATTCGTGACATAATTATGTATGGTTATATAGATTATATCATATAATTATAGTTATATGTATTATATAGAATATATTTTATATAAAATTATACTAGCAAAGCACCAACAATAGAGATTTCTGGTTAACAAAATTTTCTAGTTGGCACAATTTTTTGATAAGAGAGGTTACATTTTTATTATTGGCCAATGAGAGCTATGATGGAAAGGCAATTCCTTGAATGGCCAGGGAGATGGGAAGGTAAGTTTTACTCCAAGACTTATTCCTCAATCTCAGTGATACCTGAGAA
>CM053511.1:12242701-12352206 GCA_028627145.1 Eidolon dupreanum
AAAAAAAAAACGGACAAAGGGCTTGAACAGACATTTCTCAGAAAAGACATACAAATGGTCAACAGGTATGTGAAAAGGTGCCCAACATCACTAATTATCAGAGAAATGCAAATTGAAACCACAATGAGTTGTCACCTCTCACCTGTTAGAATGGCTGTTACTGAAATAACAAAAGATAAGTATTGGCGATAGTGCGCAGAAAGGGAACACTTGTACACTGCTGGTAGGAATGTAAATTGATGCAGCCACTTTGGAAAACAGTATAGAGGTCCTCAAAAATTAAAAATAGAACTGACATATGATCCATTAGTCTCAGTGCTGGATGTGTATCAAAGGAATTGAAGTCAGTATCTTGAAGCAAGATCGCTATTCCCATGTTCATTGCAGCGTTATTCACAATAGTTAAGATCTGGAAACAGCCTAAGTGTCATCAGCAGATGAATGGATAAAGAAAATGTTGTGTATACATACAAAGGAATATAATATAAAAGAAAGAAATCGCACTATTCTGACAAAATGGATGGACCTGGAAGACATGTTAGGGGAAGGAAGCCAGACAAAGAAAAACAACTACTGTATGATCTCACTTAAACCAGGTCTCTAAAGTAGTCAAACTCATAGAAACAAAGAATAGAATAAAAGTGGGGGTAGGAGGAAATGGGGAATTGTAGTTCAATGGGTATAAAGTTACAGTTATACAAGATGAATAAATTCTATAGATCTGCTGTATAACATTAGTGCCTATGGCTTGTTAAGAGGGCATATATCTCACGTTAAGTACTCTTGTCATAAAAAACAAAACAAAACAAAACAAACCAAGAGGGCACAGAAATCTTTTGGAGGGGATGGATATATTTATTTTCTTGATTGTCATGATGTTATCATAGGTGTATGTATATGTCCAAACTCATCAAAGTGCAATTTTTTTGTACATTAAGTATATGGCAATAAAGCTGAAAAAGAAAATAATAAAAATTTAAAAATTAAAAACAAAATAATCAGTTATATATAATAGTATATTTCAGGTTTTTAATAAAAGATTAATACTGTTATTAAATTGATAATAGTTATATATTTTATGCCAGTTTAGAAAAAGAAAGTCTTTGCTCACATGTTCATGCTACTACAAATACTTTTTTTCTCCAAGCTATTCTCCATTCTCCTTTCCAAAGCAAAATCTCAGAAAATTACCCATAATGTACACTGGGTCAACATGAGTATCATGGTACATTAGGTGCCAATGATTAAACTGACACCATCTGGATGGAATCACGTTGTCTTTGCCTGATGTCAAAAGAGCAAAGACAGCAGAAGTCATATTTAGTGTGCTGGAAACTTCTAAGTATCAATCCACAGAAGGCTGCTGAGGTTGAAAAAGCAGCATCCTAATAGTCAAAGTAGCTGAGAGTCCTGGAATTGGCTAATAAGCCTAATGGGGGAAATGGACAGAGAACACAGCTTGTAGTCTCAGAAGACATCACTGCCCCGTAGGTGAGAAGTGCAACAGCTGCATTTCTCCTCTGCCCTTTGGCACAGACAGCTTCCAAATGCAATTTGTGAGGTCTGCGGGCTAAGTGGAGACCTGAGTCTCCATAATTATGATGTGAGACCTTTAGAACTGGCTTTGGGATTATTGTCCAACTGTAGTTCCAGGCCCCAGTGACCTTAGTCCAGTGTGTAGCAGCTTCTGTTTCCCTGTCTTGGGTTGTTGAAATGGTTTTAAACATTTTTATTGAATACAATAAATAAATAACCTCTTTCAGTGTTTATTTTATAAATACAGAGTATCTCCGCATAAGAAATCTCTGACTTCCAAAAACTTAACTTCTGAGTCATTAGAATCATGTATCATTCTGAGCAGGTGATTAACATGAGACTCACATGACCAACACTCCAGTAGTAATATTTTTGAGAGTGTCTGAGTTTTGTACAGTGGACAGAAAGATACACCAAATCATAGACGGGTCTTAAAAATCACTGAATAGTGCATGCATTAGACATTACTTCTCCAAGTAGCCATTTTTAAAAGTCTTGGGAATGAAAGGTAATTTTAGTTATTGGTACCCACATTCTTCTTGTATTATAATTAAACAGAGTAGGCAATAATAGAGTTTTGGTAATCAGCTATCCTACTGACAACCAGTTTATCTTTATGTTGTGTACAGTTCTGTCTCCAAGCTTCTAGACACTTGGCTGTATCAATTAATATTGCCACATAATGCTATGTAAAAACCACTTCAAAACTAAGTACCACAAAACAATAACCATTACTATATGTTACAACTTCATGGGTCATCTGGGGAGTTCTCCTCTGTGAGCTTGGCTGACGTTGGTTGGCTTCACCCCCAAGTCTGCCGGTAGGTTGTTGGCTGGGGACCCCTGGTCTAGAATGGCCTCTCTCTCATGACCAGTATTTCATCTGAGATAACAGGGTTGACCGTTCTGTTCCACGTGTTGTCCTCTAGTTAATTAGCCTGGGAGGTGGAGGAAGAAAGAGAGCAGAAGTCCACAGACCTTTTAAGGGCTAACCTTGGAACTAGCATTCTTTTGCTTTCGTTACATTCTATTGTCTAAAGTAAGTCACAAGTCAGTTCATTTTTATCTCTTTATAGAAGGTATGAACAGATTTATTGTAAAGGGCCTGGTTATCATAAACCATTGGTATGTGCTACAATTTGTAAAATTTTTCTTTTGTGTACTGCAAATCTTTACTGTTATCTTTTATTTAGATGTTGAAATCATTTTTCAATACTCAACTTTTAGTTTATCTTGACTTTGATGGCGACTTTCAAGAACGGGACTTAAAAATCCCTAAGGCTCCTAGTAGTGGGGCATCCTGATAATGCTACATAAGGTATAGATTATGCACAATGGATCAGACTGCCAGGGCCTTAAGAGAGATAACATCTAAATCAAACCAATAGCTTCTAGCCTTCAACTCCTTCATTTGAGCAAGAGTGCTCATAATGATTGAACGAAACAGTACAGCCTACCTTGGGCCTTTCTGTGTTCTTAGTCTTCTCTTTCAACCTCCTTTATATGTATAATAAAATATATTTATATTATAAGTAAATATTTGTAATAAATTATATATATTCTATAAATTTAATTTATATTTATATATTATATGTATGTTTATATATTATCTATATATTTGAGGATTTAGGGACAGTACATGGGTATTTGTAGAAGAGTCCCTCCCATCTCTGATCTGGTTGTGAACAGCTGTAGAAATAGTGTTTATGAGTTATAAAATTCAAAAAGAATATATAAAAGCTCTATATATGTATTTATATTAGGCATCTTATTTATATGCACATGTATATTTACATGTTATATTTGTATATATGTTATATTTGCATGTATATGTATGTGTATATCTATTCGTGCACATATATGTATTTGCATGTATCATAAATTCATCTCTGTAAATACCTACAATGTGGCACTTACTGCTAGATATAAGTTTCAGGCTGAAATTCTGCTGAGATAAAAGCCTGGTGTAAGATGTAAAAATCAGCATGACACTGTGTCCCAAATCCAGAGAAAGTGAGCAGGGAAGCCCCACTGGTAAATAAGGCAATTTTGACTATAACTTGGTATTCAAGGCTTGGGCCAATCACTTTATCATCACACCCATGCCCAATAGAGTGGATTAAAAATTTAAACAAGCCATTGAGATGAAAAACACGTATGTGCGCCTCTACCTGGAAATCCTGCATGGAACACCCTTATTGTCAGCTCATCTACTTATGAGCCCAAAGTTCTGCTTTGACCTACCCCATCACCAGGAAGGAGGTCCTCTGTTTGAGGGCCACAAGTGAGAGAGTTTTCGGGAAGTCAGTGATAACAACCACCTCCAAAGAAGCCCACTATGCCTCTGTCTTTGTTCTCCACCAGTCCTCTGGGGCAAAGTCATCTAGTGCAAAGAAATGGTCATTTTGAAAATCAAACCCCAAACAGGAGGCTATATATTTGTATATAAGGGTATATTACATGTTATTATATGTATGCTTATGTACCTTATGAAACGAACTGTCATGGACATGCAGTATCCATAAGAAACCCACCAAACTTTTACTACCTGCTGACTTGCCAGTTGGCAAAGCTGAGCTTTATGGAAATTTAAAAAGAAAAATAATTTGCAGAATAAATAGCAGGAGCTTCTGTGTGAGTCTCAAGTATAATTTTTAATTTACAAGTCTTTCATCTGTCCTTCCTTTTCATCTCCCCTCTTCCCTTCAACATTATTTGAACCACAGCATTTCCATTAGCATGAAGATTCTAAAGAATTGCTTGAAGGCTTCCCTAAGGAGTTCAGAACCATCCATTTAGTTATTTTAAGGTACTTTTAATTATAGGGCAGTGGTCTCTGGATACCTGCCATATGTCATATGCATTGGTGAAATTCAATCTGCTCAAGATTAACCTGAAATAATAGACCTCGTCCTAGTGGTGGTGGTGGTGGTGATAGTAGTAGTAGTAGCAGCAGCAGTAGTAGTAGTAGTAGTAATAGTAGTAGTAGTAGTAGTAGTAGTAGTAGTAGAGTGGCAACAGCAGCAGCAGCAGTAGCAGTAGTAGTAGTGGTGACAGTAATACTAGTAATGATAGTAGTAGTAATAATACTAGCACCATGTTGATCACTTTAAATACATTGTCTTACTGAATCCTTTTGACAATCTGTAAGATAGCTCTTTTAAAAAATGAAGAAACTGGCTCAGTTTTTTCTAAACCACCCAGCTAACACATGGCAGAGGGACAGGATTGAAACCAGGTCTATCTGACTCCAAAGTTCATGCTCCTCACTACTTCTCTACATTGCTCAAAGAGAGACTAACATGCTAATTTGCATATAGCACAAGTGCTAGACTGAAACCACTCGACCAAGATCTTTGGTGTTTTACCTACAGATGTTCAAGCTCTGACTTGTAGGGAACCAACAGTACCAAGTGCAGGCCGAAACACTGATAATGGAGAACCACACACCCAGCTTGAAGCAGCTAATGCAGCTTAGATACCAACTTGGCAGAAGGATGCATTGGATGGAGTATATGGTAACTTGAGGTAGGCTGATCCTGAGCAGAAAGCATTTTGACAGCTACTAGGTAAAAGAGTAGAACAAAGTGACAGATGACATGCAGCAGTAGGCATAGCTGGTTATCGAGTATGTGGCACAAAGAAGTCAGGTGCCGTGCTCATGGCCTTGGGCACTATCAGCACCCACATAATTGTAACAGCACCTTGACAGTGTTAACTTCCAGTTGAGTTCGTATATATTACACATACATCTGTAATAGTGATTATTTGCTGTTCACAGGGCAGGTGACTGTGTGGAACAGAGAATAACCAATCCGTTGAAATTGTGTTAAATTAAATAATTTCTGCATACTTTATGTTAGACTCAGTATATTTCAATCATGGGCTTCTGACTTTGAAGACTATGGACTCTTTTGGGGAGACAGATACACAAACAGCGACTGTGATTTACTAAAACACGTTACAACATCTTTTATTTAGGTAGAAGAATGTTAGAAGTGTTATAGCTGAAGTAAAAAATATTTTATTAAATTATAATTAATATACAAATAACTGTACATATTTAATGTCTATAACTTGACAAGTGGAGATAAATGCACACTCATAAAACCATTACCACAATCTATACCATAAACCTATAACCTCCAAATTTTTTTTCAAAGACTTATGATATTGGTCCCCTCTTGAAAGACTGGGGGGATTATTGTGAAACACATTATTGTGAAACAAGTATATGCATTATTGTGAAACACAAGGTACCAGCCACAGCCCATAGTAGGCTTGCATTTATCCATTCATTCATTAAGCCGATATTTCTCAATGCCTCTGTGAAGTGTCAGATACTATGTTTATCACTGACATAGACTTATAGTCAATATAGGGTGCCAGAAACAGACATTTTACAAGTGCATAAATCTGTTTAATTATAAATGTGATTCGTGCTACAAGGGAAAAGGCCATGAAAGGAAGAATGTGGGACTCTTCCAGGCAAAGGAACAAACTATGCAAAGTCCCTGAGGCAGAAAGCTGGGTCTTCCGCTGAATGGGAATGTGGCTGGAATATGAACAAATGGAAAAAGAGAGGTGCTAGATGAAGCTGGAGAGGTGGATCACGGAAGATACTGTCAACCATAGTTTGTGCTTAGGACTTCATTCCAAGAACACCGAGATGTCATGAAGGATTTTAAGCTGGGGTGTGACATAATAATAGCAAGCCAGGAATTCTGAGAGCTTTGTATATGTTAACTCTACAACCCTACCAGGTGGATAATTTGATCATCGCTCTTTTTTTATAGGTGGGGAAACTCAGCTTTGGAAAATTTCAGTAACTGATGTCAGGCAACCAGCAAAAAGCTGAACTGGGAGTCACATATAGGCAGTTTGGCTCCAGAATCCAGAGCTGCTGCTGCTGCTAATGATTAGCTTTCTGTTTCAGAGGAGAGTGGATTGGTAAGCGTGTTCCATAGGTCAGACATATCAGTTCATGTGATATCATATTGTTCCCATGAATGAAGGAGAGTAGACCAAGATTTCAAGAAGAAGTCACTGTTCTGTCTGCCTTGGGTGCATACAGCTGGAGGAGGCCTTTTGTCAAAGGTGAACATCATTGACAGAAGTACTCATATTTTACTTAAAAGGCTCTGCAGAGATCGGAGGCAGTCCATATTTCGGCAACTTCCATTAAAATGTCATATATCTTCCCTGCATCTCCTTCCTTATAGCAAGCCTGGGATTAATAATTAGATCTTCTTCACTTAGTGAAAATTTTCCCTTCTCACCTGCCCAACCATCATGTCTTCTGCTTCTCTTAACACAGTCTAATAATTTTAATGCGAGATACATGAGGTCAAACCCAGATCTTGGGCCCTGGGTGGCTGTGAATCATTTTGCAACTACAGCCAACCATTGATGATGGCTAGAGAGTTATTGAGACTTCTGAGCTTTTTTTTTCTCCAAACTATCTGTACAATTGAGCACTGATGATAATTACTTTTATATGCAAATGTGCCTTTTCTGAAATTCTAGATAAAACTTTGCCCTATAAGTTTTTTGAGTATGAGAAACAAGGGGAATATAATAGAAAATCTTATCATTTAATTTTGTTTTGTTTATGTTTGTATATGGAAAATTCGAAGACTATAGATATAGAACTCTAGATGTAAGTGAATTTAAGTAAACATTTTAAGCTGTTGAAAGTGATTGCCTTTTGAATAAGCAGCATATTCACAGTATAAACACAAACACAATTTTCCACCCATCCCACTAAAAAATTATATACATATTTATGCACACATACATATGTGTATAGACATATGTACATGAACAAAATTCTAGTTCCCCATTCTTTAAGTAGAATAAATTGAGGTGTATTCAAGACCAACAAGTTTCTTAGGGCGTGCAATGTTTCTAGGACATAGCATGCGTGGGTTGCATTTACAATTCTATAGCTAATGAACCTCGATAATATTTTGATTATTATTCAACAGCTGGGAAATTTTCCTCTGATGCTTTGCAGTCATCATCCTCAACATTACTATTAGTATAATAGACTTTCTCGAATGAAGCAAAATTCAATACTCTTTAGAGTAGTGGGCTCAGGAGACAGGATGCAGAGCAGCATCCATTTACTTTTCTCACGTCCAGTCTGCTCACTCCAGCCCCCATCTCATCGCCTCTCCTACAGCTACGGAACAGTTTTGCTCCTTCGGTGCCAAACGAGGGAATCGAAGGCTCCCTTTGGCCATCATTCATGTTATTCAAGTTGCCATGATGAGAAATAAGCTGGGAGACAAGTATAAAGTTTTGGAGCATGCCCTTTGGAATAACAGACATGTAGTTTTGAATCTTAATTCTATCACTCATTATCTTTGTGTGTGTCACTTAAACTCTTGAGTTGTCCTCCATCTGTGACATGGAGGTTACCATACATACATCATGAAGTTTTCTCGAGGGTTAAATAAGAAAATGTATTTACTTTCTTGTCTCAGTACCTGACATCTTGCCAGGTACTATTATCATTGATATTATATCAACATTATCTCACTATTATGATGATCATCTATAACGAGGAAAAGGCTGGACCATGTTCTCTCCCTCCAGCAGCCAGTTCAGTATCTCCCACCTCCTGTCCGAGACTTTGGAAGGGACATGCCAAGTTAGGGCTGTTATTGCTATTTTAATTATTTAACATTCACGAAGCACTGAGACAGTAAAGCATTTGTGGGAGCACAGAAGGAGGTGGGGGCAGTCCTTCCCTCTTTGAGTTGAGCTGGGAGCGTGGGGCTGGCTGGATATGTGGCTGAGAACAGCACAGCCAAAAAAGACCATCTGGACCAGTGCAGTCAGGCTCCCAGGAAACCTGTGATACCTCCAACTAAACCAAGTTATTTGGCTTTTAATCAACTTAACATTAAAATTCTTCGAGCCCTCCTGTCTGATGCTAATTCCTCCTAAAGAGGCACACGATGTATAGGAGCTCACATCAATCAGGCTGCTGATTTTTCTTCTGCCTCATCTCACGCCTGTCAGCTGGATTGATCCACTGGAAAACAGAGACTTTTCCCTTATAATAAAGCAAAACCTTAATCTGAATAATCACCACCGCCAAACCCTCACTTTAATAGGCCTGAACATATTTGGAGGTTTATGGCTTTGCCACTCAAGTAATATTTCTTCTGGAATATTCCAGATTCCCTTTCTTGATAGGAAAGTGGGCAAGCTCTTTTGAACTGACTATGCCTTCTAGAACCACCCAGTCTTTAGTTTTCCAACCCTCCTAAAAATTGTCTGAATGCCAAAGGTGTCCTGAATTCCAACATAACATTAGCACAGAAGCTGTCTCCTCCAACATGTTAGTGATAAGGTGCTAGTCTGAATCACAAAATGCATCCTGTAATTGCTTTTCTTACTCCATTACCTTTCTCCAGCCAGGTAAAAGGAATTCAGAGAAGTCTAACTGTTCACATCCCACAAGTTAAGTGAGACCTTCCTATTAAAACGCTGTATTACAAAGGTGGCCTACAGTGCCGCTGGAAACTTGAGATCAGACCCTCTGCCTTATTTTTCACTGAATTACCTTGAGTTCCTCGGATACAGTGCCAGGCTTATAAAAGCTGCTCGGTCGATGTTTGCTGAACTGAGTACAACAGTTACTACCAGAAGAATTATTTCTCGGCTTCCATGGATTTGTATTTGCAACCTCACGGTCAAGTAGTCTTACAGGAAGACCTCAATAAGCAATTCTCCACAATTCAGACAAGCAAACAGTCAGTGCGTATATGAATGTGTGTGTGTGTGTGTGTGTGTGTGTGTGTGTGTGATGTAGTGGAGGTTGGGGAGGAGGGGCAGCTATCCTCCTCTGGAAAGAGGTAAATCTGCTCTACAATTTCTACCGTGGAGCGCGATGCTGTGATCTTTGCAGTCAGTAATAACTGCCAATTATATGACAGTTTACAGTTCACAAAGTGCTTTAGACTATGCTGTCCCATTTGATCTTTATAACAATTGAATGGAGTAAGAAGCGTCAAGATTCTTAGTCTCATTTTACTTGTGGGGAGACCAAACTCCAGAGTCAGCCGTAAATAATTTACAGTGACAGAAATGATTTTGTTGGTACCTGTCCTGTTACACTTCCTACCACCTGTTTGCATGTGCCTCACTTCTGTAAGGGGTCATCGAGGGGTCCATGAGCCACCCTATATTTTAGAAGTTGATAGTGTCCATAATTATTCATTCAGCACACTATCACCTGATTACTTAGACGCTAGGCGCAATGATGGGTTCTGGGAGAGAACAAAAAGCTAAATAAGATAAAGGCCACTGCTTTATAGGGACTCAAAATTTAATTGGCAAAGTTGAAGATGTAAATAAGTATTTTTGTGGAATGTGATAGGTGCCGACAGTGTCAAATAAGCAAAGATGGAGGAACTAACTTCTGAGAGAAGGAAGCCAGAGAAGCTTCAGAAAGCGTCAGTCTTTGGCAAGGCCTTGGAGGATGAATAGAAGTTTTTGTTTACTTTCTTCCAGTTTTACTGAGACATAATTGACAAATAATAATGCATAAGTTTATGTTATATAACATAATGATTCATGTCTGTGTTGTGAGATGATTACCACATAAGTTTAGTTTAACATCCGTCACCTCACATAGTTACAAATTTCTTTTCTTGTGATGAGAACTTTTAAGATCTCAGCAGCTTCCAAATATACAATACAGTATTGTTAACTATAGTCACCATGCTGTACATTACATCCCCAGAACTTGCGTATCTTATAATTGGAAGTTTGTGGAATATGAATTTTTAAGGAGGAGGAGAAGAAGAGAGGGGATTTCAGGTGGGGAGAATGAACCAAAGCACAGCACCATCAACCAGTATGGCCTGCTTGTGGACAGATGAGAAGCTCAGGGTGTTGTAAGTGTGGATACTCGGGACAAGTGAAAAAAGATGAAACCAGAAAATGAAATGGGGCCAGATGACCCCAACTGCCTAGTCCGGTTTTTAACCCAGTGTGTTATACATATTTTCAAAATCTAATTTTTAAGAAAGCGACAAGGTTTGCAAAGAAGCGTTGTATCCAAGTACTTGGTTGATAAACTGTAAAATCCCTTCTCTGGGACAAGATCATCTCAGATCAGGGTGGATAGGATATGGGCCTTGAAGTCAATGGTGGGGATTACCTGGCTTTTCCTTGGTGTCTGCATAAGGGAAAGGAACAGCTCCTCTAGACCCAGAGGAGGAAGCCATGCCTTAAGAGACAAAAAGAAAAAGAGAGAGAGGAGAGAGAGAGAGAGAGAAAGGAAGGAAGGAAGGAAGGAAGGAAGGAAGGAAGGAAGGAAGGAAGGAAGGAAGGAAGGAAGGAAGGAAGGAAGGAAACCAAGTATGGGTTGTTATTATTTTATTATAATCTCGTTTCAACACTGGCGACGGCAGATAGGTGAAAGGCTCCGAAGGAGACATGCGTCTCTGGAGTGTGGAGATGGGACCGACTAGTCATCCAGTCTCCCACCTCTAAATGAGAATTCTCCTGACACTGAGCATAGTGAATAGTGCCCTGAGTACAGCCCTTTGCTGTGTGTGTGCATGTTTTAAAAAAAAAAAAAATGAAGGATTTCTTTACAAGGTGTTTTTGGGTTCTTGGGTAAGTCTTTCATGAATTTAAAATGTGTTTGGCCAAAACAACACAAACCTACAGAATTGCAGCATGTCAAGCGTCCATCCAATGGAGAGCTTTGCGTTTACTAAAATTCCAGTTCCTAACCATGGCCCATGGGCCTTTTACCCATTCCAGCCCAGCTTGCCCCTCTTCCCCAGCCTTGCTCACGCTGCTCAAGCACACTGACTTGCCTTCTCCTCACATGTGCCAGTTTCTCCCTAGCTTGGGCCTTCGCTCATGCTGCCCTCCCTTTTCCTCCACCACTTTGCATGGCTGGCTCCTTTCTAGCCTTCGTGCTCTGTCCAATGTCATCTGCTTATAGCTGTCTCCCTTGATCCAGTGCCAGTTATTACCATATCATCTGGTTTCATTTTCTTCCTACCACTTACCATTATCTGAAAATGTCTTATTTAGGCAGTTTCAGGGTGACTTAAATTCTGCCTTACATTGGCATTAGTATTTAAAGTACCCTAATTTCTATTTGACTTTGAAAAGTATGGAGAGAAATGGCCATCTTTTATTACCCTTGCATCACATTATTTCAATATTTTCCATCCAGGAAATGTGTAACTTATGAATCAGTTTAACTCTATCATCCCCAACCTCTTACCCTTCTCTCTGCCCCATCTCATTTCTATTTGATATCTTCACTTTCCCAGTTTATTCTGTTTCTGTACACAATAGAAAAGGAACTTATACTTATCCTATTATCTGGGATAATGCCCTAGCACACCAGACACTATGCTAAGCATTTTATATGTATCATCTCAATGCAATTTGCCATAAATACTCTAAATGTTGTTGGGCCCTACCAATTTGCATTATAATCTTCCCACTCCTTTTTTTTTTTTTTTGAAACTACTTTTTCCCTTCTATCTTTTCCACTTTCTATTTATTTCTACCAATTTCTTAAAATAAGTGTATATTCGGTTGAATGAATCAAATTTTTAAAAATTTCCTGATATGAGCTAGAAAATTTGTCATGGTATATTTCATCATTTGACTCTTCAAATAAGTCCTTTAATCTTTATTTTTAAATCAAGAACCCATACCATCTATGACACCATTAGTGTTGTTCGCAAGTTCATGTTTTAAAAGCAGGGATCTAGTTCAGAGAAAATGAAACTTTTTATGTTCTTAGTCCATGCTATGTGTAAGCCACAGGGCCAAGAATGTCCTAGAGTTAGCTAGTGATTACAGCAACTTTATGATATCGATGTCATCCTCCCCACTTTCTTTGAGAAAGTTAGCTCTGCTTCATAATGTGGCCAGGACCACAAAGCTAGGAATATGTGCTGTGTTAGAACCAGGGGCTGAGTGAAATCTAAGGCTAGAATTTAAATGAAGATATTGAGTTTTACAATGAAACATGGAAGAATTAAAAGGCTTCACTATCTTACTAATAACTATTAAGGTCTGCTAGACAGGAGTATCTTAATCCAGATTTAGTAATTCACTGAATACTATTCTATGCTAACCCATATGTTAGGTGTTATTGTTAAAAGATAAATAGGGGAGGAAACAGATTTTCTTCTTTCTCATGGCTGAATAACATTCCATTGTATGTATATTCCACATTTTCTTTATCCATTTATTTGTTGATGGACGTAAAGATTGCTGCCATGTCTTGGCTGTTGTGAATAATGCTGCTATGAGTACAGGAGTGCTGATATCACTGATATATTCCTTTGGATAAATTCTCAGAAATGGGATTGTTGGATCATATAGTAGTTCTATTTTTAGTTTTTTGAGGAACCTCCATACTATTTTTCATAATGGCAGTATGAATTTACATTCCCACCAACAGTGTATAAGGGCTCCTTTTTCTCCACATTCTTGCCAATACTTGCTTTCTTTTGTCTTTTGATAATGGTCATTCTAAAAGGTATGAGGTGATTTCTCATTATGGTTTTAATTTGTATTTCCCTAATGATTAATGAAGTCTAACATCTTTTCATATAACTGTTGGATGTCTTCTTTTGAGGAATGTTTATTCAGGTCCTTTGTCTATTTTTTAATTGTGTTATTTGATTTTCGCTACTGAATAGGGTTCCTTATATATTTCGGTTATTAACCCTTTATCAGATGTATGGTTTTCAAATATTTTCTCCTATTCAGTAGGTTGTTTCTTCATTCTCTTATTTCCTTTACTGTTCAGAAGTTTTTAGTTTGATGCTATCCTACATGTCTATTTTTGCTTTTGCTGCCTGTGTTTTTGGAAATATATCAAAAAAAATCGTTGCCCAGACCAGTGTCAAGAAGCTTTTACACTCTGTTTTCTTTGAGTAGTTTTACAGTTTTAGGTCTTACCTTTAAGTCTTTTAAGTTGTTTTGTTTATGGTGTGAGGTAAAGGTCTAGTTTAGTTTTTCTGCATGTGGATATTGTTTTCCTGACACCATTTATTGAAGAGACTATCCTTTTTCAATTGTGTGTTCTTGGTACCTTGTCAAACATCAGTTGACCATAAATGCATGGATTTATTTGGGAGATCTCTATTCTGTTGCATTGGTCTATACGTCTGTTTTTATGCCAGTATCATATTATTTTGATTACCATATCTTTGAGATATTTTCTGAAATCAAGACATATGATTTTTTTGTTCTTTGTGCTTAAGTTCACTTTGACTTTTCAGTATCTTTTGTTGTTCCATATGAATTTTAGGATTGTTTTTCCTATTTCTGTAAAAAAAAATGCCACTGAAATTTTAATAGAATTGCATTGAATTTGTAGATAACTTTGGGTAGCATAGATATTTTAACAATATCATTTCTTCCAATCTGTGAACATGTGACATATTTCACTTATTTGTGTCATTTTCAATTTTTTTTAATCAATGCCTTACAGTTTTCAGTGTACAGATTTTTACCTCCTTGGTTAAATTTATCTCTAAGTATTTCATTCTAACCTTTCCAACTCTAACATCCCAGGCTCATCTAACTCTCAAGTCATCGGCCAATACTTGCTTTTGTATAATAAGTACCCATATCTGGGTAATTGGAGAAAGAAGTGAAGTGAACTATTTCACCAGGTTCTGGAACAAACAGTAAAGTTTATGAGAAAATGAGACTATCAGCACATGATTTGATGCACCTAAGCAATACCTTTATGAAATACATATTTTAAAGGGAGAAGCAATGCAGATGTGTTTCTCAGAGTTGATGCCTGGCATATGAGTATTAGGACTTTTTCAGGACCTCAAGTATTTAGTTATTCAGTCATTTATTAATCTTCGTTATAAATAAAAGTCTCATAGGCTAATATAAACATACCTAAAGCAATATTATACTCTCTGACTGTGTCTGACATGTAGTTGATCAATAAATGTGAGGAAAATAATTTGAAACATGAATTACATGAATCAATGAATTAATGAAAAGTCTCAGGGTAGGGGATACTTCAAAATCTATATATCGAAGTATCTCGCCTATTGTACAAATTTTGGTACTCAGGTAAAACATCCACCATATTTGGGGTATAAGTGGTAACTCTTAGGGTATTTAAAAGCTATTAAAATAATGATGATGATGATGATGATGATGATGTTGATGATGATGAGAAGAAGAAGAAGGGGAAGGAGGAGGAGGAAAAAAATTATATATCCTCATCAGGTAAGCCTGATCATAATGCCTCCCTTGGAATTTTTTCTTTAGTTACCGTTAAATATGATCTAATCTAAGACCCTAAAACAATCTTTGTGGTTTTATGTTTATAAACAATTGAAATTGAATGGAAAGAGAATCTGCTTCTTGTTTATTAATTCAGAGCTTACTGAACCAGGGGAATCTGAACTGTCCTTTTCCATCCAAATTCATACAAGGTGCTGAACTGTTTGAGAAGGTGGAAACCAGAAAAAAAAGTCTTCATCTTTCTGGACCATTAATTATTCATAGAAAGTATTGCTCTAATAAAATGTCAACAGGGTACTCACATTTTTCTGATTGTGGACTTCTGCCATGCCAGAGAAAAATTTAAAGTGGAGAATGGGACCATAACAGAAATTCCTGTTAATAAAGCCTATATATATATATATATATATATATATATATATATATATATGCGCCAAATAAAATGCCCTATTCATCTCTGAAAAAATAAGGGAAGGGATAGAAAAAAAAGAGAGAGCATTAGCTTATTAAGTCCTTACCGATTCCCATTTGAAGAATGCTGTTCAACTTCAAACAAGACCCCAAAGTCACATCCGATCCTGATCTTGTTGTGCAGGCTAACTCATCGTGGTTTGCAATATCTTCAGGACAGCTGGCGCCCTTTCTGCTTCTGTAATATCCCCCAAACACTCCTAAACTCTGCAGACTTAGGAAAATAACATTTGATGGTAGCATTGAACTGTGCACAACAGCCATGTGGTTTTAATGGCTGCAAGTGGGACATTGTGTTTTTAACAAATGGGTACCACTCTGAAGGAAGGAAATATAGGGCAATTATATTGATACATTGTCTGCCAGGGCTTGACTGCCACACCTGAAAGGGATGCCATTCAGCTCGGCATGTCTCATCACTTCCTGGCCGTTACGGTTGAAGAAGCTCAAGTTTGTTTTCTACAACTGTCAAGGGCTACCACTGCCTCTGACCACTGTCCTATTCTCCCATGGGGTTTCATACCAATGACCAGGGTGATTTCAGAAGTGCCCCTGATTCTTAGACCACCTTCGATCTCTCTTAAACCAATCTGCTCCCCAAATGGTTCCGTCCCTCCGAGAAGAGATTGCGAGAGGAAGCGTGTTCTCGTGACCATCCTGATTAGTGTCATGAGAAACATTTTCTGTCATGATTTTGGTGATAATAGATTGATGACTTATCCTAAACTCCCTCTTTTTTTCTGACTTTGTTTTAAACAACACACTTTAACATTTTAAAATAATTTAAACAGGTGCCCAGTAACAGAATGACAAACGTTAAGTGTGAAATCTGAAAGTTAGGAAACCGAACCACATATGGTCACCTTTTTTTTTTTCTTAACATCCGCCTGCTCTGGACTGTTAAGTGGTTTCATCACTGTCATGCCAAGCAGGACTTGTAAAACTTGGGAGGTGGGCATTCAAAGGCAACATTTGCTTGATGCCTTTAATGATTTTTGTAATTAGTCATTTAAGCAGATTGCCCTGTGATCTAAAACAAGGAATGCAAGGAGATGAGCTGAGAAAATCATTTCCTGAAGGTACTTTAAAGTTAATTGTGGAAAATGAGGCTTGCCTCTTTGAGGGGGTTTTTTGGCTCATATTTCAATGGGGGGGGGGAGGGTGTTGAACGGGAATGGAGCTGGCAAGCAACATTCTCCAAGAATCTATAAAATGTACATGTCCAGAAACACTTTTACTATTTTTTTTGACACCAGTGCTAAAGGCCTTTGTTGGCTTGCAAAATGTAGCAGTAAAAGATCCAAATATGCCAATGACAATTTAGAGACCAGAGGAAGGAAAGTAAGTTGTGGCTACCTATGAAAGAAAGTGGTGGGGGGAGGAAGGGGAAAGAGGGTCAGAGACAGTAGGGAGACAAGGAGGGAGGGAGGGAGAGGGAAAGAAGGAAACCAAGGAAGTGATATTTCACAGAAATGGGGTAAGTTCGGGGGGATCTATGGCTCTACCTTCATTGAACAGGACAGTTATACTTTATTAAAAAATGTACTTTGAGTGACTAATTCAGCTTTTACTTCAGAGATAAAAGTAGGGGTTTTCAGAGCATGTCAGAAAGGCGCTCAGTGTTTTAATGAGTCCACGACTCCCTCACTAGGTAACACTCTCAGATAACTCAGCAAGCCTCAGTTGTTCCATGTGACAGGGCTGTTTAATTCTCACGAATAATTTTGTCACTCTTAGGATTATGTTGATGACTCAAAACCTTTTAAAATTTTGGATGATATAAAATCTCTGTGTGCGTACATATATACGTACTCATTTATAATGAGTTAATATTTACTAAATGCTAACTACATGCTATGCACAAGGTCAACGTCTTTGAGTGTCTAATTTATTAAATTCTCATACATCTGAATAGGGAAGTTTTACTGATCAGGAAACAGAGGGACAGAGCATTTATGTAACTAGCTTGAGGTCGCAGAGCTAATAAAGGGAAGAGCTAAGATTCAGACTCAGGCAATCTAACTACTGAACTGATGTTCAAAGTACAGACATTCTTTCCTTCACGTCCTACAACGTTCCCATTTCCCATCTGTAACCAAAGATATGGAACACATAAATTTTTTTTATGGGTCTTACCATCACCATAGAGCCCGAGATAAATGTCGACTGGGTGCTGGAGGACAGAGGAGCAGATTAAGGATGGAGGGTGGCGGTAAAGTTGGTTGATTTCAGGACTCTGAAGAATAAAGTGTGTTACTTTGAAAGGCATGAAAGATCATTAATGCCGGAGGAAATACAATGCCACAAAGTCAAGAATTCTACTACAACCTTCCAGCAACTTCAATGGCCTGCAGTTCTGACCTTGGCAGAGGAGGGCAAAGGGAGAAGCCGACCTTCAAAACTAAACTCCCTTGGTGGCATCTGCTCTTTCATTTAAATCTGTAAAATCCCCATTGCAGATTTTCTTGCATTTTATCACAAAAGGATTTACTGTCCAGAATTTTCAATTTATCCAACTAAAGAATTTCAAGGAAATAGCAGAAATGGAGCTTGGGGCCATTCCTTTGATTGGCATCCAAATCTCACTCCCTTATGATTATCTGGCATTCAGTGTGTTTCTGACATAAAATTAAAGATAAGCCTGATTTCAAAAAGAAAGAAAGAAAAAAAGAAAGAAAGAAAGCAGAACAAACAATTACACTAGAACTTGTGTGTTTGCCAGGTCATCTGGTCTTAAAAGCTCTGTCCTGTACAAAACATGGACAACCAGAACCATCCTGTGGCCCCGGGGACAGGAGAAATGATTTGGTGAGAACTGTCCTTCCCGTTTCGGGAGCCATCTGGGGCCGGAGACGTTAGGAACCTGAGCGGCTCTGGTTCTGGCTGCTGAAGCGTGCTTACTGAGGTGGCAGACAAGTCTATTTGTCTCCACTGAGCAGAGCGAGCTGTCAGCAGAATGCTAAGTAGCTATTTTAGCAGTGCTGATTGATTCGCAGAGATGGCACAGATGTGACCTCCTTCGTCAAAGTCAATGTTTTCTTGGCCCTCAAAATTTCAGAAAAATACAAATGCAAATGAAAAATAATGACAAGGCTCACATATCACCCCAGAGTCATCGCCTCAACAATTACTAATGCCTGCTAGGTTTCTAGCATCCAGCTAGATGCTGACAATGTCATAAAACTCATCGAAGACATAACTCCTGTTCTCCATAATATTAATAATGATAAAGTAGCACAAATTATATAGTTTTAAGCATCATAGAATTGAAAGTTTCTTTTGCCACGTATATTCTGCTTTTTAAGTTAAAAACTACCAGACATAAGCATGCTTTGTACATAGTCTTCTTTTTACCTCGAATTCTCTTTATCTACCCAAAGAAGCTCCATATATTATACAAAGTCCAGAACAACTGTCACCTCAATGACACGAAGCCTCCATGGCCACACCCACACTGCAATCCTCATCACGTTCTCTGTGCCCTCTTTACACCCCACCCACAACATTGCAACATTGCAATTCAAGATGTTGTCATTGGTATCTGGGTACCTGTCTGAATCCCCCACTCAGTGGGGGAACTTCTTTAGGTGAGGTTCTTCTAGACTCTGGCTGTTCTTTAGAATCATCTCTGGGTACAAAGATGTAGGATTTCCAGAGTGTGACCTACACATCTTTATTTTATTTTGCTTTCCACAGATGGTGTTGACTTACAGTCAGGGCTTAGAAGCACTCACTGGTGCTCGATTCCTCTTTATAGCGCCAGTGCCAAGCACAAAGCAGGTGCTCAAATGATGCTTGCGGACTGAATGAATTACTCACATTCATTTTATGTCTCTTTGTAGGTAAATATCTAAATTATGTGTGACACCAACTTGCTGGGGTCAACTCAGATGTTTTTGTAGGCTTTTCTTGAAGATCTTTGGCCTAGCGCTTTAGTATTCTTGTAGGTGGAAATATTTTCTTTTGAACAGTAATTGCATGAAGTTTTGCAATAAACAGGTTAGAATTCAAAGGGATTTGTTGCCAAAATGTGACAAAGAAATAAAGATTAGTTGTAAAAGGCCTCTCTGTATATTCATACACATGTCCAAATTCAGACTAGAAAAAAAATCCCAAGAAGTTATGTATTCTAAGGTGTTTAACCAAATTTCTAACTGCCCAATGGACATTCATTCAGATAACGTATTCAAAGTGGAACTTACTACATCCTTCCTAAACAGCTCCTCTTTCTCCTTGTTAGAGGTAATGACTGAAGTTTAGATGGTGGTAAGATGGTATTATATGATTAAAGATTCAGATTGAAGGAATCTGGCCTTGCTTCTTGCTCCTCTTCCCCCTGGGGAAGAGAAGTAGCCACACAAAGAGTAATAGCAGAATCCGAATCAAAATATCACATCCCTAATATCTGAGCCACGATCCAATAACCCAGTGAAATATTTTGTGGTTTAGAACACACTGCTTGGGCTGCAAGCTGAAGTGAGCCATTCATTTCTTTTCTACTATTTAAATCTAAATCTTGAGAGAAGCACATTTAGTTCTCCCTGTGCAAAGAGGGAGTAAGATGCAGAGATGGATGGCTGGATCTGTAGAGAAGGCCTTGGCCTGACTTACCACTCAGCTCTGTGCCCAGAGGAGTTCCTGGGCCTGGATCAAGGAGACACACTCTGCCTAGGTTTATTTACCAAGGAGCCAAGAAAGGGTAAAAAAATAATAAAAATAAATAAGATAGATAGATAGATAGATAGATAGATAGATAGATAGATAGATATAGATAGATAGATAGATAGATAGATAGATAGATAGATAGATAGATAGATAGATAAAGAGCATGTGTCTCCAGCTGTGAGACAGAGCAACCCTATCTAGGAGTAAAACACAGCCCAGAGAATGCCCTAGTCTCAGACAAATCATACTCAATATTCTTGTCCCCTTGATGGAGGATCTTGAAAGAGAGCAGAAGCAGGCCTGGAATAAGAGGAACCGCCTTAAGCGACTTCTTATCCTGCTGGCTTCTTGTGGAAAGGCAGCCACCTCAAGCTCCAAGCCTTCATGCCCCCACCTTCCACAACAAAGAAGGACCCAGCCCAAAACATCAACAGTGCTGAAGCCAAGAAATGCTGGATTGAAAAGCATATTTCTTGAGCACTCACTTTTATCACACATGAAAATACTGTTCTTTACATTTATGATCTCATGTTATTCAAAAAGAAGCCCCCTTGATGAAAATATAACACCCATTTTTTAGATGAGGAATTTGAAGCTCAGAGAAATTGAGTAATAGCTCAAGGTCCCAGATCTGGAAGGAAGCAGACAGGGATTGAAATCATAGTTTCTGATTCCCTCTCACATGTATCCCTCTACCACAGAGCTCCCTATTTCTACTGTGTCGCTCATGTCTCCCTTTCATATCCCCGTGGTTACTGGCATAACTCAGGCTCTCGGGGCAGGGCCTTGTGGCAGGTCAGCCCACAACCATTTCAGTGGGCTCAGGTTTCCTCTGTCCTTAGCCAGACGCTTGTGTAGAGATGGTACAATTCGAGTGCTACCTAGCATAGGATACATTAAAAAAACACTGCCAGTCCTTTACTTTTAAACTCAACAATTTATTCATTCCCTTCTTTTGAGAACGGAGACTTGTCGTTTACATGTAATTCTGAAATAATGGCTGATCAATGCAGATTATGTGGTCAGAAAGAAACAGCCGGAAAATAAAAGTGTTCAAAGTTAAAGCACAGATGGGAATTTGGATAAAATAGATCTGGGTTTCAGCTACTTTCCAGCTTGGACTTTCTTATCTCTCCTGTTTCCTGTGCGTTAACTCACCCCTCACTTAATACCTTCCAGCCGTTAAGGGCCTTTCCCAGTTCCTCAGACACACCAAGTTCTTTCTTCAGGGTGTCCACTCATCATCTTACTTCTTTAAGAACCAGCTTCCTCCTGCAGTTCACTTGATTATCACCTACTTTTTTTGTTCAGGTCTCAACTTAAATGCTGTTTCTTTAATGAGGCTCTCCACTGAGGTCCTTCGATCTAAATCAGCTTCTTTCTTTTATTACCCTTTGTCAGTGTTTGTATTACGTTATCGGTGGTGTTTGTTAGTGTAATGCCTGTCTCCCCCACAAAAAGGAAAGAGCTTTAGCAGGGCCGAGGCCATGTAAGCTTGGTTCACCAACGCTCAGCCCGTAGCCTACATCAAAACATGTTTTTGAATGAATGAACAAATAAAATTGGTTAAGTTACTTAACCTCTATGAGGCTATGTCCTTATCTACACCACGATGGTTTTAATTCCAATTTCTCAAAGTTACTCTTAGAATGAGGTGAGGTGCTGTATTGAAATAACCCAGTATAAGTGGACAGTAGTTGGTGCTCCATAAATATTATTTAAGATCTGGGAGGTTTTATCTTCTTTGACTAAGTTATTTTCCATTTGACTTGGGATAAGTATTCTGCCTCTCGATGCCTCATTGTTTCCTTTTACTGTGAGGTCACACAATGTGAAAATACTTGAAAGGTAGTAATATAACTTTTCATTCATCCACGAATTTACGCTGAGAAGTAAAATATAATTAAATAGTTTAGATGTATTACTATATATTTTGTAAGCAAGATAGAGACAGATCACTTCTCCATTTAGTGAGTAGTGATATTGATAAATAGGGAGTCAAAAGTTACAGCTCCAAATCATGTTATGACTTGGTGAGGAAGTCAGATTCTAATGGGGTAATAGGACTCCGGATTCTATCTCACTCTTGACTTGGCTTTTCTTATTTGTCACTTCTCAGGTTTGGGGAAAATTTTGTGACTCTTTCCCTTGCCACTGGTTCCTGATCAGACTTTCCTGAGTTCATCTTTACCCACTCAGCATTGGGCTGTGTTATTGACGGGCGATGAAATTTTTATTGCCTGTGTTTATAAACAACCGTTATTTCAGCCCCAGTCAGGAATGATGTATATACACATTCCTGTAATTGAACACAGCTCCTGATGAGTTGATAATTCAATTGATTGATGAATCAAAATGCATCTTCGTTCATGGTGGATGGAGGTAAATAAAGAAGAATAAGATATGCATTGTACTGTATCATGAATTTCTCAAACTTCTTCCTTCGGTTTCTTATTTCTTACGTTCCAGCATGTAGTAGCCTGTCAAACTCAGGAAGCCGATGGTGTGACTGAACTAGTCCCGGGGGTCTTCACAGAAAAGGCAGTTGGGGTCCTGGTCAGCTGGAGATTCCATCTGAATGGTGAGTAAGTGCACAGGAAAGCTGTTGCTGAGGGCTTTAGCAATCTCTCCACGAACAGCCTGGCTGTCCCAGCTGGCTGCTGTTGAAAAGAAACCACAGTGAGACTGGCATTGATTGCACACACATGGGTGACTACTCTCTCCAGCTTCAAAGTACTTTGTGGTGTAGGGTGCTGGCAAAGTGCTCAGGAAGAGCCAGGTTGGCTCTGACCACCAGCTACGGCTACAAAGGCAAGGCAGGGGAAATTCTGCTGCAGCAACGTGCCCTGTCACTATGGGACTCTTCTTGCACACAGTTCTCTCCAGGGTCTGGCACTCCTAGGAGCAGAGTACAGCAGGGGTGGTAAGCCCTGGAAAAAGCCAAGACAGAACTGCTATTTCTTATATAGCCTCGCTCACCAGTCCCCAGGGATCTCTGGGTTGCAGCCTTGTTTCTAATCAGAATTTGTATTAAGATGAGTGACAAGAAGCAGGAAGCATTTAGAGCTCCCCACAGACATTTCTTAGAGCAGCAACCCTCACTGCCATCTTTTCTCATGTCCCGAAGGATATCAGGAGGCTGTAAAATTCTCTCCTTAGTAACCTGATTACTAGATTCTTCCACTTGCAGTGAAATATTGGTGTAGTGTGTGCTGTGAATTCCCTGTAGCCAGGTCCAAGCCTCTCAGCAATGAGAATGTTGGAGAAAACAAAGTCCTCAAATGACCATCATCAGTGTTCCTGTTCCCTGCCTTGAAGTAACTTCTCTAGTTATTTTTTAGTAGCCTAACGTATCATGCTTGGCCTGAGTTGTCTCCTGAGGCAGTGAAACACCTCCCCACACCCAGTTTCCCAGCCCTAGGATATATCATGGACAAAAATCACCTTCTACTTGAGAATAGTTTTTATAATAAACCCAACATTCTAAGAATTATCTCACATGGTTACAGAATTTCCAACCATCCAGTAAAAAAAAAAACACCATTAATTTTTACTAGCATATTTTTTATCTTGTTAGAACCTTAAAATTGGAAGCTGTGTCTTCTTCATCTACCTACCTTCAGTGATAAGTAAAGCATCTTATATACAGGAGATACTCAATGAAGAGTTATTGTTGAAATTATTCCTATTATTTAACTCACTGATTGGGCACCAAGCCAAATAGGTGAAGCCTAATTTTTAGAGTCTAAGGTCTTGAAGTTTGGGTGGCATTTTATCCCTTTATTCTACTCTCTACCCTCTTTAATTGGCCTCAAGAGATGTCATCAGTATCATTGTTTCCATGACAACATTACCCAGGGGGATGTCTTCAAAGGCCCTTGGTAATACAAAACACTTTACAGTTGTTTTGACAGGCAACAGACACTAAAGGCAGCTCCATAAAAAGGAGGAAAATTACTGACTTTATAAAACAAGGACTGAATTTTGTCCACGGCATTTACAAAACTCACTGACCTGCAGCAACATGAACAGAAAGAATCACTTGGTTCATTGTTAGAGACCAGATGTGCAAGCTGTGCACAGACACCACCCCATCCACCGCTAAGATGAGCTCTCTCACACTGTTGTAGTTCAGGTTCTTTGGCACACCTGCCAGATGGGAAGAGTGGGAGGCTGTTGTTAGTCAACCGAATATAGTTCATCGAGACAGCTAACTGCGGCTGCAAAGTCCTCACCCAAATATCAACTTGCCTTGTCCATTTACATTTCTTGTTTCAAATATTAACAAATCATATTCACCTATTTCGAAGGGTTTACCATCGATCAAAAGTTCATGAAAAACATTTGCAGATGTTACTATGCAATAATCAACAGCAGTAGTCATTCTTCATTTTCAGGGTGTATTATTAAACCAATTGTACTTTCCCAATTGTCTTTGTACATACTTTGGAAACGAAATGAAATAACGTAGGATTTGGTATCAGATTATCCCAGTTTAGCATTCTGGTTACAGCTATTTCTAATTTAGTCAAATTTTGGAACTTCTTTGATTCTTAGCACGCTTGTAATAAAATAGGTGTAATAAGAACAATATGTAGTTCAAAGAGCTCTTTGAGGACCGAATCAGAAAATAACTGCCCTTTGTAAACTGTAACATTATACAAATAGTTACCTAACACGTCACTTAGTGAACTGTGTTAATAGGTGCTTCTAACATTGTAATACCATCTTATTATCTGGTTGTAAAACTTCTGTTAATTTAGGTGCATTAATGAGGGTTTAATGTATGGGTTGCAAAATGTGATAGTTTGACTGTCATCCTTGTTTCTGGAGGAATAGCATGGGGCACACGGGAAGTTAGGGAATCTGGCAGTCAGTCAGCTACTCTTTGAGGCCAAAGGAACTGGGGTGTCTCTAGCTTGGATAAGAGAAGGCTAAGGATTTTTTAAACATCGCAAGGATTGTCATATAGAAGACGAGAGGATATGAGTGTGAAGTCACTTGCTTTGGCTAAGTACAGAAGGAGCCAATGATCAGTTAGATTGTAAAATACATCAGTTTGATATGACTTTTTTTTAAATTAACTCAACCAGCACAACAATGGTAAAGCCATTGGATGCTATAGGTAAATCTTTGTCAATGGAAGTCAATCCAAAGAGAATGCTGTAGAAGAGATTTCTAAGGATGACCACCTTTTAGACTCTACTTCAATCAGATATATTTAACACAGATACCTGGTGTGTTTGTTAAAAATAAATATGCCTTGGCTCTATTCTTGTCCTCTTGAAGAAAATTTCTGTGGATGAGGCTCTGAAATCGACACTCTTTCAGAGTGTCTCTCAACCTTAGGTGCACACTAGAATCACTGGAGATTTTAGAAATCCTGATGACCAGGTTACACTGAGGATGGATGAAGTCAGACTCTCTGAAGGTAAGACCCAGCATCAGTATTTCATAGCTTGTTTGTGATGCTAACACACAGCCAAGGTCAGGGAACTATCGTACTAACGTTTACAAGCCACTGGGCAGTGGATTTACTTTACAGTGATTCTCAAGCTCGGCTGTATGTTATAAAACATCAAAGCCACCCCTGACCCTAGTCAATTAAATCCGAATCTCTGGATATGGTGTCTGAGCATAAGTATTTTTAAAAAGCTTCCCAGATGATTGTTATTAGCAGTTGAGAAGCATTTACTTAAAGAAATAGGGCATCCTTTTAAAAAGGAATAACCCTCTTTTTTCAGGGTTTAAGAAGCTTGCTTATAGGGATTTTCTCTTGGAGCTCAAATTCTGCCTAAATTTGGTTTAATCTCAATTCATATTGTTTCATGGAGGTAACAAAAAGCTGGTCAACTTGTTATTTTACTCTTTGAGTTGCACAAAGCTCAGGGGAGTAGAAACAAATTAAAGGAGTTTTTGCCTCAGATTAGCCATAGTATGTATATGAGTCATGGGTGAAGTTGTTACATTGTAATAATAATAATAATAATAATAACAAACCTTTATTGAGAACCTACCATAGGTCAAGTTTTGTGCTAAGCACTTTATTTATAGTGAGTATTATATTTTAATATTTATAAGAACTCAAAGAGCTAGTTATTAATGTTACAATTCCTAAATAACTGGAATAGAGGAAATTGGGAGTCAGAGAGGTTAAAAAGCATTGCTAAGGTCGTATAGATAAGTGGGATGTCAGATTCTGAAGTTCATGCTCTGAGTGTAAAGTGTTATACAAATGCTAGATTCTAGCTTTTGCAACTCAGAGTTGACTATTATGCCTAGTATGTCATCTATGAGGAGTTTCATTTGACCTTTGAAGACCTGCTGTCATTCATCTAGGATCCCTGAGATAAAGTCATGATCCCATTACCCTTTGTCTCTCTTGCCTTGTTTATCTCTTCACTTTTATGGAGAACATAAGTCCACTATTATTTTACTCTATGAAATAATGCTGGCAAGCAAGAGGATATGTTCCCACTGGATGGATACGCCCTCAATGCTCCATCATATCCTAGAAATCTTTTTTTCTGAGGGAGAGCCTGCAAAAATATTAATGCATTCAGGAAAATATTCAAATTAGTGTTTAAAAAATAATTCCCCAGATTAAAAGATACGTGAAAATTATTATTCAACATCACTCATAATTAAAGAATTGTGTGTGAAATCAATAGGATAAAATATTTCACCTAGAAGATTAGAAAAGAATAAGCAGTTTGATAATATCCAGTGATGGGGAAGATGTGGAGAAATGGACACTGTCATAGTCTATTGGCCAGAAAGAAATCATTATGGTATCTTTGGTAGAAATGCAACATCTATCATATTTTAAAATGCACATAACTTTTGAAATAGCAATATTATTTCTAGGAATGATTCCACGAATATACAAGTGCTGAAACTATGTATGTATAAGAATGGTAATTATACTATTGTTTGTAATGTACATCAATAAGCAAGTACATGTACACAGTGGAATACTTTGTAAAAGAATCGGGTGTTTCTATATTTGTACAAATATTGAAAGATCTACAAGTGAAAAAATCAAGGTTCAGAGCAAAATATGTATCAATCCAGAATCCTATTTGTATAAAAAATACATATACATACACTATATGCATATGTTACATATATGGAATATGTGTTATATATACATACACATTTGCATGTGTGTATAAATATAACATGTACATCATATATGTAAATGCATAGATATTTTTTGAAAGATATATGTCAAATTATTAGGAGGTATTACTCTTGATGAATGAGACTAGGAATTCAAAGGTAGGAAAATGGGAAGACTTTTAAAATTCATTTTCTACCTTTCTATATTATTTTAATATTTTATCGAGGACAAGTATTTCTTTTGCATTAACCTAATTTGAAAACCTAATTTAAAATTAAGCATCTTCCAGTTAGGAGTTACCTGACAGTTTTATTAATTAGCTATTCTTTCTATAAATAAAATAAAATAATCACCAGAGAAGATCTATACTGAGAGACAGAAGAAGTAGAATATAGTCATCTCAAATTGCTCACCAATTTGTCTTTTATCTCCCTTTAAGTCACTAAGTTTCGTAACAGCAACAACAGCTGCAGCTCAGCGCTAGGCCCTCGGGAAAGGAAATGGATGCATCTGTGCGTTGACAAACCAAATACTGTCACCTTCAGAGCAAAGTTCACTTGTTACTCTGACGTGTGACTCCATTTTGTTTCACTGTTGTCAACACTATCATCTGCCAACAATTATAGCACCCACTGAGAACAAAATCCTTAAATGTGTACTTGGCGGTGAACGCTAAGGGAATGTGAGTTGTTTTGAAGGCAACCGTACTCTGAGACAGTGTCTACCTTTTTTTTTTTTAATGTGTTAGACAAAAAAGAAAAGTTCAGTCGTTATACAGATATTTTTGATCATCTGGATGTTTGATATGACGTAGACTTGCTCTGATTGAATTTTCTAGGTGCCGATCCCAGGGCCCTTATGTAGGAATCTAAGTGGTATAAGACAAGTTGAGTGGTTCTCAAGGTGTGGTCCCCAGACCAGCAGCATCAGTATCCTGTTGGAAATTGGCATTGCTGGAACCCACCCCAGATCTACTGTGTTAGGAGCCAGGGTGGGAGGGGGGCAACAATCTGTGTTTTAACAAACCCTCCAAGTGATCGTGATGCCACTAAAGCTGGGGACTGCTGGCCTGGTCTAACAAGGGTTTCAGCAAGTCCTTCCGAGTCATTATAGCGCTGCCTGAAGGATGGATTTATGCAGTCCGTCTTAGGTCTGTTCCATATATTTAGGGGTAAAATTATATTTTTGCAATATCTCCCTGCACATCTAACTTTAGTGTTTGTAAGTATTGTTTCCACACTGAGACATATCATTTAGCAGTTGCTAGAGGAAAAATTGAAGCTAATATTTTTTGTTTGTTCCCATATGAACAAATATCACAATATTCGTTTTTGCAAAAATTCCTTATCAGGTTAAATTTTATCTATGATGCAAATTCACAGGGAGCATGCCTTGAGGCCATTCCTTTTTGTGGTTATAGAAAAGAGAAAACATGGATCCTAGTGATAATCATAAAATCACTCCTACCTTCCATGAGTAAGATGGAGAGGTCCCTTAAGATAGTGACGGTACTGATCAAAACCAGGATGGAAAAGACAAATGTGCAGATTGGGTCGGCGATTTTATAGTCTGGCTAGAAAATATAGGGGCTTTGGTTAATTGAATTTATGCCTCTTTAGCAGAAAGTCTGATTAATAAAGTAAACTTCCCTGTTTCTTTCCCTCTCCATCACCCTTTCACCCTCCTGACACTTGACATCCAACTCAGGGGCAAGACTTCCTGAAGACTCAATCCTTCTTTTAAGCTATAAACTACCAGCTGCTGAAGAAGGAAGAAAATAGGACATGTTCTCCTTGTAATTTAAGAAGTAAAGGGAAAGATGTCCTTGAGTGTTCTCTTAAGAGGCCTGATTTAACTTCTCCTAAATTAATAGTACAGAGTATGTGATGAAAATATGCACCAATTTGAACAATATTCAATGACTTTTCGGCCTTAATTATGATGAGAAGAAAGTGTGTCGTTTGCTCAGAGGTGGCATATCACCAAGGTACAGCTGGAGCTTGGTCTTGGCAGACTGGAGTTTGTTCCTTTCCTTCCCAAGTATGGCACATACTCGAGACAGGCATCTTTGATACAGTCTTAAGAGTATTAGCCGAGGCCTCATTCTTGCATTCTCTCACCACCACAAGCCTTGGTCTCAGGGAGAAACAGCTGCTGTTCTGCCTCTGATGAAGTTTTATACCATAGGAGTCTGTGCTTCAGTATCTCTAAGAAACTTGGCATCAACCTAACTTTAATAAGAGTACCCTCAAACTCCTCGAACCCATACAATTTTCAACTATTCTGTCTTAAACTTAAAGCTTTCAGTGAGCATTTGCTAAACCAAATTCAGCTATGTCTTTGTAGTTTGTATTTGCATGTTTTTTTATTTTTTAGTAAAAATAATGTAGTGTCCCTGATAACTGCACAACCATGATGCAAACAGACAGAGCTAAAAGCTGTCCTCCATTAAATCCACCTCCACCCTACCCACCTCTGTTAGTTCTTGGTATTACCAAATAGAGATCTGTAAGTGAATATTTGTTTAGGGTCAGAGGCCCACCCAGGATTCATGGCCACTTTCCATTAATGCCCTGACTTTTCAGAAAGAAGTTACCTCTCCCCCATTTTGGCTGATATTGGTGGGACAGTCAGTCAGATGTTCTACCCTTCCCCAACCCAGCAGCAGGTACAAGACCCAAATTAGGTCAATTAGACTCCCTTTCCCAGAAATATGGGTCTTTAGCATAGTGACAAAACAGAAAAAAAAATGAGTTGAGTAACATTCATTTCAGCATGATGTCTGGGACAGAAGTTGGGTCGTTTCTGAAATCTAGATACCAAAATTCACCCTTATTTCTAGCTCGATCTCTGTTTGGAAGTAGGCTAATAAATTTCAGCCAATAAATTTATTTTTTGTTTAAGTGAGCTAGATATCTTTTCTGTTTCTTACATCCCAAGAACCCTGAGGTATTGATGGTTCCATTGTGGTCCATCTTAACCACATGACAAAATGAACTACTTTCTTGAAAGACTGGCAGCCTTAGAAATTTGGAAAGTCTAAGGTTTCAGGCTTTGAACATTTGTTTGTTTAAACCTTGCAAATTAGGCAAACATAGGCAGTCCTCCCTTGTTTAACTTAATATTGGAGTGTCAGCTGCTGTACTACATAATCTATAAAATTACTATGACGGTGAGTAAACTCAAACATACTCACCTTAAAGTAGATGATCAGTGCGCTGGTTAACACACTGATGCTCTGAAACAGATCTCCAAGGGCATGCACGAAAGCCGCTCTGACACTGGCGTTGCCTTGCATTTCCTTGTGGTTGTGGCCAGGGCGTCTCTGGTGTAAAATCACACTTAGTCTGAAAGAGAGAACAGCGTTCTCAGTACATGAGATTAACCCTTAAGAACCTATGCAACATAATGGAGAAGTTGACAGTAGCATCTGTTATCCAAAATGGCAGATTGTTAAAATATTAATACTTTGAAATGTACTATTTTTGACTATTTTTGAACCCATACATATCATAGAATTTAAAATATTTCACACAGGAACAATGAAAAGTCACCTCAATTTTCTCTTTCACCTACCTAATGCTCCCCTTTTCTACATTAAAACTGGAAATATCCCTTCTTAGATGAAAGCCAGGTATTTGACAGTGAAGAGGGGATATATTTATTGAGGGTCTGCTAAATGCCAGACACCGAACTAGGCTTAGACCTGAGCTTTGGTGGCAGCTTAATTAAATGTGTCAGTTTCAAGTGCAAAAAAACAGTAGAAAGGAATAAAACAAAATAAGCAGTGAATTTCATCAGGATTGCAAGATTGAATTTTAATCTTTTATTTTACTTAATTTTATTCATTTCCATGAGAATTTGAAATTTGAATAATTTCTGATGGCTTGTGGTGGGTGTAATTGTGCGTATGTTTATGTAGCTATTTATCAAGAGACAAAATGTGTTAATGTATTATAAATGTATATGTGTGTGTGTGTGTTTATATACGATAGATTGCAAAATTTAACATCTCCTATTCAAGTCAAAGAACTAAATAGTAGGCACTATAAATTATGTGCCTATCTATACTTATCTATAACTTTAAGAGGTATTAGACCAAAGATAAAACGAGGACCTTTTTACTGATGGCCAATAAGAAGTGTTTTGCCTAGATACTCTTCCTGCACATAGTGCAACAAAGGCTTAAAAAAATTATTTTTAGACCATGTATCCCAGTCTGTTTTCAGTAAAGTGTTTGTTAAATCTCAGGCCATCACCACAAGGTAGATTGAGCTATCCACCACGATTCAATTTTCACATAATGTGCAGTTTTTCGATTGTCATTGTTTGGGCAGAAATTCACTCTCAGTTAGGAGTTACCATTTATGTACAAGGGGAGTCTGATTTAATTGGAAAGATAAAGCAATTGAGTTGGATTTGAAAGGTTATTGTTAGAGGTAAAAGGCTAAGGAGGGAGGCAATGTTTCAAGCAGAGAAAATTTAGCATGCAACAATGTTAGGCTCTTTCAGTAATATTCATCCTAGAATCCCTTTGCAACTTCTGTTGGAACTTTCTGTCCTGATTTTGGATCCCCAAGGAATAGGTTTATTCCCAAATTATGGTTCTGATATCTCTGTATTCAGACAATATAGCATCTAGCAGCACTTGAAACCTGTAATCCCAGTTCTGGGGGAAAACATTATAGTCACTCGTATCCTTATCTATAAATAGCCACCTACTTGCACAGGGAAGTCAGTGCTCTTCAGATCCCTTGTCTTTCTAAGCACCTGCAAATTAAGTTCGAAGTTCAAAAGCAGTTGCAGTAAAAAGAAGCCAGGGATGATGATCTATTTAGGAAATAGAAATCAATCATCGAGGATCCAGATTTATGTGGTAGTTAGCTGGGCATATCCATCTTCGTGTAGCATTGAAACAACCTATATGACATATGACTCTTGGGAAATTATTAATATTTTTATTCTTCCTGCTGCCTTGTGGACATATTAGTTTCCTTATGCAAAGATGGTGCTATTGACCCCCGGTCAGTGGGACATGTGCTCTGGCTTATTTGTCTCCTAGTGGTGATAGAGTAGCATCGATCTCCACGGTGCCAATGTGAAATACATTTTCAGCATAACTGGGTGGAAATAGGGATCTAGTCGGTGACAGCAGATGAAATACCACTCTTCTAATTGTTTAGCTCAGATACATTTGAGCAATAATTTGTAAACTAAGAGCTAAGGAATGGAGGCAAGCACAAGGTAAAGGTGTTAGGATGACCTGAGGAGATTTTTCAGAGTGTGCATGCTCAGATCCTCCTCTAATTCCAGAGGTTCCATTGTGCCCTTTCTTTAAAAAAAAACTGTTTAAAATGCCATTCTCCTATCCCTGTCTTCTTCAGTTTTATGTATAAACCTACCACATGGCATGTATCACATTGCATTGCAAGATAGACAGATAAATGATACATAGATAGTGTATGAGTTTCCTAGTGCTGCTGTAACAAATTACCACAAAGCCTTTGTGGCTTAGAACAACGTAAATGTATTGTCTTATAGTTCTGGAGGTCAGAAGGCTAAAGTGGGTGTGCAGGACTGCATTCCTTTTGGAGATTCTAGGGGAGAATTCATTTTCTTACTTTTTCCAGCTTCTAGAAGTCATTTACATTCCTTGGCCCCAGGCCCCTTCCTCCATTTGCAAAGCCAGCAATGCAGAGCCTTCTCTCTTCTCTGATCTAATGCTTCCTCATAGTCAGACTGGGCCTATGTGTATAATCCAGGATAATCTCTCAATCTCAGGATCCATTGTTAATTTAATCACATTTGCAAAGTTCCTTTTGCTATGTAAATTAACACATTCAGAAGTTCCAAGGATTAGAATGTGGAAATCTTTGAGGGGCCATAATTCTGTCTATCGTGGATGATAGAAGATGATATAGTTTTAAATACAGTTGCCCAGAATTAAACTATCAAATGGGATAGAGCAAATCGACCTAAAAGGATCAAAGCCCTGGCCTCAAAACCCCATTGTCATGACCAGTATGGCAATTATCACATGTCCAGTAGGATATGATCACATGTCCCAAAGAATGGTTTTAGACTGCCTAAATAAGAGAATGGACCAACAGGTAGAAAATCAAGAGAGTTTAGCTAATGCACCTTTAGGAAGGATTTTCATGCAGTTGGAATGATGCAAAGATAAAGTGTTTCTGAGAGAAATAAATTCCCTGTTATTAGTTCTGTTAAAATATATGAAACCAATGACCATTTTATGGGGATGTTGCAAAGGGAATTCAAGTAGGAAGAGAACTGGAGTAAATAAAATTTAAGATTGCTTCTAACCCAGCTCTCTGGGAGCCCATAAGATGTTCATATAAAAAACACTGAATAAGATCACATCCCATATGGAACCATCAATATAAACGAGGGAGCAGAATGGCTAGGAGCTTGATTCTGAGTCTCAGTCTAGATTCAGATCCTGGCTCTACATTACCTCACTGGCTACTTATTTAACCTCACTAAGCTTTAGTATGTTTAAGTGAACATAGAGCTTCATAACATAGATTAAGAGTTCTTAGCACAGTCTCTGGCACATAGGAAGCATTCAAAATGGTAGCAGTTAGAAGCTGGTATTAGAGCACAGTTTAACTTAAACTAGGAGAACCAGCCTTATTTTTAGTCATAGAGCCATTTGAAAACTCTGTCAGGTCTCTACCGTCCTTACAAGCAGAGGAATTAAACAAAAGCTAAAAAAACAACAGCGAACACATGTATGTCCAGACAGGATAAAAGCCAAGCTTCGTGGGTGGTGTGTGGGGTGACTTACATAATGTTGGCTGCCACTGCACAGCCCGAAACGATGATCATTAAGGTCGCCTTGATCTGGTAATCGGGGTACAGCAGGCGCTCGCATGCCAGGTACACCAACACACCGGTCATTACCCAGATGCACAGGATGGACAGCAGGGCACCAAGGATCTCTAAGGGTTCAAGTACACAGATCCCATCCACAAGGAATTCGTGAATCACCTTATCATCCCCAAGAGTCATGAGACATTAATGTTGCCCACCTCCCGCCCCACGTCCAAAAAATGAGGCTTCAAAGGAGTTCACTCCGTGATCTGCACGGTGAGAATTTGGACGGATTTTAGTGCTCAAATGAGGTTATTTAACGTTGCATTCATAAAACACCAGCCTCTCAGTTCATTATACTCCTTGTGACTCAGTAATTTCCAGCAAATTTTAAAGCATATTAATTGCTGCTTACCCTTGCTGTTTTTTTCCTTGGGGACTTTAATTTTAGCAGGTGCTAAAATGATTGAAACTTATTAGGAAATGAAATAATGAGGCACAAAGAGTAAAAGGTATTTAGAAACTCTTAATTTCTCCATAAAACGTTTATAACCTCCAGTACCAGTACCTTCAGTGGATGAAAATAGTAAAAAGGGAAGGCTTCAGAGGGTACTTGATGAAAAAGGAGTTTCATTTGCTCACCTGATATACTGTAAATACAGAGGTAAGCTCAGAGGTATACCAATACTCTCACTGCATTTTAAGACCAACAATAAGGAAAAGAAGCATCAGAATGGAGACATTTGCATTAATATTTAAAGATAAGATAGTGTTCCATCTGCCCACTGAGTAAAGTACATTCACTCACTTAGGAGTTTCTTAAGACCTCGCCCCGATCTGTAACTCAGTCTTGCAGATGGCTTCTAAAAGCCTGCAAGGATCTAGAAGCATCCCAGGAGTCAGTGGTCAGACGCATTTCACCTTTTTAAAGCAGAGCCATGTAACATATTGCTTCCCAGACTTCTGTCATTTGTAGGCAACCGTCATGATTTTTGCCATAGCCACATGTTACCTGTCTTCACTGACACTTAATATTCTCTTTAAATAAATTAACTTCTTATGCTTAGCTTCTTACTAAACAAAGTCACCCAGGAAATTACATGTTTGATGTGCCGGTTGATTTCCACCTCTGTGTCTATAGCAGCACTGCCTAATACGGCAGCTGTCAATCACATGTGGCTGTTTAAATCTAAATTAAATTAAATTAAAAATCTGGTTTTTCAGTAGCACCCGCCACACTTAAAGTGTTCCGTGGCCACATTATACTCCATATTGTAGAACATTTCCCTCGAAGCAGAGTTCTATTGAACTGCACTGGTCTAGCATGTCAGACTTCCATGGCCAGGGAGAGAAGGGACAAGCAATATTCTAAATTCTGAGTCCTCCCTATATTTACAAAACATTCTGTGTTTACAAAACAGCTTTGACCAAGGGTATCAGAACAAATGAAATACAAGTAATAATTTACACAGACAAAAGAGGGGTGCTCAGCCAAAAGTCATATTTTCCAGGGTAGCTCTCTAGAGGGACTGAAAATGCATCTTCAGACCACATTGTCACAAACTTTTTTTATTAACGTGTATTGCCTCATTTCTCTCTCGCCGAATGTTAACAAAAAGGCAGCTCAGAACACCTGCAGTGATAAACTGTTTGGTGTGAAATTAGAACTTTCTATCGTTCTAAGCTCGAAAAGCCGCAGCCCGCAGTTGTCAGTGTGCCAGCTGCGGTGAGCGTCTAGCGTCACCTTTCCGTGAAGCCCGGCCGGGTCAGCCTGCTGGCCACCCCTGCTCTGCCCTCAGTTCGCCGTCGCTTTCCATTCCCGAGTTCCCTGTGAGTTCTTCCCTCTCTGCAACTCTCTAGTGCTCTCTGCGCCTTACTTTGCAAAGTGGTCTGAGCTTTTCCCGTACTCCCTCTCAGGTACAGAGTAACTTAATGAGTAATACCGTGGCTGTCTGCACACACTGGGACCTGTGGGCTGAGGTGGTTGCCAAGGTGATGCATGAGCTCCTGCTGATCCACCGGTGTAGAGGTAGCATGATTAATCTGGCTTTTAGATGAATTAACATTGTGAACACACGTTCCCGCAGACACGTCCCTTTTATCCTGCGCACCAGAGATGTGCCTTTGAGGGATTTTTGAACAAGGCTTCGCTTTGTCCCTTTTGTTTTTACCCTTGGTTCGACTCTGAGGCACTACTCTGCCATGAATGCTTAATCAGTGAACTGTACCTGCTCGGTGCCATCCAAATGTCAGCCGCTTGGAGGGGGGCTTGGAGGACAGCCACAAGGAAAAGAGGCTGAGCAGGAAACTGGTCAGGTCAATTAAGAGGTGGGCGGCGTCTGTGACAACAGCAAGACTCCCAGCAATGTGGCCACCTAGGAGGTATAGAATATGATACAGGGTTAGGGCCCTAGAGGGCAACTAGACTCGTATGCATACTAGTGGGTGAAAATACCACAGAGTCGCAGAGCTTTAGAAGAGAAATTTACATTGATCTCATCCACCTCTTCTTCCCAATTTTACAAGAAACAGACCCAGAGAGTGGGCAGGATTAGAACATGTAGAAATGAATTTCAAAGGGAGAGGCCATTCCCAGGGACGCGTAGGTGCAGAGATTGGAAAGTGTGGGCACACTTGGAGAACGTCCCTGTTAGGCTGAGGCATAAGAATTCTAAAAGGGCAACACAGAAAGGTGAGCCTGGAAAGGTGTAGGCTGGATTCAAAGGGTCTCATCCTCCAACCTGAGGACCTGGACTCTTGTCTGTCAGCCAGATGACAACCTGGCCCGCTGGAGAGTTTGTGTTTAGCTTTCTTACTTACAATTTTACCACAATCTTCAGCATTTCCTTCTATTCCACTAATTCATGCTACCTCGCTGAGATCCTGGTTGTAACTCATGGGGAGCAGTCAGGAGAGAGGGTAGGCACCTTACAACAGGGTTCTTAGGTGAGACAGCGATCTAATAAAGCATAGGAAGAGAACCAAGCCATGGAGTCCCACTGGCTCTTCTTTCCATTCACTGGGCTCCTTCTGTTTCCCTCTAGTTCTCCTGTGAGAAAAGATCTTCAGCCGCTAAAATAGAAACCAAAGGAAGCCTTGTCCCTTCCTTCCCGCTCAGCGCGTGTTGTCTGAGAGCAGTAACTTTTGTTGCCCTTACCACATCTTCCCAGCACAGAGCCTTTGCTGACTGATTAATCCTCCTGGCAGCTGTTTATTGCCTTCTGTACCAAAAGCAATGGAGGCTGTCAGTCATCAGCCCCTCCATCATCAGACTCACCTTGTCGACTAATAATTTAAAAAAATTACATATATGGCTCATAATTGCAATAATCCCCACAGACCGCTGGCTCTAGTTGTAGTTAATAACTGGTTTGTCAAAGTTTAATGGTCTGAAGCAAAGTAGTCTTCAAGCTTGTTACTGAGCTGTCAGTGCAAAAATCGGAATGATTCATTAGCCAGAAAGTAACATTTTGCTAACAAATCAGCTGTCCTTTCAATTATCCTCTAATGTTGTTCTGTCTGCCTGATAATAAAGCTGTGTTAATAATGCATTATTTCTTGCCCAGAAAATGACTACATGCAGATAAGCAGCATGCCACAATCTCAGCAATGAGTGATGGTGATGATTCTGTGTGCTGGGCTAACATCGCAGCCACAGGCACAGAAATGAAGTCTTTCAGGGTTTCTTCAGCAGGCTCAGCTGAGTCAGGGGGCAACTGAGGAAGAAAAATGGCTCACTTTGGAAAAAGCATGTTAATGTGGAGGCCCGGGAACCAAGAAGCATTTTGCAGCCATCAGAGCTACTCATAAGAACCATCCAGAAAACTGGGGTTGATCATGCTGAGTGACTATGGAGCAAACTGTTTGCAGAAGGTAGTTTGCCACTGAACTTGCATTTGCTTCTGAACATACGGGGTATTATTGACAATGAATTCAACCGTCCAGCCAGTACTTATTGAGCCCTTCCTGTGCATGGTACAGGGATCAGGTATACAAAGATGAACAACGGTAAACAGATCACGGCCCCTCTCTTCAGTGATCTCATTATCTAACACGCACATACCGAAGGCATGCCTGACGGGCTAGGGGATTAGAAAAACACTCACGCTGGGAGCATGGAAGAACTTTTCACAGAAGTTAAGAACTGGCTAGAAGAGAAGGTTTTTTTTGGGGGGGAGGGGAGAGGTAAGAGCGAGAACAAAAGCAGAGAAATGAAAGAACATGGCACTTTTGTGGAAAAGTGGGAGGTGTGGAGTGTTGGAGGAATAATGGAAAAAGAGACTGGAAAGGTGAGCTTGGGATCCTTGTGTGGGTCATTATATACACATCACGCTAAAGAACTTAAACATTATCCTATGAGATAAGAGGATCTACTTACGACTTTTTTAAACATATAATTATTTTTTATTAATATCAAAGATTTGAATAAGATCCACTTAACGATTTTGAGGCAAGGTTGTGACATGTTCAGATCTGTATTTAAGAGATAAATCTTTGCCAGCAGTATAGAGGCTGATTTAGAGAGAGGGGAAGCTAAAGTTTAAGACACAAGAGTAATGGCCAAAAGAAATTATAAGTAACATAGTGGTGCTCATATTTCTGGAATACTCGACAAGACATAGAGAGCAATGCACTTATAACTAGGTAGGCGAGGCTCTAAGGACTTAGCCCTGCAAACAGACCCTGCTCAGGGCCATTGGGGTGAAGATGACAGTCGGAGAGCAGGGGAGCCACCAGGCCTGGGTCTCACGGTCACCTCAGATTTACAAAGCTGATGTTAACTACACATGATGTTTTTCTGTGGAGAACACAGACGTGCTGATAGGACTGAAAGAAGGAAATGTTTATCTGACAACATTATCCTTGTTTCCCATTACTGGACTATACCATCGTATGCTATTAATGTATGTTTTTTTTAAAATTCTTTGTCTTATGAATAGCATTATTATACTATATAACTTGTCAAAAACTCATGGAGTTATTATTTAACAAGAATTTAAAACATACCCTGGTTTATGAAATGAAACACCCTGGCCAGTGGAAAGTAAATTCCCTTATCAGTAAAGCTTGTGGTTATCCCGCCACCCAGCTGTACCTTTTTCTTACTAAGAATATTTTCACACTGAGTTTCTCACCGTCTTACCAGCCTGCTTCCAGCTCTGTGTTTCTCTAGCAACCTAGTCTTCCTCCATCCTTGCTGAACTCTAATAGTCCTGCTTCAGCATGCCTTTTCCTGACCACTCCCAATTTCTTCCAGTAATGGCCATGTTGAGCTTATTTTTGTGTGTGTGTGAGTTCTCAGTATCTGTATGTCTGTCTTTTCAAATTGGAATACACATTTACAGCTGCAGTGTGACTCTCCTTTATGGCCTTTTTACAATTAGGAAATTTCATAAGCAATCAGACAGAGTCCCAATTCAACAGGCCCAAAGTCCCGTTAACAGTGGACGTGTTGATGTTTACAGACTTCAGTTCCTTCCTCCAATCTGCTCTGCACTTGTGCGCAGTTCCCTCTCTAAATACAGCCCCATGGCCTGGAACTCCTTTATTTTAGATGTCAGTGACTCCTCAAGGCCTACAGAATGAATCCTGATTCCCTAGCCAGGCCTCATGGTCCTTTCTGAAGCCCCAACTACCACTCTAGTTTTATTCTCTTCTGACCATGTTTTACCTACAACACTGCCTTAGATAGGTTCTTTCATTTGTAAGTCATAACTGCCTAACTCAAACTAGCTTGAACAACAATGACAACAAAATAATAATAATTGATTGGCTCAAATAACTGAGAACAAATCTAGGTAGGATTGGATTGGGTGCAGCCCAATCTTAAGGTTCAAAAAATGTTGCTGGGGCTCCACTGTCTCCAACTATTGCTGTTTATTGTCCAACTGAAGACAGACTTCCTCCCTCTCAGCAAGAAAGTGGCCTCTGGAAGCTGCAGGTTCATGTCATTTCAGCATGGTATTTGTAGAGGAAAGAGAGAGAGCTTTTCTCCCTAACCTCCCTATATAAAGTCCCAGAGAGTGATTAATCCAGCTTGGTATCTCACACCGCCCTGCCTGTGGGCCTGAGGTAATGGGCCGGGAAGACCAGCTGTTCCCAGCACAAAGCGTATGAGAAAGCTTGCTGACAGGCAGTGCCAGTCCACTATGAGCAGCGGCACCCATCAGACTACACACACGTGGCTCCACATCAGACTCACGTCAATTACTTCCTAAAAATACATATTCTCTGTCCTGTTGCAGACCTACCCACTCAAAGTCCTTCCAGGTAAGGTGATATTTACTACCTCCTGGACGATAGCAATAATCAAGTATTGCTCATTCAGCCCCCTCTATCCGAATTTCCTCTCATTTCCCTCTTAGCCACCTTTCAATTTCTACTCATCCCTCCAGGCCTTGCTCATATCCCATATGCTGCAGGAGCGATCTGAGGATAAATATTGCTTTCTCTGACATGGTCAAAAATGGCTTTAGGGAGGAGGTGACCTGTGGGTTGGAGTCTTGGATCATGGCCAGGGTTTTGATGAGTATGGGGAATGAGGAGAGTGCTTTTACATTCATAAAAAGGCATAAGCAAAAGCTACAGAGATGTTAGGTACAGTGATTATTTTGCATGGACTAAACAACTGAAACAGAAGACTCAAGTTGGGTGTTAAAAGAAAAGGATTGCTAGTCAGCTTAGCAGCCAGATGATGGAATGACTTGAAAGTCTATGTAAGAATTTTTCATTTTGTTCAGGATACTAGAGCTTTCCAACGTATTGATTTCTGCCACTTGGAGCAGCCAGTTGGGGCCTAGCACAGAGGAAGCCCCTAAACCCTCCTCTTCTTGCTGCAAGCATCTTTGTCAGTTGATTCTAGGATCCAGTAAAATTTCCAGTGCCTGCCAAGATGGGGAAAAGGTTGTGAAGAACTGATCTAGGTGAAGGAGAGCCATGGAAGAATTTTGAAGACAAAATTAACATGGGAGCAATGTTTAAGGAAAATCCATTCAAAATAAATATAGCTCAAATTCCAAACGATTGTCAGTATCCATTTACTTTCTTTACTGACAACATCACTTTCTTCAGACTCTAAAGTCAGATTAGAACTCATAGACTAATTATAAGAATGAGACAGAAAGGAGGAGATTGATTGGCTCACTCCAAGTGAGTAGCTTCCCATTTCCCAACACTCCCAAAATATAAGTCATTTTACAAGCAAACTGGCAGGGCATAAAAAAAGGCACAAGAAGAAAAGTGAGTTTTGTGAGTGGGAGACCATCTCATTTCAGACTATTGATAAAACATCAGCTGGGGAGAAGATACCAACATTCTCAGCATCCACATGGATTCAGGGAAAAGCAAAGAAAAAAAGAAATGGAGGGAAGAAGCCAGTTTCTGCATCTCTCTGAGCTGTGTTTGCATGGGATGGTGCCAAGACTATTTCAAAGGCTATGAATTTCCAGAACATCATCTTTTCAAATCATATTTTAAATGGATTTTTTTTTAGATTTTCCATTTTCTCAATCTCTTACATGAGCAATTGAATATTGTTTGCAATCCTATGAATTTCAATAATAAAAAAAAGAAATACTCCTCTGGCATAGATGTTGATGGATTTCCAAATGGAGTTTTCCACATTGGAACTGCAAAAGTAAATTATTTGCAACTATTCCTAGCTCTAGAAATTGTATGGTATCAGTTATTCTTGTAAGCCATTGGACAAAGATTAATAACAACCCTGGATTTGTCTTATACTGTATGAGTCTAAGTTCTTTTCCAGTTTTGGAGAGCTATAAAAGTCTTAGTGTATAGGCACAAGACTCTACAGCTTGAAGCAACCAATTAATTCTTGTAGTACCCTCCCCCCCAAAAATATATATATATAGCCTAGCAGATTCTATTTCCCTCTGGTCTCACATTATCATTAATTTATCCCTCCTTTTGAATAATAGAGAGAAATTGAAGCCAAAATATTGGTAACAAAGTGCAACAAGTAATAGTGATAACTGAGTGGTAGTAGCTTACAATACTATATGCCAGATAGCTTACAGTGATTTTTAAAATTTTGTTGGGAAAAAATAATAAATGAGATAATATTGCATATCAAAAACTTTAGAATAAGCCTATAGCTGCACATAGTTTTATTATTAATAAAAAGGAATGATAAAAATAAGATTGTAATCTAAGATACTAAAATATGCAATGAGAATACAACCCTGAAAAAAGAAAGATGGAGAAAGTAAAAAAAGGTTTTTAAAGCCAAAATTATGAATTAAAAAACAGAATAAACAGTAAAATAATAATATATTCAAGAAAATATATACAAATAATCTATCAATAAAATAGATATCTACCAAATTAAATCAAGGAAAAGAAGACAAAATATATAAACAATGTTAAAATGAGGAAAGAGTAAATAATATCAACGTGAGACTATCATATTCCATTGTATGATAATGAATTTGAACATTTTGATGAGATGAATGACTTTGGAAAAACAAAAATGACCAAAATTTACTCAAGAAGTAGAAAGTTTGAGTATGTCAATGAACGAGGAAGAAGCTAAAAAAATATATCAAAGGATTATTTCCAAGAGTCTCTCCAAAGCCCCACAATTTATCAGGGAGTTCCTTCTTGAAAAGGAAGAGATAATTACAATGTTATATATGCTCTTTCAGGTTTTTTTTTAAAAGGTATTATTAAAACTAAACTCTTGATTCAAAAACTTAAAAAAAGAGCTTCAAAACAGAAAACTATAGTTAAATTTCCATTATCAACAAAGGTGTAAAAATCATAATAAAAATATGAGTGACTCAGACTGATCAATGCATTGCAAGAATGGTCCACTGCACTCCACAGTCAAATTGAGAGGCATCATCCTGAGACCCTAAAAACACAAGCCCTGGGATTCAGACTGCCCGCCCCCTTGCAGGTCTGCTACTAAAGTAGAATACTTTACTCTTTGTGCTTCAGGAATCTCGTTGACAAAGTTCAATAACAGGACCCACCTCTCAGGGTTTTTGACAGGATTAAGGAAGGTAATACAATGAAAAGAAAGCACTCATTACAGTTCCTGGCACTTAGTAAGCATTAAATAAATATTAGTTATTATCATCATAATGCCAGAAATATAAAATCATATTATATTGGGAAAAATCTGAATATAATACACATACATCAACAATGGATCAAAAATATTTTAGTTGAAATAATTTAAAAGATATTTGATAAACATCAGTGCTCATCCTTGACCATTTGTTAACCATTTAAAAAATTGGGCAAGGAGAACATTTCATTAACATAATAAAAATACTTAACCTCTCAGGAAATATTTTGCTTAATAGTTAAATAGTTGAATGTACATTTGATTTAGCAGAAGATATTATTTAGCATGATAAAAATATGAAACATAGAGAAGAGGTATAACTATTGAAAATGAGGAGAAATGTGTTTTTTGTACGAGAAAGACTTATCTCCTGGGGAGGATGGATGAGAGAGGAACAAGGAAAATGGACTGAGATACATTTAGAATGATAATATTTCAAATATGTACACTGTTGAGTGCAAAATGAATATGCAAAATGAACTCTTTCCAAAAAGTAACCATCTAGAAAACAGGGTACAAGAAAAGGAAAACCCCACTAACCTCTAGAAAGAATAAACCAAACACATAACATAACTATAACTCTAGCAAGAAATAGGCTGTCCCTATGTTAAAACAAATGCAAATAAACTAAAACCACAAAACTTTGAGGGGAGATGTAGAGTATTTGGGTAAATGGAGAAACATATCATATTCCCAGAGAGAAAACTGAGTATATATTTTAAAGAGATTTGTTCCCAAAATAATTTGTAGACCAATAAAATCATAATTAGATTTTGGAGGGAACTGAACAAAATAATTCTCATGTTTAATTAGAATAATAAACAGAAATGAATAGCCTTTACCTTTTTTTTGTTAAACAGGAATAAGAAAGAACAAATGATACTATAGCATATAAGTTTGCATTAAATATGTTGCTGATAGAGACTAGTAACACAGATCAGTGAAACACCTTAGAATGAAACCCTATGTTTATAAAAATTTGATAAATGATAAAAGAAACATCAAAAAATCAATGGAGAAAATAATTATTTCATAAATGACGCTGAAAACTTTGTCAGCTATTTATAAAAAGAACTTTCAATCCTTGGAGCATATCTACTTTCACACTGATTTAAAATTAATTGCCAAAATTTGAACAACAATTGAATGGTATTTATCTTCTCAGTAGCTTGGGGAGGCTTATTAAGCACTAATAGTGAAAGAGTAATAAAAGAAATTAGCTCAAAATGAAATGTTAAATGCAATTACCTATATAATATTTACAACTTCTCTAAGTCAAGCTAAAAATTAAAATTAGGAAATAAACATCAAACTGAAAAAATATTTATAACAAATATAACAAAAGTTTAATATCCTAACTATATAAAGAGTTCTCTGAGATCAATATAGAGAATTACAAATTATCTAAAAAACAAATGAGCAATAGGCATTAAAAGGCAAGTAGAAAATGGATTAACAGGAAAATAACAGATCACTAATATGCATGCAAAAATATTATAGCAGTAATAATGAAAGGAATTAATATTAAAATAAGCATATTTGCCTATAACAAAGATTTTTAAAAGGTGAAAATAAGTTCTAGTAAATATTTGGAGAGAAAATTATTCTCATATAGAGCTGGCAGACATACAAATCATTTCAAGCTTTCTGGATAACAGTTTGGCAGTATGCATCAAGAAGTAATAAAAGTATTGTATGTCCTTCAATTATTTCTGCTTTTAGAAATCTCTTTGAAGGGATTAACCAGAAAGGCAGGCGAAATTTTATTCAATAATTTTCATTGCAGCATTGTCCATAAGCAGGGAAAAATTCCCTAAGTTTCTAACAATAGAGAGATGGTTATGTAAATTACAGTGAACTGTATTATAGAATATTGTGCAGGCATAAAAATGTTTTTGAAGAGTATTCGATAGCATGGTCAAAGGCATTCAGTATGCTCTCAGTTATGTTTAAAAAACTGAGCTATAAATACAAAATATATTGTACAAAACTACATAATTTTATTGGAGGTTAGCACTCAGATGTGGGATAACGATGAATTCTTTTTGTTTCCTTCTATTTTCCAACTTAACTATAATGACAGAAAATATTAACTCTTACTTTAAAAGAAGAGCCTAGGTAACCCTAACACAATGATGCGGGGTTTTGTTTGTTTGCCTGTTTAATAAGAGACGGCTTTCTGAGAAATACTCACCCACGACCTCTGCAATCATGAACACGAAACATATTCCTGAAGCAGCACAGAGTTTCCACTTGGCGTAGACTTGCTCATTTGCCCTGTTCTCCATGGCCTTGGTGTTGCTGTGGCAGTGATGGATGGCTCCTGACTCCAGCTCCTCTGGCTTCTCTCCAGGGCATTGGTCTTTATTCAAGGATTTCTGCTGGAGGTCCACACTAGGAATAAGTTTTACAGAAGCAAATAGTGAACATGGCTGCAAACACCCCACTGACAGCCCTACCCTTTCTCAGAACCACTATTAGGACATTTGCAAACTAGCTAGGAAGTTATAATTCACAGCTCCTTCTACAAGAAATATCAAGTGTAAGGAACAGCAAGAAATTTTCTTATGAAATCTCAACTGCAAGTGTTGCTTTCATTCAGTCAAACTCTTATTCAGTCTCTACCACCAGTGATTAAGAGATGTCAAAGGAATAGAAGAAAGGAAACAGACACATTTTGATGCATTTCCTTCCCAGTTTCTTCACTTTGAAAAGATATTGGACACTGTCCTACAAGTGAAAAAAAAGGGGGTGGGAACGATGTTAGAGATGTGTGTATGAGCTGGCCTGATGATTCATTCACCCACTGTCACTGTCCTCTCCACAGCAATATTGTTAATAGGTCATAGCACTTTTCCTGCTGAGTCCATATGGACCCTCAGAAACTTAACACAGCTTTGCAGACAATCTACCAGGCAAATGTTAATAGGAATTCAAACTCGCTTATACTTCCGAAAGCAAGCAATACGTATCAGTTCTCTTCAAATATAAATAATTTTTAGAGCCCTTTTTAGAATTATAGAATTTCACAGATAGAAAGATTATAGATAACATTTAGTCCAATCTCATAGTTTCTTAGCTGCAGTAATTAAGTTTCAAAGAGATAAACTAATAGACTGAGGTCAAATGGTTAAGAAATGGCTGAACTAGGATCCTAAGCCTTGTGTGTTTTTTTCCTCTACGCGCACACTGCCTCTCTACCTGAACATCAGTATATCTAAAATTAGTCTTTACAGATGCATGTCAAGGTCCACATATCTTGAACTAATCATATTTTAATTTTTTAAATAAACTTATTAGAAGACATTAATAATATTCTTAGAATTAAGAACTTTGTATTCATAGCTTTAAAAGGTGTAAACCAGAAATAAATTAGCCTCCACTTGAAGAGTCATTTCATTTGCCCTATCACCATCTGAAATTAAAGATATGAAGGCTTTGGCTGAGATGATGATGATTATTATGACTATAATTATCATCATGTATTTGGGGTTTTTTTCTGAATAAAATAACATATAGTTACTATTGAAAATCTGGAATTACAGAAAAATCACAAAGCAGAGGGGAAAATCACTGGTACCCCATCTGCAAGAGACAGCTATTATTGACTTCTTGTTGTTTAGCTTTGCAATATAAAACACACTTTTTATATATAATAGAGAACATATTAATTAGGGCAGTTTTGACTGCAAGTCCAGAAGAAAAAAAGAAGCTCTTGCTAGGTGAATTAATAAGTGGGGGTTTTTGGTTCTGCAAGTGAAAACGTCCAGAGTTATCGGACTTCAGGCCAATTTATCAAAGCTTTGGATCCATTGCTTTACAGTTCTAACTATGCTTCAACCTCAGGCTGGTTTTCCTCATGGTAGTGTGATGGTTGCCCAAGGTAATCAGAGCTACACGTTTGCTTTTTCTTCTACAGAAAGAAGGAGTGCCCCTGTTCCCAGCCGCCGAAACAAGAGTCCCGAGTTGCATGCCGATTTGGCCAAGTGAGAACCAACCTCTAGAGCTAGAAGAATATGGGTGGTTTAATTGGCTTAGAACTTGGTACAGTAAGAAGACTGCCTAAATGGACATGGTTCCATGGTGTAGCTAACTGAGCCACACCGACTCCTAGAGCTGAGAGGAGGGGTACACACTACCAAATCATGTGGCTGGATGGGGGGCTGGGCCGGAATGGATTGTGGATGAAATGACAGTGTCACAATAGGCTCCTACCAAAGATACAGCTTTGGAACCTGATTCTTAGCTGTATATATTGTTAACATTTTCTCCACTTGTTAAATATTCTATATCATTATTTTTAACATATAGAGATCATTATATTTAATATAGATATGTTACAGCATAATTTATTTTCTATTATTGGATAATTCATTTTTTCCAACTATTTGCTCATATAATCACCACTGTGACTCATATCCTTATAGTTAATCTTTGCTCCATATATTATCTCCTTAAAATGTAACCCTAGAATGGAAATTACTTGGTCAAAGAGCATCTTCATTTTTAAGGACTTTGATGTGTTTTGCCGAATTGACTTCAGAATGTTCGTACCAATGATGTTAATAGCACTCAGGATTTTAAGCAGTTCCAAATAATCTTCATTTTGGAATGAGAACCATTTGGAGAGAGGGACATAGAGAATTTATACCTATAAACCTTTGCCTTTGTAATGTGACACATATCCTGACAATAACCGCCACATAATGTAGCAGTGCGAGTCACCAGTGGTCTTCAACTCAGAGGAGCCTGAGAACTAATAAGAAACATGGCGGAGGGTCTCCCTTTCCTTGTGCATGAGAAGGCAGCACGAGACAAGGTCACCAATTGTTCTGGCACTCTTTATATGACCCCTGGTTTACTGTGGTCATATGAAGCTTTACTTAACTTTATATTTTTCATGAATCTTGTGGCCAGAGAAAACCAGCTGCTAAATTACCAGTAGATAGAACTTATCTCAAAGCAGTTTAAAAGGCAGACAGACCAAAGCAGGAACGCCACCAGGAGCACAGCCCGGGGGCAGTGCCGCAAGGGGAAAAATGCAAGAAACCTGGCTAATTTTGACTTTTAAATACTGCTCCATATCCTAAACCTAAGATTAACCAATATAGATATACTTTGGGCTGAGATTGTTTATTGAAGCACTAAGCCAGGAATCCAGAAGTGGGCTTCAAGAGGGTCCATTGAAATTGGATGCAGTGTGTTCGTGTGTGTGTGTGTGTGTGTGTGTGTGTGTGCGTGCGTGTGTGTGTGTGTGTGTGTGTGTGTGTGTGTGTGTTTATGGGGGGAGGTAAGAGTCCACGGTTTTCACTGGGCTCCCAAAATGATCTATGATTCCAAAAGAAGTTAAGAACCAAAGTTAAAATACATTAGAGGAAAGTGGTCAAAGCATCTCCAGGTGCAGTACAGGCTTTTGAGCTGAAAGATGATATGAGTTCCAAGAATCTTTAAAAGAAGGTTCTAAAAAGCAAGTGCTATGATGCATCAAAAAATTAAATTTAAATTTGCTGCCAATGAATAAATCACCGTAGATTCCCACGCATCAAATACTGTTGAGGCTTTGAAGAGTGGGAACACTAGGCCAGAACAAAGAAATTTACAGTCGCATCAAAAAGAAAAAAGGGAGAAAGAGGAAAAAAATAGGAAAATAGTAGAAAAGTTGATGTTAATAGCTTAGAACTTTGCATTCATTTTTTTAAAGTAGGAATTAGAAAATGGAGCTTTATTTTGTGATCTTGGCAAAGCTTTTATTTGTATTTTATTTTTGTTGGTGGCAGAAGTCAAACCCCTTTGTTTCTGTATCTATAAAGTGGAGCTGGAAATATTTTTCACCCTCCTAATTCATATGTTGACTACATAAAATCATTTTTTTTCTTTCTCCTTTCACCTCACTTCTCCTATTATTTGTTAGAAAAGAAGATGAAGGCGTAGACCTCACAATGCATTTCCAACATTTTATGTATTCATTCATTCAACAAATATGTATTGCATGCCTACAGCATCCCTGCACGGTCAGAGGTGAGGATGATACCATGGACTCTAAGACAAAGTTCCTGACCTAAGCAACTGATATTCTAGCAGAAGGAGATGAACAGTAAATCATCTGACAGTGACAGAGGCTATGTAGTATCATGGGCAGTGACTGGGAGAGGAAAGGTGAGGCTACTTTAAATAGAGTGGAAAGGGAAGGCACACCTGTAGAGGCAATAGCTCAGCAGTGAGTTAAAGGATAACTGGAAACAGACCTCAGTAAACGAGGAATGTCACAAGTAGAGGTCCTTGCTGATGCAAAAGTCCAAAGACAAGAAAGAGTTTGTTTTGTTCAAAAGCTTATCATGAACAGAAATTGGGCAAAGTCAAAGAAGGCAGAAGTCAGATCATGCACATCTCTATAGGACATTCTAAACTGTTTTTCTTCAGAGTCTAAAAAGAGGAAGTTGGAAAGTTTTGATCAGGGAAGTATCATTATGAGGTCATATTTTTAAAATGATCACTTTGGGTGCTGATTGGAAAGTTAGAGTGTAGAAGGGCAAAACATGGAGACTGTTTATTTGGTTAAATGTTTGTGAAATAAATGTGTGATGTGAAAAAAGTGTTTTGAGGGGAGAAAGCTAGAGAGAGAAGGGAATAAAAATGTTCATAAAATAAAATATAATTTAATATCCCAGACTAGGTGTTCTATGCCCCACTCCCTTTTAAAAACAGTTTTTTAAAGATATAATTCACATATTACACAATTGACCAATTTAATGTGTACAATTTAATGGATTTTATCATATTCACAGAGTTGGGCCACCATCAATACACTTCTGTCCCCCAAAAAGAAACTCCATACCAATAGTAGTAAGGCCCCAATCTCCTTACATAAGACCCTCTGCCCAGGCAACTGCTAATTTACTTCCTGTGTCTAAAATTTTGCCTATTTTGGACATTTCATAGAAATTAAATTATACAATATGTGGTTTTGTGAATGACTTCTTTTATTTAGCATAATGTTTTCAAGCTCCATCCACATTGTAGCAAGTATTTAATACATCAGTGCTTTATTGCATTTTATTTCCAAATAATATTCCATTTACAGATATACATTTTACTTATCTGTTAAGAAGTCAGTGGACATTTAAGTTCTTTCCTTTTTTTTTTTTTTTTTTGGCTCTTCTAAGTAATGCTCTTACGAAAATTGATGTACAGGGTTCTGTGGCAGTGTTTTCATTTCTATCTTATGTTTTCATTTCTATTGTTTAGCTATCCATGGAATATTGACTTCATAGAATGAGTTCAGAACATGTTCACTCCACTTTTGTTATTTGGAAAATTTGATATTAATTTTCCTTGATATATTTGGTAGAAACCACCAGTAAAGACATCTGAGCTTGAAATTTTCTTCATGTGAAGTTTTTTGATGACTAATTTAATCTTTTTACTTGTTATAGGTCTACTCAGATTTTCTATTTCCTCTTGAATTAGTTTGGTAGTTGATATTTTTCTATGAATTTTTATATTTCATCTAAGATTATATGCATTGTATTCTATGCAATTTATCTTTAAATTAGTTGAGAGAAAAAGGAGCGTAAATATGATATCTTTTATAATTATCTTTACTGATTCTATTTGGGTGTGAGTGTATGGGTACATTGATTCAATATCTGGTATCATATGTTTTGAGCCTGAAGAATTCCCTTTACTATTATTTGTAGGGTAAATCTGCTAGAAAAAATTCTCTCCAATTTTGATCATCTGAGAATGTCTTTATTTCACCTTTATTTTAGAAAGATAGTTTTGCTGGATAAAAATGATTGGTTGGCAAAGTTTTGTTTTGTTTTTTAAATTTCAGCATGTATTTTTGAATATGTCATCCCACGGTCTTCCATCTTCCTTTGTTTCTTTTTTATTTTATTTTTTTGTTTGTTTTTTCCAAAATTTTATTATGACAAATTTTTAAATATACAGAAACATTTAAAGAATTTAGTTTACATTTGGTCTATGTTTTGTTGTTTTTTAAAAATATTTTTACATTTCAATTACAGTTGATGAGCCTCCTCATTTTCTGATAGAAGTCAGCTGTTAATCTAACTGAGACACTCTTATACATGATAAATCTTTCTCTTTTACTACTTTGAAGATTTTCTCTGTTTTGTTTTTAATATTTTGACTATGATGTGTCAGAGTATAGATCTGTTTGCTTTGATTCTTAGTTTGTTGACTATTATGGATGTGTAGATTAATTTTTTTTACCCAGTTTTGGAAAATTTCTCCCATTGTTCCTTTGAATAATTTTCTGCTCCTTTCTCTCTCCTCTCTTTCTGGTACTCCCATTATGGATATGTTAGGACATTTTACCATGTAACACATTTCTCTCTGAGGCTCTGTTAATTTTTATCCTTTTTTCCTCTCTGTTCTTTGTTCTGTATGCTATCTATTGCTCTATAGTAACATTCACTGATTCTTTCTTCTACCAGTTCATACATAAATGAGTCTCTTTATTTCACTTATACTTTTCAACTTCAGAATTTCCATTTAGTTCTTTTTTTATAATTTCCCTCTACTTTTATTGATATTCTCTATTTGATGAGACACTGTCATCATACCTACCTTTAATTTTTTAAACATGATTTCCTTTAATTCTTCGAATATATTTATAATAACTGCTTTAAAATATTTGAATGCTGAGTCCAACAGAAGGGCCCCTTCAAGGCAGTTTCTATTACCTGTTCTTTCTATTGTGAATAGGTTATTCTTTCCTGTTTCTTTGCATATTTTGCTGGAAAGTGCATGTTTTAGATAATATATTGTAGCAATTGTAGATTTTGATTCTTCATGGGCTTGTCGTTGTTACTGTTTACTTGTTTTTAATTTGTTTAGTGACTTGTCTAGTTCAGTAGAATCTACTCCCTGCATGTACAACCTTTTTTGTCATTCCTCAGAGTACAGCCTTGGGCAGGTGGACAGTCATCCTGACCTCCCCCCATACCCTTTTTCAGGGATGGCGATCATTTTAATCGTGTTTGCTTCGACTGTCTCTTTCTGTGGTCTCACTGTTAAGTTTCTGGCTGCTCTGCCAGTATTGATATCACACCCGGATTTTGGCCTCCTCAATTTCTTGCTGATTGCTTTACTATTTTCAACAATGGTCTGAGGCATAAATTGCTCCACAATCTGATCCAGTTAAAGTTCGGCCCTGTATTAGTCTGCTCAAGCCATTACAACAAAATACCACAGAGCAGGTAGCCTAAAAACAGAAATTTGTTTTCTCAAAGCTCTGGAGGCTGGAAGTCTGTGATTAAGGTGTTGGAAAATTTGGTTTCTGGTGAGGACTCTCTTCCAGGCTTGTAGACAGCTTCCTTCTTACTGTGCAGAGAGAAAAAGATCTCTGATATCTCTTCCTCTTTTATAAAGACAACAGTTCTATCATCTCAGGGCTCTACCTGATTCCATGAGGACTCTTTTTACCTCTATGTTTCCTTGGATATTTCTTTTAAACTTCTGTCTGGTCTATCTTTTAGCTTGTTGCTGTCACAGAGCAACCAGCCTGTTACTCTTGATTGCTCACCAGCAAAATCTTCATTGTTTTTAACAGTACCCTTGTGCTTTAAATTCCCAATGTTCTGTTTCAAATAAACTTGCAGCTGATGTATTATCAGTTCTCTAAGGGAAGGTTGCATAGCTCTCTGACCTTATGGGCTGCCTCTCCCCATGGGTAGAACCTCTGCAGTGGCACCAGAACTGGCAGAAGAAACAGTGACCTACTTCTCTTGGAGTGACACTTCCACTCTTTAAGTGAGGGTGGAAGAACCTCCACCCTATGTGTGAGCCAGGGCAGGGATGTTCAAGACCTTGCTGCTTCTCAACTAGAGATTTTGCCCTATGTGTAGGGACTAAGTGGAAGGAGGGGGCCCCAGTCTGCTTTGGGTTTGCATTGAATAGAGGTTCTACAACATGGAGGTGGGGAAATGAGAGATTCCAACAGCCTTTTGTTCTGGGGGTTAACTGACCCCCAATTAGAAGCTGGAAGAAGAGGGATCCCTGTATTTTAGCCACACACATCCAGAGTAGAGCTTCCATCATACCGAGCTTGGGGGAAAGGGAGGGTAATGGAGTAGGTCATGGTTCAAATGCCACATACTTTTGCTTCTTACTGAGATTTAGTAGATTTTCTTGAATAAATAGTTCTTAATGTACTACATGCCTTAAGACAATTTTCAAAGATTTTAAATTGTTGGATTTTTTAAAATGCAATTTTTATCAGTCAAATGGTTGTTTCACTGGGGAAAGAGATCCACTGAGTTCATCACATCACCATTCAAGAAGTCCTAGCATCTTTCTCACACATACATAGTCTTAAGGCTTCATACTGAAAAGATTCCAGTAATTTGTCCCTACCTACTATCCCTGCCCTCATATCCCTGTACCTCCTTAATATATGATTTGGGAAAAAGAGAAACTCAACCCCTCCAACTCAACACCAAGAAAATCATACTGACTGTGTAGGTAAACTTTATACAGGTATCTCTGCTACCAAGAGACTAAAGTCTAGGGAATCCCATCATTGGAATGGGAATTGGGGTGAGGGTATAGGAGACTGCACAATAGTGTTCACAGCACCTACAAGGACCAATATTACTACTTCCTGTGGTAAAATGTCTGTAAAGGTGACATCCAACAATTCCTTTATGTACATGCCATCAAGAGATGGAATCTATTGTCCTGCCCCTTAAGTCTGGAACTTGGAACATACTTTAACCCATCAACTGTGGTAGGATGATGCTGTGCCAGTTCTGAGCTTAGGCTGTCTGAGCCCTGTCAAATTCCACTGTTCTCTTGCTACCCTGAACTGCTATATAAAGATGCCCAGGCCAACCTAAAATGAGACACCATACAGAGAGAGAAACCATGAGAAGGAGTATGAAAACCAGTCAAAGCCACCACGAAGACCCCAGACATGTGAGTGAAGTCTTCTGTGACCTTCTAGCACAGCCCGGACACCAGCAGAATGCAGCCTCATGAGTGAACCTAACTGACTCCAGCCGGAGCCCTGCCCAAATCCTGACCCATGAAATTTTGAGTGATAAACTGATTGTAGTTTAAGCCACTAGGTTTGGGAGAGGGTAGGTTTTTTTTTGCATAGCAATAAATGAATGAAACACTCCCTTGTGGAATTAGAGAATAAAGATTCCTTCAGGTTAAATTTCTTAACAGCTGGTAGCAATTTAAATAGAAAGCTAGTGGTACATAAAAAAAGAGGAGGAAGGAGAAAAGAGAAGGACTATCAGGAGGTATCTATGAAATAGAGACAGAACAAATACAGGGAAAGGTGATGAAAGAAGCAAATAAATGAGGAAATCAAGGTACACGTGACCTCAGGAGGAAATAGATTAAGGATTCAGGAGGCCACATGGCGGGAGTGTGTTCAGGAGGAATGGAGGCGGAAGGGGAACACCACGTTCACCAACAGGAGATGTGGGTCCAGATTCCAACTCTGCCACGATCACACATTAGACCTTAAGAAAGGCATTTATTTTCTATGGCATTCAGCTTCCTTACTGGTAAAACGAGGGATCAGGATAAACAATCTCTTCCAGGTTTAATTGTTTTTATTTGAAAAGAAAATAAAAATGAGTTTGACGTTTTTTATCATCACTGTATCTGGAAAATCATACCCATTTATGAGGCAAACATAACTATAAATGGTTTGCTTTATTTGCATAACAGAGTGCTAATGGTCTATTTTAATGACAAGGGAAATACTGTTATTTCAATAATGTAGAGATGCTCTGTTAACTGCGTCCATAGTGTTAACAATTTGTTGTCCAAAATTTCTGCCTGACTTAACATAAGGTTTTGTTGTTTATGATTTCAGTAAATCACATTTAATATTATATTCTAAGAAAAATAATTCTTATAAAGTGAGATAATAGACATGTTCAATTCTTTGTCATACATTGTTAAGAAAAGTTATAAATATCCTAAGAGAAAGTCTCTTTGTGGTTGTTCAAATATTTGATGCTATCAAACACAATGTAGCGACCCTTTGGAATATTAGTTTAGCTCCATGAAACAAATAAAAACATTATACATATTATTAATGGGTAAGCAGTCTCTTAAATTCTGCCCCTAACATGAATTCATTTCAGATTTTCAGTTGTTCATCTACATGTGCTGAGTGTGTTTCTCTTTGTTCCCTACTTGGGTTGAATTCCCCAAATACACCTCTCTCATTCTTGCCTTGACCCTGTCTTTGGCAGAAAATTCTGACAGTCTGAAAAACTTTCTTTAATTCTACTTCCTGTATAGTATTTCTCAACCTTACTCTAACTTCTCTTTATTTTTCAGTTCTCAGCCTATCACTTCTGAGAAGCTTTTTCTAGCCTCCAAACTAGGTTCCCTTGAGGTATTCTCATTGAACGTTCCAACTGACATATATATGCTATTTTGTAAATGACTTTTTCTTTTATGTATTTCACATTAGACTCAAAGTTTCTAGAGGACAGATCTGGGACTAGGAACGTTTTCATCTCCATTATAGATCCAGGTGTTTTATTCAATAATTTTTAAATAAGGGGAAATGAATGAATATGTTGCATGTGGCATTGTGGGAGATACTAAAAGGAAGTAGAACTATCTAGAACATTAAACTCAGCTATTTTATTATAGGTGTGTATATTTTAATGGTACTATATGATTAAGAAAGTAGCAAATAATTTTAAGATCAATGTAATCACATAGTTGAAAAGCCTTCATTCTCTCTAAATATAATTTAATAAAATTATCTATCTTAAAAGTGAGAATAATTGAGGAAAAGAAAGGTAAATACATGAGATTGTATACCTCTATTTGCTAGAAGGAAATCTACAGATGAAAAATACATTCATAAAGTGTATTTTCAAGCTCTTAAGATATTTAAGTAATCAAACCAACTATATAGAGTATTACATGTTTCAAGATATGAATTATACAAGTCAACCAACAATTTATAAAATTTTACAAATGCCCCCAAGTTGCACAGCAAAAGTTTCCAATTTTGCAGCTGAAGGATCTAAGGATCTATTGAGTATTGAAGACACAGAAAATTGTGAAGCAGAAGCCGATGTCTGTTACCTGTCTAGTGTGAAGGCATACATCTTGGTGGCTTTGTTATTCACAAGATAAGTTCTTTCAAGAAACTCCATGGTGGCCAGGATAAGACCTTTTGCTGTTCTTGTTATTCTTGTTATTGTTGTTGCTGCTGCTGTTGCTGCTGCTGTTGCTGCTTTTTAACTCACTGTCCAGTTTTGGAAGCAAAGCAGCATTATAATTATTCACATACTTTCCAAAATAAAAAATAAAAACGCTTCCTGGACTTAAAATAACAAGCCTCCTACATCGATGTTCTTGGTAGTTCTGCTAAAATTATAGCCTCCTTGGAATATCATCTGGCTTCATTCTCTCACCCACAGAAATTCCTTTCCTCGAGAGACTTGCAGGTAGGATCATATGAAGGTGTGTGTGTGTGTGTGTGTGTGTGTGCGCGCGCGCGCGCCCGAGTGCACGGGTGCGCGCGCACACACGCATGGGCTATCTGATCCTACTGTGCTTTCTGAGAGATAGAGAAGCTCAAGGGTTTCCTACTAATTGCTGATGTAGGGGTTTGGTCTTCAGAGCACACCTGGGTGATCTGCAAATAGCTCCCCTTCTATATAATAATCTCTTTTTTTCCTTTCCTTTTTTCTGATGGGGGGCGGGGGTGTTCTCTCTCTCTCAACCTAAAAGCATTTCTCCTGACATTTAGTTCTAAGACGACCTCTGAGCATCTGTCAATATTTACTTCTCTTCTCCTAGGACCATTTTTGGATTTTACTACTGAACAGAGGACATGGGTCATTAGTTGTTGAAGTCTGTAATCTGAAACAGTTCCTGGTGCGGCAGCTTTGAAACCCTTTTGATAGGCAGGAGAAGGGCAGACTCAGCTTCTAAATAAGTAACCACCCTCAACCATACAAGAATCTGGATGATCTGTGTTCTCCTTGGCTAGGGCACTCTCTGCTGAGGATAAAAGACTCACCCAAGGAAACCACATCAGGCAAACTAATCATAACACTTAGGAATGGAGTTTTCTGAGCTGGCCCAATAAACCTGCAAACACAAACTCTTAGGAACTGACATTTTATTTCATAACAAAGAACTCACCTTTCCAATTAAATGATATGATAGCCCAATGGCATCAGCCTGGTCTAATGGCGAGCATTTGCATGGAGGCAAAAGGGTGTCCAAGACCTGGACAGATGCATGCAGGGGCGGGGAAGTGCAGAGAGGAGAAGGCATAAACCCTTCCTGAGTCCTTTCTTTCTCTCTGTCAACACTAAAATACTAGTGAGAAAACGCATAGCGTGGTCCCAGAATAGCCCGATGGCCCAGCATTCTGACAATTCGCCCGCCCTGCTGAGGAAGGATCTCCCATATGACCTAATAGAATATATATTGTCCCCAGAAGAAGAATGCGATTCGATGGCAAATGCAGCAGGCAGTGAAGGGAGAAGTTACCTTTGGCTGAGAGTGAGAGCATCAGGTCTCCTGCCACACGTGTGGTGAGCCTGTACTTCTCGCTTAAGATTTCAAACACTCTCATCTATAACATTAATTCTAAGGTCTTTTCACATGACCTCATCGCCTAATCCGTTATTAACTTTGCTCTGACAGATGGAAACCAGATAAATGGCCCTGGGAGGCCATTTTTCCTTGCAGGAGAAATTCTGGGTCTTATGTTAGAATAAAAAAGTAATTCCTCCTCAACATACTTAATTTTGCAAAGTAATAGTTTATTCTGTAGAGGCAAAAGTAGTAAACAAGAAAAGAATTACTAATCCATCCATGTGACATGCTGTCTCATTTTACAACTTGAATTATTTGTAATTTCTAGCACATATGAAAAAAATTGAATTCAAGTGAATGAATGTCAAGAACTGAGAAAACTACTTAAAATCAGGCTGAAATCCATTAAGGATAAGTGCAAAGAAGAGAAGATAAGCAATATTCTAATGTAGAAAGGAGAAATTTGGTTTTAAATAGCAAGAGGAAAAAAATCAATCCAGAAGTTTAAGACTCCGCACAATGAGTTTTGTCACTAGCATGTATATGTATGCACCGAAATATTGATATCTGTTTATGATTCTACGTATGGAGATACATCTATGTAATTAAAGTGACTTACCTATTTTGGCGAGGATAGAGTGAGGTTTTGTGAGAAGGGAGACGTAGGTCTGATATAGGACAGGGTAAGGCGGCAATGGAAACAGAAGGAAATTGGACCTTAGCAAAAAAGGATAAGAAAATACTGCACGGAAAAAAATGTATTTTATCATCTGTCCTATTCATTTATATGTCGAACCATATAAAATTGCCATTTTTGTCGGTCTAATATGGCCTACAATAAACAATTTTATGTTATTTGACATGAAATTGTCATATATCTACACACCTACAAAATACATATGTATACATATGATACATTTAAGAATAAAAAGTAAGTGCATACTTAAAAGCATTTGGAAAGTAGATACTATTTTCATCAAAGGTTTGTGAATTTCCAGGTGCTACCCTTGAAGATAACTATTTTACTATAGACAATCTTCTGGTGTAAGCAGCATAAGAGTAGGGAATAGTGGATGACAGCAAATGAAACTTTTACATTAAAATATGTAAGTTTTGCTACAGCAAATTCAGATGTAGCTCAGTTATGATCAAGAATTGTCTGCATGTGACATTATGTATTAATCTGTTGATCACCTTGTCTTCTTACAAACATATTTTAACTACACCATTATCCACCTCCTCCCGGTACATTGTCAGCACGATGTTTATGAAGAATTTCCCATCCCCCCGACTCACCTTTGGCCCACTTTGCATATACTGCCAACCAAGGGCCAATAGCCCTAATCAGACTCTGTGAGAGTCACAAAATTTGTATTTGGAAAGCAACACAGAACAAAGGAGAACATCTCCTCTTGTTGACAGTTGATTTTGGTGGGCATTATGCTGCTCATCCCAGTTTCCTAGGTAACCGGCTTCCAGACCATCCTGAATTACAAGTTGTCCTCTCCACCCACTCTCCATCACAAGCTTGTCGCAACTGAAGGGGCAATATGCAATTTATAACAGTTATCTCTGCGAATAAATATTCTGTCAGCCACAAGAACATTTCTGCCACAACCAAGAACTAGTTCCACTCCCCAGTGCTAGCTGTTGTCAGCAACAATTTCTTAATAGGATTTTACAAACAGCAGCTAATACTTGTGCAAAAATAATTTACACAGGTGTCTTACACATTGCTGTTTCACTTGCAGAAAGGATGTGCAAAGCCACCTGATCATCCCTTGACATGAAAGTACTCAGGATTTGTATTCCCAAAATTCCAATTTGTATTTCAGCAGTACTTCATGTTTCCATTGTTTGCATGTAACCAGTCTTTAAACAAAAACACGAAATATGCTTGTTTTTAAATATTGTGGATTTTAAATATTGGCTGTCCCTGAGAAATTGGCCCAAGTCTTAGGAAAAGACCAAGAATTACCCATGAATGGAAGAATCTGACAAGGAAGTAGAGGTTTTTAGAAAGAAGAGCTGGGGATTTGAACCTTCCATAAGCCATGTGACTTCGCTAGATCCCTCAAACTCTCTGGGCTCAACTTTTTAAAATAATAGATTTGTGCCCGCTTTATATTACCTGCTTAACAGTAGAGTGCCATTTAGAATACGTCCTTTTGATTGACACACAGAAGAAGAAATGCAAACTCAATCAGTGCAATCACCTACTAAAGATTCTGGATTCATGTATTCCCACACAGACTCTAAAGGTATTATTTCTAAGTTGGGTAGCATTTCCTTAGCAAGGTGGTTTTATGGTTATTACTACAGTATGAGTTTTCAAAAGTTACATCCAGGAACTTGAAAACAAAGACATTGGAAATGTAATTGGATTGTATTTTAAAGACATTTTGAAAATTTCATTTTAATCTAAAGTTAGCATGTATAAAACATAAACTATTCCCTGATATTTGATGCTTTACTTGAAAATGGACTGAAAATCATCTGAATTTTATTTTTTCTTCTTGATAGATCGGGACTATATAACTTTTTTTTTTGTCATTTTGATTTTAAAAGAGATTAAGCTGTAGAAATGTTCCAGTGCAAATACAATTTGTATTTGTTGAAAAAAGAAAGACTTGATAAAATATTGATACTAAAACAATAAAAGGAAGACTTTATTAAGCCTCACATACAAATAAATAATACAAAAATAAACTAGCAGCATTTTGGTTGGGGAAAATATTAAGGCTAGGTGGCTAAAATGTTAATGAAGTACACATTTGATTGATTAGTCTGTAAGTCTCACACTTTCTTTTCCAAGCACTCTGCAAACTTAAACTAATTAACCCTTAAATGTACCCTCTGAGCTAGATATGCTTGACAGTGTCTCATAAACTCCAAAGCAGCATTCTGCTGACCTCACATTCTCACAACTGTACATCTCTCTTTTCTTTATTTTATTTGTGCTGGCAAGCAAGAGAGGGTTCCAGGAACCTAAGCCATGATTTTAAGGCATTAGAGTAAGGAGACAGAAACCTAATTTCTAATACTCCATCTCCTTGATCTGGGAATGCACAGTCACTACAAACTAAAGCATTGAATTTCTCAGTTTAAAAAAGAAAGAGAGTCTTCTTGTCATTATCTGGAATGCCATCATTTAATTTTTATCAGTACAGTTCACTTTCCTTTAATGAAAGGCCTTGAGGGGCCCATAATTCCTCTTACAAGAAGGATTTTCACAGAAGCTCCTGAGATGAATGCCAAGAGAGCAAAGCATACTCAACTTCTATGAATCTTGAAGCCTGGATTTATTTGATTTGTGACTGACAAGACTGCCTCTCAGGAGACAGTCCAGGAAACAAGACAAAAGCCGCCTGGAAACTCTCCCCTGCAAGGCTGAGCCATTGCTTTCCATGTCAAACCCAAAACACATCAAGGGGCAGTAGCTGAGCTTTCTGCTTGGAAGCTCAACCACAAGGCATCGCAACTAATTCATCTCTTCTTGTGGTATTAATGAATTTGCTTCCAGTGAGTCTGCCTTTTAAAATGCAACACAGTCCAGTTGTAGCAATCATCATCAGGGCATGAGTTCTCTGAATCTGTTTCCAATGCAAACAATTGAAGTATCACCTTACCTTTTCTAACCCTAAGCTCTACTCAGTCACCCAGATATTTGTCAGTAAGATAATGGGAGCTTCCATTTTCCTTGCAGTCAGCTAACTCCAAACGAAAAGAAAAATATTTATTATAGCAAGCAAACACATAAAGCATTATTAAAAATATGTTTTGCAACAGATTTTTTTAAAACTTTATGTGCCTAGGATAATTCTCCCTGTGACCTCCCAGAATCTAAAACTAAGATTTTCCTCTAAGCCTTCACCAGAATTTGATACTTCATCATTCACAGAATAAGTTTCATTGTAAATGTTATGAATGTTCAGATTAAACTACTACAAAAATAATATTTTAGATAAAACAATAACAATGCCCTCCTATATTAAGTATTTTTTATGCAACAAAAATTACTATGACAAAACAGTACGAATGGTTTTTGATAAACAGTGAGAATGGGATTTGGCATAACCTGCACTTTCTACTCACAAATTGGTTTCTAAGAAAGCTGATACATTCCAAACCCAGATGCCCCAAGCCATTTTTTATTGAAGGAAACAGAAGGAGAAATTCGATTCTGTGATTATTGTAATTTTCCATTGAATACTAAGTCTCCATCATGTCTTAGAATCATCATTATTATGGATGTTACTGTCCGCAACTCAGGAATAGTTCTTTTTAATCTGCTTTGTGCTACACAGTTGTTTCTCCTTAACACTTTTGAATAAAGATCAGGCCCCTAAGTGAGGTATACTTCTTAGTCCCAGGGTTTGAACACATTCAATTCGTTGTCCACTCAAATACATTCTGTCTACTGTTGACTGGCCAGGTTGTAGGCCTTTGGACATTTCACTCTCGTCTACATGGTCATTTGTTACTAACTCTAACTCTGAGCTTGATAGATGTGATTATTTAATTTCTACCCATTGGCGTAGACAATATGGTGTACATTCGTGAATTAAACTCTTTTCTGAGGCTATTTCTCCTCAAGGCTAGTTTAATTTACCCCTTAACCTGCTCAACCACCATTTTAATTGATACCGCTGTGAAGCTGACCGTGCTGTCATGCAGAATGCAGCCAGTTGGTACATTTGGAGGTTGCAAGTTCTGCTTCTGCCCTTTTACTAATTTTCAGTGCATCAATGAATAAGTTTGCTTCTTTCTGCCCCAGTTTCCTCACCAGAACAATTTGAATGAATGTACCCAGCCACTTTGGATGACCCTTTTGAGTAAAAATAATCCGCTACCTTCTTCAAAGGTAGCCAAACACTTCCAAAGATTTAACATTGTTAAATACATTAAATATTGAGAAGTCATTTATGGATAAAAATTTTTTAAATGCACCACAAGATAAACAGCACCTACATAAACATTTTCAACATTTTTTAATTTAAAGAGTAATGTATATGCACAGCAGAATATCTGTAAATTCAAGAAGATAAATTATAAGTTCTCTGCAGAGAAAAAGAAACTCTAACACACTGCTGGTGGGACTGCAAATTGGTACAGCCACTATGGAAAACAGTATGGAATTTCCTCAAAAAGCTAAGAATTGATCTACCATATGATCCAGCAATCCCTCTACTGGGTATTTACCCCAAAGACTTGAAAACTCATATCCGAAAAGATATTTGCACACCGATATTCACAGCAACATTATTCACAGTGGCCAGGACATGGAAGCAAACAAAGTGTCCTATAATAGATGATTGGCTAAAGAAGCTGTGGTACAAATATACAATGGAATATTACTCAGCCATAAAAAGAGAGGAAATACTGCCATTGCGACAACATAGGTGGACTGTGAGATAATCATGCTAAGTGAAATAAGCCAGACAGAAAAAAATTGAAAATCACATGATATCACTTATATGTGGGATATAAACCTAAAAGCAACAAATGAACAGAACAAACAAACAGAGACTCATGGACATGGACAATAGACTAGTGGTTACCAGAGGTTGGGCGGTAAAGGTGAGGTAGACAGGATAAAAGGAGTCAAATATGTGATGACAGAAAGAAATCTAACTATGGGAGGCGAGCATACAATGTAAAAAAAAAAAAAAAAAGACATATACATATATATATATATATATGTCTTACTGTTAAAATGTACAGCTGAAACATTGGATTTTGTTAACCAATGTCACCATTAACAAATAATAAATAAATAAATAAACAAATAAATAAAGTTTAAAATGTTTCTTTTAAAAAAAATTATAAATCCTCTTACCTAGGTTAAAACCCAGGGCATAACTCAGTTTTAAGCCTATCCCGAATATCTTCACGGAATTCTTTGTCCATTTCTGGGCACACATGGACTTACACACATGCACACATTTTTTTTTTTTTTTTGCTGTCCAATTTAATGTGAATTTTAGGAAAAACTTATAAACCTGTCAACAGTTGATTACATGTCATTTCTTAATTATTAATAGAGTTTATTTTCTACAACAGTTTTAGGTTCACAGAAAAATTGAGTGGTACAGATATTTCCCATATATCCTGCACCCCCACATTCAAAGCCTCCCCCATTATCAACATCCCCTACCAGGCCAATTTGTTATAATTGATGACCTTACATTGACACAGCATTACACCCAATGTAACTGACATTGGGGTTCGTCCTTGCTGTTGTGCATTCTGTGGGTTTGGACACATATATAATGGCATGTATCCACCTTTGTAGTATCATACACAGTAGTTTCACTAACCTAAAAATTCTTTCACACATACCTTTTCAAACAAAATCTGCCCAATCTTCATGAGGCTGCTGTCTGGTAAATTCTAAGGTAGCATCGACACTTAAGCTGTTTTCCTTCCCTTTGCTCTTGCAGGTAGACTCGCAGTCCTCTACCTACTGAACCAAGAATAGTTGATGGCTGTGACCACTATTCCATAACTCCCCCACGAGTCGGCACATACAATTCCTTGTCCTACCTCATGCCTTGATTACCAGCAAATGGACCAGGCAAAAAAGTTCACAGAAGTTGCTTTTCATTGGGATAAAAGTGAAAGTAGAAAGTAAGATGTCCTTTGAGACATTGCTCAATGCAACAATTGGCACATTGACCCATTCTCTTCTTCTTCCCAGCCTTGATGAAATTCCCACTGCTACTGCTAAGCTCTAAGCCCATGCTAAGTAGTTTAGACAGACACAGTTCCTTCCTTCTGAGAATTTATAATCTAAGAGAATTGCTTTGAAAAGCAATTCATTTGGTACTGGGTGACATACCATAGTAATTACAAACTAGCAAACATGTCACAGTACTGAAAACTTATTTATACTTGAAATATATAACATTCATTCACAAAACCTGAATAGAGTGAATATCATCAGCCCCAGGTACCTTCAATGCCAATACTAGAAATAAGAAACTCCTATGTTAGCCCCTTAGGTTATTAAATCTGACTCTGTCAGTCAAAAACAGTGTCACAGATCACGTATTATCTTATAGTTTCTCATGGCTTGAAAAAGAAAACCTCACTCTCTAGAGCCCAAAATTACACTGGAGCATATAACAATGTTTGGAACAGTTAGGCAACTTAAAATGAAACATTTACTTCATAGGAATCCAAATATTTTCCTGTCTTTCAGAGAAATGTCACAAGAAGGTGAATCTTTTCTGGCTTAGTCTAATAGTCGAAGCACTGACAATGCACAAGAAATAATATTTCTTCCAACACCCTAAGGGCAAAATTATCCTTGTCACTCTACATCTTCAGCTCTTTCATAGAGAGTTTCAGTTATTACTCTTCAGTATAGTGTTTACAAACACTCAGCAAGTTATTATTCAGTAGATGAGAGGAAATGGGAAGGCTACCAAAAAAAAGTAATTTAACTAAGACACTAAGTAATGTGAAAAGACTAATTAGAACTGTGACTTGCACATAATTTTCCTCTAAGAACTCCCACCTGAGGCTTCTTTCTCCTAGGATTCCAAAATAAATATGGTACATATAATAAGTAGACTTTTTTAGAGTTCATTATCTAAAATGAACACCTGAGGATGTAATAGTGGTCTTGCTATAATCAGCAAAAACGAGAGGACAACATCCGGCGGCCTGTTTTCTAGAGAGCAGCATGGTGTATAATTGATTCTGAATAGTTTCCACTGAACTAGTTACCTGGTTTTTAAAATGGGCACTCAAAAGCGTAAGCTCCTATTACTTGCAATTGGCCCTCTCAGACACTTCCTCAATACTACCTCCTCTTCCTGGAACACTTCTTCTGCTTCTGGCTATGCACGTGGATGCCACCTTCTCATTCTGAAGGTCACATTTCAGATACCTGCTCCTCAGGGAGCCCTTCTCAGATTACCCTGTGAAAAGCAGTGTGATTGATCTCAGCTGTATCTAGCTTCTCTCCTTCACAAGGCACTCTTTATTCTTTTTAGAACCATTATCACTATCTGTGTTACCGTCTTTATTTTGTGTGTGTGTGTTTCTGGTCTCACTCCTACAAGAACGTAAGCTCTTGGTGGGCAGGGGCTTTGCTGTTTCACACTGTTGAATCTCCACTTCTTGAGATAGGGTATCTGGTATATTGTGGGTGAATAATACAGATTTATGAACAAAGAAATGAATGATTGGATAAATGGATGGATGGATGGATGGATAGGTAGGTGGAGCATACTGATGAGACATTATTACATAGTGATTCAGAGTAAACCTTTGAACTCATGTACACTTGAGTATAAATCTACTCACTAGCTGGGTTATCATAACTTTTCTAACCTGTTTTCTTATAGTAAAATAGGATGATTTGATTTTTCTCATAAGATTGTTATAAAGGTTAAATGTAATAATTTATATAAAATGAATTTCACATATAAGGATAATTACTCAATAAATAAAGGATTGATATATTAATACTTTATGTATAAAATCAGCCTCTAATCAGATAGGCAATTCTGCCTAATCGAATATGAAAAAAATCACAAGGGACTTTGAGATCTAGTTGTCAAGTCAACTAGAATGGAAGAAGAGCTACAAAGATTGGACTTTTCTTCCTTAAAAAAAACTTTTGGAGTTGGTAGGCTTATTAAGCTTGAACTTACACTGCTAACTGGCATGTCTTATCTATATCTATTCTTCCTTAACGGGGAAAAAGACAGGAAGAGAGGAGAGATCATGCAAGCTGATGCATTATGGGAGCAAAAACGGTAACTCTGATATTTACTAGTTAAATTATTACACACCTAAGTCCTATTTTAATTATATTTTCCTCTCAAAATACTGAAATTTATTGCTTATTTCTTTTACTAAAACTTGCAGAATATACTTTATTCTAGTACTATTTAAATTTATAAGTACATTTGGACAGTATGTATATGCATTTTAAAATATATGTGGAGAGAGCCAATTTATTTTAAGACATAAGGGCTTCTGCACTATTCCTCACTGGTGCAGAATTAATTGGCTTTTCCCAGTCATTGCACAAATATTTATTTTTCCATTTTATCATTCTTATAATAGCAGCTGAAGTTAGAAGAGGGTACAACCACCTAGCAAAATCTGGAGCAGGAAGCTTTGTATTTGCAAGCGTCCTAGCCACAATGGTTTTCTGAGCCTCAGGAACCATTGCTCATTGAAGTCCCTTACTCTCCACAATAGCACCCCACTGATGGCACCGATTCCCCATGAATATGTCCATTCACAATAACGTTTAGTAAATTTTTTCCTTGAGCTGAAAAGAAATTCCTAAAATATACAGGTTATCTAAGGCTCCAGAAGCAGGAATACAAATTGAATGGCAAGAACTCCTGGCTCCTCTGCTGACCACACAGGAGTTATGAGGCTTCATGTGAAATGAGAAGGAATGATTAAAAAGTATAAGATAATGGGAAAAATACAAAGGGAAGAACCAAAACCCCTAAGACCAAGTGACATTTCCCAATGTGAACACTAGATTCAAGAATTTCAAAAGAACTCTTTTAAACACCCACATTTCTTATCCTGATAAAATCCAGAGTATATACTGATATAACCAATTGAGGATCTTTTGGCTCCTTGAATATTTGGCTTTTACCTCAAATTATGCAGTCTTTGGAAATCCAAAGTCTTCCCTGTATTTTGGCGACTTTCTTGGGGAGCAGAAAGGATACAAGGAGTGGCAGGGTATCTGCCTTCAGGCTCTGCTTCTGCATAGCAATGTTCTAAATCAGAAAAAATCTCCTTCATTTTTTTCACAGGAGAAATTTATGCACACAGTGCATGGATGAATGTAGTTGACTTTCTGAAGATTGAGGGCAAAGAAGAAAGAGGAAGTTAAATTGCAGTCTTGTGAAAAATCCGAATGGGAACCATAGTCATCATTGTTCTGAAAAGATATTCCAGGCTTCTCACTTGCCTTCTCTCAGTCTCTCCAACTTGCTGACTTCAATCTTTTCATTATTTTTTTATTCTTTTCTCTTCTTCCTCTTAGAACCATAGCAAATTCTTAAACTTATCACAGAGTAACTCAGGAATAATCTTCAGTTGCCTAGTTAGCTCTCAACCCTCACACTAACAGGCTTATCAAGATATTTAACCAAACGGGAAGAGTTCTCTCACTAAAAAGAATTCTGATGCTAGAATTTTAGTGGCTTGAACTTTTCCCTGCTCATTTCATTAAATGATGCTCCATATGTGGCAATATTTACTGTGATTCAGATTTTTAAATCTCCTCTTTTTCTGGGCACAGGGGAGGACTTTTCTGCCCCCACCCCACCCCCACCCTGACATTGGATGTGGCCATGTTGCTAATTGTGCAATGGTTTGAGGGTGAAAGTCATATGAGTTACTTTCTGGTTGAAGTATTTCAATATCAATGTGAGAGGCCCCAGCACTGATTTTACTTTGCTTTGGCAACTACAGAAGCATCTATAAATTGCATCCGCGTCAACCTAGGTGCCTAAATGGCAACGATGAATTAGCAAAGCTTCCCTACTGACCTACACTGGACAAGGGAAACAAATCTTTGTTGCTGTAAGCTTCTGAAATCTGTGGCTTCTTTGTTTCTGCAGCATAATCTAGTTTCTTCTGACTAATCCAATAGTATCAAAGAGGCATGGCACAACCCTTTGTGCTGCTCCCCCTATGGCAAAAATATTGCATCCCCTTAAACCAGGTTTCACCATCAGAGGAATGAGGACCTTAAACAGGTTCTAGCCTCTGATGATGTTCTCTCTGAGTCTCAAAGCCTGAAAAAGCACCATTTTTGGAGAATTTGCTCATGGGGATCAGTTGGTCCCTCTGCTCATCCACTCCCTTCCCAAGCTTTGCTTCTGCTTTTAACAGCATCCATCAAGAGCCTATAAGTTAAAACTAACCAGGTACTTGCTTCTCAAGAGCAAACAGCAAGGTGAGAAATAGGAGGTTTCCCACAGCGACTCAGTATGGACCAGCCAATACCTAATGCAGGTCTCTGTTCGGTTTCTTCACCAGCAGTCCCCAGCATCTTCACTGTCCTTTCTGTGGTTTGTACCATCAGATCTTAAGCTGAATTAAGACATTAAAATAAGCAGCTATCTTGTAGGTGAGGTACATTAGCAATGATATGTTGTGTTCGGAAATTAGAATGTGAGAATATTGCCCAACTATGTCAAAGTGCTAAAAATCCTGGAACTGTACCCATAAAACAAGTGAGTTTTATGGTAGGTAAATTATACCTAAAATACAATCTGTTAAAAATGAGAAAGTGAAATATATGACTGCTTTAAATGAAGTATAGTTTTAAAAATCGAATGTTGCTTTATATTATGAAATTTTCATATTACTCTGCCACAAAAGATACCATAAACTTTCATTTCAGTATTTCAAGAAGTATGCTCATATCCCCAAGATGTTAATGGCTAATAATAAAATTAGTTCAGGTTTCTAATTAATGTTACCTTTAAAGTTTCCATCCTGTTGTTTTAATGTTGATAATTTGTTTATGTAAATGTCATCATTAGTCTCATTCTGATGTCTATTTATGCATTGCATAAAATCAGGAAGGTCACATTTTTAAAACATGAAAGCCAAGGGAATAGACCTTTAGTCTCTGTGTCATCTGAGTGAATGGGAAAGTTTTAATGTTGGCACCTTCAGTCTGTTGTCGTTTATGAAAACATAGTCCCCGGAGAAGATGCTTAATTTCCCAGCGGCAAGGAGCAAATAGCGAAGATGGAGAGAATGGACCCTGGTCTCAAGTATGCCCTCTAAGGTGAGATGCAAGATACAGAAATTTCCCATTAATCCACTCAGCAGATGTTTGTCTCATGCCTACTCTGTATCAAGCAATGTGCCCAGTGCTAATGCTGCAGTGGTGACCAAGTCCAATTGGCCCCTCTTTTCTGGAGTATATATATATACATTCTTATGGTAGAGAGGAATGCCCACTAGTGTCAAAAATTGTAACGAGCTCAGTCATGGTTTGGGGAGTGATAGACTCAGGAATTTTCACACAAAGGAGCAGGATTTCCATGGAGAGGAATGGAGACTGAGGTCCTCCATGGGGTAAAGGCAAAGTGTGGTCATCAACAAGGACACTGCAAGGTCAGTGGTCCTCGTTTGTCAGAAAGGAGACTGAGGCATCGGTGAGGAGTCAGGCAGCCCAGAGGTCTTCAGTGGGACACCCAGAACTCATGTGTGGTGTAGAACCCAATAGCAAGGCCTACTAAATGAGCACATGAGAATGTGTAAACCTGCCTGTCTCAACCATGGGTTCGTCTGGGGTCCACAGACATCAGCCCTCAGATGGTTAGTTCTTGTAGATGGTGAGCCCATCTGCTGGAAGCTGTAATGAGTGCAGACAAGGAGAAGCTAGGTGGCAGTGGTTAAGGGCATGAGCCCTGGGAGCAGTAAACCTGGCTTGGAATCCCCCTTTCTGCCATTTATGAGCTAGGTAACTTTGGACATGTGGTTTAACCACTTTCCTTATATGTGAAAATTTGATGATTATAATAGCCTCTAATTTATTAGATTAATGTCGTTATTAAATGAGATAATGTACAAACAGTACTTAGAATATTGCCTAACCCTCCACAAACTCTCAAGATATATTACTGTTATTAAAGGATGCCAAGGCCTAACCTTTGCAGCTGCAAATAGGTTTCTTAATCTCATTTTCCCATGTAAGATCCTACTATAAACCAATTAGATTGAGTCTACAGGCCATACAAAAGCCACTCTGTCACTGCTTCTAAGCCTTAGTTACTAATAAGTAATTAGCTTGAGTAAGAACACCCAATAACGCAGTGTCAAATGTAAATGGCCACCCTAATACTCTGGCTTCCTTTTCAGTAAAAGTCCACATGCCACAGATGATACTGTAAGAACTCCTTACATTTTATATGAACAAAGCACTGTGACTTCCCATTACTATAGCTTCTGCCACCTCCCAAGACCTTAGGCCTCTTGAGAACATTCTATGGATGGCGTGTTACATGGTATTAGCCCTGCAGAATGAACATATGCTTAGCAACCACACGTAGGGCCAAATGATGTGATATGGAGTTTGCAGTACAGAGGAAGGAAGAACGTCTGAGTGGGTAGTCAGGGTAAAATGGTAGAATAATTCTTGAGAGATTGTGTTCATCTCACACTCCCCCGAGCTTCCTCTTTGACTGAGATGGATGTGGCGAATGGCAAGGGCTACTTCAGCAGCCAGTGCCCTGACATTGACCAGGAGTCTCCTTTCTTGTTTGAAAACTCAGTCTAAATTATCAAGATGGAGAAGAGGTGACATGGACTGACTCCCACAGAATTCTAGCCCAGAGAAGATCTCAAATGTTTCCCTAACACAACATGGATAAATTAAGGGTATTGGAGATAACAGCTCATTTTGAATTGCTTTATGAACATTGTAGAACTCTGAGATTGTTATTTAGAAAACACCCTCAACTGCTAAGCTAAGAGTTTATCATCCCCACATCAAGCTTCTCTTAGCTTATAAGTAGATCCTACCTGGAACCTCTTCCAGAACACTCTTACTGGACAGGTAATCAAACTTAGATCTGTCCTTTTCAAATTAGGGCTTCTTCTGTATTCCTTGGAATGGAAGCCAAATAAAAGGGACCACCATGTTTGGTCTCTGCCAACTCTGACTCCCTGTGGACCTTAGGCCTGTCTCAGAGTCTCAGAGGTGTTTGCCTAATGTCCAATACCACATCTGTGAGTGAGTTTCAACTTCAACTAAATTGTTTACTGTATTTTCTTTCTATGCATTTACGAAAATTTTACCACCGCCCTATAGCAATGCAAAGATGAATGACTCAAATCATTGTTATGCAATAAAAGATCAGACTGATGAGTAGTTTTACACATCAAAAGAAAACGAGATTCGCTTTCAAGAGAGGAGGTATGCTGAGAGGAGGAACAAGATATATTGAGAGACATTTACACTTGAGATAGCTGATCCTTTCTAATGTATTTGGGCAAAAAGAGCGGGCCTGTTGTAAAATATTACCCCAAATCTACATTAGTTTGGGCTGCTAGTTCTGAAAGTTCTGAAAATATGACTTATCTGTTCTGGTAATGCATTAAGAATGCTCTCTAGTTTAAAAAAAATGAGCTATTGATCTTAGAAGATTTTAATTTAGATTAGTTCACTTAAAAGTGTAATAAACGGCAGGGCTCACGTGTTGAATCACCAAGGCAGCAATTATTTTAAGAGTATCAGTCATCTGTGCTTCCATTTAATAAAATCTTTTCATAGAAGTTTAAGACAATATTTTAAATAACCATATAACCTGTCTGTGAAAAGGTGTTTTGAGTGATATGTCAAAAGTCGAAATTAGAAAAGACAACTTATAGTTTTAAATGACCAATGATGACAGATGGGCAGTTGCTTTTATTTTATTTGTGAGCAACTGTTGTTTTTGTAAGGTGGATTTTTTTTTTTTTTTGAGCATAAGAGAGAAAAGGTATAGTATCTGAACTAGAAAAATAACCCAGGTTGTTTCTGAGTTAGATTTGCAAAGGCTAAAAGTCTTTAAGAAGTTAGAATAAGAAAAGCAATTACATACTTTCATCACCTCTAGGAAATGAATTCTTGGTCATGTTCTGAAGCAAAAGGCAAATAGAATAAAAATAGAAAAGATGAGAAAGCCCCTACGATTAGCATCAGTGCAGTTTTACCTTAGTAGCCAAATATTTAGTCTGAAAGGCTTTTACCTCTGACCTTTAAGGCGTCAACGAAGATCTCATTATCTTGGTCCTTGGGATGCTAGTGGCTCCCTGCCCGAGATGAAGACAAAGGGACCTTCAACTCTGGAACGGAGACCCTGAGCCCTCCCTTAATCCCATAAAATTCATGTAGAGTCATCTTTCCTGACATCTGTACATAAAGCAATATAAAACATTACAATATAAATTACATCTGAGGGACTCATTTGAAATTCTATTTCACCATTTAATAATTAAAAGTTAAAAACCTCTCTGTATCTTTATAGCACTCTCCACCAGTGATAAATTTCATTGATAAAGCATCTTCCTCCCCAGCAGTGGAAGCCATTGGCATATTCTGCAGGAATGAGTTTAGTGATTAATAAACCGTGTTCTCTGGATGTAACTCCATGGTCAAAGCTCTTATCAAAATACTGTTACATATCTCAGAGTCCAAATATCCACACATTTACAAGTGTGTGAATTTAGGATTAATGCCTTTATTTTTTTTTGTTCATGAAATGGGGTTGGATAATCATACTTAACTACACAAGGTTGTTGCAAGGATTAAATAAGTCAGTATGAATAAAGTCTCAGAAGAGAGCCTAGCACAATGGAAACACTGCATGCATCAGCTACTGTTATAATTATTGTTGTTGGTTTGTTTTTTTGTGGTGTTATTCAGAAGAACCCTTTTATTTCACGTGCATGAGAAATCGTTGGGAGGCAGGGATCTTCTATGAGAACAAAATGTTGGTAGCAACAAATTATTTTTTATTGTTTTGTGTGTGTTAAGCATTTTTAGAGTGTCACGATGTTAATTTTCAAGAGCCTAAAAACCACAAAATAATAGGGAGAGGGAGCAGGGTTCAAAACATTAGGATCATAGGCGACACATTGTGGGTAGAGGAGAGTTACTTGGGGTCATTTCAGGAGTTCTAGGAAGGGTTCTTGCAGGAATATTGGTCTCCTACAACCCTGACTCATGCTTGAACTCATCCACATCCAAACACTTCCCACTGCTGAAACCATTTCCCCCATTCAAATGCACATACCTGGAGAATAAACGTACTAAGTAAGTCACTACTTCCTACAGACACTGGAGTGTAAACTAAACTATCAAAACTTTCCTAGATTCACTGTAATAGCTACCTGAGAAGAGATGCTGATGGTGGTCAGAAGAAAGAGAATGCTATAGGGCAGCGGTGCCCAACCTTTTTGGCACCAAGGACCACTGCTCCTATGAGAATCTAATGCTTAATGATCTGAGGTGGAGCTGAGGCGGTGATGCTAGTGCTGGGGAGCGGCTGCAAACACAGATGAAGCTTCTTTGCTCACCCACCACTCACCACCTGCTATGTGGCCCAGTTCCTAACAGGCCACTGACCAGCACCAGTCTGAGGCCCAGAGGTTGGGGACCGCTGACCTAGAAGACAGCCAAGCTACCTACCAGTTTATGAAGTATGCTGGGAATGATATGCAATTAGCAGTTCTAATTTTTTATGTAAAAACCAAGGCAGACTTTTAACTAACACCCATAATTATGCTACATGTGCATTCTGTTTCTTTTTGGAGCAGAACAGAAAAGAGTGGGCTTACAGCTAAAACACTCAGAATTGCCCATATTCTAGCCGGTATTATGTCTAAGTCATAACCCTTATGAGCAGGAGTGACACATGCCATTGACAGGGGAGCTCTTCTCCCCTCTATAAAAATCTCTACAACTCTCCCCCAAGCCAATCACAATAAAAGCACACAACACACAACATAAGTGAAAAGAATGTGCTTGCTCTGCAAACGTAGCTTCCAGATAAGTGCCGAAAACCTCCTTCCTATCAGCTTAGCCACAAACTCCTCCTGGATGAAAAATCTGGAACCACCAACGGCTTTGCATCTGCAGTGTCTCTGTCGGGAACCATCCCCTCCAGGTCTGAGAATGGCAGGCCCCTTCTCGCCCTTAGGTCTCAGCTCATCTCCCACTGCCTCAATGAGCGCTTAATCAACCACTCTGTGGAAAGTGGCTCTCAACCCTCACCCCTGTCTTCAGTCATGTAACTGTTGAATTGTCTTTCTTCCTTCTGTTGCTCACTGAAGTGAACTCATTTCATTTATTTGTTTGGTTGGCATCTGCCTCCCTCTCCCAAAAGGAATCTCAGGGAGCGAAAGGACCTTGTCTGTCTTCTGCCTAACACATAGCAGGTGCTCAGGGCCTATTTGTGGAGTGACATAAAATTACAATTATGAAAGAATAATTGTAATGTGAATAATTGCTGCTCCTGAAAAGAAAATGCAAACCTGATGAAGAACTTAGGGAGGTGACCGAGGGGATCCAGGGTAGAGGGTGCACCAGGGAAGTAAGTGCCCCCCAAAGTGGAACAAAGGGAATCGGAGCAGAAGAACGATGGGAGAAGGTGGCAGAATGGCAGACAGGGACGATACTTGGAAAAAATAACTTTCAGCTGTTCACAAATTTGCCTGCATCACATGTTAGCCATAGCACTTCTCTTGCTGGTTTTCCAGTGAGAGAAAAAGAAGGTGATTATCTCGGAGAACCTAAAATGTAATGCAGATCTCCTCATTCACATTTCTGAGGCTGCTCCAGGCCCCTCTGGCAGTCATTCAGTCATGCTGGAGAGCTGGCTTGGTCATTTTCACACAGCTATGGAGTATTCTGTAGCTGGGGAAACATAAACTACAGAAGGATGATATTCTGCCACACCCACCCCCACTTGTTCTCTCAGTAGCCTCTGGTCTATATGTCTCACATAGCTGAGCATCTGCTATGTGAGAAAAAGTAGGAATCTCAAGCCTCTGGTTCACTAAACAGCCAATTAGTTCACTTTTTAAAATGAAACACCATACAATTGGAAGACTAGGGATTTAAAGCTGACGGGTCAGTCTAACCTTTGCTGGGGAATACGCTCTTGTGATTAACCCACTGTGGAAGTGTTCAGCAATTAAACTTAATTCTTCCAGATTGATTTTTCATTCTCCATCATCACCAAAGGTGGAATATGCTTCCCACTGGTGTGCTGATGCTGTGCTGTGGACTCTGACTAATAATTCAGAGGAGCAAAATGGGCAGGGGGTATGAAACAGGAATGCAGGGGTTCAGCTATGGTTCTTGTCAGCTGAATGTTAGCATTGTTTTCCCATCCAAATCCTAATCTAATTTCATCTAACAATTATTCCTTGCTGTGGACAAGCAGTGTGATGACACTTTTCTATAGAACTTTGGTAAACCATAGAGAAATAAAAAGCTCCTCTTCCTAAGTGATATGTGTCTGAATTCTCAACTTTGATGGCTAATAGGACAAAGTGTTCATTTCCGCTGAAGCTGGGTCATCACTTTCTAGTGACCTAGGGACAGTTTTCTCCAACATCTGTGGGTATCTCATCACCCAACTGCCCTGAGACTTTGCTAAATGGGCAGATGATTAAAACGTACTCTCTTTGTAATCTGTCATGTTTTTGTTTTACAAATCTCTCATGTTTTACAAATCTGTGTCTTCACCATTATCTGAATCTCTCTCAGAGCACCTGTGTTATTCTACCATGAATTGTAATTATTTTGTATATTACATCATCCTGCCCAAAAACAACAACAACAACAACAACAACAACAACAAAACATACTCGTGAGAGCAAGAACCAAACCTGCCATACTCAGTGATTTTTCCCAGTAGTCAAGCTCTTAGGAAGTTTCATTGAAACGAGTTGAATATATAAAATGTCTACAACAACTATTTCTATACACACACACCTCAAAAGCACCAGAACCTCACTGTGTGCCGATGCCTTAACAAACCTGTTATTCACATCTCTGAATCCTAGAGATAAGGATGCCTTAGCACGGAATCATAATGCAGGAAATTGTTAAATCAGAATCAAATTCCAGCTCCTCAGCGGTGCAGCATGACACAACATACAGAAACGTCTCCAAACCTTAAATGCTACAACGGCAACTCCTCGCTTTTGGACGGCGCTAACGCTTTAGCAACTGCTTTCTCATCTGATCTTCACAATGGCACATGAGGGAGAAAGGGCAGATATTACTCTCTTCATTTGGGAGATAATGCATTTAGTCATAACATAAGTAAGTGACTTGCTACAGTTTCATAGCAACGTCAGAATAGAAAGTTGGCAACCTGGGTTTCTAGGCTACTGATTCATTCTTTTGTGACTGAACTGCACTGTCACATGGGCCTTCCTTATGCTGTACCTTTCATACTTTTCTGTGCATATAAATTACATGAGAATCTTGTTAATATGCAAATTCTGATTCAGTATATTTGAGAAGGTACCTGAAATTCTGTATTTCTAAAAACTCCTATAGGATCTGATGCTACTGATCTGAAGACTGCAGTTTGAGTAGTGAAGTGCTAGGGGGCAGTGGCCATGCTAACCTAGCTTTACATCTCCACTGCTTGGCACATAGTAGGTGCTTAATAAATATTTGTTGACCTAGTAAAATAATGAATGACCAGTCATGCTTGACCCGCTTTTGATATCTCTAGTGCCAAAGGAATAATAGAACACTCAAGAAATAAGCAGCAGATGGATGAATTAATTGAGCGGTCAATGCAACAAGGAAAGCACTGACTGTGTAGAATTCCATGTGCTCATTCATACTTGATGGTAAAACAAAGGACTTCCAGAGCAGGAGCATCCGTGGGACACACGCCAATGTGCGCCCTGTGCTAGCTGTTCAGTTCGCATCTTGCTTGTGTGTTTGCCTCCATCAGAATATATTCTCAACCCCATTAGTAGTAATGTTACTTCTTTCCAAGTACTTCGTGCGCTTTGAAGATATTGTCTCCCCCAGATTTCCTGCCAAGGCTCAAAGAAGTAAACCAATTTCAGCATTCTCATTTTGCTCTGGGAATAGAAGTTTGAGTTTTCTTAAGTCTCTCCAGTAGAGCCAAAATTAGAGCCCAGGCTTTCTGCCTCTCAGCCCAGATTTTTTCTTTTTTCTTTTTTTCTTTCCTTTCCTTTCCTTTCCTTTCCTTTCCTTTCCTTTCCTTTCCTTTCCTTTTCTTTTTTCTTTTCTTTTCTTTTCTTTTTTCTTTTCTCTTCTCTTCTCTTCTCTTCTCTTCTCTTCTCTTCTCTTCTCTTCTTTTCTCTTCTCTTCTCTTCTATCCTTTTCTTTTCTTTTCTTTTCTTTTTCTGCCAGTGGAAGATCTTAGCCCAGATCTTGACACTCAGCTGAGTCTCAAGGGATTTTTCATACACACCAACTCCTTTATATGCACAATGCTCCTGTGTGGTGAATGGGGGTTTGTGCTTCAAATGAAATATTTAACTGTTCTCAACTGAGTTGTGAAATAAAGGGCTTTATTAAGAGTAAGGGATGAATAAAACAGAGCCTAATTAAAATTCTCTGAACAGTCGGTAAGAGAACAATACAACCCCCATTAAACCATTTTCTAGGAATCCTGTCTCAAGGTCTGAGGCCCAAGATGCTCTGGTACTTTGAATCCGTCTCAGGAAAGCATGTAAGTCCTTGCCATGTATAAATCAACCTATGAATGATGCTATCTGGATGAACTTCCTAGCAGCAATTACATTTTTCAGGAGGTAGAGTTGGGGTGGGGGGTGCAATAACCAGAGCAGAGAGGAATGGAACGCTAACTCCTCCTTTACAGAGGGACTCAGCCCAGCTGCTGCTGCTTCTCACCTCCTCTCACTCACCTGGAGACACTTGGCTCCCACCTGAGGCACAGATTAGCTCCATTATCTAGGATATTTCCAGATGTTAAGCAAGAAAGACATTTTGGAATTGAGAATCCAAAACTCTTTAATTACAAAGAGAAAGAATAAAATGCCTCCCCCGGGAGCAGAGCTGATTTTCTGTGCAGCTACCTCGAAACAATCATGTAATCCAGACTCAGTTTCCCTCCATCTTTCAGCTGTATTCTTCCAGGTTGACTCACTATCAGGAAGGTGTCCCCCCAGGTGGCAAGATGAGCTCCAGACTCTCTGTCCTGCATTGTATTAGCTCAGTAGCCCCAGCAGAAAGAGAGTGCCTCTTTTACCGATTGTTCACACAAAAGTTCCAGGATTCACTCTAATTTGATTGGCTTAGTCCACCTGCCCAAGGCCAGATGAGTCACCATAGCCAGAGAGTATAGAGTTGTTTAGCCATAACTTGGGCTGGAAAGTAGAGCCCCACTGAAGAATAGTAACCAAGAATTTGGGAGGAGTAGTTCCTGGAAGGAAACTTGGGGTATGGTTACTAAAATAAGAAGAAAGGGATGGTGAGTAGTCAAGCAAGGAACGTCTCATAAGTCTGATACTACATTTTGTCTGAATTCTGATAACTAGGTTTCTCCTTGGTTCCAAAACCCAGTCTCTAATTTAAACATTATTTCTGATAACTGGCTCCCAATCTTTCTTTATATCTGGGTCCTATCTTGGTAGCCTGCCTAAAAACTATGGTAATAATAGGTAGTAGTGTTTATCGAATGCTTTGTGCCAGAATTTGTGTTAAATGCATTATATCATCCTCAAACACCTATAAAGAAGTGTTTATCATAACTCCATGTTTATTTGAGACAACTGGGGCTCAGAGTTAAGTAGCTTTTCTAAGGTAAGATGACAGTTAGGAGAGAATCAGGATATAAAGTTTTGAGTTCAGAGGCTAAGCAATTAATTACTATGCTCTGTTGTGTGGCTCCATGTTCATGGACTTGTCTACAATTAATGTTTGCCTCTTTTATGGCAAATCACCTGACATCTTTGGACCATGGTATCCTCATCTGTAAAATGAGAAAGATGATACTGTCCCTGATCTGCCTGTCTTATCTCTCAGTGCCAATGTGAGTATTAAATGAAGTGATATGCATGTAGCATTATAGTTATGATTATTCCTTATATAATCAAGCAAAATGATAAATACATGTATTAATTTGGATTTAGAAACATACACCACACCACTTCCCATAGTCACCCACTTCTAGCTCTGCCAAGAACACACAGCCAGTTAGTTCCCTGATGCTGCCAGATACCCTGGAATTCGGTGTGCATTATCCCCCTAAGAGGCGAAGCTTCATTGTATCCTCCATGCATGACCTGCTGTCCAGCTATGTCCTGCAGATTTTTCACTCCTAGCTTTAAACAATCCTGCTCTGCAAGTCCGATGGCTGCCCCTGGGAGGATAGCTTGCCATTCTGTAGGTCACCATTCCCCGCCAGATGCACCATGGCACATGGTAACTTTATGTCATTACTTCTGTTTGTTTTATCTTTTTGGCACTTACACCCACAGGAGTGGAAAGAAGTCCTCAGCTCTGTCATTCAGAATGAACAAGTGACAGAATGCACAGTGTTAGACTACAATATAAATTCTATTTGATGGCTTTTTTATTAAGCTAATGTTGCAGAATTCCTATAAAATTCAGAGGAGTGGAAAGAATTTGGACAAGTGTCAGCATCTTTCTCTGGGGGCCACTCCAAACATCAATAGTAGTCACATCTTCTGTCATTTTCTTAGGAAGGTTTTCTGTTTGTTTTTTATTTTTTTAATTCAACATATATTTATTCTGATAATCTTGCCAGTTATACCTATTTTACAAAATATCATTGGGATAAAATAATCAGAAATTATTTTTTAGTGAATAAAATGCTCTGCACATCAGTTTAGTTTTTCAAAACAGAGAGGGCTTGGAAAAGCCAATAAAGAAAGGGTAATTCTACACAACTTAATCACCATAATGCTGAGCTGGCTCTTCCGTGAAGCAGTTTCCTGACTGGTATGTGGGGCAGTAATTCCTCTTAGATCATCCCCTCAAAAGAATGTCTTTGAATTCTCAGTATTGGTCCTTAACAGCACTAAAGCTCTTTGAATAAAGACTACTTTGGTAGACAAAGTTGAAAGCACAGGAGACTGTTGAGATAGCAGTTTTTAAACTTAACAGAATGTCTTCAGCAAACGTAAATACAGATGTTGTAGTTTGAATAGGTATTTCAGCATTGTCAGATAAGGGACCGTTTATTAAACACAAGTGCGCAAACAACTTTCCAACCAAAATATACTCAGAGCTCTTGGGTATTTATAAAATCTGTTTAGTCACTTCTCTTGTTTTTTTCCTGTTCACAGTGGATAGATTTAAAGATGAATGAAACACTTCTTCCTGACCCCAGTGATTAGCGATGTAATGCATGTCTGAGAAGATTTTCTCAGGAGTTAGAACTTAAAGACTTTTTTATTTACTGTTTATCACTATCTTTTTCTTAGCCAAGCTACTTAACCTTCTCTGAGCCTCAATTTTCTCATTTATTAAATGGTGAGCATTTTAACTTACTTCAAGGGGATGGCTGTTGCCTACCCATCATTATTCTCTCCATTTTCTGATAATGACACCTTAATTTTCACTGGAGAATCCTTCCTTCCTCATTCTAATGAAATTTACATGGGATTACATAAGCCTGGCCAATGACTGTTCAGTCCCCCTGCCCACTGTGATTGGTTCAGGTATGGGCACATGAAGCAGATCAATCCAGTAAAACTCAACCTCAAGACTTTTACTGGAGCCATCAGTCAAGACACATCTCTTTCTGTGGGATGTCCAGTTTAGGAGAGTGAAGGCCAGGGTCATGGGATTCCACCCTATGGAGAGGGCCTGCCAGAGAGCAAAGCTGACACAGAAAAGAAAATTATCAAATAAAATGGTGACACTGAAACCAAGAATGTAGGTTTGTTAAATCTTCAAATAGTCAACAGTCCCTAGACAGCATCACACACAATAGATGCTCAGTAATGATCTGTTAGAGGAACAGGTAAGGACATTTTAGATCTTACGTTGCTCGACTCTCAGAAATGCTGCTCGACATCCTGAGAACTGGTTGACCTTCGCGGTGAGTAGAGCCAGCAGGACTAAAGGCCAGAGCTCCATGCTAATTCATGCATCTTCGAGGATTCTCAGCAACCTCTGGAATCCTCTGTCTGTCACAAAGCTGTATGAATGAGGCAGGTTACATACTTGATCTTCCCTCTGGCTTCAGCATCTGTGGAGGCGTAATGGTGGTTTTCTAAACTTTTTTTCAGATAGTTGTGAGGACCTAATAAGACAGTGGCGGTCATTCTCCATTCATCAGGTCAGCGTGGGCACTGAGGGCATCTCCTCTGAGCATTGTCCACTTCTTTGCTAAAGTAGCGCCAGAAATTCATTCTTTGGAGCCATTTTTGGAAAGAGTTTTCATATAAATATTGGAAAAGTCCGAATATAACACATCGGACCTGCTGTGGTCATTGTTAAGTAAGGTGTAAAACAGTTCTGCTTATTCTCGTCACCTGGGAGCATTTGATTTTAATTTACTGTTTAAATATCGGCCTCATCTTTAGATTTCTCCTCAAGTTGTCCTTGGGCAGGCAAAACTCCCATTAGCTTTAATAAAAGTTTTAAACATGAAATACTGTTAAGAAGTGGCTGATATTTTACTCATACTATGGAGATTATTTTAAATGTTTTAATTGTTTCACTGATGGCCCAAGACTGGTTTAGGGAGAAATGTAGTTTTCCTCATCAAAATAAAACATTATAAAGATATAAAATGATGTCGATAAATATTAAACAATTAACTTCCTTAGAGCTTTTTTCCCTGAAAATTCAGTGACCCTATAAATCACTAATTATATATTTCAGAGCAAGCTGGTTAATAACAGAATGGTAAAGATGATGAGAGTGAAGGAGAGGTCATTTGGGTCAACTTGGTTCTGATGTACTTACTATAACATGAAACTTTTCCTTAAAAGCAAAACACAAATAATTATCCCAACCCCCAAATCGCTGTATTTGAATTGTAGTTGATTTTGTAATGACTTATCTAATCTCATCGATTTTTCAGTGTTAGTGATTGCTGGTTGTTAGATGAGCAGATTTGGAGGAGTTGTGCTTATGGTTCAACTAGCCAATCCAAATTTGGTTCTCTGATAGTACTGGATGGATGACTCACCTCTCATCGGAATGATGGAACTTGAATTGTTGTGTCAATCACATATAGTGGATTGAACACCTGGCCCCAAATAATGAAACTCTGCACCAAGAGATCATATCCTCTTCTCTTAAATAACAGTCCTCATTTCTAGCTAGTATAAGTATTTCATCTTCAATAATTGATCAGTGTGACAGAAAATCTGTTGTTGGCAAAGCATGTTTCAAATTATATTATTCAATTGTTCTCATCTCAGAGACTCTCTCAATCTCCTTCTCACATTCAATGCACATTGCATGACACAGGCTCATTCATGCAGCAGCCAATTGCCATTGTTTTTAAATTTACTTTGTCTAAAAAGAGCAAAGGCAGACTTTCCTCTGAATGCCTCCCGACCTATATTTTATACTTTGATATTAAATTAAATACAGAATCAATATGGCATCCTGCTCTAGCATAGTACAAAATAGTTTCCAGCTCATTTTAACAAGGACTATATCCTAGCAAAAGTACACTCATTATAAATCTGTTTGTTTTGCACCGTGGAAATGAACAAAGAAACATTCCGAGTATAAGAAAGGCAATCATTGGCACGTGGGAAAGTCTTAGGATCCTCTGCTCACGCTGTTTCTATCACCTTCTTTGTCAAAGAAGGCGTTACGTCAAAAAGCATATCATATGAACCAAATGGCATTTTCCTCCAAAGAAAGTAGTGATAACTAAATGTTATGCAGATAAAATGGGTCCTTTCTCTTCTGTAAAGCATATGGGAGTCATGCATGACTGGAGACAACAGCCCATTGGCAGCACTGCAGAGGTGATAGGCATGTCCCGAGCCAATTGGCTTCTGAAGGATAAAATGCCAAATTATTCTGCCATGGTGCAGGCAAGATATAATCATTTTGAAACCATGTGCATGGTTGAGTTTCATTTTTAGATGTGTTTGTTAATTATAGTCAAAATGGTCTGGAGATTCCAAGTGGAAAATTGAGTGGTCTAATTAGAGGGGGAGGTAGTACAAGCTACGGGAATAAACACCGGACTGGGAGTTAGCCAGTCCAAGTTCTGGGTCCTGTGCTGCTGCTAACAAGCTTTAACCTTTAGCAACTCATTTGACTTCTGAATCTTCATCTATAAAAGAAGGTTGGCCAAATGACTCCTGAAGTCCCTTCTTATCCTAATATTCTCTGAATCAATAATCAGATCCACTTTATCTCTTGATCTTAGTTAAAGAAACTATATAATGTAGAATTACACTGCTTAACACAGTAGCCTTATTGAGATATTTAAATGCAAATCTAAATTAATTAAAATTAGGTGAAAATTAAAATCCAGTTCCTCAGTCACACTAGCTACACTTCAAGTATTCAGTAGTCACATGTGGCTAGCGGCTACTGTATTAAATGGTGCAAATTATTAAACATTTTCATCATTGCCAAAAACACTGATTTATAAAGGTTGTTTTCTACCCCCTAGAGTCTGGTAGCATTCTAAAAAGTATTTATGAAATTGATAAATTATTTACTAACCGTGTTACATTTGGAAAGTTACCCAACCTGTCTAAACCTCAGTTCCCTCATCTGTAAAATGGACACATAACGAGAGCACCTATACCTCACAGAGTTGTAGTAAAGATTAAATGAGGTACAGCATGTACAATATTTAGTTCAATGTATGGCTCCAAAACAAATACTCAATAAACACTATGTCCTATTTAATAATACAGTACTCAAAATTTGTTATTTTATTATTAAGACCCTAGTTGGTTAATGCATGCTCATTTTCCCAAAAGAGACTGATGATGATATTTATCTCTCAGGGATCCTATTTAAATTATTTTGGTAAATTTTATAGAAAGCCCATCTATTTGCCATTCTATAAACTGGTGGCTCTCAAAAGGTTCTGTCTATTTTTGTCATAAAGCTTTCTTCAGGATACACCAAATGATGACTTGTGGGCAGCCGTTGCTTCCTCATTGGTTGACCTTTTCTAAACTTAAGATGGAGGCTCTGACATCTCTGTCTCCTATGACATCAGTACACTATTTTTCCTGTAATTGAAATATATGTTTCTTATTTAGTAAAGCAGTATTGAGACTGAAAAGCTTGGGTTCTGGAGTAAGACACTGTGTGATATTTGTCAAGTTACTTTATTACTCAAAGTCTCATTGTTTTAAATGAGAGATGATATTTTAACTGAGACATGAGGCCTGAATAATAAGAAGGAATCAGTCATCAAAAGATCTTAAAGAGGTGGAAGAAGAGGTAGGCAATGACTAATCTAGACAAAAGAAACAGCAAATGCAGAGACCCTCAGGAGAGAATAAAGATTGTTCAAGGAAAAAAGAAAAATGATTTAGTTGGAGACATCCCATAGCTAGAAGTTTATGAGGAAAGATACATACCTTATATTTTATATTAAACTTCCCCTACTTCTAGCATGGTGATTCAATTTGCTGAGATATTGATTCTCTCTACTAGAACTATATCTCCAAATTTAACCTATCTTCTGATATTCTTAACCATATGCAATCATATCCCACTAAATCTCAGTGCACCCAAGTAATTTCATTCCCCATTTGGTGTCTTTGGTTTCTAGCATTGTAATGGGAAACTATTATGACAGTCCCTCAAGAGCATTATACATTTTTACCTTTTTCCCCAGAAGCCAATTATCTGTTCCATTCATTGCTGTGCTGAGAACTTCCTTCAATTCATCTCTATCCTTTGCTGCTGTGCTAACAAAATGGAGTAGCATTTTTTTTCTAAAAACTGTATTACCTAAGATCAGAGGAACAGTCTCCCTAATACACTGTGACTTGGTGTCTTCTTGCACCCCATCTCAGAGTCTGTTTATTTTCTGTTACTGGATTCATTATGAACACAAATGTACTTTTCAGCCTAGTACTGCCATGTCATTCTTGCAGCTAGCTTTCCAGGATTTTTTTTTTCCTTCTCTGGGTGGTATTTCACTTTTTCTGAATTGAATCTCAACTTCAGTTCTGCCCATACTTTCTGCCATTTTATGTCTGGAGGCATTTCTCAATTACTTCTGTATTCAGCAGCGTCTCAGAAAATTCAGCCAAATGTGAGTATCTGATCTTAAATGAACAGATTTAGAAATTCTTCACTGTGATGTTCCCAAGGCAAAAATCCACTAGAAAAGCTGCTCTTCCTGAGAGATGGTGAAGGCCGGAGGCAGGACATTCTGAGAACAGAACTTTAGGTACCTTGCCTATGAGCCTGAAGGCCTGGATCTGAGTTATGTCTCGCTCTGAAACCAGTCATTTTTCCTTTCTAGTGCTGTTTCATCTACAAAGCAAAAACTAGAACTATTAATGGTTTTCAAACATTCTTTTAGCACTAGAAAAAGTTTTAAAAAACATATTTATATGTAACTGCAATTGAATTCAGTGGACAAAAATGGCACTATTGGAATTTGGAGTTGAGACAGCTCAGTCTATCTATCTGTTCATCCCCTGGATAGTCCTCCATGGATCCTCATGTCCCTCAAAGTGTGATAGATAAACCCCTGGACTAGATGGTTCTACTTTCTGGGTCTACGAGTAATAGGTTGTACTAAGGGGAAAAAAATGCAGAAATGAAGCAAACCAGCATCGGTTGAGGATCTAGTATGTCCAGTCATTGATAAGATCAGGAAGTGGTAGCCACAGGCCTTCACTAATTAAAAATTCATGTGGATTCTCAACAGAAGTTTATGTTATTAACATGTATCTATACCAACAGATAACCCAAACATCTCTGACATGAAACCAAAATTATCCCTCAAATAGAGTGAGTATCCACATCTTTTCTTTTTGATTACAGTGGACCATCCACACTTCACCACAAGAGCATTGCTGAACATTCAGTGTCCATGTAGTATATTCAGTAGCAGTTTTTCCCTGACACAGGTTTGGGGCAAGGAGGAAGTCACGTTCTTTCCTGAGAATCTATCCCATAAGAAAACAAAGGTTAAAGGAGGACAGAAGTGTTCGTACTCTATGAGAGCTTTTGAGTAGAGTGTTTCTGACATTTCCATTCTTACACCTGGGGCAGGACAAAGAGAGGTGGGCCTGCCAGCTTGTTCTGCTTGATCAGAATGCACATTCTTAACCTTTTGTGTGATAAACCTGTTGAAATACCTGGAGAAAACTTCATCAATAATGCTGAGAGTTTGTTATATTGATAGTTATTTATTGTTTCTTAATTAGTATTTATTTATATCCATTTTGCAAATGCTAGGAGCCAAATACTATTCTAAGCAGTTTACACTGTTAATTTAATAATTATGCATGTGCTTCCTGGAGGCTGGGACCGTGTCAGAGTGTGATTGGCAGAAAGATAGAAGAAGAGATTTCCTTGATCTGAAGGTTAGATGAATCCTAAGTCAGGGCAGACCCACGGCACTAGAAGCATCCAGTTGCCCCACGCCTACTTAACCAGCTGTGCTCCACTTCCCAAGCAAGGCAAAACGTGGGATGCGGAATGTGAGATGTGGGATGGCAAGTGGTTTTCATTCCTCGTTACAATTCTTATGATTTGGAAGAAACAACATAGACATTTTCTAAGAATTGTTCATCTAAGCTCAGCAAGAACAAGTGCTTCTATTGATTAGCAATGTCTGCCACGCACATAGATGGGGAGCGGCAGTGTTCTCCTAATGTAGTCACTAAACCTAACACTTCTGCAGAGAAGACGGACTCTCCTCCCAACCATGTCCTTGGAAAGGGGCAAAATTCAAACCCCAGTGCAGAAGAGAAACTACCATCAAGACTGTATTCTCCTTTCCAGAATCCATGGCCACAACTATGATCACAATTGCTGGTATAAGACAAAGAGTTGATGAAAGGATGAGTCCCAAAATGTGTAAAAAAAGTTAAGAGCTGTTGCTCTCTCTACAAAAGCTTAGCACTTCAGCTCATTACACCCTTAGGAAAAACTCCTCTGAACCCTCTTTCACCAAGTAGGTCTGACTTCCTGTTCTATGATGCTAAAAGTTTTAATACATTTACTTCAAAATACTAAGCACATTTTGTAATTATTTAAACTTATGATTAGTCAATAATCTCATGTGCCTCCCACTAATGATGAGCTGAGCTCCACGAAGGCTGAACCTGTCTTGCATCATTCACATCCAGTGTCTGCCTCACTCCCTAGCAAGCAGAGGGCCCTCAGTAAATACTGAATATGTGGTTGAGTGGATGAAGCAGTAGAATTTTGGAAAGGCTTATTGAGAGGTTTTGACCATCTCATTATCCCATGGGATATCATCTGTACAGTGTTGTTGTTTAATTCACTTTGTGATTAAATCGGTTTGGGAGATGGGGAAAGCAGAGTGAATGGCAAATTTATGTCAAGCAGGTACCATTCTAAGAAAAAATAAGAGTATTTTTCTAACAATAAATCCTGTCCTCAAGAAAGTTTTAATTCTTAGTGTTAGTAAATGTTATTTTAATAGGACAAAACAGTTGAACAAATAAAAAAAAAGTCTCCCATTAGCAAGGACCAAACTTCTAAAATGTATAAGCAAATATAATATAGGTTTCTGCATCTGGTAGAACAACTTTGGGGGATGTGGGCCATTGAGGAGTAATGGGAGAGAAACATTCTAGAAGAACCAACCATGACCAGATGGGATTTGATAAGATAGGGGGCACATTTGGCTAATTTGGTTGAAGATTCAAACGCCATCTCCACTCCTTGAATTTTTTTTTCAAGTAAGCTGCCTAAGTTGTGGGTCCAGCAGCTGTCAAAACATGGTCTAAGAGGAGCCAAAGATGTATTTGTCACCAGCTCTTTTCGTTCTAAGAGGAAGAAGATACCTGGGCCATGAGAGTGTCTTACCTCCTGACCAGGGTGGGAGAATAGGGGAGAGAGGAGGTTGTCTACCGAACTCAAGGAAGCGGTCCTGTCCTTCTTTAAGAGCCTGGTATTAAGAGCTTAATCCTATAAGTTCCCTGTAAGTATAGTTAGGGAGGACTGAGATGGGCTAGTAGCCCACTCTTTGATACCTTTAGCTAACCTGGGGGCACATCTGAAACACATCTCCCAGTGGAATGCAAGCATCAGTAGAAGCAGAGTAGAACCCAGAATAAGTAAGGCAGCCTGTGAAAGACACAGATTATTCAATTAAATTATCTCTCATTCCAGTCCCAAACAAGGAGACACAGCACAGATTCCACGAACAAAATAATGAAGCCTTGCTCTAAGCAGCATCCATTACGGAAGGTGGGGTGTCCCAAAGTGTCTCTCAGGGGGCAACAGGAGGATCCAGACCAACTTGTGCCAGAAACTCACCTTCAGGGCACTGGTCTGTGCCTCCCCAATTTATCTTCTTACTTTCCACTTAGAGTCTCAGCTCTCTTTCTCTATCTAATCTATCTCTTTAGGTCTAAGCACTAGTGGCACTCAATGAGTATCTATTGAATGAATGAATATTCACATCATCAATCTGGAATCTAGGCCAGCTATATAATTTGCAATTCCTAGTGAAAAATAAAAACATGAGGCTCTCATTTAAAACCCAGGGTAAAAATATTGTTAAAGATATAAAGACACAAAGCTTTGCTTTCTTCCATATCTTCTCCCTCAACTTATCAGGATTTTTTACTCTGCTGCTTCATTTGTTCTCAGTAAATAAAAATTTAAAATTGAAGTTATTAGCATGAATTTTACCATCTATATTGTACAGCGTCAGTTTTAAATGGAAATAGAAAAGCATTTAGCTCATATGCAGAATCACCAAAATTATTCTTCTTTCAATTTCTATTTCATAACTTATACAAACATTTATTTTTTGTTCTTACCCAAACAGTGGAAACATTGTGCAAAACTAACTCAACTGTTTTTTTTTTTTCCACTTCTTGTTATAATTTTACCAGTACTCTCTACCTTTGGCTTATACATGATTAAGGTTGAATAAGAAAATGGGCAGGGGGAGACAAAGGGTTGCCCTATCTTTCTCATTCCTTCTGTGTTATCATTTTCAGCATGAATGATTGGCTAATACAGGGAAATAAAAGCATAAGAAAAGATATGATGGAGTCCTTGGTCTTTTCTGTTATTTTGAACACCATTGCCTGTCCCCGAGAATCATAGCAAGAGCCCCAGGAACATTCACTCAATACTTTGTAATGTACATAACGTATTAGCTATTGGATCACCCCCATAACCAAACCAAAGTCCAGGTCAATTGAATTGTATTCACATAGTTCATAGAAATAGCTTCATTTTATTACCTTAAAAGATTTGTCCATGTGGTTAGAAGTAAAGAGGAGAAAGACAGTAAGGGGAAATATAGAACAAAGAATTTCTGTGGTTAATTTTTATCTATCATATTTCTGGTCCTGAGGGTTCTAAACTGATTAAATACTAATATAGCTTCTGACCAATGTGTCTTTGTGGGACTCTACAGGGTTCGTTTTCCTTACCACCAAAATTCAATTCAACAAATATTTATTAAGTTTTACCGTATGCTTGCTGTGACAATACCAAGACCAGCTAGGTAGGGCAGAACCTGAAAGCTGGCTGGCAATCAAACTTTTCTCCCTTGGAACTACATGGGTATTTAGCAAGTTGGAATAAAAGCTTCCGAAAAGGTAAAGAGAGATTCTCTACAGGAAACATATCCCCGTCTGTCTCCAGTGTGTGCACAATTGCATACTTCCTCACCCTGAAATTGGTTTTGTCAGTACTCTTTCAAGATAAATTACAGTAAGAAAAGGGACCTAGGGACATGTTAAGAGAAGTTAGCATTGTGTCTTCTGGACCGATTAAAGCTGAAGAGGTTAGTTACATCAGGAAGAACTAGTTAGAGATTCTGGAAGGGCTGCTGTGGTTTTACCTTGTGGGCGGGTAGTCAGGCATCTGCCAAGATGAAGAGGCTCCACCACCCTAATTGCAAAAGAAGAAAAGAGGTGTTTTCAGATTAATTTTGAACCTAATCAAACTGTGTGTGTGTGTGTGTGTGCGCACGCGCTAAGAGTGAAGAAAGGATTTGAGAAGAAATGGTTCATTCATCCATTCATTCTAGAGATATTTTCTGAATACCTTTTCTACATGTCGTGTTGAGCTGGCTGTTACAACAAAACTATAAAGAAGACATTGGTTTTGCCCAGATAGTACTCTTAGTCTAGGGGGAGAGACAGTTACATGAAAAATAAATACAATACAATGTGGCACGTGTATAGAGCTAATTACAGGTGCTATGGGACACCTTAGGGGCTGGCATAAAATCCATGCCCAGGCATTTAGTAACTCCTAGCACAGAACGGGTCCTTTATATAAATATTTGGTGAATACATGAAAGAAAAAGCGAGGACAGTGCTTCCCAGAGGAGTTAATACATAAGGTTAGTCCTCAAAAATTTATTAGGAGTTATCAAGATTGTTCCATGCAGAAAGAACAGGTACAAAATTCCAGGTACAAAAGACAGCACACATCTCCAGGAAGAGTCCAAAGAGGTAAAAATCAATAGCTAGACTGCAGGGCTTGAGAAGAAGTGCACCTTCGGAAGTGAGTGAGCTTGAGGTTCCTAAGGCAAGTTCCACACCAGCAGTTAGTTAGTATACGAGTTGAGAGTGTTTAAATTTTTGGCTTCAGTTTTAAAGCAGGAGCCCATTGTTGGAGTGCAGTGGCCAAGGTATTATAAGTGGTATAGCCATCCAGTTTTCTTCTCCTAACCCCCTGCCCAAGAACTAGAGTATTCTTTTCTGCAGGTGAGTCCTTGCAGGAGCACTCACCATCTCTCACCAGGATTGAGTTTCCTGACAGTTGTAATTGTTAGTTCCCAGGAGGATATAAAAGAGCTTCACAGGGTGATTCTGGGTCCTCTGGGGTTGTCAGGCAGTGCAGTACCAAGTGTAACAGTCTCATCCTTCCAACAAAGACTTGATTTGGGAAATAGGATGTTTGACTGTAGTTAATCCTCTATACTTTGACATCAAATATGAGGAACATTCTCCAAAGAGCCATGACTTGACTCAGCTCATGTGCAAGGAAGAGAGAGCAGTTCCAGACTGCTCAGTTTATCCACTATCCCTAATCCAAAATCTGCAGACTCTTAGAGTTATTCTGGTTGTTTTTTTTTTTTTTTATGCTTGCCCAATAAATATTTTAATCTTTCTTACATATCCACAAGAACTTTAAATTGTCTTTGACATCTTTGTACAGAAGCTCCTTGTCCAGGGCACACATTTGGAGTTAGACTGCCCAGCTTTAATTCCTGGGTCCATATCCAAATTGCCCACAATACATCATCATGGTAAACATCCATGTCTGGCCACCTGCCAGTTGCCTCTTGTGGGATCGTTCAAATAGGTCCTCAATCACCCACCTGGTTCAATTTATGGTGCCTGAAACACTGAAATTCTAGGAATCAGCAGTTTTAAAATTCCTTGGAAGAACATTTTCTGTGATCAGCTATTTTTTTTCTCTTTTAATCACTTGATTCTTTCTTACTATCCCTGTAAATACATATTACTTTTCATCATTAGGGAGTCATTACATAGTTCACCTAGATAGTGCCCTGTGCTTTAAAGACCTGGACCGATTATAATTAAATGGTATGGATCACTGCATATATGGCATTAGTCCTTGGACACTCAGTAGCTATTAACCTACTTTAATAATTGACCGAGGCTATTGATTTTTTTAAAATATAGTTATATGTTTCTATCTTAGTGGAACCAATTACAGTTTATAAGTTTGTTGGAGGCCAGATGATTTCTCAAAACTCTACTCACTCTATCTCAGGGAGATAATAAATGACAACAAAACGACCTCTGACCCATGGGTGACTGCGGCTGGGTTACTACTTCAGTCCAACTCAAAAGCTCCATGAGTGTTTCTACCGAAATAGTACCTAGGGAGGGTGAGAGAGCATGTGAGCAGCAGGAAAAGCTACGGGAACAAGCCGTCACTGTAAACCCGCTGTTACCGCCTACTTAAATCAGACTTTAAAATCCACCAGCCAGCCACAGACTTAGTTTTTGATTAGGTACCAATCTTCAAAATTGGAAGATTTCCCTTAAAAATTCGTATTCCAAGTGAGAATTAAAAACTCAGACCTGACGGTGCTGGGCCTTCCTTCCTTGTGGTGGTAACTGATGGGGACTTGGTAGTGGCTGCTCTTCTTTTGAAGGACAGGACACTTTTACTTTCTGGCTCACCAGGGCTCTACTATTTCCCATTGTTATGGACTGAATTATATCCCCCAAATTCATATGTTAAAGCTCTAATCCCCAGTGGGACAGGACCTTTAAAGAGATTATTTAGGTTAAATGAGTCATAACAGTAGAGCCCTAATCCAATATGAACTAATTTAATCTTCGCAACAGTCTTGTGAGGTGGGCTTTATGATGCTTATTTTGCATAGGAGGAACTGAGTGTCCAGGAAGGAGTATCCTGAGTCACAAATTTAGAAAGTAGTCAAGAGTCAGTCATACCTCTGTGACTTTATTCTTTTTCTCTACAATGAGAATAGCAATAGCACCTATTTCCTAGGGTTTTGAAAAAATTAAGTGAGTTAATACATGTGACATGCTTCAACAGTGGCACGTAGAAGGAAGCAGTAAGCTCTAGATTGTCATAATTTCATTTCACAGAATATGAGTCCATCAGTAGTAAGAAGCTCCATTATTTTGACACATTAAGAAAGAAGGAAAAAAATGCTGCTGATTAAACTATAACCTAAGGCTTTCTTATCACTTAGAATTTTACGTTATGCTTATTTGAAGAGTGCTTTCAGCTTAATTAAACATAGATTTTTAATCATAAATCATCTTTGTGCATACATAAAAAAATGTGAAATAAATTGGTTAAGGTTATTCCTATAACTTCTTCAAAATTTAGAGTCCTAATCTTCTTTGCTTTTCCACTTAGTCTCATTGATTTCCAAGCTCTTCCACACAATATCCTCCTCTGTGCCATGAAAAGTGCTGATGATGAAGCACTTCCTAAAATAACCCATAATATCATAATATGAAAAGTCTTTGCTGGAGCTCTCCTTAATGCAGTTTTACAATTGTGTAGAACTAGCCTTTATTGACTCTAGCACTAGAAATTTTACCAATACTCTGAGCAACAGTTGGTATCTTACAGTTAAAAGAGTGCTCTGCTCCTGCCTCCAGGATTTCCTTCCAAGCTGTTGACACCCACTTAACAGGTGCTGATGCTGGCACTTGGAATGTGCATATAGGTGATGCCAACCACTTCGCAACTACTGCCTCCCTAGAGGGATCATAAACTGCCATCAGTTGAAAGATGAATCCTGGTTTCAGAGACCTTAATATAGAAGATGTGAATCTTGTAGTTGATGAAATAAAGTACAGTTGACCCTAGAACGACATGGATTTGCAATGCGCAGGTCTACTTATACGTGGATTTTTTTCAATAAATACCTGTACTGTTTTGATTCATGGTTGGGAGTCAGCGGTTGACTCTGCAAGCCATTCTGAGAGTCTTTTATTCTTTTTAGAATGGTGAAAAGAATCAGAAACTTGAAGTGCAGAAACCCTGAAATATCTATCTAAGGCCACATCTTGGTTATCATAGGCAAGAGCCCTGACATCTATATTATTTTTAAATTCCTTAGGAGATTCTAAAGCCTAACCTGTATGGAATGAATAGACCACCAGTGGCCAATAACTCAGCAACTTAGGAGTGATCAAACAGGAGTCACTGGAAAGGTCATTCTGGGCAGAAGAGCATCTGCCTCAGTGCTTAGACTCATGGAGAGTTGATAGAGAAGGAGAAATGTTGCTTCTCCTGTTACTTTTTAAAACTTGCTCTATTAAAAAAAAAAGTATCTCCTTTCTGACTTACGATTAGTTATTTTAATGTAGAATTTTAGGGTTACTTCTTTGGTTGAAAAATAGAGTTTAAGAATACAGTCTTTTAGTTCCTTCAGGAACTATGGACAAAACATACCTATAGCTCAAGCCTTAAAATTCACAAGGTGGGATGGTGCCAGCATCTTACAGGTAGAACCACCAACATTTCAGGATGCATGATGGGGAGACAGGTGGTCTTTCAAATGCTACATCTGCTAATAATTTTGCAGAGTTCAAAAACCATCCCAGTAGTTCTTTAAACATCTTATAATTGGCGACATCAGCCAAGAAGGTTTAGGGAAATAGAACATATAGTATCAAGAGTTGTCACAAGAATAGAGATGCTTTTTTTCCTTAGTGCCAAGATATCCCTTCTAAAGATATTTCACAAACCTCAAGGTCACCTTTGTCATTTCTGCTATGCTTCATTAATTTAGTTCATCAATCAGTCAATCAGTCAACAAACAACTTTGAATTTCTAGTCTTTGCCAGGCACTGTAATAGGTGCTGCCAAAAAAGAAAAATGATTAAGACTTGACCTTCTTCCTAAAAAGATCAGAGTCTAGTGGAGACAGATAAATGAGAAAATGACTAAAAGAGTATGAGTTCTAGTTTAATGAAAGAAACAGAAGAGGCAAAAAAAAAAAAAAAAAGGTAACTGAACCCCAACTTAAAAGCTGTCTTAGAGAAAAGAATACTCCCTCTGGTTAATTACAGCCTGATTCTTCCTGCAAGTGCCCAATACTTTTTTTCTCTCTCTTGCTTAGGTGATCAGAGTGCGAGAGAGGTGGTACTATGACTATGGCAGCTAGCTTTGCAATTTTCTTCACCCCTCTTAATGAATCACTTTATTACTCAGAATTTACTGTAGTTTAAATTTCTGAATCACCAAGAAAAGGCAGAGGGAACCAATTTCACATGTAACTGCCCTTATTTTTTGTTGCCCTCTCAAAGGGAAAAAAACAGTAGCTCTTGCATTTCAGTAAATACAGAAAAGGAGACTTACTCCTCCTGAGATACTCATTTAACCAGAGATGTTTGTAAATTGGCGTTAACCTAAATATGATAGGAAATGCTTATGACAAACTTTATTTTTATACCTGGCATGATATAATTGAATAGCACTTAGAAGCCCTGGGACTCCAGATGAAGAGCAAACATTTTGTACTATTTTATTTTGTGACTTTTTAAAGTCTGAAATTATTTCAAATTGAAATTTTTTTTAATACCAAAAAAAAAAAAAAAAAAAGAGGGTAAAAGAAGAACATAATTTCGCCAGGATGGGAAGGGCAAGAGAAAGTTTTAATAGAGGAAATTCCAGGCAAAAATAGAGACGTGAACTCACGTGGTGTATCCAGGTAACTACAAGTAGTTTAAACGACTGAAATGTAAGATATCGGAAACAGAAGGGATAAGGAAGAACATAGACTAGTATGACACAAGAGAGAAAAGATCATAGAGAAACTTGTATACCATGCTGAGGTTTTTCATTTGCATTTTATAGGCTTCCAAACCCCACTAAAGTGACTTGATTACATTTGCATTTTACAAAAATCAATCTGGAGAATGAATTAGAGGAAGGTGAAGTTATGGACCAATAAGAAGGCTATTTAAATAGTTCAGTAAAAGATTATATGGAAATAGGAAATCATAAGATCACCCAAATTTTGATTCAAATTTGATTAAAATTGCAGTTGGAACCACAGAGCACATATCACAATGGCATTTTATGAGAAATCTCAAGAGGAAGGAAAGTTGTTGGCACAAGAGCCCTTAAGACTTCAAAGAGCTAGGCTAAACATCATGATATGTTATAAAAATATGGGAGAAAGTTGAAAAATGTTTGCAAACCCATTACCACAGACACATGGTAAATAAAGAGAATTAATCAGGTATAGTGAATGAAATTAAAGCTACAGAACTCCATATATTGTTATTTTAGAATTAAGTTCTGGCCAGTTTGCTAAAAAGGGGACAAGAATTTCCTGCAATACTTTGTTTTCTAACCACTAAGATTTGTAATTTTCTCCTATGGAATATAACCGTTAATTTGCAGGTTACTCCAAGCTTGTTTTGCATGTTTGTGGTTAGATATATTTTTCTCACTGTTCATTTGTTATAGGAATTTTTACTTGCTAGATTATGTTTGTTGCAGAAAATCAAGTTTACTCACTGACATTGTAATATACCCTGACTTCTTTCTGGAACTCCTCCACTACATAAGAGGTATGAATTTCAAAGTGTTAATCATTGGTGTTGCCTTCCTCTCTGTAGACATCTTTGCGGGGGGGAGGGAACTAATGCATAATTTCAAGAGATTCATTCTAAACCAAGTAGCTTGTTTCTTCCACAATGACAAGGGCCTTAACCTAGGACACAGATGGTAACAGAGAGGAACAGATGGAGTTAAGTGTTATAGAGGCAGATAAATGGGTCTTATTTAAAGGATACGAATGATGAAAGAGCGTGGAGGATGCCTCCCAGATATATGTCTTAAGTGATGAGGAATATAGTGTTTTCATTAACCAAAATACAGGAGACAGAGCAGCTTCAAAAGATCACAAGCATCATTTGAGACAAGCCAAATTGAATGTGCATTTAGTTACATTTGAACTAAAGGAAGTTGTGTGAATGCACTCAACCTGCACAGTGAGCAGGTAGTTGAAAATATAGATCTGAGCTGAGGAGGGAGATGGGTTGGTAATAAAGACTTGAAGATTGTCAATATATTAGTGATAGCAATAGCTATAACTGAATGATACCCACTGAATTAATAATCATTTACCTTTGTATGTAAAGGATAACTGTATGTATGGCATGCGACAATTTTCTAAGCACACTTACCATATAATACCTCATCTGAGGTAGGTAGGTCAAAAGCAGTTACTCCTGTTTTACAGATGAATACACTAAGGGCCAGGCTGGCTGAAACGTGCCCAAATCCAGAAGTCCACTCCAGAACTCAGATTTCCTGACTCCAATGTTCATTCTCTTTTCCCATGCCTCATACATAGTAAAGCCATTGTGTGCAAATCCATGAATGGGCCGTGGGGCTAAACAATGTGCTCTCCAACTCAGGTAAAACTCATCACTCAGAAACAGATTCCAAATTCTCCATTGCCCTAAAACAACTTAAGCACGAACTTATACTTCATTCTGAAAGCACTCTGGGCAGGTATCACCTTTCTACCACAGCTGGTGTTTGCCTCCTTCATGTCATACTTTCAGAAGTCTCCCATCTCTTGTCAGAGGGAAAAAAGAGCCTCTGCAAGAACCAAGTGTTGTGTTGCTCGCTGCCTGCTCTCCTGAGGCAAGGGGAAATCAGTTGTCTTGTGCCATTTACCTTAAATCATAGGCACACAGGACAGAGTGAGCAGACTGTCGGATCTCACACAGTCCTCCTGGACTGTTCGTGGAGGGGTTGACAGAGAACTTAACGTGAGCACAAAACCACAGAAGAGCATTATTATCCTCTGTGTCCCTGAGTTTTATGAGCCAAGTGACTCAGACCAGAGTATTCTCTAACCTAAAACATATCTCTTATGAGAAACTGGTTAAAACTCATATGAAAGAGGTTATTTATTTTCCAGAGGGAGTCTTGAATATTTGAGGTGAAATGGTATTGAACGGGATGAATAGTATTTCAGAAGAAATTTTTTAAAGAATGTGGCCTACATGAAGACAAAAAGCAAGAACCATTTGCAGAATAGAAAGAAGTAGTAAAGGAACAAGAGAAGGACACAAAAGCAATGCTACTAACAAAAAGCGCTAGTCTTGGAAGTTGCGTTCATGCGCTCAACCATGCAGAATTGCATCTACTTTAAAAAAGTGCAAAGTGAACATTTTTCAAGTAGAATCACCATGGAAATCAAAAGATATAAAGCATTCTTAAGCAACTGAAAGCTCCAGATACACCATTCTCTCATCACACATGAATGTCAGACACCATATAGTTTATACGCAAAGATGCCATTAAATTTAATGAGAATTTTACATGCACAAAAACTCTGGAGTTTGGATACACGAAATGAAGATTTGAATTACTAAGACAAAAATAGGTCAGAAGGGCCCCTATAATCTTGGAAAAGTAGGATTTGGGATTTGAATAAATTTTTTCTTTGGCAGGGGTACATTGCTGTTGGTGTATTAGGATATTCTCAGTTGGGTTTCCCTTTTTATGTCTCTTTAATGTAGAGACTGACAAAACAGCGGATATAGATGGGTCTATAAAACATCTAGGAATGAGTGAGGAAAATAAAATCAAAGTTAGGTAATTAGAAAACATAAAATACTGCATGGGGCGTTGTGAAGGAGAGTCGAGAAAAGGAGTTAAAAAAAGTAAGGAATGTGAAGAATTGGACAGTCTTTTTATGGTAATATGGTAAATTTTATCCTTGATTAGATATATACTAGGTATTAAGAAAGAAATGTTACTTCTTACAAAATAACAAAAAGAAGTATGAGCAAATTCTAATAGTCAATTTATTGAGAATAGGCTTTTAAAATGCATTCACAATATCTACATTTTCCAAATGAGTATATTTATTTTTATGATGGGAAATATCTAATTTAAATATATATTGTTGTTTTCTAAGTAAAGTCTTAAAGTTCAAGCATCCTCAGCTTTTATAATAATGGTACACCCCACAACTTGGGTCTACACAACATTCACATTATAGAATTGAACATGAGTTAGAAGATCTAGCTTCCAATTCTCATTACTAACTGTGGAAATTGGGCAAATCATTTTAATTCTCTAAGCTCCCATTTCCTAATAGGTAAAATCAGGATGGTGTGGTGATGGTTACCCACTCATTTTACAGAAAAACAAATGATAAAATGTATTTTCAACCACAGTGACATCTACATAGTGTTAGTGTGGTATAAACATTTCTAAAATGCACATTCATTCAATTTCATCTATAAATACTCACTTTTTAAAAATCTTTATCTTTTCTTTTTATAATGTAGTCATATTTAAAATTTTAAAAATATAAAAATGCAAAAAATAAAAATAAAAAGCATATAGGGGAAAATAAAAGTCAAACATAAATATTACTATCCAGAAAAAAACTCTTGTTAGTATTTTCAACACCACAGTCTCTTAAATATTTCTTCTGAAATCTTATTCATTCCATTCAATATCATTTCACCTCAAAAACTGAAAACTTTCTCCTTTGGGAAATAAATAATCTGTTACTTACAAGTTTTAATCAGTTTTTGATAAGAGGTACATTTTAGGTTAGAGAATATTCTGGGTTGGTAGGAAATCAAATTCAAATAAAGATGGTTCCAATAAAGAGACTTAATGAAGGGACAGCTTTCAGAAGCATGAGCAGGGATAGGGGATTAGACAAGGGGTGGTGAAGCAGACAGAGAATAGCAAGTGTGGGCAGCTGTTACCACTCCTTAGCCAGAGGCCACAGGGAAAAAACTGTAGTTACTTGGCAGGAGCCATAGTTATGGGTTAAGAGCCATAGATTTGGTACCAAGGAGGTCAGATTACTTTTATCGCCGAAGGGGGAAGAAATCAAATACCAGATTGCTTTCTTCTCTAACCTGCCAATCTTCTGCTAGTGCCTTCTATTGGCCAAAACCAAGTGGAAGAGTCCAACTCGAAGCCCTCTGCTGAAGAAGCTCCCAAAATACAGTAAGAGTCAGCCTCTCAAGGCACTTAGCAAAGTAGACAAGAGTGGAAAATCAGTCTGATGAGAGGCCATCAAATAGAGAGCAACTAGTATGTGGATGTGTATTAGAGTGAGAAAAGTAGTAGACAGTTTTACACCCTAAACTTTCAGTCAAAATTACAATGACCATGTTATTAAAAGTTTTTGCCTGTGGCATGATTTTTTATGCCCTTGTAGCATTTCATCAACAAGATATCTTATAATTTATTTAAAGCCTATAAATTATTTTTTTTCTCTTTTTTGAGAAAAAAAATCACTATTTGTATTTATCTCCTAAGTGTCTTATAAATTCCTAGGGTTAGAATTACTGGATTAAAAGATCTAAACACACTGATAAAGTTCTTGGTACATATGTCAAATTCTCCAGAAAGTACATGAAAGTGCCCATTTCAATGCAAACTCAATCAATACTAGACATTTTCATATTTTTAATTTTGCCATTTCAATTGGTGAGGAAAATCTATCCTGTTCTAATTTGCATTTCTTTCATTAGTAGTACTATTAAACATGTTTTCAATTTTACTATTTACTTCTCTAGTATTAGTAAACACCGAGTTCCTATCTTTTCTGGGTTCTTCTTTTATAAAGGATCACTGGAAATAAGGTGTCTGGTGTTCAATTTATTCTCTAGTTTATTTAGTTATATATGTCTTACTACCACAAATTATTTTCTACTATCATTTTTTAAATTTTCAAAGCATAAATTTATAGGTTAAATTCCAATAAAAAAATCTTAGAACCTTCAAATTTTTATTGTTCTGTAATTAAATAGTAATTTTGGTACATAACCCACCATCAAGATCTGAAATGAATTATTTTAAACTTAAGAAGACAGAAACACAGAGTGAAGATGGGAAGGTAATTTGTTGAAACTATCTACATAATACTTTTTAATAATCTGCTCTTCAGGCAAACAAACAAACAAACAAAAAAAGAAACTAAGATCCTATGGCAGATTGGAGAAACATGGTCACAATATTTTATAGCTACTTTCATCTAAAGATAAATTGTATTTCCCCTTTTCTTAAATATAGGCTGACCTGTGTCTAGCTTTGACCAATAAATAGAATGTGACAGACGTGATGTTATGGGAACCATAAAGCCCAGGGTTAAGGAAATTTTGCGGCTTCTCCTTTTGCCCTCTTGGAATGCTGCTCTGACCAGACATGGAAGGAAGCCGGTCCAGCATACGGAGGAGAAGAGGCCATGTGGAGAAGTGGGTGCCTCGGTCTACAGCCAGCACCAACAGCCAGGCGTGTGAGACAAGCCATAATGGCTCTCCACCTGAATGCAGCCTCATGAACAAGCTCAGACGAAACCAGCAGTGGACCCGCACAGCCAACCCACAGCATTGTGAGGGAAAAAAATAGTTATTTGAGCCACTAGAGCTCAAATACTGGAGCGGACTGTTTCTTAGCATCATTAACAGATACTTTATAAGAAGACATGTCTTTGGACCACTGATTGATTTCAGTTTTATCCTACAATACAAATGCAAAAAACAAACAAACAAACAAACAAACAAACAAACAAAAACTTGAAAAAGAATCACATATAAGTGGATAAAAATCAAGATGTATTTTTAAGAGGAAGAAGTGATTAATAAAATTAAATTATATGTATAAACCACACCACAACTAAAAAGTAACCCCACTTCCATGGTTCATGTGGGCTTCTCTGGGTCTATTTCCCATGGACAGATTGTGCAGCTGAGATGCCTCAGGGCACAAGGACACAGCCACCGTAGGGACAAACAACCTGTGGGTTTTCCCAGCACCATCATATTCCAGAGCAGAAGTCTGAAGAAGTCAATAATTCTAGATTCAAATCTAGTCTTCCAAGTTATGATGAAGATATATTTACCAGTATTTGAAGATAAAACATTTTAAGTTTGTTACTTGATTTAAAACAAAAATATTTTGACCTTTGTTATCCAGGCCTCCATTGTACTCTTTTCTGGGACTCCACAGATGTCAGCCCCCGACGCTCTAAATAGGGGTCCATTGACCCTGAGGGCCATCAACATATTCTTTCCCATAACATATTCACTTTTGGTAACAGTTTTGCCATTTGTGTTTCAACTGAACAAGTATTGATTTAGCATTTGCTATGTGCTGAATACTCAGAAAGGTGGTATGCAATAATTAACTGAGATAACTCTTTGGTTGAAAATAAATATCCCCCATATTTTTAATTTTGGAACACTGTGAGATGGTTTTGCAAAAGCTGATATAACTTTAAACAAAACAAAAAAAATCGATTTTGTTGCTTTTTATAGTCTCATTTCTAATTCCTTTTTAATAAGAATCTGAAATGTAGATGGGATTATAGCTACTCTTTATAGTTTTCTTTTACTGTACATATATTTCTTGTGTGTGTTTTTTATAATGGGTTTGCATAATAATAAAATAAAAAAGTAAAAAACAGACAGTATATACCATATGAAAGTATTCTATGGTTAATTCTCTGAGCCAAGAAAGTAGCAGAATAGATGGCAAAAAAAAAAAGAGAGGATTCAAGAGATATGTGGAAGGAAAGTTAGGCAAAGCTTAGAGATACAGTAAAAGGTGAGAGTTGAAGAAGAGAGAGAAGAGAAACCAAGACGATGACCAGCATTTTGTTTTAAGCAGTTGATAAGAAAGTAGTGTTGCCCACTGAGATGCGGAACAACATGAGTAGGGAAGCAGTGGAGAAGATAAAGACAATTATTAAATGCCCAATTGCTGAACGTGGAGAATGGATGGAGTAGCAGAAAATACCATCACAGTATGACTTTTCCTCCTTTTTAAGGCCACGATCATCCTTTTTTTAGAATAATCATCCCATTTGCTCACTTTTAGCTTGCCTTTCTTTGATCTGAAGACCATTTCTTATTTTCATTTTGCCCAATATCTCATTTTGCTAGTGAGGTTCTCCTCCTCCTACAACACTACAAACAGGCTCAGAGGGGTTAACTCCTAGAACCCCTGATGGAAATACTACAGGTAATGAAAACTGGGTTCGAGTCTGGCTGGCTGCAGTTCCTCCTATTAATGGGTAGAAATGTAATATTCATTAAAAAGAATTCAGACTTCAATCATTCTAATGATCATGAAACTTCTTTCATCAATGCATAATAGAACAAAAAGATTTATTTTCATCAAAAATAAATCTGTTCAAAGTCTTATACAGGCCAAGATATTTCTGATCTGCTTGGAAATAGTAGGTACATTTTTATACAGCTGTCCTGTTCTTCACCACTGTGGTCAATTTAGAATACCCCATTATCTAGTGAAACTTAGCAGCCTAAACTTACCTTCAATTAAGAAACTCCTCACTTTCTGTCCCTCTGCTCAGTAAAACATCATTTTAAAAAAGGCACCTAGTCTTGGCTCAGGGAATTAACTATAGAATACTTTCATATTTGTGTATACTGTTTGTTTTTTGCTTTTTAATTTTATTACTATGCAAACTCATTATTAAGAAGATACTGTATGTCTTCTTGCCTTCCTATGATGGGTTATGGGAGAAATGAGAAACATGATATAGTCATCAATAAAATTACTACACTGCCCATATGCAGTCCTCAAAAGTTAGAGAATGACTGCTTAACATTTTCTAAGTTTCAACAAAAAGCTTCATCAGACGACACTGTCTGTAGGCATCTGCATTTTCAGAGTATGAAAGAAATGTGAGTCCTCCAGAGTGGACAGCCACTTTACATTGTATAGACTTCCCTTGTGCTGTTAAAATTGATTCTTGTTAAACTTGAAAGCCAATCCGTTTGCAAACTTAAAAAAATTAGAAATCACATGATCTGACTTGGTCAATTAGAGCATCACATTCTTCTGGCCATAGTGGTTGATCCAGGGATGGGCATGTGACCCAAGTCCATAAGACAGATGGAGGCTGAAGCTGAGATTTCTCAGAGGGAATCACACATGCCACCCTCTTCAGTTACACATGTTCTGAACATAATGAATGAATGATGCTTGTTGATGTGCACCTAAGTTTTATATATTGAATGTGTGAATAAATGAATGAATGAAAGAAAAAATTGAGTCCTATATAACCGAGAGATTACATAGTTTTCCCACAGTCACAGAGGGAGAGTGAGGACTCTTTCAAAGAGATAAAATAAACATCTAACTGGCTGAGCATGAAAATCGTCTATTGCCTTATTTGACTAAGATCCAGTTGAGGAGGTTTTCAGACAAAACTAGATGCAGGAGGTCAAAAGATGTCATGAAGGCTTGGCTTCTCTTTATCTCTCAGCTGTTCCTTTCTGAATCATTGGCTTCACCTTCAGGCTCCACAAGGTGACCCTCTAGAAGTCCAGGGCAGTCTCCTCTTCATGGCCCAAAGTACCAAAAGGGAAAAAAGTATGCATTTTCCCAGGGGTCCTACCACAAGCCTCAATGGATCTCATTGACACTGATTGGTACATGTGAGGATACTGACTGACTCATTGGGTCGTGGGAAAGGAGAGCTCACATGGCCTCCAGATGGCAGGGTGAGAAGGTATCAATTTCCCACACATAGCTCCTTGTGTTCTTCTCTAGCTACCTTGATCACTGGTGTAGTGTCCTTTTACTGCCTGGTGATGACTCATCCTGCTGGCATCAAAGGATAAAATCTATGTCCTGCCATTTCTCTTTGATCAGTGTCCTGTGATCACCCTTGCTGAACTGACTCCTCCTCAGTAATTGCTGGTATTGCATATACCCCTGAGATCACACTGTAAATCCCTATTGATAGGCAGAATGGTCCACTCAGCAGTTGTCAGCTACAGAGTTACTTCACACCCATGTGGCATCCTCCTGGTAAGCTCAAATAAGCTACTTCCCAAATCTCTCTGCAGAATATGTGATAATTTATTAACACCTTCCATGTCCTGTGCCATACTCTCCAACATTATTTCTCTTTCTGCCTAGTACTAATATCACTCACTTGTCCTTTCCTTTGTTCATCATGTTTTTTAAGATGAAACTGAAATACATCTCTGGCTTTCTAGATGGTTCCCACTCTCTTCCTCTCTTGCAGTTGTCATCTGAGCTCAATGCAAACTCCCTTCTCCTTTCTCATCTCTACCACTATCTCTGGATAGTGGGCTCTGGGTACTAGAACATCTCCATCTGCTATTTGGGCCACTCAGTCTGCATGTCCTGCTGATGCTTTCAGTTCAACATAACCAAAACCAAACACCAGCTCTTCCTCCTAATTTCCCTGCTTCCATTTAAGGCATTTGCAGCTCAAAACTCTTCTTCTTCTTTAGCTCCCACATTTAATCAATTGCTTCTGCACTGATTCTCATGTCTGTTCTCTCCTTCTGCATCCACACTAGTTCAGAGCCTCATTACTTTGTCTAACCTCCTGGGAAAACTACCCCATTGATCTCTCTGCCTTCACCCATTCCAGCCCATCCTACATACAGCTACCAGAGTAAGCATCCTTAAATACAGCCCCAGTCTCCTTCCTCACCCCCAGTTATAAAACTTCAACAGACCTCACTGTTATTGGAATTAAGCACACACTTTGTCCTGCCACTCAAGTAACTTTTGCAATAGAACTTCAACCCCCCTGCTAGGATTTATCCACCACAACTGTCTATCATCCAACTAAACCAACGTGCTAGAGAAGAAATGAAGAAAGATACAGAACTGGGCTTTTGCCCAGAAGTTCAGGCATGATGTCATTCATGGATAGGGACGTGGGAATGTCAAGAAGTGGCCTCAAGACAAAAAGGGCTGTCTAACACAAGACACGCCAATTGCATGATTCTTTTCACAGCTCATTACTTTGTAAATAGTAGATGCTTCATGAATTCTAGCTAAGCAACTTGCTTTTACTGCATTTTAAACTAGGATTTCCCATTTGGAAAAATCTCAACCAAAGAGCAGATGTTTTCTTATGTTTTTCTAAATCAATGCGGCTTATTATTCTGTTTTTTGTTAGTATGCACTCTCCTACAAATGCATTTCCCAGGCTACGACTTGGCTGTATTTTTGAAGGAGCAACTTTCATGGCAGCCAAGTTAATTACAGCAGTCCTTTTCTCTCATCTCTCAAAAATAATGCATCCATCCGGTCAATTAAAAGTCTTCAGAGTCAAATTACTTAGGGATCAGTTAGTCATGACTAACTGTTGGATATTCAGACTCCCATAAATATAATTCAATGTAAAAACAATATTATTATTATTACTATCATCATCATCATTATTGTTATTATTTCCCAGGGTTGTAAGTGTTCTGTAGCATGAAAAATTCTTTCACAGGCTTTCTGGACTTTTCTCCCCACAACTGTTTTTTAAGTAAGGCAAAGAAAGTATAGTTGAGGGATTGGCAGAATTTTATCTATAAAGGACTAAACAGTATATATTTTAGGCTAGTGGGACACATGGTCTTTGTCTCAACCACTTTGTCTCAATAACTCTACCTTTGTAGCACAAGAGCAACCATAGATAATGTGAAAAGGTACGACGAATGTGTCTGTATTCCGATAAAATGTTATTTATGGACACTGAAATTTGAACTTTATCTAATTTTAATTTTTATATGTTGTAAAATGTCATTTTTTAACCACGTAAGAATTTAAATACATATATATGTTATATATATATGTTATGTATGTATGTATGTATGTATGTATGTATTCCTACTTTACGATCCATACAAAAAGAGGAGGTAGACTGAATTTGACCTATGGGCCATGGGTTGCTAGCTTCTGATGCAGCGCTATCTTCATTCTATAAATGAGAATCTGTCTGTAGCTCAAAAGTTGAAATTACTTGGTTTTGAAATACACAGTACAGTACCAGAATTATTACTGAATCTCTAGGCCGTGTAATCTGACCAAAATTTCTGGTTCCCTCACTCTATAGCAATGGCTCCCTACATTTAGAAACATCTAAGTGTAGACATCCATTCTTCCAAGCAATGAACATTGCACATGACATGGGGAAGAGAATCTGAAATAAAACCAAAGAACCACAAAATGTTATCTTCCCCAAAGGGCTCATGAGCAGCCTCTGACACCACCTCCCTCCCCAGACTAAATGCAAAAACTATATGTAGGTTTGTATTGACAAAGACTTTCTCCTCCACAAACTTTAGTTTGGCTCTGTTGCACCGCCTCTTGACTTAAGCCTCATTCTTTGCCTGCAGCCCTTGGCTAGCCATGCTCAGTGTATGTGTGTGTGACGGGGGGCAGGCAGAACCATGTCATGCTGCTCCAGGGACTCATCCAGCCTCTTGAGATCAGGATAGTGCTTCTTAGGGAGGATAAACACACAGATCCATGCCCTGCAAAGTGACTGGGAATAGTAAAGGCATCCACGGCACAGAGCCCTGACTTTGGCCAGAAGTCTTTCCCATCGAAACTGCCACTGTGGTGATAGGAAGTGAGCACTGATGGGGAAGCCGCAGGCATGACTAAGAAAGTGCTCACTCTTTAGCACCATGATGAATAACAGTGATGGAGACTAGGGGAGGAGATTGGAAGAACAAGGACTCCAGAAATACCCTGAGGGTTCCTCTAGACAGTATTAATTGTATTGGTCCTTGGTTAGATATTACACAGTCATGTGAAATCATGCTTTTGTGATATGGAGAAAGTACTGACATGCTTCCCCAGAGGGCTTAAGTCAACAGAAATAGGGCTATCTGGCAGCTGAATGGACTGCAGAAGCTAGAGTATGGACTTCTCAGATACCAAGAATTACTTTCTTGAAACATGTTACTTGGTCCCCATATTGCTGCCATTTATGGTCATGGAATTATTGTAAAAGTCAGAACTAGCCAGATCACCAAGAAGAGCATCTGGATTATCCAAGTCTCCAGACCCTTCTGCATTTGTTTCAGCCTTAATTTTATTTTTTAATATTTTATTTTTCGATTACAGTTGGCATGTAATATTATGTTCATTTCAGGTATACAACATGGTGATTAGACACTTATATAACTTAAGAAGTGATCAACCCAATAAATCTAGTATCCGTCTGATACCATACATAGTCATTACAATATTATTGACTATTTTTTATACTTTACATCCACGTGACTACTTGGTAACTACAGATTTATACTTCTTAATCCCTTCTGCTTTTTCAGTCTTGATTTTTGAGTCTTCTTCTTGACTCAGGCTAAGAATGATGGAGCTGCTGCACTGACTCATTTTATTACCCACCCCTCCCGCTTTGGGCTGAAGCTCCTCAGGGAGTGTACAGCTAGGATCACCCCTGTCCAGCAGATATCTAAGAAGTATGTTATTTTTCTTCTTCTTAGCTCTTAGCTGTTTCTGCTTCACATTTCCAGAGCTTTTGTTGAAAATCTTGTCTTCCAAGAAACTATTCAAATATGAAAGGTAGTTTTTTAAGAAAAAGCAGTCTTCCCTAGACCATCTTCCCAGCTTTTTCTGTTTTAAGGACTCTTTGTACATAGTAATGGCAAGTTGGTGCAGAATAGCATGGATATAAATTTCTAAAGGTCAGGAAATGAGTTCTAACTAATAAAGATCTTAGTAACATCCAATGACCTATATCAGGACAATGCACTATTACTCCATAGAGACTGATAATATTTTAATAAGGAAAATGCTTACATATATTTAGTGACTGAATAAGTAAATGTGGGTGACAGGGGTGTGTGTGGGGTGTGTGTATGTGCACACACATACGCATGCATCTGGGAGTGGAGAGGATTAGAAATGGTGTGATCCTTGTGTCATGCACAAGAGGTCCTCTAATTGACCTTGGCTTTTCTTTAATCTATGTCACTCTGGACCTGACTGCTATCGACACATTGAGAAAACAGACAGTTGCTAGAATCTCCTGGCCTTTTATTTCTGGCTTAAACTTGACAAGAAATTGGTTTTCTCCTTTGTTGAGCTTTAGTCTTTTCTCTTGGTCAGGATTTTGTACTTGACCTTCATCTGCCTCCAATCAGACTTGGATCCAAAGCCTCCTCCTCCAGACGCACCTCTCACCTTAAGTTGCAGAAGGGGCTGTACAGACTTCCATCCATTGTATTCATTGTTTCCCCTCTCACCTGAAATTTAGCAGCCTTCTCCTTTTTCTCCTTTTAGGTAACTTATGTTTGAAGTTTCTTGTCCATCTCACTTAGACTATATTAGACCCTAAGGGCAGGAACCAATCTTTTCAGTTAGATGATGGTACTATAAACATTCAACAAATAAAAAGCTTTCAATTGCATTGTGTTTATATTCCCTGGTCTGTTTGATAAGTTGCCAGTAATGCTTACAAGAAAAAGGAAAATCTGACATCAACCTTTTTGAAGGAAAATTTAAGCTACAGCTAGAAAGTCAACATAGCAAAACATTAAAATATATGTATATATATTTGATTACAGGGTAACTGATCTACTTTTTAATAATTAACAAATACACATAGAATTCCTCTATTCTCCTTTCTAATACCTTAGTACCCCAGACTCTACTGTATGTCCTTACTCAAGGGCATATATAGATACATTCTCTATACATACATTCATTATATTAGTAGTCATTTAATTTTTTTCCCCTTTTTTCATCACTTCATCTGGGATGCTCAAATAACTACAAGTTCTGTTGAACTGGATCTATAATGATCACATTTGGAGTGAGAATATACAGAATAGAGAAAAGAAACACTAATTGGAGAAACAGCAAATGAAGAATGCAAATGTTAAGTGACATTTGGAGTCTAAATCAAAATGACATCCTAAAAGGAGTTGGACAAGGGAGCCTGCTGGTGCCGTGATTGCTGCCGCTGATAT